>JAPVLO010000264.1:2967500-4167500 GCA_027257055.1 Cephalopachus bancanus
TAGCCAGGCGTGGTAGTGCACGCCTGTAGTTCTAGCTACTTGGAAGGCTGAGGCAGAAGGATCGCCGGAGCCCAGCAGGTCAAGGCTGCGGTGGCTGGGAGCAGCCACTGCATTCCAGTCTGGGTGACAGAGTGAGACTCCAACTCAAAAAAAAATTAAAAATGGAAGCCGAGGCGAGTATATTGCCTGAGCCCGTGGTTCGAGACCTGCCCGGGCAACCTGGCGAGGACCTCCCCCCACCCGTCTCTACAATAAAAATCAAAAATTAGCCAGGTGTGGTAGCGCGTGCCTTGTAGTTCCAGTTTCTTGGAAGGCTAAGGTGGAAGGATTGCCGGAGCCCAGCAGGTCAAGATTCCAGTGGCTGGGAGCGTGCCACTGCCCTCCAGTCTGGGTGACAGAGTGAGACTCCAACTCAAAAAAAAAAAAAAAAAAGGAAAATTCTATCTTTGAGGTTTCTTTCCTCTCCCAAATTCACAGTGCATATTTGTGAGTTAACCCAAAATTCAATATTGGACACTGAAAATGACATCCACCTTCCACTGCTGATATTGCAAGTTGCCTACTCTTCTCTTCCTCTTTCCTGATGGAAACCCAATTTTTTCAGGTTGGTAGAGTACCCAGTTATAAATATTCACCTCCCTGGCCACTTTTGCAGCTAGAGGCTGCTATGATACCCAATCCTGGCAGATAAAATGGAAGTGCACATCTACTAGGTGGAATTTCCTAGTAGAGAAGCTATTGTTTTCCTGATTCAAAGGAAGTTTCCAGGGGATCTCGAACCCATGGGCTCAGGCAATCCTCTCACCTCGGCTCCCCAAAGTGCTTGGGAGGCTGAGGTAAGAGGATTGCCTGAGCCCAGAAGTTCAAGACCAGCCTAGACAACATGGCGAGACCTCATCTCTACAGTAAGTCAAAAAATTTGCCAAGCATGGTGGTGTGTGCCTGTGGTTCCAGCTACTTGGAAGGCTGAGGCGGATCACCTGAGCCCAGCAGGACGAGGATGTAGTAGCCATGATTGTGCCGCTGCACTCTAGCCTGGGCAACAGAGTGAGACTCCGACTCAAAAAAAAAAATTATAATTTTCCTTAAAGTCATGGTTTTTAGAAAAAATATTTGGAATTATAAGTTATATATGCATGTATATCTTCTTACTTATAAAATACAAGATATAGTTTTGGATGTTTGGGTAGTTGTTTTACCAGCAGTTGGCTCTTAAAAATTTATAGCATTAGTAGATGGAATTCAAATTTGTTTGTTCATATGATTCACCAAATAAGAACACAAATATTTAAGGCAATAACCTAAACATCAGAAAGTTACATACGTAAAATATAAGCAAATTGGTAAATTCAGAGGGAAATATTATTCATGGAATAACTGATAGATTTCTAGATTTACTAACATTCTTTTTTTTTTTTTTTTTTTTTGAGTTGGAGTCTCACTCTGTCGCCCAGACTGGAGTGCAGTGGCCGCTTCCGGCCACCGCAGCCTCGCCTGCTGGGCTCCGGCGATCCTTCCGCCTCCGCCTTCCGAGTAGCCGGAATTACAGGCGCGCACTACTATGCCCGGCTGATTTTTTGATTTATTGTAGAGAGGTCTCGCTGCCCAGGCGGGTCTCGAACCCGCGGGCTCAGGCAATCCACTCACCTCAGCCTCCCAAAGGCGCGGGATTACAGGCTGAGCCACCGAGCCCGGCTTACTTATATTCTTTTATTGTACTTATAATACCAATGACTCAAGTCATTGAAGGTAAATTGACTGGTTCAGCTGCATTACTGACCACTGTACTTATCATTACACATTAGAAAGTTTGAAGCATAAAGAAGTGGGAAATAGGCCAGGCTTGGTGGCTCAACCTGTAGTCCCAGCACTTTGTGAGGCAGAGGTCAGTGGATTGCCTGAGCCTGCGGGTTCGAGACCAGCCCAGGCAACGTGGCGAGATCTCATCTCTACAATAAATAAAAAATTAGTTGGGCATGGTAGCGTGCGCCTGTAGTTCCTGCCACTTGGAAGGCTGAGGCGAAGGATCACCGGGGTGGCTGTGAGTGTGGCACTGCACTCCAACCTGGGTGATGGAGTGAGACTCTAACGCAAAAAAAAAAAAAAAAAAAAAGAAGAAGAAGTGGGAAATAGTATGGTTTCTGCTCTCCAAGAGTTAAAATCTTTTGAAAGAGAAAAACTTCTAAAGGTCAGGCTGGGTGCAGTGGCTCATGTCTGAAATCCCAGCACTTTGGGAGGCTGAGACAAAAGGATTGCCTGAGCCCAGGAGTTCGAGACCAGCCTGGGCAACTTGGCAAGACCTCGTCTCTACAACAAATCCAAAAAAAATAACCAGGTGTGGTGGCGCATGACTGTGGTTCCAGCTACTTGGACGACTAAAGAGGAAGGATCATCTGAGAATAGTAGATCAAGGCTGCGGTGGCCATGAGCATGCCACTGCATTCCAGCCTGGGTGACAGTGAGGCTCTGACTCAAAACAAAAACAAAAACCTTCTACAAATCAAGTACTTAAAGATGAAACATAGAAGAATAACATAAAAACATATATTAGAGCCGGGCTCGGTGGCTCAGCCTGTAATCCCGCGCCTTTGGGAGGTTGAGGTGAGTGGATTGCCTGAGCCCGTGGGTTCGAGACCCGCCTGGGCAGCGAGACCTCATCTCTACAATAAATCAAAAAATCAGCCGGGCGTGGTAGCGCATGCCTGTAATTCCAGCTACTTGGAAGGCTGAAGTGGAAGGATCGCCAGAGCCCAGCAGGCGAGGCTGCGGTGGCCGGGAGCGGCCACTGCACTCCAGTCTGGGCGACCGAGTGAGACTCCAACTCAAAAAAAAAAAAACAACAAAAACATATATTATAGTTAACATAGGATAGAACTGAAAACCAAAGTATGTGATGCATATCATTGACGATCAGGACAGAAGTTATTTGAGAAGCTTCATGAGCAAGGTGAAATTTGTGATGGGTCTTGAGATTCGCCTGATTCATGTCTGATATCTATGTAGCGTCTCTGATTTCGGGTCAAGACTCCGCTTGAATAACAAATGCTATGGGGATGGCATCACCTCCTATTAATGGTTTCATCTGGAGTTCTGTAAGGGACAGCCCTGTCAATCATTCTCTAGCATACCAGGGCTTCCAGGAGTATAGTTTGATCTGCCTAAAAGCAGTTTGTGGAAGCGTCATAATATAAGGCAGCAATAAACCTACCATTTCTATGAGTATCCCAGCTGCACACTCTGTTCTTTTGTTCTCCATAATTCCCCAAATTTCATGTAGCTGCTCAAGGTTTAAGTCCTCTCCTATATCTATTTATACCACAATGCTTGTGTAAAATAAAAGTTTCCTCATTCATAAAATGAAGATGGTAATAATACCTCGTCCTACTTTCCTAAAAATAGTTTCCTATCTGCAAAATGGGGCCAATGATACCTACCCTATTGATTTCACAGGGCTGTTTTGAGTCTCAGATGTGATACTATGTAAAAGCAAGTAGAAACTCAAAGTTTGACACAAATCAGAGATTTTACCATAGTTTTACCTACCATTGTCTAACACTGGGACCCAACACATTTGTGAGAAAAGAATCATGACGTCCAGTACAATGTGTTTGACCATGAATGGGTATGATACCAGCCCCGTGAATGTACCAGTATTTGTGCTGGATTTTGTTTACTATTTTTACGAATAGCTATTTTAAAACAAGTTGGCAAAAGCGTATGCAACTGGTGTGACTACATTTACAAGCCTGCCCATAACTGGTTTCGGGTTTAAAGCAAGAAGGTGAATTCCATTTCCCCTTGTCTCATTCTTCTCAGGTTTTCTGCAGTTTCCATTTCTTTCCACAAAGGGTGACATTGTTCAGAGCAGAATTTTAGATAGAGTACTTTTCTAGTAGATACTTTCTTTTCACCTCTTAGGCTGACTCTAGTTTGAATGCATTTGGTATGATCATTGTAAGTTTCTCCTCAGAAGTGAAAGGGGCATTATATTACTCTTCTGGGAATGAAATGCACTCTACCACAGAAACAAGAAGCCTAGCTTCTTGTCCCAGCTTTTGTGACTTTAAGTCCGTCCCCTCATCTCTCTGGGGCTCAGTCTCCCAGTCTATAAAATGATTTATCAGCTGGGCATGGTGGCTCATGGCTGTAATCCCACTGCCTTGGGAGGCTGATTCAGGAGGATCGCTTGAGCCCAGGAGTTCAAGATCAGCCTGGGCAACAGAGCGAGACTGCATCTTTACCAAAAAATCAGCTGGGCATGGTGGCATACACCTGTAGTTGCAGCTACTCAAGAGACTGAAATGAGAGAATCGCCTGAGCCCAGCGGGTCGAGGCTGCGGTGGCCGTGAGCGTGTCCATGTACTCTAGCCTGAGTGACACAGTGAGATCTCAACTAAAAAAAAAAAGTGTACAATTCAATGGGTTTTCATAAATTCACAGATGTGTAATCATCATTACAGTCAATTTCTTTTTTTTTTTTTTTTTGAGTCAGAGTCTCACTCTGTCGTTCAGACTGGAGTGCAGTGGCCACTTCCGGCCACCGCAGCCTCGACCTGCTGGGCTCCGGCGATTCTTCTGCCTCAGCCTTCCAAGTAGCTGGAACTACAGGCGCGCGCTACCACACCTGGCTAATTTTTTGATTTATTGTAGAGATGAGGTCTCACCAAATTGCCCAGGCGGATCTCAAACCCGCGGGCTCAGGCAATCCACTCACCTCAGCCTCCCAAAGCAGATTACAGGCTGAGCCACTGAGCCCGGCTATTACAGTCAATTTCAAGAAGAAATTCCTTATCTTTCCCTATCACACTCCCCCAGAGGTCTCATCCCCCACCCCAGCCCTAAGGAACCACTAATCTACTTTCTGTCTTTATAGATTTCCCTATTCTGGGTTTTTGTATGAGTAGAATCACATAATATATGATCTCTTACAATTGGCTTCTTTTAAGTAGCATAATGTTTCAGGGTTCATTGCTGTTATAGCGTATAATAGAACTTTGTTCTTTTTTGTGGCTGAATGATAATAATTCATTGAGTAGATATGTCACATTTTGTTCATCCATGCATCTGTCAATGAACATTTAGGTTGTTTTCACATTTTTTAATTGTAATTTTTTATTTTAATGTATTTTATTTATTGTTTGTTTGTTATGGAGAGGGTCTCTCTCAGGTGCTCACACTGGAGTGCAGCCGTATGATCCTAGCTCACCGTAACCTTGAACTCCTGGGCTCAAGTGATCCTCCTGCCTCAGTCTCCTGAGGCAAACCACCCTACTTGGCTGATTTTTAAAATTCTGCTAGAGACAGCTCCTCGCTATGTTTCTCGGGCTGGTCTTGAACTCCTATCCTCAAGTGATCTTCCAGCCTCAGCGTGAGCCACCATGTCCAGCTCACAATTCTGCTATTATGAATCAAGTTGCTATAAACATTTGTTTATATATTTGTTTCGCTTGTTTCAGTGTGAACATAAGTGTTTCTTTCTTTTGAGTATATACGGATGTGTGGAATTGCTGGATCATATGGCAACTCTATGTTTAACTGTTTGAGGAACTACTAGATGGTTTTCCAGAGTGTCTGGACCATGATGTGTTCCCAACAGCAGTGTTTGGGGATTCCAACTCTCCATTTCTGTCACTACTGTTATCTGACGCCTTGATTTCTAGCCATGCTAGAATGTGGGATGTGGTATCTTATCTTGGTCTTGATTTGCATTTCCCTGATGATCCGTGATCTTTTTGTATGTTTATTGGCCATTCTACATCTTTTTTAAGGAAATGTCTATTCAGAACCTTTCTCATTCATATAATTATTTTTTAGAGAGTGACAAGAGAGGGAGAAAGTCATCTCGATAACAGATCTTCTAATGCTTAAACACAAAAATAGAAAAAACGAATCTAACTTTAAAGTCTGTAAGCTGTTGAACCTAAGTTTTTTGTTTTTGTTTTTGTTTTTTTTTAGTTGGAGTCTCACTCTGTCGCCCAGACTGGAGTGCAGTGGCCGCTCCCGGCCACCGCAGCCTCGACCTGCTGGGCTCCGGCGATCCTTCCGCCTCAGCCTTCCAAGTGGCCGGAACTACAGGTGTGCACTACCACAACCGGCTGATTTTTTGTAGAGAAGAGGTCTCGCTGCCCAGGCGGGTCTCGAACCCGCAGGCTCAGGCAATCCACTCACCTCAGCCTCCCAAAGATGCAGGATTACAGGCTGAGCCACCGAGCCCGGCCCTAAGTTTGTTTTTTAAGCACAGTGACTGAAAAACCTTAGTTCTACATCCTTTTGTTTTCTCACATTTGTGATTTTATTATTTTTTTATTTTTTTAGGTCAGATCCCCACTCTGTGGCCCAGGCTGGAGTGCAGTGGCACACTCATGGCTACCCCAATGTCGACCTGATGGGCTCCAGTGATCCTTCCACCTCAGCCTTCCAAGTAATTGGAACTACAGGCGTGCACTACCATGCCTGGCTAATTTTTGATTTACTGTAGAGAGAAGGTCTCACCAAGTTGCCCAGGCTGATCTCGAGCCCATGGGCTCAGGCAATTCACTTGCCTCGGCCTCCCAAAGTGCTGGGATTACAGGCTGAGACACCGAGCCCAGCCCACATTTGTGATTTTATAGACGTTATCCTACTAAAAGGATATGTAAAGTATGTGTATTTTAGTCAGTGATCTACCCTAACATTCTATTTCAGATATCCAAGAATCTTTGTGAGGAAATATGGTTATTTTCTAGAATGATCGTTTTTTGATTTTGTTTTTTGAGTCAAGGTCTCACTCTGTTGCCCATGCTGGAGTGCAGTGGCACGATCATGGTTCACCATAGCCTCTACCTCCTGGGCTTAGGCAATCCTTCCACCTCAGCCTTCCAAGTAATTGAGACTACAGGTGCCTGCCACCACATCTGACTAATTTTTAAATCTTTTGTAGAAACAAGGTCTTGCTATGTTGCCTAGGCTGGTCTCAAACTCCTGGGCTCAAGCAATCCTCTCACCATGGCCTTCCAAAGGAGCCGTCAGCATGAGCCATCATGCCCACCAGTAGTTTTTTTGTTTTTTGTTTTGACTTGGATTCTCATTCTGTTGCCCAGGCTGGAGTGCTGTGGCCCGCTTATGGCCACCCCAGCATTTACCTGCTGGGCTCCAGCAATCCTTCTGCCTCAACCTTCCAAGCAGCCAGAACTACAGGCAAGCACTACCACGCCCGGCTAAGTTTTTGATTTATTGTAGAGATGAGGTCTCTTCAAGTTGCCCAGGCTGGTCTTGAACCCGTGGGCTCAGGCAATCCCCTCACCTCAGCCTCCCAAAGTGCTGGGATTACAGGCTTGAGCCACTGTGCCTGGCCTAGCAGTAGTTCTTACAGTATGATTTGTATCCCCCTGGGGATCACTAATTCCGTGAAGTCATAACTATAATAATACTAATAACAGTACTAAGACATAATAAGGCTAAACCCTTATTATTTTTTTCACTGTGTTGTCATTTACACTGATGCTGCCAAAGCAATGGTAGGAAAATACTATGGGTTCCTTAGCACAAACGAAGGCAGTTGCACCAATAATCATTACATTGTGCACTGCCAAGCACTAGTAGTAAATAAATAAAAATAACTATTTAAATTTATTTTTTATTTTTAATCGGTGTCTCACTCTGTCACCCAACCTGGAGCACAGTGGCACACCTATAGCCACCACAGCCTAACCTGCTGTGTTAAGGTGATCCTTCCACCTCAACCTTCCAAGTAGCTGAAATTACAAGCGTGCATCACCACGCCCAGCTAATTTTCTGATTTATAATAGGGACACGGTCTTGCCAAGTTGCCCAATCTGGTCTCAAGCCCTTAGGTTCAGGCAACCCTCTTGTCCTCGCCTCCCAAAGTACTGGGATGGCAGGTGTGGGCCACTGCACAACTAATTAAATTTAAAATACCAGTTTTACTTAAAATGTCCTTGGGGAACCAGTAAGAGTTCTTAATTTTATTAAATTTTGATCCTTGGACCATGTCTTTTTAATATCTTGTGCAACAAAATGAGAAGTACACATTCAGCTCTTGTGCCACATACTCAAATAGGGTTATTGAGGGAAAACACGTGTGGCTTGAGTTGCAAGATGAACCAGCTATTTTTTTGTTTGCTTATATTTTGTTTTGTTTTGTTTTTTTATAGAACACCATTTTTACTTAAAACAATGACTGATAGACAAACTACAGCTATTTGTACTTGGGCATTTGGCAGATACTTTCTTAAAAATGAACAAAGTGGGCCTGTCACTTCAAGGGAAACAGTTGACAGTATTTGTTGCCAGTGATCAAATTGGAGCTTGCAAGTGAAAATAAGAATTTTAGGAAACTTGTGTCTGCCACTGTGAACCTGACAGCTTCCCAGTACTTAAAGACCTTTGCAATGAGATTCGTGATGATATTAATGAATGTGTTTTGGGGGTGTTTTACCTAATGAAATATGTCAAAATTGGAAAACTCTGTATAGTCCAATATTTTCTGAATGAACAATGCATAATATTATATAGTCATGCATGGGCAAAATATCCATTTCAAGCACAGGATAAGTTGATATGAATATAACAGAGGATGTAAAGGTCAGATCTCAGATTGTAACTAACCTTTAGGAAACTGCAATTTGTTGAGTTTTGGTGTAATATCAAAGAGAAGAATATTCATGATTGTCTGAAATGGCTATTAAAATTCTCCTCCTTTTCCACCTCCCTGTGTGAAACTGGATTTTCTCCATATATTTCCACAAAACAACATATCTCAAGAGACTTAATGCAGAAGCAGATATAAGACTCTGCCTGTCTTCTATTAAGTGTGACATGATAGGGATTAGCCAAAACAAAAACAAGGAAACAAATCCGACTCTTCTCACCCATTTTTTGTTTGTTTTAGAAATAATTATTTTTCATAAAGGTTATTATTATGATTGTTAATATGTAATGTAATGGGTTTACTAGTATTATAAATGAATGAATATTACATTTTGAATTTTAATTCTTTTTTTTTTTTTGAGTTGGAGTTCCACTCTGTCGCCCAGACTGGAGTGTAGTGGCATGCTCCTGGCCACCTGCTCCAGCAGCCTCAACCTGCTGGACTCCAGCAATCCTTCCACCTCAGCCTTCCAAGTGGCTGGAACTATACGTGCATGCTACCACGCCCGGCTAATTTTTGATTTATTGTAGAGACAAGGTCTTACCAAGTTGCCTGGGGGGGGTGGGGTCTCGAACCCACAGACTCAGGCAATCCACTTGTCTCTACCTCCCAAAGTGCTGGAATTACAGGCTGAGCCACTGAGCCCAGCCTTGAATTTTAATGTCTAAGTTCCTCCTTAATAGCTTAATATAGATTGAAACCACCAATACATCTGAGAAAAATACCAGGAAACCCTCAGAAATGGTGGCTTTGTCCTATGAGGCAAGGAATAGTGCCTTGACTATCCCCAGCACACAACACAGAGCCTTGTATATAATGTTACTCAACAAATACTTCGCTGAATTGAATTGGTTGGAATTAAAGCATTGATACTTAGCTCATACTATGTTTACTCATGTTTGGGAATGCATAATTTTTCACGGCAAGAATTTTAATTGGGTTCCAAACCAAAATAGTCACTTTTCAAAGGCATCAAAGAGGAAACAGGTCTCTACTACTGCATGCTAGACATGAGAAGAAAAAAGAAAATCACACAATTCAACCACAAAATGTACAGGTTTAAAACATTTTTGCTTGGAATTAGCAAAGACTGTAAGTACTATTCCAGGAATACTAAAAGCAGGCAGTCTAGATTCAAATTCTGGCTTCACATTTACCATCTGTGTAAACTTGGGCAAATCTTTAACCCATCTGTGCCTTAGTGCCCTCATCTGTAAAATGGATAATAATAGTACTCATTTTGTAGGGTTATTTTGAGGATATAATTAACTCATTTAGAGTTATAAAACTCTATACTATATTAGAATATATATGTACTATATTAGAACAATGTATTTATAACAGTGTTTGGCAATGGATTAAGATCTCAATAAATTTTCCTGTGTTCCATAAAATGAAGGAAATTCATATAATATATGACAAAAGTATTCACCATGAATAAAAGTTTGTTGGTTTTTTTTTGGTTGGAGTCTCACTCTGTTGCCCAGGCTAGAGTACAGTGGTACACTCATGGCCACCGCAGCCTAAACCTGCTGGGCTCAGGCGATCCTTCCATCTCAGCCTTCCAAGTAGCTGGAATCGCAGGCACACACCACCATGCCCAGCTGAGTTTTTGATTTATTGTAGAGATGAGGTCTCGCCACAGTTGCCCAGGCTGGTCTCGAACCCGTGGGCTTAGCTAATCCTCTCACCTCGGCCTCCCAAAGTGCTGGGATTATAGGCGTGAGCCACTGTGCCCGGCCAATAAAGGTCTTTTATAAAGCCGGGCTCGGTGGCTCAGCCTGTAATCCCGCGCCTTTGGGAGGCTGAGGTGAGTGGATTGCCTGAGCTCGCGGGTTCAAGACCCGCCTGGGCAGCAAGACCTCATCTCTACAGTAAATCAAAAAAAAAAATCAGCCGGGCGTGGTAGCACATGCCTGTAATTCCAGCTACTCAGAAGGCTGAGGTGGAAGGATCACCGGAGCCCAGCAGGTCGAGGCTGCGGTGGCCGGGAGTGGCCACTGCACTCCAGTCTGGGCGACAGAGTGAGACTCCAACTCAAAAAAAAAAAAAAAAAAAAAGTCTTTTATAATGTAAAAAATATATAGAGATGAAGTGTTGCTATGTTGCCCAGGCTGGAGTATGATGGCTATTGATCATAGTTCACAAGCTCCTGGGCTCTAGTGATCCTTCTGCCTCAGACTTCTGAGTAGCTGGGTTGTGGGCCACCATGCCTGACTCTTTTTGAAATTGATAACATTGCATATATAGAAAATAATACCTGTATAGCACAATGGGTGGACAGAAGAGGCTGCTGATGACCTGGGTTGACTAGTCCAGAAGCTCCCACTCTCTAGGACCTATTCAGCTATCCCAGGGAGTGAGGGGAACACTATCCTGGTGTCTTGTAACTCATTCACAGGCTGTGATTTTCAGGCACATCTCTTTCCCACACATGCATCCTCCTCCCACACCCACACACCATCCACACCTGTGAACATAAGTTATATATTTAAGACAAATCCATCTTGATTCCTGTTTTCAGGGAAACTGTATTGGTCATGACAAGTTATGCCATGCTTTGATAACAAAATAAATCCTAAGATCTCAGTGACCATTATGGACTGAACTGTGTCCCCCCACAAATTCATATGCTGAAGTTCCAATTACCAGTGCCTTAAAATGTAACTGTATTTGGAGATAAGGTCTTTAAAAAGGCAAGTAAATGAAAACTGAGCCATTAAGATGGGCCCCAATTCAGTATGTCCAGTGTCCCTGTAAGAAGAGTAAGGGACCCTAGGAATACATGTGCACGGATGAGAGGCCGTGTGAGTACACAGCAAGGAGGTGGCCATCTGCAGTGAGAGAGAGGCCATAGAAGAAAACAAACCTGGACACCTTGATCTTGGGTTTCCAGATATGTAAGAAAATACATATATGTTGTTTAAGCCCCCCAGTCTTTGATATTTTGTTAAGGTCACCCTAGCAAACTAATACAGTGACTTACAACAAACGTTTATTTCTTTTTTTTTTTGAGTTGAGTCTCACTCCATTGCCCAGGCTGGGGTGCAGTGGCACACTCATAGCCAGCCCTGCGTCTACCTGCTGGGCTTCGGCGATCCTTTTGCCTTAGCCTTCCAAGTAGCCGGAACTACCGCGCCTGGCTAATTTTTTATTTATTATAGAGACAAGGTCTCACCAAGTTGCCCAGGCTGGTCTTGAGCCTGCGGGCTCAGGCAATCCACTCACCTCAGCCTCCCAAAGTGCTAGGATTATAGGCTGAGCCACCAAGCCCGGCCAAAAGTTTATTTCTTACTCAAAGTCCATAGAAGATTGGTAAAGCCCTTCTCCATTCAGTGATTCGGGAATCCAGGCTTCATCTCTTGCAACACCACCATCTTTGAGATGGTTCTGGCATCCAATCTCAGACCAGACAGGGTTCACATACATCACTTCTGCTCACAGCATACTGAGAAGGACTAGTCACATGGTCCTAACCTGACCTGGAGGCTGGAATATATGGGGAAGCATATGGAATGTTGGGTGAACACTACTAATTTATTTTAGGATCTGGTTACATAAGGATAGTTGTCCAATCATCCAGATTGTCTCTTAATAAAGACAGTAACAGATTGATTTATCCCCTTACAAAAAGTAGGACTTTATTAGTATTTAATTAAAGATGAATGGTAATTATTTCCATTGTTTAAAGAATACATGTTGATTTCTTTTCTTGTGTTACTTTTCGCCCTCTTGAGATTTCTTTTATGGTTTTACTTTCATCATTGGGTATGTATTGCTTCACACTTCTGTTAAAATATAATTTCCAATGAAAATAAACCCTCAACTACCCTGAGGAGAACATTAGAAATAACTGAAAAACTTACTGGTTGAATTCATATTTATTCCTGAACATTCTTTCTCTGTAATCCCAGCTCTTTAGACTACTCCTCAAGGCCCTCCCTCAATAAGCATCCCATCCCTCCCACCCACACACACACACACACACACACACACACACACACACACACACACACAACTTATCTTATTTCTCAAAAACCACTTTTTCTTTTTGGCTCCTCTGAAACTGTTTTTTATTTCAAATATATTAATAAATATTTATTGGAACACTATGCCATTTGTTTTTAACCACTTGCTAAATTGTTAGCAAAAATAATGTTCCAAATTTTCTGAAACAGTGCTAATTTTACAGGACTTTTTTGTCTTATTATCACAGAATAGACAGTCACCTTAGCTTTTATCCATGACCATCTAGCCTGGAAGAACCTCTTCTCTTAGATAATTTGAGTCTATCTCAGCTACTAATGAAAAGTCAAAAACAGCAGCAAACTACACAATAATGACATTATGTGGCTAGTGGAAATGCTAGCAAGTAGACACTATTAATACATGGAAATAGATATAATAATATTATGCAGAATATTGGCTGTTCACTATGCACATGATGCTAAGTAATTTTTATATCCATAACCTTCTTTAATTCAGGCCATAATCCTATGAAACAGATGAAATGATCATGCCCTGTTCACAGATGAAGAAACTCTGGTTTAGAGAAGTAACTTGCCTATGTTCAAACAGCTAGAAAACAATACTGAAACCAGGACTGGCTGACTCGAGTCATGCTCTTAACCACATTCATATTATCTCCTACAAATATAGGAAATAGTGTAAAGTTTTTAAAACTACATGATTTTTTTAAAAAGCATTAGGCTGAGTGCGGTGGCTCATGCCTATAATCCCAGCACTTTGGGATGCCAAGACGGGAGAATTGCTTGAGCCCATGAGTTCCAGACCAGTCTTGGCAACATAGCAAGAACTTGTCCCTACAAAAAAATCAAAAAATTAGCTGGTCATGGTGGTGCCCGCCTATAGTCCCAACTAATCAGGAGGCCGAGATAGAAGGATCACTTGAACCCAGGAGGTCGAGGCTATGGTTAGAGTGATCATGCCACTGTACTCTAGCCTGGGTGATAGAGTGAGACCCCCCAGCTCAAACACACACACACACACACACACACACACACACACACACACACACACACACTCTAGATGTACACAGTGGTTACTATCAATTGGACTGCAATGAATGTCCATTCAAAAAGATTGAAAATATAATTTTTTTTTTTTTGAGTTGGAGTCTCACTCTGTCGCCCAGACTGGAGTGCAGTGGCCGCTCCCGGTCACTGCAGCCTCGACCTGCTGGGCTCAGGCAATCCACTCACCTCAGCCTCCCAAAGGCGAGGGATTACAGGCTGAGCCACCGAGCCCGGCTTAATTTTTGATTTATTGTAGGGATGAGGTCTCACCAAGTTGCCCAGGCGGGTCTCAAACCCGCGGGCTCAGGCAATCCACTCACCTCAGCCTCCCAAAGCGTGGGATTACAGGCTGAGCCACTGAGTCCGGCTCAAAAATATAATTTTTAGTTAAAAAATTGGGAAGAAACATGAAACTGAAAAAATACTCATTGTTCTGTCATCCTAAACCAGCAGGTAAATACTCAGATATATTTCCTTCCTCTTTTACTTCTGTGTATTTTTGCATACACAACATTGTTTCACTCATCATAATGGCATAAGCCTTTCTCCATTAAAAACTCTAATACACGCGGGTTCGAGACCCGCCTGGGCAGCGAGACCTCATCTCTACAATAAATCAAAAAACCAGCCGAGCGTGGTAGTGCATGCCTGTAATTCCAGCTACTCGGAAGGCTGAGGTGGAAGGATCGCTGGAGCCCAGCAGGTCGAGGCTGCGGTGGCTGGGAGTGGCCACTGCACTCCAGTCTGGGCGACAGAGTGAGACTCCAACTCAAAAAAAACAAAACAAAACTCTAATACAGCTTGAAGTTTTGCAAGCTAGCATCAGTTTGTATTAGTTAGGATTAACTTCAGTTGTGAAGTTGTGATAGCAAGCTCCCCACCACCCAACAACTGTGGATTAAAGTTGATTTGTCTTTCAAATAAACATAGACAATTTATGCCTGATTTGATGACATCATAGGACCACCCGAGCCCAAGCTCCTTGAGTTTCGCTGTGTCTTCATTCTCAACACACAGCTTCTATACCACGGCGCCCAAATGACTTCTCTCACTTCAGCTACCAAGTCCACATTCTATTAGCAGAAAGGAGAAAATGGAAGAAGTGTATCCTTCTCTTTAAGGATGCTTCCTGGAATTTTCTCACTTTATATTCATGTTGTGCTAGCCAGAACTAAGACATATGGTCTCATGAAACTGTGAAGGAAGCTGGGAAATGTAACCTTTATTCCAGGTGGCCATGAACGTGGCTTAAAATTAGGAGTTTTACTGCTATAGAGTAAGGAGAGAATGGATTCTATAGGGAAACTAGCAGTCTCCTTGTAGCTGAGTTCTTTTGTTCTATAAAAATTAATAAAGTTGGTTTATAAGTTTGTTTATAATACTCAATACATTGTAAACACTTGAATTAGAAAGTATATTTTCTTCATTCTTCCATCCCTGATGTCTAATAAAATACCTGACATACAACAAAAACTTAATAACAATCTAGAAGTTTCTTTCTTACTATAAAGAGAACAAGAATTGTCTTCACTACCTGCTGTTGTCCTACACATTCTATTTTATGACGTACCATTTTCCATGATTGCATTTTTTTTTTTTTTTTTTTTTGAGTTGGAGTCTCACTCTGTCGCCCAGACTGGAGTGCAGTGGCCGCTTCCGGCCACCGCAGCCTCGACCTGCTGGGCTCCGGCGATCCTTCCACCTCAGCCTTCCGAGTGGCCGGAATTACAGGCATGCGCTATCACGCCCGGCTGATTTTTTTTTTTTTATTTATTTATTGTAGCGATGAGGTCTCGCTGCCCAGGCGGGTCTCGAACCCGCAGGCTCAGGCAATCCACTCACCTCAGCCTCCCAAAGGCGCGGGATTACAGGCTGAGCCACCGAGCCCGGCTGCATGAGTGCATTTTTAACAACTGAGATGTGGCCTTACTATGTTGCCCAACCTGCAGAGTAGTGGTGATTCATAGGCACAATCATAGCACACCGCGGTCTTGAACTCCTGGACTCAAAGGGTGCTCCCTCCTCAGCCTCTTAAGTAGCTGGAACCACTATCCCACACCATTGCTTCTGACTACAAGTGCTTATTATTATTTTCTCTATGCATGTGTAGAAGGTCTTTTTTGACTCACAAAATGAGAAAGCAGCCTCAGAAAAATTTGTAAACGTGTTCAAAGTCAAACAGCTTGTACAAGGCAGAGCTGAGATTTGAACCCATGATCATCCAACTCCCAGAACCATCTGTCTTTCTTGTTGTACAGTACATCAGAGCTCAGGACATACTCAGGAAGAAATGAGAAGTTCACAGAAGCAATTATTTTTATCTACAAAACTGTAATCTGCCAGTGACAGCTACTGGAATCCCCAATGCTATGAGTCACAACCAATGACTGCCTACTAGAGAAAAAGCAAAATTCCCTGAGTTAAGAACCTCTTTTAATTTTTTCCTCTTGCATCAGATTATGTTTTCTTATTAAGATCTGAAAATTGTGCATGTGTTTATTTGTTCATGCATTCACAAATACTTATTAGGGACCACTGCATTCCCAGCACTCTGCCAAGCTCTTGGGGACAGTTCCCATTCGTAAGTGTCTCACCTGCTGGTGGAACAGACAAGTAAAAACAGCAATGTTCTATGGTAAGAGCAATATAAGGCTGGTGTCTCAGCCAGCCTACGGGAGTCAGAGAAGGCTCACCCCTGCCACAGGTGACTTAAGGAGGGTTTAGACTATTCTGGAAGCAAGATCCAGGTGGGACATGATGTCTCACGCCTGCAATCCCAGCGCTTTGGGAGGCTGAGGCAAGAAGATTGTGTGAGCCTAGGAGTTCAAGACCAGCCTAGATAATTTGGAGAGACCTCGTCTCTACAAAAAAGTAAAAAAAAAAAAAATTAGCTGGGAGTGGTGGTGTGCACTTCCAGCTACTTAGGAGACTGAGGCAGAAGGATTACTTGAGCCCAGGAGGTCAAGGCTGTGGTGAGCTGTGATTGGGCCACTACATTCCAGCCTGGGTGACAAAGTGACCCTGACTCAAAGAAGAAAATAAGACACACAGTCCAAACTCAGTCAGGCAAAGAAGTGTGAGTGTGTGAGAATTTGCGTGTGTGTGCGTGCAGGGCACATCGTACAAAGAAAGGTACAGGGGAGAAGCAATATATTTTCCTTAGCCATCATAAAGTTCAAGTCTTAGAACCCTATAACAAGACAGATTAATAAGAGAGAAGCATATGAACTTGTGTAATAGGTGACATAGTAGTCTTCAGAAAGGAAGACTCAAGGAAACAGGAAAAACTATGTATTTTTCTGGTCTTGTGTTTTTCTGCTGCTTTGGGCTCCAGTTTCCTGGCCTTTTTCTTCCCTGCAATCTAGAGCCAAAATGATTTTTCTAAGACATCACCTAGTCATGTTATTCACTGTTTTGCTTAGAACTTTTTGTACTGTTGCCATCAGAATGTACTTTAATTTCATGAGCCCAAGCGGCTGTGTCTATTTCACCAATCTTATCCCTGCCCTTCTCCCAATTCTTTTACTTCTTTAGTGTTTCTTAAAGTGTGGTCCTTGGACCATCTCCAAGACTTATAAAGATTCCCAGGCCCTGTCTGAGGTCTATGTAATCTGCAACAGATTTGTGCAGAAGTATGACCAAAGAACAGAAGGGTATATCTAATGGTAACACGCTGGCGGGAGCGAAGCAAAGCCTGTTTGTTCAGATTCTTCTTGGTGTCTTTGAGGATAAGGACATCATTTCCCGCTGGGTATAGAGAGGACCCCTCTGGAATGAGGTCTTACTACCTCATTTTTAGGTCTATGGCATCTATTTTTAGGGAAAATCAGCTGGGTTTCATGCCCTGCTTCAGGGGAGAAGGGGCAAGGGGACTTCTAGATTGGCAGAAAAAGATTTCTGCTGTTTTTGCCAATGCCAAGGTGCCATATTTGAGGGTAGCATATCCTGAACCCTGTCAAGGGCAGGAATAAGAATGTGAGGCACTGAAGAAATCATTTGGAAAGGGCCAGGCAGCTTTCAGACTTGCATGTTGCCTGAGAATCATCCCAGACCTTGTTAACCAGGCAGATATCTGATTCCTACTTTCATGGCTGCAGATTCCATAGACCTGAGACAAGGCCTGGGAATCTGTCATCTTAATAAGTCTTAGAGATGGTCCAAGGATCAGCCTGTTATCCCAGCACTTTGGGAGGCCAAGGTGAGAGGATTGCCTGAGCCCACAGGTTAGAGACCAGCCTGGACAACTTGGCGAGACCTCATCTCTACAATAAACAAAAAATTAGCCAGGCATGGTGGTGTGTGCCTATAGTTCCAGCTACTTGGAAGGCTGAGGTGGAAGAATTGTCTGAACCCGGCAGGTCGAGGCTGCGGTGGCCGGGAGTGTGCCACTGCACTCCAGCCTGGGTGACAGAGTAAGACTCCAACTCAAAAAAAGAGAAAGAAACAAAGAAAGAAACACTGAAGAAGTAAAAGAATTGTGGGAGAAGGGCAAGGGATAAGGTTGGTGAAATAGGCAAAGGCATGGCCACTCAGGCTCATGAGATTAAAGTACATTCTGATGGCAACAATACAAAGAGTTCTAAGCAAAACAGTGAATGACATGAGTAGTTGATGTCTTAGAGTAATCATTTTGAGCCGGGCTCGGTGGCTCAGCCTGTAATCCTGCGCCTTTGGGAGGCTGAGGTGAGTGGATTGCCTGAGCCCGCAGGTTCGAGACCCGCCTGGGCAGTGAGACCTCATCTCTACAATAAATAAAAAAAATCAGCCGGGTGTGGTAGCGTGCGCCTGTAGTTCCAGCTACTTGGAAGGCTGAGGCAGAGGGATCGCCGGAGCCCAGCAGGTCGAGGCTGCGGTGGCTGGGAGTGGCCACTGCATTCCAGTCTGGGCAACAGAGTGAGACTCCAACTCAAAAAACAGAAAAAAAGAAAAATCATTTTGGCTCTAGATTGCAGGGAACAAAAAGGCCAGGAGATTGGGGACCAAGGCAGCAGGGTAAAGATAGAGACATGAACATGACTAAAAAATACTGGGGAGGTAGAAAATGCTGGATTGTTCAACACATGCTTGAATGCGGTGGTGGTGGAGGAAACTGAATAAGAGTTTAGGATACTTTTAAAATTATTGTAGGAGGTTGGGCATAGTGGCTCACATCTGAAATTCCAGCACTTTGGGAGGCCAAGGTGAGAGGATTGTCTGAGCCCACGAGTTCAAGACCAGCCTGGACAACTTGGCAAGACCTTACCTCTATAATAAATCCAAAAATTAACTGGGCATGGTGGTGCATGCCTGTAGTTCCAGCTACTTGGAAGGCTGAGGCAGAAGGATAGCCTGAGCCCAGCACGTCGAGGCTGTGGTGGCCATGAGTGTGCCACTGCACTCCAGCCTAGGTGACAGAGTGAAATGAAACAAAACTGGACGTGGGGTGAACAAGAAACTGAGGAAATCCAGTAAAAATGTTGCTAGTAAATTTTAAAATCTTTTTAAGCTGCAAAAAATTAAAAAGAAAGCCATATTTGATTTTGTTTCTGAAACTTAGCAAGTCCATTGAATGTCATGACAGCTTCCTAAAATGAGGCATTCTAACCTCAGGTTACACATTGGTCCCAAGCAAAACTCTTCTGTTTCTGGATTGTCTGTTTGCTCCTTCTAGCACCATAGGGTGCCTTAAAAGGGGATAATTCACCCTTTGTACCCGTGGGGAAAAAGAAATTAATTCTCTATCCTGGAGGAGGCCCTCAGATTTCTTCCAGAACTATGTGAGCTCACTGTCGACACTTTAGAATCCATCTACAAGTTGATGCTATATACTGGACACCTTTAGAATTTAAATGATTTACATTAGTGGCTCACACATAAAGGCAAATGGATAAAATCTACTTATATTAGAAATACATGTGCATTTAGAAGTTTCTTGGAAATAGAATAGTATTGCATCTGGAGGCTGGCAAGACTGTTTTCACATGATTACCTAAGAAAAGAACATTAGAATTTGTAAGCCAGACTCTAATGCCCTGACATGGCCACAGGTTCAACAGCAAACAGGATAAAACCATGGTTATGGAGTAATAACTGGCACTAAGAATAAAACAGACTCATAACTGGAAAGGTCTCAATTATACCTTTATGAGTCAGACCAGTCATTCTGGTTAGCCCATTGCGTAGTGATAGCACCCTGGCCAGGCTGGCACTCACAGAAGATCTTTCGCTTTGATCTTAGCAACTGAATGTTGTCCCACGTTCTAATTTACTGAGAGAAAATGACAACCATTTGCTTGTCTTCAAGAACATGTCGGTTGCGCTCATTGATTAAAAAAAATCTTAAAAATCTGGCTTGCAAGACACCTGCTCTTCTAATCTCAAACTCTCAAGCAAGAACTGCAAGGACTTGATTCTGGTTTTTTTTTTTTTTTTTTTTTGAATTGGAGTCTCACTCTGTTGCCCAGACTGGAGTGCAGTGGCCGCTCCCGGTCACCACAGTCTCCACCTGCTGGGCTCCGGCGATCCTTCCGCCTCAGCCTTCCAAGTAGCTGGAACTACAGGCACGCGCTACCACGCCCGGCTAATTTTTGATGTATTGTAGAGATGAGGTCTCGTCAAGTTGCCCAGGTGGGTCTCGAACCTGCAGGCTCAGGCAATCCACTTGCTTCGGCCTCCCAAAGTGCTGGGATTACAGGCTGAGCCACCGAGCCCAGCCAAGAAGCATTCTTATTTGGCTAGGGATTCTTACTGTCTCCTAGGATGGAGTGCAGTGACACAATTACAGCTCACTGCAACCTTATCCTCCTGGGCTCATGCAATCCTTCCACTTCAGCCTCCTGAATAGCTGGGACTACGGGCATGTGCTACCATACTCAGCTAATTTTTTAATTTATTTTAATTTATTTATCTTTAATTTTAGTGTTTACGTGTTTATTTCTTTTTTTTTTAAGTGAGAAATCACGATTTATTGAGCGTACAGAAAAGCTCCCACAGTGAGAGGGGGCCCGAAGGGGTTGCCCTATTTTAAAAATTTTTTCATATAGATGAGGTCTCACTATGTTGCCTATACTGGTCTCAAATTCCTGGGCTCAAATGATCCTTCTGTCTTGGCCTCTCAAAGTGCTGGGATTATAGGTGTGAGCCACCATTCCCAGCCTTTCTCTCAGTTGATATGAAGAAGATAGTAGCTGCTTACCAAAATCTTCCTCAACCATAGCAATAGAGTTGTGACCAGAAGCAGTTGCCTAGCCTGAAATTAAATATCCCAGCAGCCCCTGTAGCCCTTTGTGGCCATCTGACTAATTTTTACCTATAAAATATGAAGAGAAATGGAGTTTACTAGTCCTGAGTGTAGACCTTTAAGAAGGTGTCCATATTCTTCCCCTACTCCCTTCCTCTAACAGGACCAACAAGACATCAAGGCCCTGGAGAAGCAGAACGTCAGGTGGAGGAACCTGGGGCCATGAGTGTCCATGTGGAAGAGAGCTGCTGCTGACTTGGAATATTCACCCTGTTTCATGAGCAGTGGACTTCTGTTGGGTTTGAGTCATTATACTTTTGAGTCCATTTACTTCAGTGATTTAGTCTCCCATAACTAGTACATTCATTTTTGTTTTCTTTCAAGCATCCAATAGATATGTCATATGCCTATCACAGTATATACTTATTTAGAAGTCACCCAAAGGAGGTGAGATCTAAGTGATCACCAAGGAAAATGCCACTCAGCTCTGATTCAAAGAAGAGTTCTTTTCATCTCTGTGAGAAGAAATAATCATAACAAACTATCTTTGGTAATTGAAAGCAGAAATTCTGGTTAGCAACAGCCTTGAGACAATGTGGTTTGGGTTTTGATCAGCTTGTGGCTTATGAAGGTTTGCTGAATGGCCTGTCTCTGCCTCGTCATAGACAGTAGAAAGAAACTGAATTTTATTGTACCTAAAGCCAGAATAAGGCTGCTCGCCTACACCAGTTTCCTCTAGTTTTGAATTCTCTCAGGTGTATGTCTTCCTGGAAGGATTCCTTGACCACCACCTTCTCGTCACCAATGGCTGGATGAGATATCCCTTCTCTAAGTACCCCAAGGATTCTTTGTAAATTTCTACCATTGTTCTCACTGCACCAACCCTTGGCCTCATGGCCAACCCCACACCCCTTTGTGTGCTGTTGAGTGCAAGGAGACTGTCTTATTCACCTTGTGGTCCCTCTGCCTACTGCAGTGACTGGCATACAGTAGACAACTTTTTAATGATGGTTGAATTAATGAATGAATTTAAGGGCCTTACAGGATGATATTTCTCTCTTTACTCTCACAGGAGACAATGTCATAATAGTCATTGCTAACATCATTTCTAAGTTCTTTCAGAATCTTTTTTTCCTACTTCTATTACTATGCCTCATTATTCTCTACTGATTGAGACTTCCACTGCCTTTGCTGACATCAGCTAGACCTATTTGCCATATTTCTTTCAACAAGTCCTCTGGATTATTAATTTTTAACATTTTCAGTGCTGTATTATAAGGATTGTCAAGAGATAGGACTAAGGAGTGGAGAGTCCTAGGTCAGAAGTCAAGACACCATGAGTCTCTTTCTCTCTTCAGGCTTTGATAAAATGTCACCAAGAAAGGCCACTGTAAAATGATAGTGTGTGAATTAGAAAACAGTAAACTGTAGCATCATGCTTCAGACAAGATGCAACCTAGAAATAACAATAAATTCTAAAACCGACCAAAGCAGAGCTTGGGGTCTCTAAGGAAAAGAGTTTGAGAACCATAAGCCTAGGTAATCTCAGAGGTCCCTTTTACCTGTAAAAGTCTGTGGTTCTATGTAAATTAATTACCCTGCATTTTTGAATCTGTAAATGTCATGATCATTGATACATTCAACTGTGTCTCATAATGAATAGTACTGTGTATTCGCTGTGATTCTAATAAAATTATCTTCTGTTGACATAGCATTTTACAGGGTCATTTACAGAGGCGATGTGGTATTGGGGTTACTAGCATGGACTTTGGAGTAAGACACAACTGGATTCGCACAACTGACACCTTCACAGGGTAGCTGTGTGACTTGGGAAGGCTACTTAACCTCAGTTTTCCTCACTGTAAATGAGTAAGAGAATGCTGACATGACTGACTGATCGAAGGATGAAATGGGAAATGGTACACAGAGCATACAGCATGGATCTGCTTGTGCTACATTTTCCATGAAAATTGATGAATTTCACATTTATTCTTTCATTTAATCCTCACAAGACAAGTGTTGCTGCTGTTCTTTTTTTTTTTTTTTTTGAGCTGTCTCACTCCATCGCCCCGGCTGGATAGCTGTTGTTCTTTGCAGGAAAAAAAAAAAAAACAAGGAGACTCAAAGCAGTGAAATGGCTTGTCAAAGTTTAGCCAAGGAAGATGCACCAGTGGTTTTTCCACCACCCCATTCAGAGTTTAAGTGAGAGAGGGAGCCAAGATCAACTTGGGAAGGGAAAAATGAGGGGGAAGAGGCTAGGCTGGGAGGCAACGGGGCGAAACCCTGGAGACCCAGACAAGGCAGGTGTGTGGAAGAAGGTTCCAGAGATCAACCTTACTGACCTATAATAGTGTGTGAGACTGAAAATTGTTCAAGCATGGCACAAACCAGGATGTCATGGTGCCCTCTCCATCCACACGATTTCCCTGTCCACCTCAGGGACCAGGATTCCCTGCCTTGCCAGCTCAGGCTTCTGCACACAGGACAGGCTCACTGGACATTTGCTCACTGACCTGGGTCATGAGGTTTCTCTCTTTATTCCCTCCCTCTCATAATTGGTAGATTTTTCTTTGTCCTTAAAATCATGAGGAACAAAGGACTTTGCTTCTTCCTTCCTTAAAGCAAAGCAAAGAATCCTCCCTGGCAATTCAAAGGGAAGAATCCTCCCTGGCAATTCAATCTTGTACAAAGTAATTGATTGATTCTGACAGTTACTCCATTTACTGTACTTTAAATAGCAGCTCCGTCCTCCTCTCCTCCTTCCTCCTCCTTATCCCAATGCTGAAGTCATGGTGCCTAATTTAAGCCACCATCATCATTTCTACCCACACAGCAAGCTGATATCATCACAGGCAAGCACAGCTCCAGACTACTCTAAAACAAAGAGTCAGAGGCCCAGGAAAGAAAGTTAAGGAGTGAATTCACTCCTGCCTCTATTCCTCGCCCAGTCACTCACTGATTGTCCTAATGTATTGTGGAACCCGCTCTTTTACAAGAATATCTGTGGTTCAGGCTGGGCGCAGTAGCTCATGCCTGTAATCTCAGCACTTTGGAAGGTTGAGGTGGGAGGAAGACTTGAGACCAGGAGTTCCAAATCAGCTGGGCAACACAGCGAGACATCATCTCCACCAAAAAATTAAAAACTTAGCTGGGTGTGGTGGCGTGTGCCTTTAGTTCCAGCCCCTGGTGGAGGAGCAGGGATGGGGAGGGAGGTGAAGTGGGAGGATCATCTTAACCCAGGAGGTTGAGGCTGCTGTGATTGTGTCACTGTGATTGTGTCACTGTGCTCCATGTGTCAGCTGTATTCCAGCCTGGGCCACAGAGTAAGACCCTGACAAAAAAAGGAAAAAAAGAATATATATCACAACACAATGACATAGACTGAAATTTCCTTATTTCTATAGTACATTTCAGTATCCTTCAGTATATCTTTAGAGTACAAGAGGACCCACAGATGCCTTAGCAGATTTTTCCATGTATCAAAGTTGTTATCATTTAGAGAAAAATTATAAAAACAAAGGACCAGAAGGGCTCAATAATCACAGAACAACCTGTCCTCATTACCTGTGTGAAACCCCCCCTCCATCACAGGGACAGCATGTTAAATCAATCGAGACTTGAGCTGTTAATTTCCAAAAAGGAAGAGATGAGTGAACTAAAATAGTCCATGTCACTTCTCTGCCCACAGGGAACGGAAGTTCCTTTATTTTCAGGTCTTTTTTACAATGAGGTACGTTCCAGGAAGATTGCAAACCACATTATCGAATATCCTAGTTTGCAGGAAAAGATACTTTGTTGACACAAAACTTTAGTTTTTTATAGACCTGTTTTTAGTGTAAGGGGGTAAGAGGAATAGGTGTGTACATAGGTGTATACAGATGAGGGGTGATGAAGGAAGGTGGGACTGGGGAGATGGGGACACATGAAACAAACAGGAAGACTTCTAGATTCTTCTTACTCTTTCTTTTTTTTCTGAGTCAGGGTCTCACTCTGTCACTCAGGCTGGAGTGCAGTGACACAATCACAGCTTACCGCAGCCACCATCTCCTGGACTCAGATGATCCTTCTGTCTCGGCCTCCGTGGTAGCCAGGACTACAGGTGCACACCACCATGCCTGACTAATTTTTTTTTTTTTTTTTTTGAGTTGGAGTCTCACTCTGTCACCCAGACTGGAGTGCAGTGGCCGCTCACGGCCACCGCAGCCTCGACCTGCTGGGCTCCGGCGATCCTTCCGCCTCAGCCTTCCAAGTAGCCGGAATTACAGGCGTGCGCTACCACGCCCGGCTGATTTTTTGATTTATTGTAGAGATGAGGTCTCACCAAGTTGCCCAGGCAGGTCTCGAACCCGCGGGCTCAGGCAATTCCCTCACCTCAGCCTCCCAAAGTGCTGGGATTACAGACTGAGCCACCAAGCCCGGCTAATTTTTTTTTTTCATAGAGACAAAGTCTCATTGTGTTGTCTAGGTTGGTCTCAACCTCCTGGGTTCAAGCAATCCTCCTGCCATGGCCTCCCAAAGTGCTGGAATTATAGTTGTGAGCCACTGTGCCTGGCCCTTTCTTTCTTTCTTTCTTTCTTTGAGACAGGATCTTGCTCTGTCACCCAAGATGGACTGCAGTGGCATAATCATAGCTTACTGTAGTCTCAGTCTCCTGGGTTCAAGTGATCCTCCCATTTCAGCCTCCCAAGTAGCAGGGGCTACAGGTATGTGCCACCATACCTGGCTAATTAAAAAAAAAATTTTTTTTTTATAAATGGGGTATCACTATGTTGCCCAAGCTAATCTCAACCTCTTGGCCTCAAGGGAGCCCCCTACCTCAGCCTGCCCAAGTGCTGGGATTATAGGCATGAGCCACCATGGCTGATCTGTCACTTTTTATTTCAGGCATTCTCCTTCCCGAGGATTTGCCTCTACACTGACTGTTGATGGGAAGAAATGCCACTTGTAATTCTTACTGATCCACAGTCCTCTTTCTTTTTCTTCCAGACCAGGTCTGAAAAAGAGGCTGCTTGAATTTCCTAGACCCATACTTAGTGACTTTTGATCATGTTTGGACAATCAAATATTTGCAAGACCTAGTGAGAACTAGGGTGATAAAATAAAGGACCGCGTTTCCTAAAAGTCACTTCAAAATACCACTTAGCGGGTATGTTCCGTGTGAACCATAATAGATATCATCACCTGATTACCTTTTTTTTTTTTTGAGTCGGAGTCTCACTCTGTCGTCCAGACTGGAGTGCAGTGGCCGCTCCCGGCCACCGCAGCCTCGACCTGCTGGGCTCCGGCGATCCTTCCGCCTCAGCCTTCCGAGCAGCCGGAATTACAGGCATGCGCTACCACGCCCGGCTGATTTTTCAATTTTATTGTAGCGATGAGGTCTCACCTGCCCAGGCGGGTCTCGAACCCGCGGGCTCAGGCAATCCACTCACCTCAGCCTCCCAAAGGCGCGGGATTACAGGCTGAGCCACCGAGCCCGGCTCTGATTACCTTTTTAAATAAAAGGTACAGATTGTAGAAATCCACAGAGTAGAGAACTTGGCATTTTTCAAATAAATATTAGCTGATTCTAATTTTCCTCCTTTTTTCTCACCCTTGTTTTGTAACTTCTTCAAACTGAGTCCACTGCAGCTGGCTGGTGATTTGTTTTTTATCTTAAAAAATTCTTTAAATTCTCAGAATGGCCTTGAGCTCTAAACTGCTACCTCTGAGCTATTCACCAGGACTAGGAAAAGCAACTTCCCTTCTGCTGCTTGAGTGGATATGAGGGAAGAGAAGGAGTTCCTTCATTGTCACCTCCCAGAGACTGCCCACCTCCCAAAGAGCAGCTGGCCTCCTTCGAGGAGGGACTGGGATTTTTGAGATCAGAAAGATGTGTGTCCGTGCCAGCCTCATTTTTTTCTCCCCCGTCTTTCCCTGCTTCCTGCGACTTGGTCTGTGGATGGGCCAGCCTTGGTGCTAAGGAAGATCTCACCAGGGCACATAAGAGAGTAGCAGCCACCTGCCATGATCCAGCCCCCCACCCCTTACTCCCCCATCATCCATCCCCTCAATATTTTGTCTGTTTGAATCAGGGTCTCACTCTGTTGACCAGGCTGGAGTGCAGTGATACGATCATGGCTCACTGCAGCCTCAACCTCCTGGGCTCAGGAAATCCTCCTGCCTCAGCCTCCCAAGCAGCTGGAACCACAAACATGCACCAACATACCCAGCTAACTTTTTTTTTTTTTTTTTTTTTTGAGTTGGAGTCTCACTCTGTCGCCCAGACTGGAGTGCAGTGGCCGCTCCCGGCCACCGCAGCCTCGACCCGCTGGGCTCCGGCGATCCTTCCGCCTCAGCCTTCCGAGTAGCTGGAATTACAGGCATGCGCTACCACGCCCGGCTGATTTTTTGATTTATTGTAGAGATGAGGTCTCGCTGCCCAGACGGGTCTCGAACCCGCAGGCTCAGGCAATCCACTCACCTCAGCCTCCCAAAGGCGCGGGATTACAGGCTGAGCCACCGAGCCCGGCCAGCTAACTTTTTAAATTTTTTTTTTATAGAGACAAGGTCTCACTATGTTGCCTAAGCTGGTTTTGAACTCCTAACCTCAAGCAGTCCTTCCACCTCGGCCTCCCAAATGCTGCATCCCCTCAGTTTTGATCACCCAGATCAGTCTGGGGGCAAACCCAGAGACCACGTGGCCTGTGAGATGTGGTGCTTCTTCCCCCATTTCTACAGGGCTGCCTTCACTCTAGGGTGGGATTCTCAGCCTTCAATGCATCAGACTCCTGAAGAGCTTGTAAAAATGCCCAATCCTGGGTCTACCTCAGAACACTTGAAACCAAACCACTGGAGATGGGGACCAGGCAAGGGTGGTTTACAAAGCTTCAAGAATGAGGGTGAAAGACTGGGCATGGTGGCTCACGCCTGTAATCCCAGCATATCAAGGGGCCGAGGCGGGAGGAGTACTGGAACCCAGAAGTTTGAGACTAGCCTGGGCAACATGGGGAGATTTCGTTTCTAAAAAAAATTTAAAAATAGCTGGGCATGGTGGCGGGCACCTATAGTTCTAGCTACTCAGAAGGCTGAGGCAGGAGTCCTGATCGCCAGAATCCAAGAGGTCGAGGCTGCGGTGAGCCATGATTACACCACTGTACTCCAGCCTGGGCAACAGAGTGAGACCCCAACTAAAAAACAAAAACAAAAAAAGTGAGGATAAGGATGTGCTTCCTAATGCGCAATGCCGGTAAAGCACTTGGAAAGTCTATCCCTTTGAAGGCCATGAGCCTTCAGTGAGGGCCTGTCATGGCCGAATGCTGTCGCACAATCTCACTGAGGCCTTCTGACCTCACTCAGCCTTCCTTGTTTTGCTCTTCCCCAGCCCTGGGTGTTGGCTGCCTTCTGCTCAGAGTTCGCATTTCCTCTGCAGACAAAGAATCTGCTCTTAACTCCACCCAGCTCGGTTGTCTCTGCCATAGTGGCCAAGGCCACAGTGACCCACAAAGGCCTCTCTCTTATGGGCCTGACCACAAGCCTATAAGCCTCTTTGGAGCGTCTCTTGCTGAACAGTGTTGAGCATCGACAACGTGTTAGGCTCAGTGCCAAATGTTTTGTGTTATCACCACATTTAATCCTCACAACAGCTTGTGAGGAAGTTTCATCATATTACAGTGAATGAGACAGAGATCATGAGATGATACTCTTGCCCAGGGTGCCTTACCTCAGCTTTGGTTTTTCCAACACGGTTCTGGTTGATTCTAAAGCCCGAGTTCTCCCCATTGCAGAGCTGCTCCTCAGGAGAAAAAAAAAAAGGCTTGGCTTCTACCTCCAAGTGTTCACAGTCTAGTCGGGAAGGCAGACCCAGGGGGATAAGCATGAGGTTAGAGGGAGATTCATGCATGAGGTTGCAGGCGTGGTTGTTCACACCTGTATTCCCAGCTCTTTCGGAGGTCAAGGCAAGAGGAATGTTTCAGTCCAGGAGTTCAAAACCAGCCTGGGCAACACAGTGAGACCTCAGCTCTATAAAAGAAAAAGAAGTATAATTTTTTTTTTTTCAGTTGGAGTCTCACTCTGTCACCTAGGTTGGAGTACAGTGGCATGCTCCCGGCTACTGCAGCCTTGACCTGCTGGGCTCGGGTGATCCTTCCACCTCAGTCTTCCAAGTAGCCAGAACTACAGGCGCCTGCTACCACCCGGCTAATTTTTTGATTTATTGTAGAGACAAGGTCTCACCATGTTGCCCAGGTTGGTCTTGAACCCAAGGGCTTAGGCAATCCTCTAGCCTCGGCCTCCCAAAGTGCTGGGATTATAGCTTGAGCCATCGCATCTGGCCTAAAAAAGTATAATTTTATTTACAAAAAAAAAAGCATGAGGTTAGAAGGAGTTTAAGCAAAAGAGAGATCAACTCAACATTGCATTGAGGACTCGGGGGCTGTGGGAGCAAGTGGGAGGGGCATGTACCCTGAGGAGTCCTGAGGAAGTGGCACCATCATAGCTCACTGAAGCCTGCGATCCTTCCACCTTTGTTTTTGTTTTGTTTTGTTTGTTGGGTTTTTTTGTTTGTCTGTCTGGTTTGTTTGTTTGTTTGTTTGTTTGTTTGTTTTTGAGCTGGAGTCTCACTCTGTCGCGCAGGCTGGAGTGCAGTGGCCGCTCCCGGCCACCGCAGCCTCGACCTGCTGGGCTCCAGCGATCCTGCCGCCTCAGGCTTCCGAGTAGCTGGAACTACAGGCGCATGCTACCACGCCCGGCTAATTTTTTGAATTATTGTAGAGATGAGGTCTCGCCAAGTTGCCCAGGCGGGTCTCGAACCCATGGGCTCAGGCAATCCACTCACCTCAGCCTCCCAAAGGCGCGGGATTACAGGCTGAGCCACTGAGCCCAGCATTGTTTTGTTTTTTTGAGTTCGAGTCTCACTCTATCACCCAGGCTGGAGTGCAGTGGCACACTCACAGCCACCGCAGCCTGTGATCCTTCCACCTCAACCTCTCAAGTAGCTGGAACTATAGGCGTGCACCACAACACCTGGTTTATTTTTTCTTGTTTATTGTAGAGACAAGGTCTTGCCAAAACCCAGGCTGGTCTCCAACCCCTGGGTTCAGGCAATCCTCTCACCTCTGCCTCCTAAAGTGCTGGGATTTCAGGTGTGAGCCACCACACCCTGCTGGTACTTCGATCTGAATCCCATTAGATGAGTGAAAGGTATTCAGACGAAGAAGGTGAGAACCCCAGGCTCACAGCTGTGGAGCCTTGTGGGGAGGAAAGTCTTCATCAGAGACCTGCGGGAGGAGACAGGAAGGGGCAAGAGGTGCAGATTGTCAGGCAGGCCAGACAGGTCTTGAGCTTTTAAGTCTGCTAATACATCTTGTTCCTGATCCTGGGCACTCTGGGAAGGAGTCTAAGCAAAGAGAGAACAACTCATAATTGTATGAAAGGGTGGGCAAAGGACAAGTATGACAGAGGCAGGGGGAACAGTCGGGGTTGTAGCACAAGTGCTGGTGGGAAGTAATGGTGGACAGAACCAAGATGTTAGTAGTGAAATAGTAGGGAGGGAAGAGAATCAGGAGCAATTCAGAAGGCTGATGCAAATGGAGCTCTTTTTTGTTTTTTGTTTGTTTGTTTGTTTTGTTTTGGTTTTTTTGAGTTGAAGTCTCACTCTGTCACCCAGGCTGGAATGCAGTGGCGCACTCCCGGCCACCGCAGCCTTGACCTGCTGGGCTCCGGCGATTCCTCCGCCTCAGTCTTCCAAGTAGCTGGAACAGGCACGGGCTACCACACTCGGCTAATTTTTGATTTATTGTAGAGATGAGGTCTTACCAAGTTGCCCAGGCTGGTCTCGAACCCACGGGCTCAGGCAATCCACTTACCTTAGCCTCCCAAAGTGCTGGGATTACAGGTTGAGCCACTGAGCCCGGCCTGTTTTGTTTTGAGACAGAGTCTTGCTCTGTCACGCAGGCTGGAGTGCAGTGGCACCCTCATAGCTCACTGTACCCTCAAACTCCTGAGATCAAGTGATCCTCCTGCCTCAGCCTCCCAGATAGTTGGCATAAGTACACTACCACATCTGGCTATTTAAAAAAATATATTCTTTTAGAGACCGGGATCTTGCCATGTTGAATGGGTTGGTATTGAACTCCTGGTCTCAAGCAATCCTCCTGCCTCAGCCTCCCAAAGTGTTAGGATTACAGGTGTGAGCCACCATAGCCAGCCTACAACTGGATTTGATGAGAGTCTAACTGGAGTGAGAAGAAGGAAGAGACAAGAATGACTCCCTGGATATAGGAACAGGAGCAGGTTGGGAAGAACTAATGAGTTTCTTTGGACCCGTAAGCAGAGGGGCCCAGTGGGCAGCTAGCTGATAGGAAGTTCTGAAGCCCAGGAAGGGCCTAGACTGTAGGTCTAAAAAAAGGTAGTCAGCAAGGGAGTCAGTGACTTTGAAGATAAAATAAAGTGCTCAGAGACAGTGGACAGGATGAAAGCCACATCTGTACTGACCACTAGAAGCGACGTCACTTTCCCTCCAGAGCTTGAGTGCTTTTGTGACCTCCAGCTGGCTCATTCAGGACCCCGGTACCCTGCCTCATTCTTGCCAGTTTCATTGCCTGGAAGAAAGCATTCTCCTCTCCGTGCTCTCATCCACTTGCTGGTGTCCTCCATGAATGCCCAGCTCTTCCATGACCACGACTAATTCCTCTATTATTGCCGCTGCCTGGGATTTCTCCCTGGAACACACCAACATCCAAATAGGACCCCTTACTATCTCTATGTGTCCAGTCTTTCTTTGCCCTTTGGATACTGTGTCATGAATAGACCAAGCATCCAACTGGGCCAGCCTCTGGAATTGGCTTAGCCCAAATCCTATGCCCTAAGTGGGCAGGGTTCGCCTTGTTTACTCTCCTCCCTCTTTGGCTCAGGGTTGTGGCCTGACTCAGCATGTCTGACTTCACAGCCCACGGAACAGGATGGCAGGCCCCGTGCAAATGTGAAGGCTGAGACTTGAAGCTGACGGAACCTTGGGTGGGTTGGGGTGAGGTGGGGAGCTCACTGTATACCCAGCTGCATACAGCAGGGAAAGAGAAAACCTCGCAGGGGCTGACAGAATGGAAAAGTGGAACACCAGAATTTGCTCCCAAGGGAGACTGACTGAGGAATACCTTAAATTAGAAGTCTTTAAAAATGTGTTAGGGATCTCTGTTGCCTTGGTTGGCTTTGGGTGTGGTTCTCTCAAACAGAGGATGATTGGTGGAGTTTTTCAAGACCTGTAATTCTACTTGTGATGAGGTAGAATTAAAGCCGAAATGTGAGTTCATAAATCGCCTAGCTGGTGAATAATAGAGTTTAAATCTCCTCAAAAAAAAAGTTAAATATGAGAGCACATTAAAATTCATAGCCATCTGCCTACAATGATCTAATTTGAAAATCGAGCACAATTAATTTTTAATCCTCGGTCAGCTTTCCCAATGCCACCTGTCCCTCTCCTCGCCGCCTCCCCCATCAGACAGTCAGTGTGTGCTCAGAGAACTCGAGACCATTTTAAATATTAACCTGAGGCCCACAACTTCAGGAAGCTGAATCCACACATACGCCTTCTCTCTTTCCTATTATTACTCGTTCAAGTCTTGCTGAATGCGGTTCTGGCAGAAAAGAAATTCTGCAAGCTAGAAATGTGGGGTGGCCTGCCCCCACATAAATCCCTTTGTTCTGTGTTGAGAAGTGAGCAGAGATATGGAAGTAGAATGTCAGCGCCGAGGTTGAGGGAAATGCCCTGTGTCAGAGTGTGCCTCCGCCTTTCTGTTAGAAGTGGGGGGTCACTGAGTCTGGGGAGAGATCTAGATGCTGCAAGATTTTCGAGTTTGGACTGCCTGACTTCCTTCCTCATCTGCTCAATTTCGGATGGGGAGCCAGGCTCGGTGGCTCAGCCTGTAATCCCGTGCCTTGGGAGGCTGAGGTGAGTGGATTGCCTGAGCCCGCGGGTTCGAGACCCGCCTGGGCAACTTGGTGAGACCTCATCTCTACAATAAATCAAAAAATCAGCCGGGCGTGGTAGCGCGCACCTGTAGTTCCAGCTACTTGGAAGGCTGAGGCGGAAGGATGGCCAGAGCCCAGCAGGTTGAGGCTGCAGTGGCCGGGAGTGGCCACTGCACTCCAGTCTGGGCGACAGAGTGAGACTCCAACTCAAAAAAAAAAACAAACCAATTTCGGATGGGATGGAATTTCATGAGAGAGGGGATAGGGATAGACACAGGCTTGGCAGACTAAGGCCAGTTGTCACCGGAAGGATGGCATGATCAAGCTTCCTCTGAGAGCAGGCAGACCAGAGCAGAATCAGCTAAGTCAGGAAGCTGCCCTCGGCTCCTTGAGAGACCAGCGAACTTCAAGGGGGCCACTCTTCTGATAGAGACGCTCTGTGGAATGAGGCCTTTTTTCTGGAGGAAACCGAGCCATGCATATTTTAAATGAGATTTGCTCTCCTCATCATTGGAGTTCTCATCTTCTGTGATGGATCCACTCAGCCTTGGGGCCAGGAATACCAGCTTGCGGATCCAGGGGCTGTCAATGGCATAGATCATTGCAGAGCAGACTAGGAAGAGGGCAGTAAATCCCAGACATGTGATAGACCACACTTGGTGAAGCAGAAGCCAGAAGAGTGTGGCTACTTATACAACGCTAACTCGAAACAAACCCTTGGATTGTTCACAGTCCAGGATTATTTGGCTCCTGGATCCCAAGGGCACCTAGCAAAAGTATGAAGCCAAAAAGGAGTAGACAGAGGCTCTAAAGGTAGCAGCTATCTGTGAATGCTGCCCATCAGTAGTTTCTAGAAGCTACTGGGTCTGTGATCAACTGTATTAGAACAAGTATTGCCCTGGGACCTTCTAAAGAAACCAGTGTTAACCGTTTAATGTACTAACATTCTTTTTTTTATTTTTGAGTCAGAGTCTCACTCTGTGACCCAGTCTGAAGTGCAGTGGCATACTTACGGCCATTGCAGCCTCAACCTGCTAGGCTCAGACGATCCTTCCATTCCACCTCAGCTTTCCAAGTAGCTGAAACCTCAGGTGGGCACCACCATGCTCGGCTAATTTTGATTTATTGTAGAGACAAGGTCTTACCATGTGGAGCCCAAGCTGGTCTTGAACCTGCGGGCTCAGGCAATCCTCTTCCCTCAGTCTCCCAAAGTGCTGGGATTACAGGATTGAGTCACAGCGCCCAGTCCTAAAATATTTACTTTTAAATGGCCCCCAGCAAGAAACCACAGAAGATTAGCTGAAGATAAGTTTTTAAATAGAAATAAAAACCTCTGACTGAAGAGTGACCCATTTTGGGAAAATAAAACTGATCCTGGGAAATGGGCCGTGACTCTAGATAGAGTTTCTTTATAGTGAGTCACAAGGTAGGTGGCATTAGGGACCCAAAACGCAAAATATCAGTTAAATTTGGGCGAAGCAAAGAGAAAGACAACGATAATCCTTTTTCTTTTTTTTTTTTGAGTTGGAGTCTCACTGTTGCCCAGGCTGGCACGCTCACAGCCACTACAGCCTGGTTAATTTTTTTATTTATTGTAGAGACGAGGTCTTGCCATGTTGCTCAGGCTGGTCTTGAACTCCTAGACTCAAGCAATTCTCTTGCCTTAGCTTCCCAAAGTGATTGCAAAGGAAGAAATTTAAAGTAGTCACTAAGGAAAAAGAGACTGAGTGTGATGGCTCACACCTATAATCCCAGTGCTTTGGGAGGCCAAGATGAGAGGATTGTTTGAGCCCAGGAGTGAAAGGTTACAGTGAACTATGATTGTGCTACTGCACTCTAGCCTGCATGACAGAATGAGACCCCATCTCTAAAAGAGAAAGAGAGAGGGAGAGAGAGGGAGAGAGAGAGAGAAAAAAAAAGAAAGAAAAAAAGAAAGAAAGAAAGGAGGGTGGGAGGCAATTATTAACTTTTAGAAAAAGAAAGTTATGACGAAATTTAATCATAATACATTACAATTCTCTACCTTGTTTATATGTATATGATAATGTAAACACATATTGATTTAATCAAAAATTATAATATTATTGTGTAGGGAGAAGTGGGGAGGGAAAGCAGAGGAGATAGCCAAAAAGTGTGCTATATTATCATTTGCCTTAAAGGAAAATAGCATCAAACTTGTTGAATCAAAAGAGAATAGGACATCCATATTATTTAAAATATGGCGATGTAGGCCAGGCTCTGTGGCTCAGCCTGTAATCCCAGTACTTTTGGAGACCGAGGTGAGTGGATTGCCTGAGCCTGTGGGTTCAAGACCAGCCTGGGCAACTTGGTGAGACCCCCCCGTCTCTACAATAAATTGAAAATGCCAGAGCCCAGAAGGTTGACGCTGCGGTGGCCGTGAGCATGCCACTGCACTCCAGCCTGGGCGACAGAGTGACACTCCAACTCAAACAAATACATATTTATGGCAATGTACAAATGCCAGAAGAACAAGACTGAAGAGAAGGAGAAGGAGTGGGAAAGAACTGCTGAATTTCATTAGTGTTTAATACTACTGAACTTTAAAAATTATGTGCATGTATTCATTAAAAAATTTTTTAAGTGATCTTTCTCCAAAACAACAAGACAGAACCCCTATGGGTTCCTGGAGAAAAAGAAAGAAAGAGAAAGGAAGGAAGGAAGGAAAGAAGCGAAGGCAGGAGGGAGGGAGGGAGGGTCTTTATGGTTAAAAGTGTGTTGAAAGGTAGGTTAATTTCTTTTTTTTGAGTTGGAGTCTCACTCTTTCGCCCAGACTGGAGTGCAGTGGCGCAGCCTCAACCTGCTGGGCTCAGGCGATCCTCCCATCTCAACCTTCCAAGTAGCTGGAACTACAGGCGCACGCTACCACGCCTGGCTAATTTTTGATTTATTGTAGAGATGAGGTCTCGCCAATTTGCCCAGGTGGGTCTCGAACCCACGGGTTCATGCAATTCACTCACCTCAGCCTCCCAAGGCGCGGGATTACAGGCTGAGCCACCGAGCCCAGCTGATGCAGGTTAATTTCAAGTTCCAAATACCTTGGTCACTATAGGAAGGCATTAGAATCAAGAGTAAGGCTGAGGGGCAACCCCTTCGGGTCCCCTCCCACTGCAGGAGCTTTTTTGTCCTCTCAATAAATCCTGCTTTCTAAAAAAAAAAAAAAAAAAAGTAAGACTGTGAAGAAGCTCTATGACATTGATGTTGCCAAGGTCATCACCCTGATTAGGCTCGATGAAGAGAAGAAGGCATATGATCAACTGGCTCCCGATTACAATGCTTTGAATGTTGTCAACAAAATTGGGATCATCTAAGCAGAATCCAGCTGGCTAATTCTAAATATATATCTTTTCACCATCAAAAAAGAGTAAGGTCTAAGAACTTCTTAATTGATTTAGACACAGTTTAATGACAAGTAAGTTTAATAACAAGAGTACTTAATTTGTACCTAGATCTTGCATTATTTTAAACTTGGTTGTTGCTTACATATTATAATAAAAGTCAATGAATGAATGAAAACTTCCTCAATTAGAGGCCCAGGCAAAAGGATTGCTTGAGCCCAGGAGTTCAAGACCAGCATGGGCAACATAGTGAGACTCCCGTCTTTACAAAAGATCCAAAAAATTAGCCAAGTGTGATAGCTCATGCCTATAGTTCCAACTTTTTGGGAGGTTGACGCAGAAGGATCGCCTGAGCCCAGGAGGTGAGGCTGTGGTGAGCTGTGATCATGCCACTACACTCCAGCCTGAGAGACAGCGAGACCCCAACTCAAAGAAAAAAAAGAAGGTGATTTGAGGACAGAAACATACTGAGTAGATCATGTTCTATATACCTACTTCTTTAATTGCTCATACAGGAAGAGGCTAACCAGTGGGCCTGTGCATCCATAAACAGACATCATTGTTATTCATCAAGTGCCAGCTACCCCAAGAGCAAGTACATTGAGTAGGAAGAATGAATCATCTTCCATGATACTTGAGACTGTAATAGTCCTGTATTCAATCCACTTCTTTATTCCCAGCTCTCTTTTAGAAAGGCTAAATGTAAAGGAGACTGCCCAAATATATCTTTTGATGGCAGTTAACACCACTTAAGGAAAGATGCTGTCACCACGGATGAATGGCTATTATTAAGTAGAGCGCCTTCACCCTTTAACACAGGGTTTCTCAACCTTGCATTTTGGATCATTTTGGATCATTTTGGATCAGATGATTCTTTGTTGTGGGAGGATCTAAACTGCATCACACGATGCTTGGCAATATTCCTGTCCTCTACACACTTGATGCCAGTCATACCCCTTACTCCTTCCCCAGTTGTGGCAAACAAAAAATGTCCAGACTTTGACAAATGTCCCTAGTAGGGGGTGGGAGGGACTGCAAAATTTTTCCCCAGTTGAGAACTGCTCCTCAAACACATTGTTTTTCCTGGCACCCAACCGATGCTCAAAATGAGTGAATCTCTCCTGAAAGAGCTGCCTTCTATCTGGAGTTCACCTATTCTAGCTCATCAAAGATTTAGACTTAGTCTATATTATTAAATCTGCAGCAAAGAACATCTAAACAGTGATTAAAATTTATTATACTACTCTGCATCTGATATCTGAGACATGTTAAGTGAGAAGGTTCTCCCTAAAGTATAATTAGGCTATGTAAATTACCTAAGTATTTTAAAATCTGGAATAAAATTGAAAATGAGAAGAATCCGATTCATCATGACATCCTGACATACTGGTTAGATATTTCTTCGGGGAGGGGAATCCTGCTCCCAACTTGTTCGTCATCTCCACCTCAACTGTGTCTGCATTGACTTTTAAGAAACCTGGAGCCGAACCCACAAGGGGTCTGAGTGGGCAAAAGGCACTCCAGGGAGGATCCCCTGGCCAGAGTGAGGAGGACTGGGTCTGGGACATAAATAGCTGCTTCATCATCAAAGCATCCTGCCCAAGAGAAGGCTTTCATGAGAACTCAGCTCATTGTGTGAAAATTCAGATGACTGAACTATAATTAGCTCCATTAGTCAACATTTTAATTCATAGGATTCTGGCTTTGATGTGCTCCTTTCTCACAGAATCAAAGCTAATAATTCTGGACTCATAATTGGGAGCTGAGTGCCAGCTTGAAACATGGGGAGCTCCTCATCTCCTTGGCAAGGACTGCTTCCGAGACTGCAGCGTCCTGACCATAAATGCTTAGGAACCTGGCATAGGCACCTTGGCCTTGCCCTTCTGCTCCTTGCCTCATAGAACGTCTCCTGGGAACTTCCTCTCTGTGAGTCATGATCCAGCCTTTGGGTTCTAGATTTTCTGTGGTTGACATTAAACTATGGGGTGAGCACCTCCAAAGCCTAAGCACGAAACAGGTGCTCCATGAATGTTTTTTGGATGCTGCTAAAAAAATGGTGGAGTGGATGATGGGTGAATTCCTGTCTTAGTCCATGTTCTGAAACAGAATACTACAGACAGGTCATTTATAAAGGTTCATGGTTCTGGAGGCTGGGAAATCCAAGATCAGGCAACCATGTGTGGTTGGCTTCTGGCGAGGGCCTCACGCTGCACTGTAATGCGGCAGGGAAGTGGAAGGGGAAGAAGAAGTCACGTGCGAAAAGGGCAAAACATGAGGGACAGCCTCACTTACTAACAACTCACTCTTGAGGTCACTAGTCCAGTCCCATGAGAGCTAGAACGCATTCTCTCAAGAATTAATTCAGTCCTATGAGAGCAGCATTAATCCCGTCTAATGATCTAATCACCTCTTAAAGTCTCCACTTCCCAACAATGCCTCACAATGCCCCACCAGGGACCAAATTTCTAGCTCATGAATTCTTGGGGACACACTCAAACAGTACTTGCCTATCCAATAATCACCCTCCCTGTTTCGGCAATAAAACCTGATGGAAACAAACAACTGTGGGTCAGGGGTGGCTCACACCTGTAATCCCAGAACTTTGGGAGGCTGAGGCGGGAGGGCAGCTTGAGCTCAGGAGTTCAAGGTTGCAGTGAGCTGTGATCAAGCCACTGCTTTCCAGCCTGGGCAACAGAGTGAGACTCTGTCTCAAAAAACAAACAAACCAAAATAATCAATGGCAGTAGTCATGTTCCTCTTGGTCAAACACAAGTACATGATATGATTCTGGTGAAAGAGATAAGATGAGAGGTCTGCTGAGGGGATTCCCAGAAGGATTTTCTTGCTTAAAAAGGTGGACATAGTGGGAGGCTGAGGTGAGCGGATTGCCTGAGTCTGTAGGTTCGAGATCCGCCTGGGCAACTTGGCGAGATCTCATCTCTACAATAAATCAAAAATTAGCCGGGCGTGGTAGCGCGCGCCTATAGTTCCAGCTGCTTGGAAGGCTGAGGCGGAAGAGTCGCCGGAGCCCAGCAGATGGAGGCTGTGGTGGCCGGGAGCGTGACATTGCAATCCAGTCTGGGTGACACAGTGAGACTCCAACTCAAAAAAAAAAAAAAAAGAGACAGCCCTCTTCTGCTGTTGGATGTTGTGTTTCTATGTTGCTCCTAGAACTGTGCTCATCTCCACCATGAGGAAACTACCTGGAGACAAAACAGACAGGTTAAGGACTGCAGAACAGAGATGGAAAAAATGTGTGGTCTCCATGATATTGTTAAGCTATGACTCAGTCAACCCTGAGACTACCTCTAGATTTCTTCTTTCTCTTTTTTTTTTTTTTTTTTGAGTTGGAGTCTCACTCTGTCACCCAGGCTGGAGTGCAGTGGCACGAAGACGGCCACCGCAGCCTCGACCTACTGGGCTCAGGCAATCCTTCTGTCTCAGCCTTCCAAGTAGCTAGAACTACAGGCACACGCCACCATGCCCGGCTAATTTTTTTGATTTATTGTAGAGATGAGGTCTCACCAAATTGCCCAGGGTGGTCTCGAACCCGTGGGCTCAGGCAATCCTCTCACCTTGGCCTCCCAAAGTGCTGGGATTATAGGCATGAGCCACTGTGCCCGGCCTAGATTTCTTATTATTAGGCCATTCTCAGTTGACTTTTCTGTTTCTTATGTGATTAACCAGATCTTTTTGTATAGGAGGGATTTAGATGAAGGGCCGGCTTTGTAGGAATTTTATGGTAACAGTTACTGCTTACTGAGTACCAACCACGCAGCAGGACCCTATACACATTGACATTCATTCTCACATAATTCAGCGAGGTGATTTTTATATGTGCATTTTATGGATGAAAAAGTGAGACTCTGAGAACATAAGGAAATTTACATACATCACCCAGTATGATGTATTACAACACAATTAACCCAGATCTAGTCTGACTCCATGTTTTTTTCTGCATCCCGCCTGTCCTTAGCTTTCCAAAGACACAGTGGAAAAGATGAGGACGAGCACACTGAGGACATCTAGTTGGCTTGATGGTATGGGACAGAAGACGTAAGGGAACAGAAATCCAGCCTACTGAAACTGCCTGCCAGGGTAATGAAACCACAGTCCTCCCCCAAGGCAGCTGTTACCAGAGGTCCTGATGCTGCTTCTAAGTAAGAAGGAAGAAAGGGAAATACCCTCAGACCTTTTGATATCAGGCTCCAAATTGGTTCTGAAACCTTGCCATCACATTTGGAATTGGTGAAAGCTAAAGTTCAACACTGGCTTCTCTCAAGCAGTTCCCACTGAGGGAAATCCTCTCATATTTATAACACAGTCTCTGAAGACAAGATTTAAAAAAAAAAAAAAAGCTGTTAGGCCGGGTGTGGTGACTCAAAGTCCCAGCACTTTGGGAGGCCAAGGCAGGAGGACTGCTTGAGCCCAGAAGTTCAAGACCAGCCGGGGGAACATAGCAAGACCTCATCTCCACAAAAAGATTAAAAAGTTAGCTGGGGGCCAGACTCAGTGGCTCAGCCTTTAATCCTAGCACTTTGGGAGGCCATGGCGGGAGGATTGCATGAGCCCAGGGGTTGGAGACCAGCCTGGGTATCTTGGTGAGACCTCGTCTCTACAATGTATCAAAAAATTAGCCAGGCATGGTAGCACACACCTGTAGTTTTGGTGGAAGGATCGCCAGAGCCAGCAGGTCGATGCTGGGGTGGCCATGAGCATGCCACTGCACTCCAGCCTAGGTGACAGAGTAAGACTTCAACTAAAAAAAAAAAAAAAGTTAGCTGGGAGTGGTGCCGTGTCTGTGGTCCCAGTTACTCAGGAGGCTGAGGTGAAAGGATCACCTGAGCCCAGGAGATCGAGGCTGTGGTGGTCTGTGATGGTGCCACTGCAGCCTGGGTGACAGAGTGCGACTCTGATTCAAAAGAAAAAAAGAAAAGGAAAACAAAAGAGAGCTGTTTCCTGGATTTGCATCTCCCTTCCCTGATCCCTCCCCAAAGTATTTCCCCCAAAACACAAGATGACACCCAGTAAAGACAGGGAACAGTAGTGTTAAGATCTTGGGACAGACCTCTGCTCTCAATGCTGATCCTAGTTTGCTCAAGGGAGGACTGATTCCGGTAAAGGCTTGGAAAGTGTTGTATTGTTTTCTGGAGACTCTGCAGGACACACATGTGAAACGATGGCAGTTTCTTCAGTGCCTGTCAAGAAACTTGCCTCACCAAGGAGATTAGTAAATCCCATTCCTCCCTGCTTCCACCTTCTTCCTTTGTAAACAACTACGGCAGTTGACCGTGAAAACCTAGAAATGGAAATGAAAACCCCAAATGACTCTATGAAAAAGATACCTGCACACATATGTATATTGCAGCATTGTTCACAATAGCAAAAACATGGAACTAACCACGCTGCCCATTGAAAGAGGACTGGATCCAAAAAATGTATATAGATACGATGGAATATTATGGAACCCTAAAGAAGGACAAAAATTATTAACTTTCACAGCAATTTGGATGGACTTAGAGGCTATAATACTGAGTGATGTATCACAGAAACAAAGAACCGAGTATCACATGTTCTCATTCATAAGTGGACCTTGAACAATTATCGTACACTATAAGAAAAGGATTGGCAATAGTGGGAAACTGCAGGGGGGGCTGGGGGCAGGTGGGGGGGAGGAATTTGCCAGGGGAGGGGGGCACACAAGTGTACCTGTATAATGAACATTTGTATACCTAACCCTGAATTGTACCCCACATCTTTAAAATAAAAAAATTTGGCTGGGCTTGATGGCTCAGTCTGTAATCCCAGCACTTTGAGAGGCCGAGGCGAGTGAATTGCCTGAGCCCACAGGTTTGATTCCCACCCGGGCAAGACCTCGTCTCTACAACAAATCAAAAATTAGCCGGACATGGTAGTGCACGCCTGTAGTTCCGGCTACTTGGAAGGCTGAGGCGGAAGGATCGCTGGAGCCCAGCAGGTCGAGGCTGCGGTGGCCAGAGTGCACTCCAGTCTGGGTGACAGAGTGAGACTCCAACTCAAAAAAAAAAATAAAAGTACAGCACATAAAATTTTTTAAAAAAGGAAAGGAAACCTAGAAATGAATGTCAGCACCTGACTGCCATGAGCTCCCAGGGCTGCTGGGTGAGACAGACTAGAGACTACCCAGGACCATCGCCAAGGTTTCCCTTAAACCCCTGCCCCTCCCTTCTCCAACTCCCATCAGCCTCATGCGTCTATTGCCATCCAAAGCTGAACATTTCTTCACATTTCCTGAAACACTGCAAAGAACCGGTAAGCAAGCTCAACTCTGCACACCATACGCCCCCAGAGCTCATTGGCGTGATACACTGAGAAGCCTGGAACAGCAGGAGGAGACCCAGGCCTCCTGGACTCATGAGATCTATGGAAACCGAAGAGGAAGGGAAGTCAACACACCACACACACACACACACACACACACACACACACACACACACACACACAAAGAGGGCGTCCGGAGGCCTGTCAAGCGAGAAGTCATCTTGATTTTCCTGTGGCTGGTCCTGTACCTGTGGGGAGCACGGTTCGCTCAGGGAGGGAGGCCTCGGAGCGGTTGCTTTCCTGATTTTCCTACTCATATCAGGCCAGACCTGAGCAGGAAACAGATGGCACACTCAAATTGGGCAATTTGAGGAGAGTTGAATAAAGGGGCTGTGGTCCAAGGTGTCGGCAGGATGTCGGGAAACCACAGGGGAAGTGCAATAAATAACAGCCACTTGGCCACCCCAGGCCTGAAGGGGTGAGGGGAGGTGCAGTGGTCAAACTTGTGGAGTGTGCCTGCATGTTTAGGACCACCTGACAAGTGCTGTGACCATGAATCAAAGGAAGCAGCCAGCCCAGAGGTGATCTCTCAGGTCTCTCATGCTTCTTCCTTCTTCTGATCTCCTGCCTAGAACACCCACGGACTAAAGACAACTAGAAGCCAAAGGGTATCCCAGCCCATTGATAGGGTCTGTGGCATGAAGCAGAGTGGAGAAGGTTTGAGAGTGGATCTAGAAGGGGAAACAGAAGAATCCAGCATACTAACTATCTAGGGTGGTGGGGAGACTAGGGCCCCGAGCCAGGCTGCCAGGGTTAAGAACCACCTCTGGTAGGGCTTGGTGGCTCAACCTGTAATCCCAGCACTTTGGGAGGCTAAGGTGAGGGAATTGCCTGAGCACTTTGAGAGACCTCGTCTCTACAATAAATCAAAAATTAGCCAGGCGTGGTAACGCACCTGTTGTTCCGGCTACTTGGAATGCTGAGGCGGAAGGATCACTGGAGCCCAGCAGGTCTAGGCTGTGGTGGCCAGGAGCATGCCCTTGCCCTCCAGCCTGGGTGACAGAGTGAGACTCCAACTCAAAAAAAAAAAAAAGAACTACCTCTGCCTCTTACTTGTCATGTGATGCTGGGCAAGTAACTGAACCTCTCTCTATATATCAATGTCCTCATCTGTAAAATGGGGATAACGATGCCAACCTCAGAGTTGTAGGATTAATGTTCCATTTGTCTCGTTTAGAAATTTGGCGTACATAGTAGGCACTCAATAAATGCTGAATCCTTTCCTCTCTTCCTTTCCTCCTTCAGGTAAATGTGAGGGCCTAGGCTCCTGCACTTTGTATGTGATACTGTGACATACACTTGGTACATTTTGCTTGACTGGTAGTTGAAGGGCCCTCTCCTTGCTTGGAGGCCTCATAACTGCTGTAACAGATCCACCCAGGCTCGGCGCCTGCAGCAGATACTGTGGTTTGAGTTCTTGCTGGGATGGTTCACATGGTTCTATCTCCTATCATGGATGGTTGCAAGGTTTCTAGAGTGCTTGCCTTATGGCTTATGCTTTTTAAAGTGAGACATTTGGGTTTTTCTTGGTTCTTTTTTTTTTTTTTTAGTTGGGGTCTCACTCTGTTGCCAGGCTGGAGTTCAGAGGCACGCTCATGGTCATGACAGTCTCAATCTGCTGGGCTCAGGTGATCTTTCCACTTCAGCTTTCCAAATAGCTGGAACCACAGGCGTGCACCACCATGCTTGGCTAATTTTTTGATGTATGGTAGAGATGAGGTCTTGCCAAGTTGCCCAGGCTGGTCTCGAACCTGTGGGCTCAGGCAATCCTCTCCCCTCCCATTTTAAAGACTGATTAAAATATTTTAAACATTTCATATAACCATGAAAAATAAAAACTTTTCATTGTTTGCTTTCTCTCTACTTGCTCCTCCCTGTAGTAAGGATGGATCAGAATTGTCATCAGGTTCTCAACAAAAAACTTCTGAAAAGGTGACTTCACTGATGATAAGTGGACCTGGGGGCTTATTTCTTCCTATTCCCAGATGCGAGAAATTCAAACTGGGTCCAAATGCTTGTCCCTGCACGCAGCTCCTGATTCTTGTTGCCTGAATCCAAATCCCTGCTCTTCAAGGCACCATTTGACCTCTGAGCAAGCAGCTTCCTTTCTCCTCTTTCGGCCTCTCTCAGCCTCCAGAGACCCGAGTGTCTCTAATGTAGGGCTCCTGTTCTCTGCCAATCAGCTCAGCAGTTGTCTCCAGGCCCTGCTGTTCCCAGCACTGCTCTTAGGTAGATGCCACAGCGAAGGAGAGACATACGCATCCAAGCCACTTATCTGGCATCATCCCTTTTCATTGCAATGTCTCTCTCAACCCTTCTCTCCTTCTGTCCTTTACCAAAGGAACAAAAAACTTCCCATTCCTATAAACTTGACTATACTCAAAGCTCCACAGTGGCAGGAATTGTTCTTCTGTTTTTTTTAGTTGGAGTCTCATGCTGTCACCCAGACTGGAGTACAGGGGCACACACCCGGCCACTGCAGCCTCGACCTGCTGGGCTCCGGTGATCCTTCTGCCTCAGTCTTCCAAGTAGCCAGAACCACAGGTGCGCACTACCACGCCCAGCTAATTTTTGATTTACTGTAGAGACGAGGTCTCGCCAAGTTGCCCAGGTGGGTCTTGAACCCACGGCTCAGGCAATCCCCTCGCCTCGGTCTCCCAAAGTGCTGGGATTACAGGCTGAGCCACTGAGCCCGGCCAAGGAATCGTATTTTTTAAAAATGTTTTTATAGGCTATATTGCCTGGCTGAGTCATTGACACAGAATAGGAGCTCAAGAAATGATCGTTGAATTGAACTGAATTGAATTTTCCTTCTCTTCTTGCCTGCACGAAAACCACCCATCTTTTCAGGCTAGTGAGATCACTGGGTGGATCGCGAACCACTTGAGGGAGAGGGATTTTGGCTTCTCTGGGAGTTGGTTTCTATATGGCGGCAGCCCAGCAGCAGGTAAAAGGATGAGAAGGAGAGAAAGGAACCAGCACTTTTGAAAGTCTGAGGCTCATTTATTTTTAACTTTAATCTATAGAAGTAATTTTTCTCTTTCTTCTCCTTACCCTGGGCTGTTTTTACCCCCTTCTTGTAAAGACTGAGAAATCTTGAGAGATTTTATCTGTTTGTTTTGCTTCTTGAAGAGTCAGAGACAAACCCCCAGCTCCTTCCACCCCTCACCCACCAAAGCTGGCACCGGAAGAGCAGAAACCCTACTGCTTTTGATGATTTTACTTAAAAAGTAGGCAGGGCCTGGAGGTAAGAGAGTGAACCAGACCTCCCAGCTTCTCTGGGCCTTAGCTTTTCTCATCAGCAGCTGGGTAGCTGGGAGTAATCCATAAGGAATCGTGGGTGCTTGTTGCTGTTGGGATGGAGAGTTCCAGTGTGTGAAACGTGTGTCCTAAGGCTCTGAGACCTTCAGATCCAATTCCTGGGTGAGAACATTCCAGGCAGAGGCTTCCCAGACCCTAAGCTAAAAGGTGTCTTCCCACAACGATTCTGGACGCAACTAGACCACGTCAGTTGCCTTCCTTTACCCTCCAAGTCCCGAAGTCCAAATACTTTCCTGTTCAGGACGGTAGTCACTTGACTAGGGGAAGGAGAGGTCAAAAGGCAGAACCCCTTGGAGGTTCTCAGTTGGCTCTGGCGATGCCTCCCAGACACTTGTACCATCCAGCTTTCCTTCTCTCCCCAATTAACGCCACTGTCATTCAGGCTCCAAAACTCAAGTGACCCCAAAAAGCCCATAACGGGGAGCAAAAAGCAGCTTTCCCGCCTCCTAAAGATGAAATTCCAAGTGTTTGCAAAGAAACACTCCCCGCAGCAGAATTCTTTGGCCAGAAGGACATCATACTTGTCCGGAGGCCCACTAGGAGGACCTTTTGCCAAAAAGAATGGGAAATCATTGGCCCAATTAGCATCCTGTGATCTTAGATCTAAAAATGACCCGGAGCCGGGTAAACAAGGTGACGTCAGCGAGCTGGGCAGGGCGCGGCTCTCTACCGCCACCTCGAGGACAGCGTCAGCAATGGCGCGGCGGCTCCGACCTGCTGGAAAGCGTTCCTGGGACCCCCTGGAAGGGAACTGGGGACAACTGGAGGTGGGGGGCGGCTGGGAAGATGCGGGGGGAAGGGAAGTCGCACACAGAGAGAGGAAAACAGCTCCTTGGAGACCTCCGCCAGAGGAAAGCGAGGTCTGAGTAAATCCAGGCCGTTGGATGTTAGTTACTGCGTTGTCCTTGCTGGCTTCTTCCTGGGAACATTCCTTTTGTAAAAGGAGGCAGACAACAAGAACTCTCGCCAGAAAAAACTTTGGCTCACACCGCGTGGCGACAGAATCCTCAGGGCTGGGCACCCTGGATGGAAACAATTCTCCATGGAGGAAGAAGCGGTGGCCTGGCTAGGCTAGTTACAAAGGGCCACAGGTTTTTAGTTGTTCTTTGGGTGTGGGGGGGGTCGTGCAGGAGTGTCATAGTCCTGGGGGGTGGGGGGGGGTGGCGTGCAGGAGTATCATAGTCCTGATTTGCTTTCCAGGCAGGCTGACGTGAGAACGAGGCTGCGGAGCTTTCTGTCCTACACAGACAGCATGCTGGGAGATGGCCCAGAAATGTGCTGGGGGGAGGGTTAGGAGAAGGTCAGCTGTGTGTTTTTCCTTTCTCCCCCTGTAGGTAATTCACAAAAGAAAAATGAAGAGTTGTTTTAAACCTGATAAAAACAAAAACAAACCCACTTTACTCTGGGGTCAGCCCGTTTTTGTTGCACTGCAAAACCACCTCGAAATCTCGGTGGCTGAGAACAAGCAGCATTTCTTTTGCTTGCCAACAGGCCTGGGCTTCAGCTGGGCTAACTGAGTCGGGCTGGACTCCAGGCTCAGGGTCCCACTTAGATCTACACCCCCTTTCAAGTCCTGGAAAGGGGCCGTGAAGGAACAGTGGCTACCCTGGGCAGGCTATTCTCATGGCAGAGCGTGGAATGTTCCAGGCCAAGTCAAGCCAGGCAGACACATTTGAGGCTTTTGCTTATGTCATATCAGCTGATCTTCCATTAGCTAAGTAAGTCACATGGCCAAGTTCAACACCAACTGGGGCTGCGAGGAGGGCAAAGTCCCATGGCAAACTGTGGATATATAATTCTTTAACAGGCAGTAAAGAACAGGGAATCATTTTTGTTTGTTTGTTTCTGATTCGGAGTCTTACTCTGTTGCCCAGGCTGGAGTGCAGTGGCATGCTCACGGCTACCAAAGCCTCGACCTGCGGCGCTCCGGGATTCCTTCTGCCTCAGCCTTCCAGGTAGCTGAAACTATAGGCGTGCACCACCACGCCAGGCTAATTTTTTTTTAAAATTTTAATTGTAGAGATGAGGTCTCGCCAAGTTGCCCAGGCTGATCTCGAACTCCTGGACTCAGGCAGTCCTCCTGGCCTCCCAAAGTGCTGGGATTACAGGCATGAGCCATCACGCCCAGCCTGTTTGTTTGTCTTTTTGAGCCGGGGTCTCACTCTGTCACCCAGCCTAGTGTGCAGTGGCACAATCACAGCTCACTGCAGGCCTAAACCTCCTGGGCTCAACTCTGAATACAGCATGGGCGAGTGGGAATTTATAGCCAAGGAGCAGGGTGAGGGCAGGGTGCTGAAGGCAGGCCAAGGTGATCAGATATCATCCAGAGTACAGAGATGAAAGGCTGATCAGATATGGAGGGTGATTGGGCATCAGGGTAGGAGATTCTTGCTATTAAATTGACTTAGCTGGGCTCTTTGCTAAAACTGAATTTTACAAGGAACTGCACAGACAGGCCCAGAGGAAGGTTCTGAAGCCTAATAGAGTTTGGCCAAGCAGAGAATCTATGTCAGCTCACCGGCCAGGATTAAGTCATGTCCCCAAAGCCCCAGTTGAAGGAAGCTGGGGAGCCAGTATGTGCCATTCACAGCCTGTCTCCTGGGAGGAGGTTCCTGCCAGCAAGCAGGGAGGGAGGGGGAATGGCCTCTTGGCGAGGCAGCCAACAGTGTCTGCTGTGAGGGCTTGGGTTGACATCATGAGATCCGCATTCTGAAATTTTTCCTCTGGCTGCCGAGTTCTGCACATGCTATTGTCTCTACTGGCTACACCTGCCTCTGTCCTTTTCTGATTGATTCCTACTCACCATCCTTCAAATCTCAGGTTAAGAATCATCATTTCTGGCCGGGCTTGGTGGCCCAGCCTATAATCCCAGCACTTTGGGAGGCTGAGGTGAATGGATTGCCTGAGCCCGCGGGTTTGAGACCTGCCTGGGCAACTTGGCAAGACCTCGTCTCTACAATAAATCAAAAATTAGCTGGGCGTGGTAGTGCGCACCTGTAGTTTCAGCTACTTGGAAGGCTGAGGTGGAAGAATCGCCGGAACCCAGCAGGTCGAGGCTGCGGTGACCAGGAGTATGCCACTGCACTCCAGTCTGGGTGACAGAGTGAGACTCCAACTCAAACAAACAAACAAATAAAAAATAATAATCATTTCTTGGCTGGGTACAGTAGCTCTCACTCTATAATCCCAGCACCTTGGGAGGCCAAGGTGGGAGGATTGCTTGAGCCTAGGAGTTTGAGACCAGCCTGAACAACACAGTGAGATCTCGTCTCTACAAAAAGTAACATAAAATAAATTAGCTGAGCATAGTGGCATATGCCTGTAGTCCCAGCTCCTAGGGAGACTGAGGTGGGAGGATCACTTGAGCCCTGGAGTTCAAGGCTGTGGTGAGCTGTGACCATGCCATTGTACTCCAACCTGGGCAACAGAGTGAAACCCCAACTAAGAAAAAAAAATTTCTGCCCGGAAGCCACTTCTTACTTCTTCCACACTTGGTTGGTCGTCCCTTTTTATTTTTTATTTTTATTTTTTATTTTTTGAGTTGGAGTCTCACTCTTCACTAAGACTGGAGTGCAGCGGCCGCTCCCAGCCACCGCAGCCTCGACCTGCTGGGCTCCGGCGATCCTTCCGCTCAGCCTTCAAAGTAGCTGGAGCTACAGGCGCAGGCTACCATGCCCAGCTAATTTTTGATTTATTGTAGAGATGAGGTCTTGCCAATTTGCCCAGGCGGGTCTCGAACCCGCAGGCTCAGGCAATTCACTCATCTCGGCCTCCCAAAGTGCTGGGATTACAGACTGAGCCACCAAGCCCGCCCCCCCCCTTTTTTTAAGAGACAGGGTCTCGCTATGTTGCCCAGACTGGAGTGGGGTAGTGCGATCATAACTCACTGCAATCCTCCTCTCTCATTCTCCTGAGTAGCTGGGGCTACAGGCGCATACAACCACACCCAGCTTTGTCTGTTCTTGCTATATGTTTTCTCTTCTTTATTTTTATTTTTTTATTTTTTTTTGAGTTGGAGTCTCACTCTGTTGCCCAGACTGGAGTGCAGTGGCCGCTCCCGGCCACCGCAGCCTCGACCTGCTGGGCTCCAGAGATCCTTCCACCTCAGCCTTCCGAGTAGCGGAATTACAGGCATGCGCTACCAAGCCTGGCTAATTTTTTGATTTTATTGTAGAGATGAGGTCTTGCCTGCCCACGCAGGTCTCGAACCCGCAGGCTCAGGCAATCCACTCACCTCAGCCTCCCAAAGGCACAGGATTACAGGCTGTGCCACCGAGCCCAGCTGCTATATGTTTTCATACCATCCTGAATTTCTCCTATCAGAGCTTGGATCATGATTTATTTATTTTTTGTTTTGTTTTGTTTTTGTTTGAGTTAGAGTCTCACTCCATCACCCAGGCTGGAGTGCAGTGGCGTGCTCACAGCCATCCCAGCATCGATGCAACATGAATGCAGAGTTGCCTAATAAGTACTTTTAATTTCCTTTTATTATTATTATTATTTTTTGAGTCAGGGTCCCATTCTGTTGCCTAGTCTAAAGTGCAGTGGCACGATTATGGTTCACTGTAGCCTCAAACTCTTGGACTCCCCTTAACTGTACCCCACAACATCATAATAAAAATATTGATTATATAAAAAAACAAACAAACAAAAAACTCTTGGGCTCAAGCAATCCTCTTGCCTCAGCTTGTCATGTTGCTGGGACTGCAGATACATGCCACCACACACACCCGACTAATTTTTTACTTTTTGTAGAAACAGGGTCTTGCTGTGTTGTCTGGGCTTGTCTTGAACTCCTGGGCTCAAGCAGTCCTCCTGTCTTGGCCTCCCAAAATGCACCTGGCTTTAATTTCCTTTTGATTCATTTTAATCACGAACTCATTCTGAGACCTCCATTGATTATATTATGTGTTCAAGGACACAATATCTGTGTCCATGACTAGTCTACTTTGTGACATTCTGTTAATCTCAGAGCAGGGTGTACTCAAAACGCCCTGTTCCAGAGAGGCAGGAGTCATCTTTGCGGGTATCACCTGTGGAATGAAAACAACAGGGAGACATTCTTTGAGGAGGTCATATGAGGTATTGAGAATAGTGTAGGATACTGTTGCTAAAACTGAATTTTACAAGGAAATGCACAGACGGGTCCAGAGGAAGTTTCTGAAGCCTAATAGACTTTGGCCAAGCAGAGAATCTATGTCATATGAGGTATTGAGAATAGTGCTAGACTTGAAAATCAAGAAACTGGGCTTTTCTAGTCCTGATTCTGCGAGTATTTGAGTTTGAGAATATCGGCAGGCACCCACAGCCAAATTCCTTTAAAGTCTTACCCTGTAGGCTGGGTGTGGTGGCTCATGCCTGTAATTCCAGTACTTTGGAAGGCCGAGGTGAGAGGATCGCCTGAGCCTACAGGTTTGAGACCAACCTGGGCAACTTGACAAGACCTCGTCTCTACAATAAATCAAAAATTAGCCAGGCATGGTAGCGTGCTCCTGTGGTCCCAGCTACTTGGAAGGCTGAGGCGGAAGGATTGCCAGAGCCCAGCAGGTCGCCTTGGCCTCCCAAAGTGCTGGGATTACAGGCTGAGCCACAGAACCGGCCACTTAGTATTGTTTTTTAAGTGAAGTCACTTTTTAACCTAAAGGTTTACAGCAGTCCCATACTAAAACTAAAACTAAAACTAAAACAGCCCTGTATATGTGAAATCATAACTTTGATGTGCCAGCTATGTTTTTATGCATATCAAAATAAATACAAGTCCATTAACATTTTTTTAATGTATCTGGGCTGGACAAGGTGGCTCATACCTGCAATCCCAGCACCTTGGGAGGAGGGAGGATCACTTGAGCCCAGGAGTTGTTCCAGACTAATCTGGGCAGCACAGTGAACTTGTCTCTATTTTTTTTAATGTTATTAATTTAAAAAATAACTTTAGAAAATGTATCTGTGTGCTCCGTAAACTGATTATTTTCCATGTCCTCGATTGTGTGCAGGCTAGGCTTAGGGAACCCCTGAGCTGCATGGTAGCTAAAGCCACGAGGATTATGTATATGTTTCTTCCTTTGCCTCCCTCTTGGCTTCCATTCAGATTCTATCAGCGTCCAGCCCTGGACACCAGGCCAGGTCTTTGCATCTATCCTCAGCAAAGCCTTGCCCTGCAGGTAGTGACCTTTAGCAGAGCTAGACTGGAAGTCGTCATCCAAACAAATGGTGGCTGACCTGGAATGTCTTTCTAACTCAGCGTCTCACAGCCCAGCCTCTGAAGACGCTACAAGAGCAGTCCAAGCCAAACCTGCTCATCTCTCACATTCCGCAGCCAAGAGTCCAAATGCGGCCTTGAGAACCTCCTTTGTCTTCCCTGGTGTTCTCCCTGATGCCTTCCAGGACCACACATACAGGTCTGAGCGTAGAGGGCTGTGACTGGGTCTTCTTTTGTTCACGTTTGATGTATAAGCGTCTTGGCTGATTGTTTCAATGTCAAGTTGAACTGATTCTGTACCAACTGGTTGGGTGACATGAAGTACTTCGCTAAATATCTCTGAGCCTCAGTTTCCTCCTGTGTAAAGTGAGGGGTTAGGTTAGTGATCTCCAAGGTGTCTCTGGCTATGACATCCTATTGTGCTGAACAGTTTGGGAACCATTGCATTGAACTTCTTCATTGGACTCCTTCTTCAAGCCCCTTGCCCACTGATTTATAGTATTGTTTGTTCTTACATGTGAAAGTTATTGTGGTCATCATATGTAAATGTTCTATGGCTGGGCTCGGTGGCTCAGCCTGTAATCCCGCACCTTTGGGAGGCTGAGGAGAGTGGAATGCCTGAGCCTGCGGGTTCGAGACCCGCCTGGGCAGCGAGACCTCATCTCTACAATAAATCAAAAAATCAGCCGGGCGTGGTCGCACATGCCTATAATTCCGGCTACTCGGAAAGCTGAGGCGGAAAGATCGCCGGAGCCCAGCAGGTCGAGGCTGCGGTGGCCGGGAGCGGCTGCTGCACTCCAGTCTGGGCGACGGAGTGAGACTCCAACTCAATAAATAAATAAATAAATAATAAATAGTAAATATTCTATGGATATTGTATTATACTGTGTCATAAATATTGCAAATATTTTTCCCACAATTGTTATAGCCTTGTTATTCTCACGTCTTTTGCGGTGGAGACATTTTAACTTTTTAAAAAGCCCCAATAGACAATCTTCTTTAAGGAATTCAACTTAAAAAGACTTTCCTTAGTCCAAGAGTAGGAAAGTATTTACTCAGTTTATTTTCTAGCACTAATTCATTTATTTTTAAATCGCAGACTCTTTGAAGTATATTTTATATGAGGAATGAGAGAGAGGTTCACCTTCATTTTCTTTTTAAAATGGGTACTCCAGTTAATGAATGATTTATCTTTTTCTCCCACACAGATTTGAAATACATCATCTTTAGAAAATATTTTTAAAAGCACTGTGTTACATTGTTATAGTAGTAAAAGCTATTGACAATCACCCTGTGGCACATTTTTAACTGTTGTACTAATGGAATTATTATTTTTCATGTATTTATCTTTAGAGCCATAGCAACAGTATTTACTCCTAACCTCACTACAGTCATTTTAATACATTTAAAAACTTGCTATTAATGGTCACTATAGTGACGTGTATAAAAGCTTCAGAAAGAACAGACTTCCTTTTCCTATCATAGTAATTAGTAGTGATAATCATAGCAATTAGTAGAAGTACAATATGAATCATGATATGAAAGAACTCCATTTCTGTGCCTTTGAAGCAAGTCAAATTAGGACGTGGGGAGATTATTCCCGAGACCAAGGTTCCTGCACAAAATTGGAAAGTTAGAGACATTTCCTCCCCAGGTTGCCCGCTCCCTACTCCAAGACCCCACTGTTCTCTCCTTCTCCCTACCCCCCCTCGTCTCTTAGAATCGAATGTCAGATTTTCATTCACACTGAGGTGTTGATGACTCGATGCTGTCCAACACAGCCATTCTCATTAGAATGTGAGGTATGTGGAAAATTAACTTGCTACTGATAATAAAGTGCTGAAGTCTGAAATAATTTACTTTTTAATAAATCTGAGTTAGGCCAGGCATGGTGGCTCAGCCTGTTATCCCAGCATTTTGGGAGGCCAAGGCGAGAGGATTGCCCGAGTCCGGGGGTTCGAGACCAGCCTGGGCAACTTAGTGAGACCTTGCTCTACAATAAATCACAAAAACTAACTGGGCATGGTGGCGTGTATCTATAGTTCCAGCTATTTGGAAGGCTGAGGCGGAAGGATCGCCTAAGTCCAGCAGGTCAGGGCTGTGGTGGCCGTGAGTGTGCCACTACACTCCAGCCTGCCCGACAAGAGTGAGACTCCAATTAAAAAAAAATAATAAAAATCTGAGTTAACTTAATGTTTCTTCTGAAATGAATCCACCTGATTCTTATTTGCATGCTTATTCTGTGGGAGAAAAAAAGGTGTGCTAGTAATTGTAATATCTTTGTCTAGCCTGTAGGTATGTAATGATGTATCATTAAAGCCTTGGCCACTTCAAGTTGCCTTGTGAGTTGAGCTTATATAGTTGCTTTTATTTTCTTTTCAATGTTGCCCAAGGATAAATTTTTAATAAACTCATCAAATATATATTGCAAGTGTAGAAGAATGAGACTGGAAACATTTTTTTTAGTAACCTACAAAAATTATAATCAATTCAAAATTGTTAAGAGAATAAATTTCACATGTCCTCACCACAAAAAATGATAAGTACTTAACAGATGATGGATATATTAATTTGCTTTATTTAATTATTCCACATTGTATTCACAAATCATAACACCACTTTGTACCCGTAAATATAGTCAATTATACATTGTCAGTATGTATTATTTTAGTATACATTGTAATAAAATAATACACAAATAAAATGATGATTATTTAATGAAAGACAGATAATGACACAAATGAAATGTACACTAGTATTAGTTACACTGGGTACTCAATAAATATTTGTTGAATGAACAAATAAATGAGTATTTAAAATATTAAAATCTGTGCTTAAGTAGTTAATAAATAGGACTTGAAAATATTTTTCTGAACTATTGAATTACTTTATCATCTGTGGTGTAAGAACAATGGTTTCACAAATATTTTTCTTTTCTTTTTTTTTTTTTGAGCTGGAGTCTCACACTCACCCAGACTGGAGTGCAGTGGCTGCTCCCGGCCACCGCAGCCTCGACCCGCTGGGCTCCGGGGATCCTTCCGCCTCAGCCTTCCAGGTAGCTGAACTACAGGAGCGTGCTACCACGCCCGGCTAATTTTTTGATTTATTGTAGAGATGAGGTCTCGCCAAGTTGCCCAGGCGGGTCTCGAACCCACGGGCTGAGGCAATCCACTCACCTCAGCCTCCCAAGGCGTGGGATTACAGGCTGAGCCACCAAACTCGGTTCACAAATATTTTTCAAAGTAAAGTTTCTTTTTACAAATTCTTTTAAAATTTATCTTTGCTTTTCACCATAATATTGTTTACTTTTAGGAGCAGAACATAAGTTCTAAGTGACAAGATGAGGAATAGATAAGAAAATAGGAGTATTAGAGGGTATAAAGAAGTAAGAACTGGCCTCTTAGTCTTGCATAGAATCCCTAGCCTCAGGATTTTTACCACATAAAATACCTTTTTTTTTTTGAAACATGGCTATGGCAGCCTTCACCTGCTGGGCTCAGGCTATCCTTCCACCTCAGCCTTCCAAGTAGCTGGAACTATAGGCACACACCACCACACTCAGCTAATTTTTTAATTTATAGTAGAGATGAAGCCTCGCCAAGTTGCCCAGGCTGGTCTCAAACCCCTGGAGTCAGGCAATCTTCTTGCCTCTACCTGTGCTGAGATTTACAGGCATGAGTCACCACACCCAGTTCATGTAAAATACTTTTAAAGATACATATCTACTTTTTTTTTTTTTTTTTTTTTTTTGAGTTGGAGTCTCACTCTGTCACCCAGACTGGAGTGCAGTGGCTGCTCCCAGCCACTGCAATCTCAACCTGCTGGGCTCCAGCGATCCTTCCGCCTCAGCCTTCCAAGTAGCTGGAACTACAGGTACGTGCTACCACGCCCAGCTAATTTTTGATTTATTGTAGAGATGAGGTCTCGCCAAATTGACCAGGTGGGTCTCGAACCCGCAGGCTCAGGCAATCCACTCACCTCGGCCTCCCAAAGTGCTGGGATTACAGTCTGAGCCAGCAAGCCCGGCCCATATCTACTTTTAAAACATTTTCTTTTCTTTTTCTTTTTTTTTTTTTGAGTCAGAGTCTCACTCTGTCGCCCAGGCTGGAGGGCAGTGGCACGCTCATGGCCACCCCAGCATTGACCTGCTGGGCTCAGGTGATCTTCCCGCCTCAGCCTTCTAAGTAGCCAGAACTACAGGTGCACGCCACCACATCGGCTAATTTTTTCATATATTGTAGAGATGAGGTCTCACCGAGTTGCTCAGTCTGGTCTCTAACCCCTGGACTCAGGTAATCCTCTCGCCTTGGCCTCCCAAAGTGCTGGAATTACAGGCTTGAGCAACCGCGTCCGGCCTAAAAACATTTTCAGTGGCCGATCTCAGTGGCTCAGCCTGTAATCCCGCGCCTTTGGGAGGCCGAGGTGAGTGGATTGCCTGAGCCTGCGGGTTCATGACCCGCCTGGGCAGCGAGACCTCATCTCTACAATAAATCAAAAAATCAGCCGGGTGTGGTAGCGCATGCCTGTAGTTCCAGCTACTCGGAAGGCTGAGGCGGAAGGATCGCCGGAGCCCAGCAGGTCGAGGCTGCGGTGGCCGGGAGCAGCCACTGCACTCCAGTCTGGGCGACTGAGTGAGACTCCAACTCAAAAAAAACAAAAACCATTTTCAGTGGTGTTTGCCTTATTTCTCTGCCCACACCCTTGAAGCTATTTTGTTTGTTAAGCAAAACCAGATTCCCTGGCAGGACTATGTCTATGCTATAATTGTCATCCAAAGTGAGAAACATAAAACAGAATTGAGACTCTAAGCTGATGTTCCCAGTGCCTACCTACCTACACACACACACACACACACACACACACACACACACACACACAATTCAGAGCCTGAAGCTAGAGGAAGAAGACTCCAAGAGTAAAATTCAGGCGACAGCCAGCAGACTGAAACTCTGAAACCACATACTGTGGGCAGCCTTCAGACCCTCTGTCCACTTGCAAGGTCTCCCTTGCTGGGCTGCTCTGTGCTTCTGCATCCTGAATGTCATTTCTGAGTGCTGAAAGGAGAGTGGAGTTGGCACCATTACTGGGAGCCACTGATTGGACACGCTGCTTTTACCAGTTGAATAGAGCATAGACAAATCTTTCCCCCCTGGCCTGCTCACCCTGGTCCTTCTCCTTCCATCAAAGAAGAGGATAATTGAGGTCTCCCCGGCTAGCAGGAGACGTCAAGTGTTCACCTCAGATTCCCCTCCAGGGATCTCATTGACTGAGGATTTCAGTTCTTCCTAAGCACAGTTTTTCCATCAACAAAAGATTTTCAGTCCTTTTACATTCATCTGAGGACACAAGCTATGCAGAGCGGTTGGGATGTAAGCCATGTGAGCAGCGAATAACACAGCACTAATTGCATCTAGTGGGCATAGCGTTTCAGTGACTTCATGTTGGCTAAATATAGACGAACACTTGGTGTGTTGTGAGTGCCAGGGAGGACCATGATGCAATTATCCCCTCCCCTTGATGGAAAGGGAGGACCAGGGTCAGAAGGCAAGACTGGGATTACCTCATCAATGGTCACTTGTTGGTCCCCAACTCCACTCCCGTCCAAGGTTTGCACATGCGTGCACACACACACACGCACATACACAATACACAACAAAGCAAACATTATTACACAGCTTTAGAACAATATAAATATTCAACTTCTGATTGCGGTTCAAAATAAATTGCTTCTTTTTGTTGTTGGATTGGAGTCTCTCTTTTGCCCAGGCTGGAGTACAGTGACACAATCATAACTCTATGCAGCTTCCGTCTCCTGAGCTCAAGCCATCCTTCCACCTCAGCCTCCCACGTTGCTGGGACTACAAGCACAGGCCACCAAGTCTGGATAATTTTTTGATTTTTTTGTAGAGATGGAGTCTCACTATGTTGTCCAGACTGGTCTCAAACTCTTGGGCTCAAGCAATCGTCTCGTCTCAGCCTCCCAAAGTGCTGGGATTATAGGTGTAAGCCACTGTGCTTGGCCTGCTTTTATTTTTAAATTTAATTGTTTGCATTCTATTTTTAATCTTTATTACATAAGAAATTCATATTCAACTTAGAAAATTGAGAAACCAGAATAATTACTAATTTTTATTGAGCTGTTAATAATGCCGGGTGTTCCCCATAGTAGGGGCTTTACATTATCAACTCATTTAATTCTCATAATAACTATCTGAGCTAAGTTTAGTCATGTCTCCTGTTTGGCAATTTTAAAAGAACAAGAGATGGGTTAAGTAATTTGCTCAAGTTCAAGTAAATAAAAAAGTGAAGATTGGGAGTTAAACTCCAGTTTGTCTGATTTCAAAGTTCATGCTCTTAAACCCTAGACCAGTACTGTTCAATAGAAATGAACACATATATAATTTTAAAATATATATATAGTATATGTAATATAGTATATATAATTTTAAACTGTCATATATATCATAAATATGTGATATATAATTTAAAATTATATATGTATTATATATAATTTAAAATTTTTTAGTAGCCACATTAAAAGAAGTAAAAAGAAACAAGTGAGATTAACTTTGATACTGATTTATTTAGCACAATATACCCCAAATATTATCATTTCAACATTTAGTCAATATTAAAATTACTACTCAAGACCAGCACGGTGGCTCATGTCTGTAATCCCAGCACTTTGGGAGGCTGAGGCAGGAGGATCGCTTGAACCCAGGAGTTTGAGACCAGCCTGGGCAACATAGTGAAATTTCATCTCTACAAAAAGTAAAAAAAAAAAAAAAAATTAGCTGGGCATGGTGGTGCATGCCTATAGTCCCAGCCACTTGAGAGGCTGAAGCAAAAGGATCACCCAGAGCAAGAGCCCAGAACCTTGAGGTTGTAGTGAGCCATGATCACACCACTATACTCTAGCCTAGACAACAGAGTGAGACCCCTGACTCAAAAAAAAATTTTTTTTAACTGATTAGGTATTTCAAATTTTTCTTTTTATACTAAGTCTTGAAACTCCAGTGTATATTTCATACATATAGCACATCTCAGTAGGACTAGCCACATTACAAGTGCCCAATAAGCCCATTTGGTGAGGAGCTACCTTACTGGACAGCACAAATATGGAACATTTCCATCACGGCAGACAGCTCTATTGGATATGGCTGCTCTTGATTATATCGAGAGCCAAAAAGAACAAAAGCCACCAGTAAATTCCCCATCTATTTCAATGTATCGTATCCTTCCTATTTTCTGTGCACATATATGCACATATAAATTTTTATATACAGATAATCGTTACACTATAAATATAGTGGGTTTTTTTAGTTTAAAATATTTTTTTCGAGATGAAATCTTGCTATGTTGTCCAGGCTGTAGTGCAGTGGCTCTTCACAGGCACAATCATGGTTCATTACGAACTCGAATTCCTAGGCTCCAGTGATCCACCTGCCTCAGCCTCCCAGCTAGCTGGGATTACAGACCATACCATGGTGCCAGTTATGAATACAGTTTTAATCTTTTTTTCCCTCTAATGAACATGTGCAACCCTCCAGTGGTTTCGACTCCCTCTGTGTGCAATAGGCAGCTTTGATATGCTGAAAGGATTCAGTGTCTAAGGCTCTGTCACTTAATACCTGTATGACATTGGACAGGCTCTTCCCTGACCTTGGTTATCTCATGTGAGGAGGAAACAAGATGTTTGTGAAAAGTGCCTTATAAATGAAGGTTCTTTTTCTCCCTTTTGTTTGTAGTTGACACTACAAACAAATTGTGCACTAATTGTGCATATTTCTGGGACACAGAGTAGCATTTTGATAGGTGTATACAATGGATAATGATCAAGTCAGAGTAATTAGCATATCCATCACCTCAAATATTTATCATATATTTGTGGTGTGAACATTCAGAATCCTCTCTTCTACCTTTTTTTTTTTTTTGAGTTTGAGTCTCACTCTGTCATTCAGGCTAGAGTGCAGTGGCATGCTCACAGTCCCCAGTGTCAACCTGCTAGGCTCTGGTGATCCTGCCGCCTCAGCCTCCCAAGTAACCGGAACTACAGGCACACTACCATACCCAGCTAATCTTTTGGTTTATTGTAGAGACGAGGTCTCACCGAGTTGCCTGGGCTGGTCTCGAACCCGCAGGCTTAGGTAATCCATTCGCCTCGGTCTCCCAAAATGCTGGGATTACAGGCTGAGCCACCAAGCTAGGCCCTTCTAGTTTTTTGAAGAGATAGCAATGAATTATAGCTAACCACATTCCCCCCTCAGTGCTGCAGACATCAGACTCATATCTCCTATCTGGCTGTAATTTTGTATCCTTTAACCAACCTCCCCCATCTTCCCTTCCCTCATCCTTCCTAACATTTAATACCCACAATTCTACTCTCTACTTCCATGAGTTCAAAATTTTTTTTAGTTCCCACATATGAGTGAGAACTGTGGTACTTATCTTTCTGTGCCCGACATGTTTCGCTTAACGTAATGTCCTTCAGACTCATCCATGTTATTGCAAGTAACAGAACATTATTCTTTTTGTTTATGGCTGAATAGTATTCTATTATGTATGCATGTCATGTTCTTTTCTTTTTTCTTTCCTTTTCTTTTCTCTTTTCTTTTCGAGTTGGAGTCTCACTCTGTCAACCAGGCTGGAGTGCAGTGGCACACTCATGGCCACTGTAACCTCAAACTGCTTGGCTCAGGCGATCCTTCTGCCTCAGCCTTCCAAGTAGCTGGAACCACAGGCATGTGCCACCATGCCCGGCTGATTTTCTGCTTTATTGTAGAGACAAGGCCTCGCCATGTTGCTCAGGCTGGTCTCGAACCCCTGAGCTTAGGCCATCCTCTCACCTCTACCTTCCAAAGTGTTGGGATAACATACGTGAGCCACTGTGCACCCGGCTATGTTTTTCCTATTCATCTGTTGATGGATATTTAAGTTGATTCCATATCTGAGCAACCGTGAATAGTTCTGCAATAAACATGGCACTTCAGGTATGCCTTTGATACACTGATTTTCTTTTCTTTGAATAAATACCCAGGAGTGGGACTGCTGGAACATATGGCAGTTCTATTTTTAGTTGTTTGAGAACCACCATATTGTTTTCCATATGGCTGTACTAATTTCCATTTCCACCAACAGTGTATGAGTTCTCTTTCTCTTCATCCTTGTCAACACTTGTTATTTTTTTGTCTTTTTGATAATAACCATTCTACTAGAAGAAAACACAGGGGAAATATGTCAGCACATTGGTCCAGGCAAAGATTTTATGGCTAAGACTTCAAAAGCAAAATTAGACAAATGGGGTAATATTAGAACAAAAAGTTTCTGCACAGCAAAGGAAACAAGCAACAGAGTGGAGGGACAACCTTTAGAATAGGAGAAAATATTTGCAAACCATTTATCTGATAAGGGACTATCAAAAGCAATCATGACTCTTCTTCTCTATAGATAGTCAAAAACACAAATCCTCCAATCAAGATAGTATCCCAGGCGGGGTATGGTAGCTCACGCCTATAATCCCAACACTTTGAGAGGCTGAGGTGAGAGGATTACCTGAGCCCACGGGTTCAAGACCAGCCTGGGCAACTTGGTGAGACCTCATCTCTACAATAAATCAAAAAATTAGCCGGACATGGTGTCACGTGCCTGTAGTTCCAGCTACTTGGAAGGCTGAGGCGGAAGGATCGCCTGAGCCCAGCAGGTCGAGGCTGCAGTGGCTGGGAGTGTGCCACTGCCTTCCAGCCTGGATGACAGACTGAGACTCCAACTCAAAAAGAAAAAAAGAAGGTATCCATGACTGGGCGTGGTGGTTCAAGCCTATAATTTCCACACGTTGGGAGCCTGAGGTAGAAGGATTACTTGAGACCAGGAGTTCGAGACCAGCCTGGGCAACATAGCAAGACCTCATCTCTATTAAAAAAAGAAAAAGAAATTTAATTTTACAAAAAAGAAGGCATCCATGCAAACCTGAACTTTCATTGATTCAGGCAAAATGGGTTGCTAGAGCAAGAAGGCACTGCTAATTCTATACAGATATACTTGAGTGGACAAACTACTAAGTTTTCAGAGGCAGAGTCCCAGCAAAATGACCACAAAGGAGTTAACCATAGGCTTTCAGGTACAGTAATATGGGAGCCATTGTGTCCTCTGTCAGGCCTTGTACCACATGAGCTCTGTTCTGCATTCTCTCACTTTCAAGGAAAAGGTTGCAACCCACTCCCCGCCATCACCCTGTCTTCTGTTTTCGTTGAGAAAGGACCTTATAGAAATAACAGGAATCCAGCTAGGTGTGGTGGCTCATGCCTGTAATCCCAGCACTCTGGGAGGCCAAGGCAGGAGGATTGCTTGAGCCCAGGAGTTCGAGACCAGCCTGGGCAACATAACAAGACCCTGTCTCTATAAAATATTTTAAAAACTAGCTGGACATGGTGGCGCGCATCTGTAGTCCTAGTTACTCAGGAGGCAGAGGTGGGAGAATCTCTTGAATCTGGGAGTTTGAGACTGCAGTGAACTATGATTGCACCATCACACTCCAGCCTGGGCCACATAGTGAGAATTTGTCTCTATATATGTTCAAAAGAAGAAACAACTGGAACTTATCCTCAAATTCACCCTTTCTTTAAAGTATATTCCATCTTCCTTCAGAAATTACCTCTCTTGTTAACATAGTTTCTTGTGTTAACGAATATTCATTTGTCACACTATTGGAAAATATACCCCCCACCCCGAGGTACTGTGCGCTGAGCTATGAATATAAGGATAAAACTCTACCACTGCTTATTTGTTTCAACGCATTTCATTTTGAATTCAATTTTTAAAGTATTCATTGAGCATCTAGTCTACAATGCTGCCAAGAATGTCAAAGACCTTAACAATGCCAAAAAAGTTAAAAAGTAAGACAATTCTTGCTCATAGCTGGGAGTTCTCAACCTTGTTGAGGGGTAGTTAGACAGAAGAAATAATGGCTATAATACAATACAACATTGTGCTTATGCCATGCCACTGTGGTTCAGCTGGTGATCCAAGAATTTCCTTTCCTATGTAGTTCTAAGTTAGAGCTGGGCAAAAGAAGAATTTGCATGAGAGTTGGAAGAGCAGTCCTTTCTTTCTGAGAGGCTTTTCAAGGTTAGATGAGATGCCGAACAGACGCAGAGGTGCCCAGCAGGTTCCAATGTGTTCTCTCTCTCCTCCACTCTGTGTCCAGCTCTTCTTACCAGCCTGGCCCTGCTGACCAACAGTGGTTCCTTCCCAACATCAAACTCTTGGTTGTGTGTTGACAAAAGCACATGGGAGTGACTCTGTTCCCCTGACAGAGTGTGCTAAGAGCCACCAAGGTACCTGAGAATGAAACCAGAGTTATTCAAGAGACAAAACAACTGCCACAACAACAAAAACCTCAACGAGGAGGAAGTGAGAAACTGAAGGAAGAGCAGAATTCCTCATCTAAGGGTGAGTGCAGACATCTTCACGGCAAATTATAATACAGTGCGTCAGGATTTTAACAGATCTTTATGAAGTGTCACAGCACCACAGTAAATCTTGTAGGCCGTTTGGGGAAGTTAAAGGGGGGGGAACACTGTATCTTAAAGTGGGAGAAGGGAGAGAAGGGCGTTCTAGGCAGACTGAACAACAAGTTCAAAGTTTGGAAGCATAAAGGGTGTCCAGAGAGTTTTCTGCTGTCTCCAGTGGTGGTGGGTGACCATGAGCCCAGTTGGGAGAAGCTTAGCAGTCTTAACTTGGTTCCACAGGTAACAGGGAGTGCTATTGATGCTTTAAACAGGGAAGCATCATGGTCAAGCCTATGCTTTCTAAAGATAATTTTGGAAGTAGTGCTTGGGAGAAAGAGAGACCTGGAATGTGATGACATTTATGTGCCAGATTGTAGGTCAGGCATGGTGGCTCATGCCTATAATCCCAGAACATTGGGAGGCCAAGGTGGAAGGATCAAGCCGGAGTTCAAGACCAGCCTTAGCAACATAGCAAGACCTTGTCTCTACAAAAAAATTAGCCAGGTGTGATGGCACAGGTCTATAGTTCCAGTTACTCAGGAGGCTGAGGCAGGAGGACCACTTAAACCCAGGAGTTGAAGGCTGTGGTGAGCTGTGATCATGCCACTGCACTCTAGGTGGGACAACAGAGGGAGACCCTGACTCAAAAAAATAAAACAAACAAAGCCAGAAGGCAGATGCGGGGAGGGGAATTGGCTTCTCTCTTCTTTATAACTTGCTTTATTTTTCTCTATTCCTTTCTCTATTTCTATGGTCCCATTCCTCTAACAGCCAGGGTGATGTAACAACTTAAACTTCCCAATTAAAGCTAATTGTGCCCCATGTGACTTTTAAGAACTGGCAGGATGAGGGTGGGAAAGTAAAGGGTTGTTAACTCAAATTCTGTTGAGAAAGTAATCTTTCAAATGCAAATTGCTCAGTCTTCCAAATACTCTGAGATCTGTTTCTCCCCTCTTGAGAGGGCTTCCCTTCTTCCCTCCCAAGATGGCAGCCAGGTACAGTAAGACCAGAAAGAGCCTCATGGCATTGTGGAAGGGGCTGCTGCTGTACATGGTCCCTCTGGTTGAGCTACCTCATCCTGCTTGCCTCTGGGCATTGTCCTTGGTTCTCTCTGCCTCTGCTGCTGGGTGGCTGGTGCAAAGCACACTGTGTTCTCTTGGCTTGGGACATGCATAGCCACTTCCCCCAGGAGCACAGCCACCCCCTCCCTAGTGACTTGGCTTCACCACTGCCCAAACTGGATCTTCTGAAGTCAGGTTGGAACTCCTAATCGCGTGCTGGCTTGGACAGGTGACCTGTGCCTCTCTCTCCATGGTGACCCTCATGGTGGACACTACAGCACACCATCTAACTCCATCTAGATCAGCCAGCAATGTTGGATGCAAGTGGCTTGTGCTACAGGTGTGCACTACCACGGCCAGCTAATTTTTGATTTATTGTAGAGACAAGGTCTTGTCAAGTTCCCCGGGTGGGTCTCGAACTCGTGGGCTCAGGCAATACTCTCATCTCGGCCTCCCAAAGTGCTGGGATTACAGGCTGAGCCACTGAACCTGGCCCCAAAGGCAGATTAATCAAAGAAAAAACACACAGAAAAAGCAGCTGAGTTCTTTCTTGGACAGAGCCCTTGGCCAAAGGGAGCTTCCTCACCCAAGGTCATGCCCCTGGGTCGAGTGAGGTGGGGGCTACATCTAAAATGTGGTCAGCTGGGCACAGTGGCTCACACCTGCAATTCCAGCACTTTGGGAGGCTGAGGCAGGAGGATTGCTTGAGCCCAGGAATTCAAGACCAGCATGGGCAACATAGTGAGATCGCATCTCTATAAAAACATAAAATCAATAGAAATAATAAAAGAAATAAAAGTAATCGGGCTCGGTGGCTCAGCCTGTAATCCCGTGCCTTTGGGAGGCTGAGGTGAGTGGATTGCCTGAGCCCGCGGGTTTGAGACCCGCCTGGGCAACTTGGCGAGACCTCATCTCTACAATAAATCAAAATACTAGCCTGACATGGTAGCGCGCGCCTGTAGTTCCAGCTCCTGGGAAGGCTGAGGCGGAAGGATCGCCGGAGCCCAGCAGGTAGAGGCTGCGGTGGCCGGGAGCGGCCACTGCACTCCAGTCTGGGCGACAGAGTGAGACTCCAACTCAAAAAAAAAAATAATAATAAAAGTACTCAAAGCAGGAGTATAAGGATTTGGGTCCCCTGCTTCAATTCAGAGGGACTGTCCCAGCTTCAGAGCTCCCTATGGGATCAACAGGGACCTTTATTGCGACGCATCATAACTCAACTTCTTCCCTCATAGCTACTGCTGCCAAGAGCAGCTCCTGGGTCAAGTTGCCACCTAGAGCCCTCATGCCTCTCCTAGTGAGTGTCTGAAAGTTCACTGAAGATCAATTGACAAAAGGCCGATATTTTTTTAGTTGGAGTCTCACTCTGTCACCCAGGCTGGAGGGGAGTGGCATGCTCCTGGCCACTGCAGCCTTGACCTGCTGGGCTCCTGCGATCCTTCCGCCTCAGCCTTCCAAGTAGCTGGAACTACAAGTGTGCGCTACCATGCCCGGCTAATTTTTATTTCTTGTAGAAACGAGGTCTCACCAAGTTGCCCAGGTGGGTATCGAACCCGTGGGCTCGGGCAATCCTCTTGCCTTGGCCTCCCAAAGTGCTGGGATTACAGGCTGAGCTACCGAACCTGGCCCAAAAGGCAGATTAATCAAAGAAAAGACACACAAATGTATTAAGATGCAAGGGGGGGAAGATCACGGTGATTACCCAAAAAATCCCAGTGTGGTACAGAAGTCCTATACCCTTTTTCATAGAAAAGGAAGAAGACAGGGAATGCAGGCAATTCTTTTTTTTTTCCAGGTTGGGATCTCACTCTATCACCCAGGCTGGAATGCAATGGCATGATCATAGCTCACTCCAGCCTCAACCTCCCGGGCTCAGGTGATCCTTCCACCTCAGCCTCCCAAAGTGCCAAGATTACAGGCGTGAGCCACTGTGCCCGACCGCAGACAATTCTTTTGAGGGACAGTAAATCATTAGCGAGAAGAAATGGAGGTGGGAGGCCAGTAATACGGAAAGGTGACGGGTGGAACTGCACAGGAACAAAGATTGTCTTATTTTACAGGTCAAATCCTCAGGTAATCTCATGGAGCCACCCTCAGAAGAACAAACAGAAGTCTGTCTGGCATGGTGATGACTCTCAGTCACTCCTCTGGTGGTCGATCATTCCTTGTTATTTGGTGAGAGACCTAGGAAGGGGTCTTGTGACAACTGCATTTAAGCTTTCCTAGTCAGATAAGGAGCAGCCATCCCTTCGAGTACTTCCAACTTCCAGAAAGAGGATCAGAGAGACAGGAAGGTGGGGCGGGGGAGGGAAGGACAGGAAGAGACTCTGGGTCTGAGGCTTATTTCTGAGGCCTTCACATTTTCACAGCACTCAGCATGCCAATCACCATGTTACGGAGACGTGGTTTTTTCACCCTAGCAGAGCTTCTGGAACTGACAAGGCCCAGGGCATTGATACATTGGTACCTTTCTCCAACCAAACACATTGTTGAGGGCTCAGTGGGGCACAGGCTGTCAGGCTGTCTCCTCCCAAAGACTGTGTTAGAGAGAAGGCTTAAGTACCCCCTGCAGCCTCTGCCCTCAGTCTGCCTTCTCAGTTAACTCATCCCCAGGCTAAACCCAGGCACATGAAGATCCAGGCCACCAAGGGTCCAACACAGCATCTTTTCTCTAGTCCCATTCTGCCTGCTTCTCTCCCATATCCCTCCCGCTGCAGGGGGCACTCTGGTATCTCTTCTCCCTTGTGGGAATGTCTCTTTACCCCACAACTCCACTGCAAAACCCTATCCACGGCAGCCACTCTTGACTCTGTGCCATTAATTGCACAAGTGGCCCTTGGCTGCGAAGCCACTCTCCTATTTTGTGACACTTGGTCTGGGCCCCTTCAGAGGTCATCTTTGTTGTCAGCTGGCTCCCTGTTTGATTTTGCCAATAGGGAGCACTAGGAGGAGACTTGAAAGACAAGAAGGAGAAAGTGCTTCTGGTTTGCTTCTGTTCCTGTGAGTGTAGCCCCGGAGACGCACGTGCACCACTTGGGTCCAGCTCTCAGGCCTTCTGCACCCCCAGACCAGCCACATGAAACCCTCCCAGAGGCCCTGGCAGCTGCTTGGGGCGCCCTCTCCTCAAATCTCCCCAGGATCCCTCTTTGAGCTCTTAGTTCTAAGAGCCAGAGCCTCTTCCTGTGTCCCTGCCCTAGGGGTGGCAGCTGCCATCTACAGTTACGATCTGTGTTACCCCAGTTTTCTGTTTGCTCACTCAGTCCCATGGCACCTTGTAAGCAAGTCCTCATACTAAATTCCATATGTGGAAATACACAGAATGATTTCTGGGTGCTAGATTGGACTCTGACTGATACAGTACTGAGATGTAAAGGGGAGTTTCTGGGAATTAGAAAAATCTTTTCCCAACATAACCTAACTTTCAAGACTACTACCAGCCAGGTGTGGTGGTGTGTACCTATAGTCCGAGCTACTAGGAAGGCTGAAGGGGGAGGATCCCTTAAGTCCAGGAGTTCAAGTCCAGCCTGGGCAACATAGTGAGACCCTGCCTCAAAAAAAAAAAGGTATTGCCAACTGTGGACTAAAAAAAAAAAAAAAATCCCATTTTGTGTGAGAAACAAACTCACCCATCCAAAATCAAAGGATGGATACAGAGACACGGACTTTAATGGCAGTCTTGCACGATCAGGTGTCTGGTAGGCAGGCATACCCAGGATGGCTACAGCAAGCAATACATTCCCTAGTGTGCAAATCCCTTCCCTGGTTCTTCATTGACTGAATACTATGATGTGTATAATCTTCCTGGACATCACCTAAGTTCCATTTTTCCCCTTATAAGGTTATCCCTGGTTCCCTTCCCTGGTTAAGTCTCTATTTTCTTAAGAATAGCATGCTGTTTTCCCATTGGCCCATCTCCATCTCCTGATTGTTTAGGAACCCACCAAGAGTGGTGGCTGAAGGTCTGCTTAGACAGGCCATGAAAATGAACCATCAGAATGTTTCTTACAAATTCCCTCCTCTATTTCTTTATGAATTTCTGGTTCCATTTTCATCTTAGAGTCTTTTCAAGTTGTCTTAACATTTGATAACTTTCCTCTTCATAATCTAATATAGTTGCCATGAGCATTAGATTGTTTTGTGAGTGTGTCATGGGCATCTGTTTGTTAACTGTGGTCTCTATGAATCTTTGTGTTAAGCCCTGGACACAGGGAATAACACAACATCCCATTGCCATTAAGATTCCTGCCACAGGCCAGGCTCGGTGCCTCAGCTTGTAATCCCAGCACGTTGGGAGGCCGAGGTGAGTGGACTGCCTGAGTCCGCAGGTTTGAGACCCGCCGGGGAACTTGGCTAGACCTCATCCCACAATAAATAACAAAAAATCAGCCGGGCGTGGTAGCACGTGCCTGTAATTCTGGCTACTCAGAAGGCTGAGGCGGAAGGATCACTGGAACCCAGCAGGTCGAGGTTGCAGTGGCCGGGAGCGTGCCACTGCACTCCAGTCTGGGCGAAGGAGTGAGACTCCAACTCAAAAAAAAAAAAAAAAGATCCTGCCACAATTATATGAGAGGTTAGGACTGAAGCTACCATTCTCTTCCATTTCCCAAACCATCCCTCTAGTCAGTTTGTGAATGGATCATCAATCCCTGCATTTTCTGCTAATTTGTTAGATAGGGTTGTTAGTCCCTGTAAGGTGATAGTGATGGTTTCATCAGCGGTGGTGTTAATTGGGATGAAAGTACAGCATTGCCCTCCTAACACAACACAAACTCCTCCTTTCTCTTCCAGGATCATGTCTAATGCAATTCAATGTTCCCATGTCATCCAGCTGGAGGTGTCCAGTTGACTAGCTACCCCCTGAAGGGCATCCGTGGTGTGATTAATAAGCCTTTGCTGATTGTAATATATATAATTGAGCCAATTCACATTCTTATTCATGGTGGACCACCAGAAGAGTGATGATTCAAATCCAGCAGCTATCTGATTTCTGGCCTTAAATTCACTGGGTACTCCTCTTCGGACTCCTATTGAATCTATGTATACATTGGAGACAAAGATCCTTCTAGAGTACTTTGGTTTCAGTGATGGGCACTGTTACTCTCAGTGGTTTGATGGAATGCCAAGGTGAATGGGATGGCCAATTGGACTAGTGCACAAGTCCCTGTCCAGTTAGACAGCAACGGGTTGCACAGGCGCTCTTTCCACAGTACCACCAAACATCTGCTCGTGGGATGTGCAGGTTAGAGTAATTGTGACTCAACTCACCAGTGACATTTAGGATATGGGTACAGGTCAACAGATCTCCTACAGGTTTATTCCACAGAATATACGTTCTACTCATCACCACATGGAATGTACTCTAAGATCAGCCACATCCTCGGCCATAAATCAAGCATAAACAAATTCCTTAAGATTGAAATACTGGTTTGGCTTGATGGCTCAGTCTGTAATCCCAGCACTTTGGGAGGCTGAGGTGAGTGGATTGCCTGAGCCCGTGGGTTTGAGACCCACCCGGGCAACTTGGCGAGACCTTGTCTCTACAATAAATAAAAAATTAGCTGGGTGTGGTAGCATGTGCCTGTAGTTCTGGCTACTTGGCAGGCTGAGGTGGAGGGATCGCCAGAGCCCAGCAGGTCCAGGCTGCAGTGGCCGGGAGCGTGCCACTGCACTCCAGTCTGGGTGACAGAGTGAGATTCCAACTAAAAAAAAAAGATTGAAATACTGCCATGCACCTTCTCAGACCACAATGGAATAAAAATAAATATCAACACCAACAAAGTTCCCTTAAAACCCACAAAGACATGGACACTATGTTAGCATGATGCTAAACAACCCCTGGGTCAACATGGAAATCAAAACAGAGATTAAAAGATACCTGGAAACAAATGAAAATGAAGAAACATCTTACCAAAAATCTCTGGGATGCCATGAAAACAGTACTAAGAGGAAAATTCATATCTCTACGAACATACATGAAGAAAATAGAAAGATCACAAGTTAATAGCCTAACAAATCACCAGGAAGCTGGAAAAGCATGACTACCCAAACCCAAACTTAACCATAAGAATTCAGATCATCATAATAAAAGCCCAAATTCAGGACATAGAAGACAAAAAAATAATACAAAAAAATCAACGAAACAAAAAGTTGGTTCTTAGAAAGGTTAAACAAGATTGATAAACCTCCTAGCTAGACTGACCAAGAAAAAGAGTGAAAAAATCCAAATAAACACAATCAGTAATGCAAAAGATGAAGTCACAACTGACTCCAAAGAAATATGAAAGATTATCAGAGATTGCTATGTATGCCTATATGGAAACAAACTCGAAAACCTAAATGAAATGGAAGACTTTCTGACATCACATAACCTCATCTTTATAATAAAATTAAAAATAGCTGGGCGTAGTAGCGCACGTCTGTAGTTGTGGCTACGTGGAAGGCAGAGGCAGAAAGATTGCTGGAGCCCAGCAGGTCGACGCTGGGGTGACAGTGAACGTGCGTGCCACTGCACTCCAGCCTGGGCGAAGGAGTAAGACTCCAACTAAAAAAAAAAAAAGTTATTTTGATTACAGCCCCTGTAGTGGCAGTTGTGAGGAGGAAAGCTTCCACCCAACCTGAGAGATGATCCATCATCAATAATAAGTATCTTAATTTTCCTATTTTTAGCGTTTCTGTGAAATTTACCCGACTGCTTTGGAATGGTCTCAGTCCTGGAGTCCTTTCTCCCTCAGTTTGCTTTCAAATTACCTTTTTGTTGATCCATTCACAGCTTATACAACCGTTACATATTTGTTTGACAATGGTATAGATGCCCATGCATCCATAAGTTTTTAATATGGCATCACACATGGCCTGAGGACCCTAGTGACTTCCCTTGTCATCAATTCTCTTATTATAAGCTTGCTAATCATTTCTCTCCCATCCGGGGAAGAACCACTGTCCATCCCCATTCCGAATAGCTCCCAACCTGTTTCATTCCCCTTCTTCCTCTTTAGTGAATTGAGGCTTTAGCATTACTTTGGGAATGCTAGGAATGAAACTCAAGAGTTTAACCTCTTCTTCTAGGGCAGTTTGTTTTGTGACCAGCCTATTTCCTGTGGCCTCCGAGGTGCTTCCCTTTTGGTGACTATTCACGTGTATTACTGCTATTTCAGTGGGGAGCAGGAGGCTTTTCAGGACCTCTTAAATTAGCTCCCCATGAACTAATTTCTTTCCCTTGCTGTTGATGAGACCTCGTTCTGTCCAAATCTTCCCAAAGGCATGTACTATCCCAAAGGCATATTTGGAGTCAGTATAAATGGTACCCTCCTGTTCGGCAAAGAATTTGAAGGCTTGATTGAGGGTATACAATTCACAAGTTTGTGCTGACCAATTGTTAGACAGTCAACCCTTTTCACATAGACTGTTGATTCCTGTCAACAACTGCATATCTGTTACGCCTCTTTCCCTCTTATTATCTAGGAAGACCCATCTATAAGTAGTTTTGCCCCATCATGTAATGGGATCACTTGTAGGTCTGATCTAACTTTCGTTTGATATTCAGTTACATCCAAGCAGGTATGATCTATTGTCTCCAGGTTCTCATCACCTTTCTGTAGGAAATTAGCTGGGTTCAGACAAGCATCTGTGGTTAAAATTAAGTCATTCTTTTCAAATAGCATAGCCTCATATTTTAGGATTCAGGAATCAGTTAGCCATCTCCTGGCTTTTTGGTTGAGTGTGATTCTGACCTGGTGAGAAATGCTGACTATTAAGGCTCCTCCAAATGTCAGTTTCCACCTTTCTTCTGCTAACAGGGCAGTGACTGCCACTGCCTGGATGCATTCTGGCCATTCTCACTCTTGAGGGTAGAGGAGTTTAGAAACAAAAGTGACAGGCTACTTCTTTCCCCTCCCCCAGGTTCGAGTTAGTAACCCTAGGGCCACGCCTTGATCTGCTGTGGCAAACAAGTGAAATGGCTTTAGCCGGCTCAGTGGCTCAGCCTATAATCCCGTGCTTTGGGAGGCAGAGGTGAGTGGATTGTCTGAGTCCACGGGTTCGAGACCCGCCTGGGCAACTTGGCAAGACCTCATCTCTACAATAAATCAAAAATTAGCCGGGCGTGGTAGTGTGAGCCTGTAGTTCCAGCTACTCGAAAGGCTGAGGCGGAAGGATCGCCGGCGCCCAGCAGGTGAGGCTACAGTGGCTGGGAGTGTCCACTGCACTCCAGTCTGGGCGACAGAGTGAGACTCCAACTCAAATGGCTTGTCTAGGGCTGGAAGAGCCAGAACAGGGGCTGTGATAAGGGCTCATTTTAAATCTTATAGTTTGTTTTTCCTCTTGAGACCATTGTAAGAAGTCAGGTTCCTCCTCTAACAGTTTCAGATACAAAATTCTTGTTTTGGGGCATAAGTCTCATTCCATAGCTGGCAATAGCCAGTTAGTCCTAAAAACTTTCTGAATTCTCTGTTTTGGACAGGGCCAGGCTCACTATGCTGGCTATTCTCTCTGGGTTTATTTGTCACTTCCCTTCACTGATGAGATGTCCTAAATATTTAACCTCCTTTTCTACAAATTGTAACTTATTCCTTGAAACTTACAGCCCTTTTGTCCTAGAAAGTTGAGCAAACTAATAGTAGTCTCTGATACTTCCTTCCTTTTCTCTCCAGAGATTAGTAAATCATCTACACATTGCAACAGCTGTGTCCCTGCCCTTGGCTGAAATTCCTCCAGGACAGTTTCTAAAATCTGGCCAAATAAATTTAGGACTTCAATGAAGCCCTGTAGTAGTACTGTCCAGTGGTACTGTTGCTTCCACCAGTCATAGGATTCTCCCATTCCAAAGCAAAGAATTCCCGCTGTCAGGGTCTAGGGGACATTCCCAGAAGGCCTTCTTTAGGTCTACCACACCGAACCAGGTGTGTGTTCATAGGGAATCTTGCTAAGGAGGGTGTAGGGGTTGGGGACCACAGGATGTCAGGCCTGAACTATCTGATTAATGGCCCTCAGGTCTTGCACTAGCCGATAGGTCCCATCAGACTTTTTCACTGGGAGGATAGGGGTGTTATATGGTGACATGCAGGGTTCCAGCAAACCATCTTTAATGAGGCCCTTGATCACAGTTTTTAGGTCTCTCCTACCTTCAGCAGGAATGGGATATTGCTTTCTAAAAACTATTTCCCCTAGCTGTTTTAACTTAATTTTTAATGGGGTCACATTTAACCCTCCCCTATTTCCCTCTTTGACCCAAACCAAGGGGTTGATTTGGTTCTCTTTCTCCTCCATGAGGAGGGCCATTACCACCTTTATTTATCCTTCCTCTGCTTCTAATCCCAGGCTAAATCTTGTTATTAGATCTCAGTCTAGGAGACTTGTCCTGGCTTCTGGGACAAATAAGAAAGGCCACTCAATATTCTCAGATTCTAACCTAACTATCATGTGCTTGAATATCAGGACCTGAAATTCTTCCCTTTTTACCACTGACACAAGCAATTTTCCTTTAGAGGGTTCAGTCCCTTGAGGCTAATATGTTAGTGAGGAATGAGACACTCCAGTATCAATTTTAAAATGTCACTTTATGAACTTCGCAGCAACTTGGGTGGACTTAGAGGCTATAATACTGAGTGATCTATCACAGAAGCAAAAAACCAAGTATTCCACATTCTCACTCATAAGTGGACCTTGAACAACTATCGTAATACTATAAGAAAGGAATTGACAGTAGTGGGAAACTGCCGAGGGAGGGGCACACCTCAGCAACAAGGGTACCTGCATAATGAACATTTGTATATCTAACCCTGAATTGTACCCCACATATTTAAAATAAAAAAATTTATTTAGGCCGGGTTCGGCGGCTCAATCTGTAATCTCAGCACTTTGGGAGGCTGAGGCGAATGGAATGCCTGAGCCCGCAGGTTCGAGACCTGCCTGGGCAACTTGCTGAGACCTTGTCTCTACAATAAAATAAAAAACTAGCTGGGCGTGATAGCACACGCCTGTAGTTCCAGCTACTTGAAAGGCTGAGGCGGAAGGATCACCGGAGCCCAGTAGGTCGAGGCTGTGGTGGTCGAGAGCGTGTCACTGCATTCCAGTCTGGGCGACAGAGTGAGACTCCAACTCAAAAAAAAAAATTATTAAAAAAAAAGTCATCTCTTCTTTAGGTCCCACCCTTAAATTTATCAAAGGTTCCTGGTGGAATCTCATTAAAGGGAAACCCTGATCCCCCTAGTCGTCATCAAAAGTCATAAGAGGGATCACTGTTTCTTCCTTTTTCCATCCGGGGCATTCTCTTTTAAAGTGGTCCAGTGGGCCGGGCTCGGTGGCTCAGCCTGTAATCCCAGCACTTTGGGAGGCCTAGGCAAGAGGATTGCCTGAGTCTGTGGGTTCAAGACCCACCCGGGCAACTTGGCAAGACCTTGTCTATACAATAAATTAAAAAAAAATTTTAGCCGGGTGTGGTAGCACACGCCTATAGTTCTGACTACTTGGAAGGCTGAGGCAGAAGGATCGCCAGAGCCTAGCAGGTCGAGGTTGCGATGGCCGGGAGTGTGCCACCATCCTCCGGCCTGGGTGACAGAGTGAGACTCCAACTCAAAAAGAAAAAAAGGCAGAAGGAGTTTCTTTTTTCTCTTTGAATTTCTCTTTGAATTTCAAAAGCCCTAGAAACATTTTGAGATCTGGGGGTGGATTCTTTAATTCCTCTAATTATTAACTCCCTGAGATCCTGCATCTAAGCCCAATCTCTAGGGTCATTATTTCCCAGTTGGAGTCTAAATTTGGGAACTTTTGTTCTGCAGGCAGGAACCCTTGTCCGAGAGGCTATTGCCTTTACCAGATAGATATTGCAGCCCTTCTAATTATCCCTCTTTCTTCCTCTGTAAATAGAATGTTCATTATGGGCATCATCACAGCCCAAGTGTAAAAGCTAGGCCTTAAGAATTGATTGAGTTAACCGGGCTCGGTGGCTCAGCCTGTAATCCCGCGCCTTTGGGAGGCTGAGGTGAGTGGATTGCCTGAGCCCCTGGGTTCGAGACCCGCCTGGGCGGCGAGACCTCATCTCTACAATAAATAAAAAAATCAACCGGGCGTGGTAGCGCATGCCTATAATTCCAGCTACTCAGAAGGCTGAGGTGGAAGGATTGCCGGAGCCCAGCAGGCAAGGCTGCAGTGGCCGGAAATGGCCACTGCACTCCAGTCTGGGTGACCAAGTGAGACTCCAACTCAAAAAAAAAAAAAAAAAAAAAAGAATTGATTGAGTTGGTCTGCCATCCCAAGGGGATCTTCTAGTAATGATTTCATTTCCTTCTTGAAATTTCTGACCTTGGTGCTTTGTCAGAGGAGCATTTACAAATCCAATCTCTCCCTGTTCTTTAGGGACTTCCCTAAGAGGAAACATTTTAGATACCTCCAGGGGGACCTTGGAAGGGAGAGGAAAATGTTGTATGTCTTTTTTGCATTCATGCGATTCCTTCCTCAGATTGGGTAGAGGCTTGTAGGGGCAGCAGGCTCAGAACTTCCTTGGAGCCTTCAACTCCCTGGTTCAGAGCTCTCAGGAGACCCCAGGTCCCCTCACTGCCTCTGTCTTCCGTGTTCCCCATAAGGTGGAGGGAGACTGGATGGAAAGAGAGTCCCAGGACTTCTCCTTCAGCCTTGAGGGGGAACATAGAAACTCCTCCTGGCAACCAGCAAAAAGCATAATCTCTTTCCTCCTGCAAGGATGAAGCCTTATCATTAACATGGAGAACTAGGGTCTGGCACACCTAGTCCTCCTCTGAGACAAACTGTGACCAGATAACTGCAGGTTAGTGAATTGGCTCCCTAGTTCAGACAAAACAACAATATTTAATCATCTTTCATTTCTCCTTGTCTTAGGGCTGCTTCCCCATCGTCTCAACATTTCCCCAATGAACTATCTGGAGGAATGTCGCTGGAGGGGAACTCCTCCCTTCTTTCCCCTCCTCCCGGACCATTTATTTGGCCCTGCTTTGTTCCCCTAAGGATAGAATTTTTATTCTCCATTTTTGGTTATGCTGATAACACCAGTGATGGAGTTACCCTATGTTCTCAACCCCCTGCCCCCCCCGGAGGTTCCTTGCACACACTGGGACCCACTTCATCTGTCTCCAGCCATTCCCCTCATGGGAGAATGGAACTGTGGATTGAGAGTCTGCACTCGCTTCATATTTAGGATATGTTTCACTCACACACACTCAACCTCCGAAAAGGCCCAACCACCAAGGCAGTACTTAGAGTTCAATTTCCCTACCTTGGCTTGTACATGAGGTTGTCTGGTTGTCGTGGCACCTGCTAGCTCTTTCCCTGTGTCACCTCCGTTGTCTCTGGCACAACTGTCTCAGGCGTATCTATGATCCTGTGGGGAGCTGAGACACCAGAGCAGAGCAGGTCACCCAAAAATTGGGTGGGGCACACCTCCCTCTCTGCTAGGGTCCCCCTCCCATGGATGCAGATGATCCCGGACAAGCCCCCAAATTGTGAGAAAAAAACTCACCCATTCGAAATCAAAGGATGGACACAGAGACATGGAGTACAGTAGAAGCGAGACTTTAATGGCGATCTTGCAAGATCTGGTGTCTGGTAAGCAGGAATACCCAGGGTGGCTACAGCAAGTATTTTATTCCCTAGTGCACAGATCCCTCCCCCAGTTCCTCATTGGCTGAATACTATGGGGTGTACAATCTTCCTGAATGTCACCTAAGTTCCATTTCTTTCCCTTATAAGGTTATCCCTGTTTCCCTTTCCTGGTTAAGTTTCTATTTTCTTAAGAATAGCATGCTGCTTTCTCATTGGCCCGTTTCCATCTCCTGATTGTTTAGGAGCCCGCCAAGAGCTGGTGGCTAAAGATTGCTACATTCACCAGCCTGCTTAGACGGGCCTTGAAAGTGAACCATCAGAATGTTTCTTACATTTTGGAAGCCAAATCTAATCATAAACTCTTTCTTTTAACTACTCTGTGGTTTCTCTTGACTAAATAGAGAGGAGAATCTGTGTAAGAATTAAAAAAAGAAATGCACTTTTACACATACAAACCCACACATGCGATGCATTCCTACTACTATAATTACAAAACTAGTGCAGTAGTTCAAATAGGACCAGGCCTGGGGCTGTAGCAACACTAACAGAGAGTAAGGGACACACTCAAGAGATATTTAGGAAGTAAAAGCAAGAGATGAACGCCCAACCAGACATGAGCACAGGCAGAGCTGTGGAGCTGCCCTGACATGCCTGCCACTGGGATTTCTCTCTCCCACTTTCCCCTCTCTTTCCACTATTCCTTGCTCAGATTAAGCTTTGCTCAGCTGTTCATTACCAAGAATGGTCCTGATTAGACATGGAGTAAAGATCCAAGCCAAGGAAGCCCCATTCGATTTCTCTCTCAAAATTGCAGAGTTTGAACACTGAAAGTCTGAGCCATTTAGCTGTGGGAAGTCAACTGAATGGTCATCACTGTTTAAATGAGGAGTTTAAAGAAAACAATGCTTAATTCAAAGAATGGCTTTTCTCTGTGACTTCATTCATAAAAATAGGAATTCATAAAAATACCTTTGTATGGGTAAGCCTTTCTTAGAGCCTTTTGGGTCTCCTGCTGCTGGCCAAGATGGAGCAACAGGGAACAATTCCACGCGTCTTTGAAATGATGGTTGTCAAGACACTGGATATCATGTGATCTAGAACTATGATCCTCAAGAGACAGGAAACAAACAAGGTTAGCCCTACAGCTACCCCAGCTCATGGTAAGAAGTGGGAAATGCGACTAGAGAAAGAGAGCTTTGCAATTGTTGCCTTCAGAATGTGGTGTCTCTAAAACCATGGGACCTTCCACACTGCCTAGGACTCCTCCTGTAGTGTCTATGTGAATGGGCCCCCACCTCAAAATGTGTAGTGCACAACCTGCATAGCTGTACAGCAGCCCCGTACTCAGTCATGCAGAAGAGTGTCTGACTCCCTTCGTTGTCCTACCCCGGTAGCTTCAACAAGAAGAAAAGAGAAGAATAACACTGTTCCCTCCGCATTGATTTGCTATCTTATCTTACCTCTCCAGCTGGACTATAAACTCCATGAGGGCAGTCTACCGCTTTCTTGACTCTTGTTCCCTTCGTGAAATCATCTTGCACATGGATGTGCACACAGCAGGTCCACAGGCAAGATTTGTGGATGAACCAAATGACAGAAGTATCAAACCCAGGTTTTGTGTCTGAGTCTGGTAGTCTCGCTACCCCGTATCTCTCTGGAGTGGGTGTTCTGTCTGTTTTGACCCATGCTTTGGCCTCCAGTACTGGCTTCAGGGCAGAGCAAGGCAGTGGGCGTGGGTCCTGCACTCTGGAATATTCGCTCCAGCCCCTTCCCTAAACTCCCACATCCCTATGCTCATTCACTATTAAAACAGTGATCGACTGGGTTCAGTGGCTCAGCCTGTAATCCCAGCACTTTGGGAAGCCGAGGGGAGTGAATTGCCGGAGCTCGTGGGTTTGAGACCCGCCTGGGCAACTTGGCGAGACCTCATCGCTACAGTAAATGAAAAAATAGCCGGGCATGGTAGCGCACGTCTGTAGTTCAACTACTTGGAAGGCCGAGGCGGAAGGATCGCCGGATCCCAGCAGGATGAGGCTGCAGTGGCCAGGAGCGTGCCACTGCACTCCAGTCTGGGAGACAGTGAGACTCCAACTCAAAAAAATAAAAATAAATAAATAAATAAAACGGTGATCACATGCAGTAGATGTCACTGTGGAGGCATCTGCCTTCCCCAGCAGAGTGTGAAGACTTAACACAACATAAGCATGTAAAAGACACTCCACAATTTAGGGTTAAAAAAAAGGAACAAACATAAACAAATATGTTCACGAAAGAGATTTTTTTCAGGGAGGAGGCAGAAGTCAGCAACTAGGGAGCTGAAAGGAGCCAGAATGGGGGCACTTCCCAGCAACACAGAGAGAGGAGGGGGCAGAGCCAGGCCTGGGCCCTGGCTGCCCTCGTTTTCCATGTTTTCCATTTCTTCCGTGACAGACTCTTTCTAACCCAGCAGGATGCAATGCAACCCCCTCCCAATCTCCCCAGGGAAGAGAACATGCTTCTGCTTTCAGTTTTTCTTCTTGTTGGGTTTTTGTTTTGGAGTTTATTTTTAGAGACAAGGTCTGGCTCTGTTTTCCAGGCTGGAGTACAGTGGCATGATCATGGCTTCCCACGGCCTCGACTTCCTAGGCTCAGGCGATTCTTCTGCCTTCTTGAGTGGCTGGGACTATAGGTGCACACCATCATGCCCAGCTAATTTTTTGATATTTTGTAGAGCGGGATCTCACTATGTTGTCTGGGTTGGTCTCGAACTCCTGAGCTCAAGCAATCCTCCGATCTCAGCCTCCCCAAATGCTGGGATTCCTGGCATGAGCTACTGTATACCTGACCAAGGACAAAATTTTTTATTCCTCCTCTGAGGTCCCTTCTAAAACGCAGGCCCTCCTCACCGTCCCTATGAATATTAGGCCTTATTAGCAGACATTGGAGCAGGGCTAGGAGGAAAGACCACAGGGTATATGCAGGGGATAGGGAAGACAATCCAAGTCTTTCCCATGACTCACGATATCCACCATGCTCTGACACCTGCCTGGCTTCCTCTCGCCTCATCCCTGCCTTGGTAACACTATGGTCCTGCAACATCCAACATCTCTCAGCCTCTTCATCTCTCCCTGCTCTCTTTTGCTTTCTGGACTTTAAATATGTTCTGCCCACCCCTTTGGTTGCCTAACTCCTACTCATCCTTCAGATTTCATTTCAGGTATCACCTCCTCCAGGAAGACCTCCTTACTCATCTGAGGCCAGGTTTGATGCGACCCCACAGCTCTTTGCACTTTCCTTATTGCAGCACAGGGTTTTTTGTTTGTTTGATCTGGGTTTTTTGTTTGTATGTTTGTTTTGTTTTGAGTCAGGATCTCACTCTGTCACCCAGGCTGGAGTGCAGTGTCACACTCACAGCTACCGCAGCCTTGACCTCCTGGGCTCAAGTGATCCTTCCACTTACCACCACATCTAATTTTTAAAAAATTTTCTGTAGAGAAGGGGTCTCGCTATGTAGCCCAGGTGGTCTTGAACTCCTAGGTTCAAGCAATCCTCCCACCTCGGTCTCCCAAGGTATATGATTTGTTGATTACCTGTATCCCCCAGGTCACTGTGAGCTCCCAGGGCTCGGGTTCCATGTTTGACTCTTCACTATCCCAGCACTGGACACTGCCTGGCATAGCAGTCACTCAATAAATATTGAATGAATGAGTAAACAGGGTCTGAGGGGACAGATGAGTGTTCTGGGAACAGACGTCACTTCCTTCACATTTTGTCAAGGACCCGCCTTGCCCGAGTCCCACACAGTGTTTTCCTAACTCCAGACAAGGCCCTTTTAAAAAGCGTAACAAGCCGGGCTTGGTGGCTCAGCCTGTAATCCCGCGCTTTGGGAGGCTGAGATGAGTGGATTGCCTAAACCCGCGGGTTCGGGACCCGCCTGGGCAATAAATCATCTCTACAATAAATCAAAAAAATTAGCCGGGCGTGGTAGTGTGCGCCTGCGGTTCCAGCTACTCAGAAAGCTGAGGCGGAATGATCGCCGGAGCCCAGCAGGTCGAGGCTGCAGCGGCCGGGAGCGGCCACTGCACGCCAGTCTGGGCGACAGAGTGAGACTCCAACTCAAAAAAAAAAAAAGTGTAACATACTAGATACCGCTGGGCACCGTGGCTCACACCTGTAATCCCAGCACTTTGGGAGGCCAAAACAAGAGGATTTCTTGAGGACAGAACCTGTAGTCCCAGCTACTTGGGAGGCTAAGGTGGAAGGATTGCCTGAGCCCAGGAGGTCGAGGCAGCAGTGAGCCATGATTGTGCCACTGCACTCCAGTCTAGGCAACAGAGTAAGACCTCAATGTAAAAATAAATGCATAAACAAATAAGTAAAAAAGAAGTTATGAAATAGCCTATAAATATATATGTACGAGAGGGACTTAAAAAAAAACTGGAATGTTTTTTGGAGGGCACACCCCTTGTAGTATAGGCTTCCTAACTAAGTAAGTGTTCTAGGAACCCATCAGTATCAGTGTATCAGCCAGCAATGTTGTGAGAGGCTGTGAAATTTTTTTCTTTTAGATTCTTTCAACATGTTTGCCCATTTCATGATGGGTAATTTATAAGCACACCTGCCCACACTGTGATGAGTGTTCAGCAGTTTTTGACCCAAAAAACATTACCTCTGTGCCCTACCCTCCCTATTCACCAGATTTTGCCCCAAGCAACTTTTCTGTTTCTCCAGATGAAAAAAGTCCTCAAAGGGAAACATTTTGTGGATGTGGAAGAGGTGAAACAAAAAAACGGTAGCAGCACTAAAAGCCATCAAAACCGATTAGTTCAAAAACTGTTTTTGGAACTAAAGTGGAAAAAGTGTCATCTCAATAGGTGTAGTGCATCAAACACAGAATACTTTGAAGGTAACTAAAGTTCAAAACTATAATAAAAAATACACACATTTAAAAATAAATTATGTCTTTTGGGGCATCCCACCTTGTACATGCGGATACCTTTATACACAGAAAAGAAAGGAATGGGGGAAAATGGCTGGGAAGATAGACATCAAAAAAGTAAAGGTTGGTTATTTCCAGGTTTTATCCTCACGGATCACTTTTATTTTCTATTTCTATTCTTAATTTGCATACAATGAACAATCAGTGAGTAATCATAAAAGGTCCATCTGAGTGAGTCTTGGATGATTTTCAAAGCAAACGGCCTGACCCTGGGATTTCACCACCCCCTCCCTACCATGAGAATAAACCAAGGAGCCCAAAGGTGGTCTGCAGTGGGCGGCAGGACCATGCCAGGTCGCACCGGGTTGATTGGAAGCTGGAGTGGCAGGAAGCAACCATTGCAATACAATCTGTAATGTGTGTGGGAGGTCTTTGGGGGTAACAAGGTATAGTTCTGATTGCAAGAACCGCTGATTTTTTCCCTTCTGCCCTCTCTTCCAGAGTCAATGGGTGGCTCCATCAAGTGACTTTGCCTGGGACCAACTGCTCTGTCTTCAGTTCTTTCAAACAGCAGAGAGGGTCTAGGCCAGCTCTGATAACCCTCCCCCACCCACCAGATTCATTTCCTCTCCTTCTCCAGCTAAGCCTCAATGAGGCGAGCCTGGACTGGGAGCAGATCACTTTACTACTATTTCATTGCCTGTATTTACCTCTTGCCCAAGAGTCCGGCTCACTTTTCCAATGTGAATTATTCATATTCAAAAGCTCAGGGGAAAAAAAAGCCTGATCTTCTCCTTCCAATTCCTCCAGGGTCTTGCCTCTAGAATTTTAACTCTCTCCCTCTGTTGTCTTCCTGGACATCTTCCCTAGCTTTAGAATCTTCCTAGGCCTGGAATCTGGGTAAGTGGGGAACTGAGTCAAGGTTACTAGTTCCTGTAAAACCAGAACCTCGGGCTACTTAAGCCCCCAGGGATCCCCTCTCTGGCCTGGATCGGAGTGGCCTCCATGGTCATGCAGAGTTGCTCCATCACAAGAAAGATGGAGGACTCTTTTCCACTAGCCCATCTCTCATACATTCCATGCACACGTGTACACAGACAGAGGAATGCAACAGATGTTCCACAGACACAATCTAAGATGTATGCATGGATTGCCTGAGCCTGTGGGTTCGAAACCCGCCCGGGCAACTTGGCAAGATCTCATCTCTACAATAAATCAAAAATTAGCCAGGTGTGGTAGCACGTGCCTGTAGTTCTAGCTACTTAGAGGGCTGAGGTGGAAGGATCGCCTGAGCCCAGCAGGTTGAGGCTGCGGTGGCCGGGAGTGGCCACTGCACTCCAGTCTGGGCAACAGAGTGAGACTCCAACTCAAAAAAAAAAAAAAGATGTATGTAGACACACACCAACATGAGCTCCCAGAAGCACCCATATATGGAAGTATATGCACATGGATAACACACACATGTTCATACGGACCTTTGAACATTGTTACTGACATACAGACACAGCTGTACATTCCCACATATGCAGACATCAGTCCTGCACATATGTTCAATCACACAGACATGAGCACGCGTAAATCTATTCACTACAGGCAAAGAAGCCAGACAACAGGGAATCTATCTCCAGCAGAGACCACAACCACCCACCCAGACACAGGAACTGATTATTTCATAGGAAATGTTTGGAGAAAGTTGTCAGTGCCCCTGTAATTCCAGCTACTTGGAAGGCTGAGGCAGAAGGATCACCGGAGCCCAGTAGGTCGAGGCTGCGGTGGCTAGGAGCGTGCCACTGCACTCCAGTCTGGGTGACAGAGTGAGACTCCAACTCAAAAAATAAAAAAAAAGAAAGTTGTCAACAAGCCTGTTTCTTTTTCTGCCTCCTGCTCCCCGGCCAGTTTTCTCCTCCCTGTCCCCTTGCAGTCCCACCCTTTCTCCCATAGCTGTGCCTGGCCAAGGAGAATGCTAATCACCATGACAGGTTTCCACCTGTTTACATCCCTGCTTGCCTCCCCCGATGCCATTTTAGACTCTGCCAAGCAGCCAGGGGCCGTTGTGAGAGAGGGAAGGGAATGAGCGGGAGGACAGTTGGAGTGTGAAAAGGACCCGTCGCTAAGTGACTCCCCATTCCAACAGCCCCACACAAGATGCACATAATTGCTTTTAGCACAGTGGGACGAATAGAGATACAAAAGGTCAAATCAAGGATTTGTCCCATAATATCTTTGCTAAGCAGCAGCATCAGACATTGGGAAAGCATATTCATGAATTGAGTTGCCAGAGAGTAGGGCAGGCTTTTCAGAGGCGGGCCGTGTGTTCCCTCTTTGAGGTGTGCCTACCGTGGTGATTGAATTCACACAGAGCAAGTGACTTCTCAATGCTCAACAAAGCTCTGCCTGTGAATTGGACTAAATAGACTACTTGGCAGGCAGCTGAGATAACTATGCTAAGTGAATTTCATAGTTACTTCCACTCCCCTTATGCCCAAGCCTACTGGAAAACGCAGAATAAAGACCAAACTCTCGAGCGTGGCATTCAGGGCCTCCACCCATCTGACCCAACTCCATCCTTCCAGTCACTGCCAGACACGAACGTCAGATGTTCGCCCCATCGGGTCCTTTTACTGGTCTTTGAAGACATCATGAGACTTAATGCTTTGGGAGGACTTTGCCCATGGCATTTCCCAGGCTGCACTGCTTCTCTTGCCACACTTAGCTCCTACCTGTTATTCAAGGCTTAGTGAAAGCTATAATTCCTACAGTCCCTTCCTTATCCCCCTACCTGGAGGCGACCCTGCTCTCCTCCGAAGGAGGGAGGCAGCAGGCTATTACAAAGACCCCAAGGCTGGGCTTGGCGGCTCAGCCTGTAATCCCAGAGCTTTGGGAGGCCGAGGTGAGTGGATTGCCTGAGCCCGTGAGTTCGAGACCCACCAGGGCAACTTGGTGACACCTCATCCCTACAATAAATAAAAAATCAGCCGGGCGTGGTGGTACGTGCCTGTAGTTCTGGCAACTTGGAAGGCTGAGGCGGAAGGATTGCCGGAGCCCAGCAGGTCGAGGCTGCGGTGTCCGGGAGCGTGCCACTGCACTCTAGTCTGGGCGACAGAGTGAGACTCCAACTCAAAAAAAAGAGCCCAAGCCTGAATCCTTTGACCTGACTTAAACTGTCACAAGCTCTGGGCATGGTGGCTCACGCCTGTAATCCCCAGCACTTTAAGAGGCAGAGGCGAGAAGATCATCTGAACCCAGGGGTTTGAAATCAGCCTGGGCAACCCGGCAAGACCTCGTCTCTACAATAAATAAATTAACCAGTTGTGGTGGCGCACACTTGTAGTCCCAGTTACTTGGAAGGCTGAGGTGGAAGAATTACTTGAACCCAGCAGGTCAAGGCTACGGTTGCTGTCAGCATGCCACTGCACTCCAGCCTGGGCAGCAGAGGGAGACGCAGACTCAAAAAAAAAAAAATTGCAACAAGCTCACTTTGGCTGGTGTACTGAGAATAGTCTTTGATGTGGGGTTGCAGCTGGAGGGTAGCATGCTTGGAGGCCGTGGCAGTTCATTCAGGGAGGGATGTGGATGATATGGCTGAGGGTGATGGTGGTGGAGTGGTGAGCCAAGATTAGATTCTGACAGATTTTGAAGGCAGATCTAAAAGGAACTGCCCCAGCCTCAGTGATAGCGTGTGAAATTACATGATCTGGGTCCTGAGCTTTAAAGAACACATTTGGATGGTGATAATAGAGCACAGAGATCAGTCATGTCTCCGTCACTCTCAACCCCCAGTGGGTTTAATCAAATCCAGAGCTAATTGCAACTATGGCTTCCCATTTCAAGTCACACTGGGGACATATGTAGAGTGACTATAGGCACCCAGGTAGCAGTGTCAAGTATGAGAAGGACAAGCGATCAGACAGAAGAAAACGAGGAGGGGGGCGTCCTGGAAGAAATTATTTCAAGGAAGAAAACCGTCTTTCAATACAGCTGATCAGTCTCGTAAGATAAAGACTAAGAACTGACCGTTAAATTTCATCACATGGTGGCTTCCGGTGGCGTGCGCAAACACGGTTTTTGTGAGGTAGTCGAGGCAAAGCTTGAATTAGAGTGGTTTTCAAGAAGGAATAGTGAACTTTGGGGAGATTTTCCAATAAACGGAAGCAGATCAATGAACATGGAATAGTGGAATCAAAAAAGGATTTTTTTTAAATGGAGGAAACATACTGTCTCAAAACACATGTACAGCCAGGTACAGTGGCTCATACCTGTAATCCCAGTTCTTTGGGAGGCTGAGGCCAAAGGATCACTTGAGCCTAGGAATTCGAGACCAGCCTACGCAACACAGCAAGATCTCATCTCTATTAAAAAAAATCAATAAATTAGTTGGGCATGGTGACATTCACTTGTAGTCACAGCTACTTGAGAGGCTGAGGCGGGAGGACTGCTTGAGCCCAGGAGTTCAAGGCTGCAGGGAGCCATGATTGTGCCACTGCACTTCAGCCTGTGCAACAGAGTAAGACTCCCAACTCAAAAACAACACACACCTATCCACAATATGTCAGGGTTAGAGCGGTTGAAGGAATCCTCTTCCCAAGTTTCCCTGAAAACCAGGCCAGCTGTTCTTTTTTAAACCCAGTCATGGCTTTGCCCACAGCAACCTTTCTCCTTTCCAGCATTGTGGCCGATTCATCACTCTTCCTTCCAAATTCATCTTATGAACCTGTGAAGGAAGGGGAACTTTCTTCAGGAGAACCATATATTCTCTGGCAAATCAGAGTATCAGAGTTTACCCTAGCAAGTTAAAAGGATTTAACAAATGAAATTATGTACCCGACACACAGCGTATTTTCTCAGTGGCTCAGCCTGTAATCCCAGCACTTTGGGAGACCAAGGCAAGTGGATTGCAAGACCTTGTCTCTACAATAAATCAAAAATTAGTCGGGTGTGATGGCGTGCGCCTGTAATTCTGGCTACTTGGCAGGCTGAGGCGGAAGGATCGCCAGAGCCCAGCAGGTGGAGGTTGAGGTGGCCGGAGTGTGCCATTGCACTCCAGTCTGGGTGACAGAGTGAGACTCCAACTCAAAAAACAAAACAAAACAAGACAAAAAAATTCTTTAAAAATTCAATATTCTTCTCCATAAGAAAAAAAAATGCCCGGCATGTCAACTCCAGAGATGTTAAGTGCGTTTTCAGTTTTCAGAAAATACACTGCGTGTCGGGTACATAATTTCATTAGCCTGTTGTGTGGAGTGAGCTATTGTGAGGGACCTGTCATATTGCCATCATTCCCAACCCCCACTGGGGTTTAATCACATTCAGGGCTATTTGCAACTATGGTTTCCCATTTCAAATCGCATTAGGCTAAAATTAAGCCCTATAACTTATACTTGGGGATCCAATGCGCAACATTTTCTGTCAGCGCGTTGTACTGGTTAAGTTGCTTCTGAGCGACGCGAAGCAAAAAGTAAAAGAAAAACATCGAGCCGGACGCAGTGGCTCATGCCTGTAATCCCAGCACTTTGGGAGGCGGAGGCAAGAGGGTTGCCTGAGCCCAGGGGTTCGAGACCAGCCTGGGCAACTTGGTGAGATCTCATCTGTACAATAAATAAAAAATTAACCAGGCGTGGTAGCGCGCACCTGTAGTTCCAGGTACTCAGAAGGCTGAGGCGGAAGGATCGCCGGAGCCCAGCAGGTCGAGGCTGCAGTGGCCGGGAGTGGCCACTGCACTCCAGTCTGGGCGACAGAGCGAGACTCCAACTCAAAACCAACCAACAAACAAAAAACAAAACAAAAAAAACTGGTCGGGCATGGTGGTGCACACCTGTAGCTCCAGCTACTTGGAAGAAGGCTGAGGCGCTAGGAGCACCTGTGACAGGCAGTGAGAGGCTGTAGTGGCCATGAGCATGCCACTGCACTCCTGCCTGGGCAACAGAGTGAGACTATTATATATATATAATAGTATACTATTACATAGTATACTATTATATATATATTATGTGGTTATAATTGTGCTCATGTCATACCAATGTTCGTGAAAAGATTAATGATCACTCTCAAGGTACTCAGCCTGTTTGAATGGCAACTTGGGATTGGCTCCAACGTTTCTCATGCTCCCTGCCTTCACTTGGAGCTGCCAGTTAGACCTGCACAGGTGGAAAACCATGCCTCCTGGAGTGCTGCAGTGCACAACCCCGACAACCGTATATTGGGTATACTTCACCAGACTTCAGAGTAAAGAGAATGGCAGAGTGCAAATACTCGGTGTTTCTTCCCCAACACTGGCCCTGCCTTCACTGCCACTGAGTCCCTCTCCACTCTAGGCCACTGAAAAGGGCCGAGGGCACTCAATGTGCCACCCCCATCAATCTGTTCAAAAATATTGTCTGTGATAATAGCTGCTGTATTTGCAACCGTGGTGCATGAAGAAAACCACAATATGACTGTGGGCTCCACTCCTATATGCTCAGCAAAATGGCTCCCCTGTCTCCACACAGGCAGCACCAGCACTTCAGTGTACCCAGAGCACCCACATCCTGCACACCCCCAGCTGAGGCCGAACCACCAGTTCCCGAGGGGCATCTCGAGGCAGCATCCCAACCCCCATGCATTCAAAAGCCCTGTCTTTCTCCTCTCCTCTCTTCCTCTGCCGCCTCCTTCTCAGCCCTCCACACAGAACGCAGATTTTTTTTTCTCCCTGAAAGCAGTCAGCTCTTTGAGGTCCCTGGGGCAGTTTGGGATCCCTCAGAGGGAGATATCAACAAGGAAATAGACTTTCTCTTGTGAATATCAGTTATTTCCTGCCAAAGACCCTTCCCTCTCCCAAGAGGAGTGAGGAGGAAGGAAAATCTTATTCCATCGTCTTCTAACCTGGAAAGTTCTTTCTTCTTTTGATCTGAGTCTGGCTTCTAGCAGGCTGAAGGACCTACTTTCGCCCTGAGGAACAATAGATCCGTGACCCAGAGCTCCTCAGCCTTCACCTACTGAAGCTCATCGTCATGGTTCCGTATTTTCTACCTCAGGCTGAATTTCCCTAGCTCCTCCTTCGGGCCTTCGTGTGACCTAGTTTCTGGACTCCTCCCTGCCATAGTCAGTTCCCGTTCCTCATCCGCCATGCTGAGGTCCCTTATAAAACCCAGGGCGTTCACCCAGACATGGTTACATGGGAGCAGACTCCATCCATGTTCATGGACATGTTCACATTTTATTTGACATAAAGTAGTGATGGGGATAAGAAAGTGCTTCAATGACTGGCTTTTGAAAATAGACTGGATTTGAGGCCAGGCACTATGGCTCATGCTTGCAATCCCAGCACTTTGGGAGGCAGGAGGATTGCCTGAGCCCAGGTGTTCAAGACCAACCTGGGCAACTTGGTGAGACCTCGTCTCTACAATAAATCAAAAATTAACTGGACGTAGTAACCCGCGCCTGTAGTTGCAGCTACTTGGAAGGCTGAGGTGGAAGGATCGCCTGAGCCCAGCAGGTTCAGGCTGTGAGGGTGCCACTACATCCAGCCTGGGCGGCAGAGTGAGACTCCAAAAGAAAGAAAGAGAGAAAGAGAGAAAGAGAGGGAGGAAGGGAGAAAGAAAAGAAGAGCAACTGGATTTGAGCTATTAGTCTATGAGACTTGTTTTTATTTTTTTAAGTTGGGGTCTTACTCTGTTGCTCAGGCTAGAGTGCAGTGGCTCGATTATGGCGCACCACCATCTCAAACTCCTGGACTCGGGCAATCCTTCCTCCTCAGGCTCTGAAGTAGCTGGGACCACAGGAACATGCCAACACTCCCGGCTAATTTTTAAGTTTTTTTTGTAGAGACAAGGTCTTGATATATTTCCCAGGCTGGTCTCAAACTCCTGGGCTCAAACAATCCTCTTGCCTTGGCTTCCCAAAGTGCTGGGATTACAGGTATGAGCCACCATGCCTGGCAGGGCCATGTTTTTAAAGGACCTACATGGCGTTGATTTATTAAACCCTATTAAAAGATTTGCTAGGCCAGGCTCAGTGGCTCAGCCTGTAATCCCAGCACTTTGGGAGGCCGAGACGAATGGATTGTCTGAGCCCGTGGGTTCGAGACCCACCTGGGCAACTTGGCGAGACCTCATCTCTACAATAAATCAAAAAAATTAGCTGGGCGTGGTAGCGTGTGCCTATAATTCCGGCTACTTGGAAGGCTGAGGTGGAAGGATCGCTGGAGCCCGGCAGGTTGAGGCTGCAGTGGCCAGGAGTGTGCCACTTCACTCCAGTCTGGGCAACAGAGTGAGACTCCAACTAAAAAAAAAAAAAAAAAAAAAAAAAAAAAGATTTGCTCAGTCCTGTGTGATCTTCAGCAAATCCTTTCCCCATTTGAGTCTCAACAAGTTTGCTGAAAAGTGAGACTTAATTTGATGACCTCTAAGTTTTCCATGATTTGTTCTCTTTTTAGGGACTCAAGCGTTATCCAAAACTAAAGTGTTGCCTCCCAGCTCTGCTACCCACAGACAGGTAGTTAGAGCTGCAAGAACAAGTTCCTGTATTTCTACTCAGAATGAGTGTGGTAAGGAGGCAGGTAGGGCATCGGGGAGAGAACCAATCCAGAGTCTGAGACCAAGAGACCAAGGCACAGAGAGAGGCAGCACCAACGTCCATTCTCAGTTCCCTCATCTGAGCCAGGCTAAGTTGGAAATTGGTGGTAGAGAAGAGGTGGGGGGACAAAAGGGGGAACTTTCATCGTATCTCCTCTCCCTACTTCCCTTCTTTCGTGTCTGCACCAAGGCAGGAGCCAATCTGGATGATGGCCACCTGCCCACGTGGGCGCCTGCTGGGGACGTTCTCTCTTCTTCCCAGTGGTATCTACTTACCCTGGCATCCGTGGAAGGAGAGAAATGGTCTCCAGCACGTAACAAAGGGGAGGTTCAGCGAATGCCCCAGAAATATCCTCATGGCCACATGCCCAGGAGAGAGGGGTTTCTGTTTTAGCTTCCCCCACCCCTCCTGGTCCCTCTGGCCCAGACTTTCCACCTTAGAGAGACTCAATTACTTTTAGTCAGTTCTCCAAAGACCAAATTCTCCCGCTTCAACGTGCCTTGGAAGGAGAGAGCCGGAGCCTTGTTTTCCACGACTTCCTCCTGACTGGGCTCTGACCCTGCGCTGCTGTGCGTTCACTGAGCTGATTTTGCTTGAGTTTCAGCTTCTCTTTGTGGCTTCATCAGCCAACCCCGTGCCCTCCCCTCCTCACGTCCTGTGTCCTCAATCCCCGGGTTGTTCAGCCTTTACACAATCTTCTCTGGTGGAATCTAATCTCCAACAAGCAGTCTCTTTTGCTGCTTTCTCTCTCTGACAAGCCTGATTTATCTTGATATGTTGACCTTTGGACCGCTGAGGCCGTGCTGACCTCTTTGGGGAGTTTGGCTTTTGTAGATCTGAGTCTGATTTCTAGCAGGCTTGGTAACCCCTTCTCCTGGAGGCTGTATCAACCTATTCTTTATCACATTTGAGACTGTTTTTCTTAAAAAGAAAAGTAAAGAAAACCTGGCAGGGCAGCCCATGCCATGACTAATGCTGTGAACCTCTCCCCCTCCCCTCCTACTTGGCAAGAGCCAGAGACCAGAGGTGGGGTGGAAACCTCAATTATCATCATATCATCTAGTTAACAGTCCTCTAGACACTGGACATGCTGGTAAGAAGGGCAAAGCATCCTGTATGACGTTGCATTATAATCATATATATTTGTATTCGTTTGCTCAGGTAGCCATGACAACACACCACAGACTGGGTAGCTTAAACAACAGAAATTTATTTTCTCACTATTCTGTAGGATGAAAGTCCAAGATCAAGGTGTCAGCAAGTTTGGTTTCTTCAGAGGCCTCTTTGTGTGGCTGGCAAATGGCTACCTTCCTGCTGTGTCCTCACTCCATCTCTCCTTTCCTCTGTGTGCCTGCATCTGTGGTGTCTTTTCATGTGTCTACTTTGCCTCTTATAAGGACACCAGACAGATTGGATTACTGCCTGCCCTACTGGCCTTCCTCTAACCAAGCACCCTCCCTCCAAATACCGCCACATTGTGAGATATAGGGAGAACCTCAAAGTTCCCAGTATGAAATTTGAGGGGGCACAATTCAGCCCATAAAAATATTATTCCCCGATTCCATCATCAACTTGCACTGAAGTCAGAGCAAAAGAGAGACCTGTCACCAACTGCAGTGCATGGGATTCCGGCTAGGTGTAAGAAAGGTTCAGGCACTCCCAGATGGAGATCCAGGGAGTAGAATCTCAACTGGGCAGAGGAAGAAGGTAAAGATGAAAGTTGGCATCCTAGGAAATATTCCTTCTGTTGTGTGTGCTTTCCAGAATTAGGAGACTAAACCAAATAATTGGGGGGGGTCTCCACATTAATCTAATCAACCGTTCATTTAACAAACATTTACTGAGCCCTCACCATGTGCCAGTCTCCGAAATCCGGCAGCAAACCATTGAAAGTTCTTGTCCCCAGGAAGATCTTATACATGTTGATATCTAAACCCCGGGTGGGCTGGGAGGAGCTCAGGAGCAGCCAGAAGAAGAAGGTTAAGAATGCTTTGATGGGAGGCTGAGGTGAGTGGATTGCCTGAGCCCGCAGGTTCGAGACCCGCCTGGGCAGGTGAGACTTCATCTCTACAATAAATCAAATAAAAAATTAGCCGGGCGTGGTAGCGCGTGCCTGTAATTCCGGCTACTCGGAAGGCTGAGGCGGAAGGATCGCCGGAGCCAGCAGGTCGAGGCTGCGGTGGCCGGGAGCAGCCACTGCACTCCAGTCTGGGCAACAGAGTGAGACCCCAACTCAAAAAAAAACAAAAAAACAAAAAAGAATGCTTTGAGGCAGGGTGCAGTGGCTTATGCCCGTAATCCCAGCACTTTGGAAGGCCAAGCCTGGAGGATTACCTGAGCCCAGAAGTCAGTGACCAGTTCTAAAAAAAAACTCCCAGGGGTAGTGATGCATGCCCTGTAGTCCTATCTACTTGGGAGACTGAGGAGGGAGGATTGCTTGAGCCCAGGAGTTTGAGGCTGTGGTGAACCATGATCGTTCCACTATTCCAGCTGGGGCGACAAAGTGAGACTCCAACAAGAAAGAAAAGAAAAGAAAAGAAAAGAAAAAGAAAGAAGGAGCCGGGCTCAGTGGCTCAGCCTGTAATCCCGCGCTTTGGGAGGCCGAGGTGAGCGGATTGCCTGAGCCCGCGGGTTCGAGACCCACCTGGCCAACTTGGCGAGACCTCATCTCTACAATAAGTCAAAAATTAGCCGGGCGTGGTAGCACACGCCTGTAGTTCCAGCTACTTGGAGGGCTGAGGCAGAAGGAACGCTGGAGCCCAGCAGATCGAGACTGCGGTGGCCGGGAGCGGCCACTGCACTCCAGTCTGGGCGACAGAGTGAGACTCCAACTCAAAAAAAAAAGAAAGAAAGAAGGAAGGAAGGAAGGAGAGAGGAGGGAGGCAGGGAGGTGGAGGTGGAGGGGAGGGATGGGGGGAGGGAAGGGAAGGAAGGAAGGAAGGGAGGAGAAGGAAGGACAAGGAAGAAAAGAAGAAAGGAAAGGAAAAAAGGAAAGAAGGAGGGGGAGAGGAGAAGGAGATGGAGAGGGAGAGGGACAGGGAGAAGGCGAGAGAAAGAAAGAAGCAAAAAGAATGCTTTGCGGCTTGAACGTTAATGAAACCGCAGACCTCTGCCCGGCGGTCAGCGCAGGCTTGTACACGTCCCTCTTGGCTCTCATCAGCGTCCACACCTACGGCAGGACCCTGTCATAGCAGGATGCACAAAGCGTAAGTTCCTCAGGTACATCCTACATGGCCCTGCACCTTGAGCCCGCCCAGAAAAAGCTGGAGACATTTCCAAGCCCCACCCCCACCGCACCCCCAGCCCGGTCACCCTTCCTCCCCCCGCCCCCCGCCCCCGCAGGCCAGTGGGAGCAGGGCGTGGTCGGCAGCTCCGTGGAGTCACCACTGTCACCAGCCATGAGGTTTGGGATCCAGTGGGCCCTGACCCTGATCGTCCTGCAGCTGCAGAAGGCAGGCAGGCGTTCCCCGTTCCCACACCAGACACCTTTGGGGGCCTCCATCAAGGGTCCGCCACACCCTCCTTGGGGAGCCCACTGGAAGCCCCTGGGAACTTCTAGGGCCTGAGTGGCTGCTGGAAGCCCGTCAGGGCTGCCAGAGCCCTACGCTTCCATCTGGAGGGTAAGCCTGCCATCTAGTGTCCGAGCCTGGGCCACGCAAGGGCCGACGAGTTTTCCTTGCGCGGTTGGCTGCGCTCCGCGGGTCGCAGAGTCTTGGCTGCCCCGCCCCCGCCTCGCCCCCCGCCCTCGTGACCCGTAAGGGCATGCCACCCTATTTCCAGCTTGGACTGGATTTTCAGAAAACAGCTAGAAGTCATTCTAAGACAAATGGTTATTAGTGGGAATAAAAGCATTCGTCCATATTTTCTCCTGTGGTGTGTAACCATTGAAAGAAAGATGACTATTTTGAAGAATATTCAACGTTTTTTAAGTTAGTGTCTTGGGAGGAATTAAACGTCTCATCGTTTTAATGCCTACAGTGTATACCATGGAACCCTATTGGAATCCTTTTTTTTTTTAGTCAGGGTCTCACTCTATTATCCATGCTGGAGTGCAGTGGCAGGATCACAACTCACTGCAGGCTGGACCTCCCGGGCTCAGGCCATCCTTCTGCCTCAGCCTCCTGAGTAGTTGGGACTGCAGCTGCATGCTACTATGCCTGGCTAATTTTTTTCTTTTTTCTTTTTTCTTTTTTTTTTTTGGTAGAGATGAGAGTTCTCTATTTTACCTAGGCTGGTCTCGAACTCCTGCTCAAGCAATCCTCTCACCTCAGCCCCTTAAAATGCTGGGATTACAGACGTGAGCCACCATGTACAGCCTTGAAGTCCACTTTAACACAGAATTTAAATGACATCTTCCCCTTAGCAATGAGTATCGGTGCCATGTTTTCCAAACAGGCCCATCTGTTGTAGGAAAGGGAAAGTGTCTGATTATTCAGCTGCTGAGGAGAGAGTGGGCCACTCAGCCTGGCCCGGAGCTCAGTCTCCCCTCAAGTCCTGGCCCCTCAGAGCCGAGCATTAAACCTGAAAACTGAGCCTTGCCCGCCGGACCATTTGTCGCAGGGCTTTTTTTGGAAGTCTTCAGGTCCAGGAAAGGGCTCAGGGTGGGGTTCAAGGCAGGAAACCAGCTGTGTCTGCTCCTCAAAGAGGAGTACCTGCAGGTGTGTGCAGCCCAGTGTCCTGGTACCAGGGGTGGCAAAGGGCACGGTGCCCATCTGAGGACACAGAGGGTGGCTCCAGAAAGTCAGAACCACAGAGTCCCAGGCGTTGGGTTTCCAGGAGGAGTGACTGAATGCCACGGCTTTCCTGGAGAAGAGTAGAGAGCCAAAGCCCCAGACTGAGCCTGACTGAGATTGTGGGGGGGGGGTCAAAGAGACCCCCCCCTCCCCAAAAGGAATGCCAGTCCTTGGAGATTAGACCTCAGTTCCTGAGCAACCTTGAGTTCCTTCTGCTTGCCAGGCCTGCTGCCATTCCCGGGACCCCTCTTTCTTGGAGCAATAGGTAGACCCCTCTCCAAGGACCCTTGATGATGTCACCATTATCTGAGCACAAAGGGTCACTTCGGTGAGCATGAGCCTGGGATCCAGGTCTGACTGCTTTGGGGAGGGTGGATTCATCTTTTGCTGATGTAGAAGGAAGGCAAGAACATAGGACCCTCACTTGGCCCTGAGCGTCTGCCAACTCCGTACCCTTTGATCAGTAAACTGCTGGAGCTGAAAGAATTCCAGCTAATAAATGCAGAAGGAGTAAAAGAAATTTTAAAAAATTATTAAGACTCCAGACGTGCCGGGTGCGGTGGCTCAAGCCTGTAATCCCAGCACTTTGGGAGGCAGAGGCGAGAGGATTGCCTGAGCCCAGGGGTCTGAGACCAGCCTGGGCAACTTGGCAAGACCTGGTCTTACAATAAATCAAAAAATTAGCCGGGTGTGGTGGTGCGTGCCTATAGTTCCAGCTACTTGGAAGGCTGAAGACAGAGGATCGCCTGAGCACAGCAGATCGAGGCTATGGTGGCTGTGAGTGTGCCACTGCACTCCAGCCGGGGTGAACAATCATCAACAGATGAAAGGTGAAAGGCTAATAGAGACATTTATGGGCTGATACTACCTAAATCCACTGATCAATCTTTTATTTTTAATTTTTTGAGTCAGAGTATCACTCTGATGCCCAGGCTGGGGTGCAGTGGTACTTTCACAGCTCACCACATCCTCGACCTCCTGGGCTTAGGTGATCCTTGTGTCTCAGCCTCCCAAGAAGTTGAGACTACAGGCACACACCACCACACCTGGCTAATTTTGTGCTTTTTTTTTTAAGAGACAAAATCTTGCTTTGTTGCTTAGGCTCTGGCTTCCCCTTTGTGATGGCCCTCCAAGACATGCTGATTCTTTTCTGTAATATCTGTCAGTCTGTCCCCTCCCCTTCACTTCCATTGCTCCTCCCCTGGTCCAGGCCATTGTCCTCTCTCTCAGAGATTCCTGTAACTGCCCCCTGCCTGGGCTTCCTGTCTCCAACCTTGCCCCTTCAGCATTACACCACACACAGCGGGCAAATGGAACTTTCTAGCAGGCGAATCTGACCACATCGCTCCCGCTCCCCTGTTTAAATCCGTCCGATGCTCCCAGTGGCTTTCGGAATAAACCTCCAACTTACTAGCCAGGCTGCAAAAGTCCTTGATCACCAGGTTTCTCTGTCTCTGGCCCCATTTTCCCACTGCAGTCCAAACCTCTGGGAACCCTGGAGGGGTACCACACTGAATCCCTTTGAATAGTGTGCTCCTCTAGACAGCAAGGTCTTCTCATTCTACCCCCATCCCCACACCCGCCCTAGCTTTCTCTTTTGCCTGACTCAATTCCATTTATTCCAAAACCCAGCTTAAGATGTCACTTCCTCCAACAAGCCTCCCTAACATCATTTTTCGTACGTATTTTTGTTCCTACAGCCCTTGACACTGTACTGTTTTTAGTTTTGTTTTGTTTTGTTGAGTTGGAGTCTCACTCCATTGCCAGGCTGGAGTCCAGTGGCACGCTCATGGCCACCCAGCATCGACCTGCTAGGCTCTGGCAATCCTTCTGCCTCAGCCTTCCAAGGAGCTGGAACTACAGGCACATGCTACCATGCCTAGCTATTTTTTTAATTGCAGAGACAAGGGCTCACCAAGTTGCCGGGCTGGTCTCAAACCCCTGGGCTCAGGCAATCCACTCACCTCGGCCTCCCAATTGCTGGGATTACAGGCTGATACTGTACTGCTAAATTGACTTATCTGTTGTTTTCCCAACTACATTTTAAGTTCCCTTTAATGCAAGGACTTTGTCTTATCTTTATACATTCAGCAACTGATATAATCACCAGCATTCGTCAACGATTAATAAATGTTTATTGGGCCGGGCACAGTGGCTCATGCCTGTAATCCCAAGCACTTTGGAAGGCTGAGGCTGGCGGATCACCTGAGCCCAGGAGTTCAAGACCACCCTAGACAACATAATGAAACCTCATCTCTACAAAAGAATTTAAAAAATTAGCTGGGTAGGGTGACGCATGCCTGCAGTCCCAGCTACTTGGGAGGCTGAGGTGGGAGGATGGCCTGAGCTTGCGATCATGCCACTGCACTGCAGCCTGGGTGACAGAGTGAGACCCCCGACTCAAAAAATAAAGTCAAAATAAATACATAAATGTCTGTTGGATGAAGGGCAGTTCTTTGGTTTAAAATGTTCCTGCTCCCAGGCTGAACATGGCCGGTCCAGCTTCTTCGGAGGCTTCCCTCCGTTTCCAGACACGGACTTTTCTGCATCAGTCTCAAGCTTGCTGTATCCTCATCCTCCCTGAAATCCTGGGCTTTGGCTTCCATGGCTCGACCATGATAAAACAACTCCCTGTCCTCTCCATTACACGTCTACGTAACGGATGTGGAAATGAAGAAATGACACTCTACCAATGGAGGCCCCAGCCAGTTCCCTTCCCAAGCTGAGTTTCAGATCTTGATTCCAGCTGACATTGGGCAGCTGTTAGATGAGAGATTTTCGTCTGCCCTCCCAACCTCCACGATTTGCCCCCAGCCCTCCTTCATCCCCTGGGGAGCCACGTCTCCCTTTTTTTGTTGTTGTTTTGGGCCACAGCAGTGTTTCCAGGATCAGGCAGCCATGCCTTGTTTGAGCTGTGATCTAACACCAGCTGACAGGTGGGTTTCGGGGGTATCTCTGGGGCCGTGGCCTGTTTAGTGGATTTACCACTCTGAACTCAATTACAGGAGACTTTCACGCTCCATGGGCAACTTCGGTCCCTTTTTGATAAAAACTCTGGTGAGTAAATAAGTCATGATGGTGATAGGGGCCTGCCATTTAATATTCATTGAAGTACACATGTTTGGAAATTGGAAGCAGAGTTTAATCCATTTTCATATTTATATCAACATGCAGCTTTAAAAAGGATCCCTCCTTTTCTCCAGCAATCTGGTCAATTTCTAGTTTGGAAAGATAAAGGCAAGGTGGACACATGTTTATTATTTTTTTTTAACTAAAAATATCTGAAGTTATAAATATTAGAGTTTGAGTTTCAGATCTGTTCATGTTCAGCGAAGAACTAATTCTTTCACTTCATTTGAACTACAGAAGTAGGTAACGTGCTAAATATAGCTGCTTCTTAGAGCTATATTTAAATTTATAACGGGAGCTCGTTGAAAGGGAGAGTCAGAGAATATGGAGACCCCAGCCCCAAGATCCTGCAGTTTGAGGAATGTTTCCTAGCCATCCAAAGTAATGCAAAAGCATCCCTTTTCTCATAAGGTCATATTCACAAGATTACAAATGCTCACGCTCACCAATAAAAGTTATAGAACTGTTCATTGAGGGAGGCCTGAGACATGGGGGAGAGTTAACATGGTGAAGCGTGCAGGGGCATTACCGTGTTGTCTGTCCCCAACCCTCCCACTTTTTTTTCTTTCTTAATGTGGATGAATATTTAAGTATGGTGCTGTGGTTGAAGACATCTCTTTTAATAATGCAACACGCAGCTTCCTGAGGGGACAGCAGTTGATTTGGAAGCGGAATATGGTGCACTCTAAATTCTCGTCCCCGAGGAAGGCTGACTAACTGATAAGTGCCATGAGCTAGCATGGGGACTCATTCTGTCAAATCAACTTGCTGGAAAGGCCCCATGCGGAATCTTCTCCAGTCTCCGGGAGCTAATGTGAGCAGACACTTGTGACATTAGACAGTCAGCAGGCCTGGCTTGAAGAGAAAGTTCACCGTCCACCGACAAGGTGGTCTTTAGATGACAAGGATAAAGAAACCAGTGCAAATTTGTTAATGTAACAACTTGGAAAAGTATGCTTTAAAAAAAACAAGCCACTCTATGGGGAGAGAGGATCAAAAGAAAAAAGGCAGCAATTGTACTTGGAAGCTTTCTTGAGACTTTCTGCACCTTGGGGGCCACTGGCTTCTTTTCTGGTCCTCTTTCCAGGCAGGGGTATCTTCTGTTAAATGAGTGGGTCCCAAACATAGTCATCCCACAAGCCACTAATCCTCCTGAAACCAAACAAAGGAAGAAAAGGAAAAGCAATAAACAGAAAAAAAATTTCTTGTGCTTCTTGCCTTACTAGAGAAAATAACATCTTTCCTTCTTCAGATGGGTGATCACCTGATGGTTTCTAAGTGAAAATTCTCATCTATCTGATCTTGGTCCATTCAGCCTAGAGAAAAACTGCAATGATTATGACCTGGGAAGAGATATGGTGCTAAGAGGATGTCACCTCTGTTTCTGATACAAAAATACAAGTAGATGTCTGTAGCTGGAGCAAATGAAAGTATTTAAGAATTAATATAGAAGGGAAATGTCATTGTTCTGATTGTCTGATTCAGAGATGTGGTTTTGACAGGTTTTTCCCCCTTGGATGGGTCAGTGTCATCAATTTGGTGTAGCCTACTCATCCTAGATTTAAATTAGAAAAAAACATGGCATGCCTTTGAATGTAACTTAATCAGCTCTTTCATAGAAGCTGAGAAGGTACAGGGTTTGGAGAGAGACAACCTTGATTCAAATCCTGGCTCTGCCATCTACTACTTGGCAATATCGGGAAAGTTGCTTAATAAAAATATCTACTTTGGCCGGGCTCGGTGGCTCAGCCTGTAATCCCAGCGCTTTGGGAGGCTGAGGTGAGTGGATTGCCTCAACTTGGTGAGACCTCATCTCTACAATAAATCAAAAATTAGCCAGTAGCACACACCTGTAGTTCCAGCTACTTGGAAGGCTGAGGTGGAAGGATCGCTGGAGCCCAGCAGGTCAAGGCTGCGGTGGCCGGGAGCAAGCCACTGCACTCCAGTCTGGGCGACAGACTGAGACTCCAACTCAAAAAAAAACAAAAAACAAAATATCTACCTTATAAAATTATTCTAAAACAACTGCCTCATAAGCATATCGTAGCATGGGTTAATACATGCAAAGTCCTGTGAACAGTCTGGGATATACTAAGTTCTAAACAAATTTGACCACGATTATTATTTAAATGAACCTAGATGGGTTCCCATAGTTTCTTAACTATAACTAAAAAGGGTTTTGTGGTTAAATAAGCTGATGATTCAGGTTTAACACAACTTGTTTTAACCATAGTATTTTTCAGAGCCTTCACTATGCAAATGTGTATTATAAATATCCAAGGAAAATTCACTTTCTAATGTTTGACCATATAATCCTTTTTCGCAGTCAATGCTGATGCCCAAGTAAAGGAACAACAGAATTCCCAACTGCGGTTCAGAAGTTAAAGAAAATGTTGATTTGTGGTGTCTGAAGTCTAGAACAGTAACATATCTATTTAGCTCACTCAGGGTCTCACTGTGTGGCCCAGGCTGGAGTGCAAGGGCATTATCACTGCTCACTGAAGCCTTGATCTGGGCTCAGGTGATCCTCCTGCCTCAGTCTCCAGAGTAGCTGAGACTACAGGCACACACTACCATGTCCAGCTAATTTTTTATTTTTATTTTTTAGAGGTGAGGTCTTGCTATGTTGTCTAGACTGATCTCAAACTCCTGGTTCAAGGAATCCCGCCCCCCTTGGCCTCCCAATGTGCTAGGATTACAGGTGTGAGCCGCCACACCTGGCCTATGAACCCCTTTTGATGTAAAAATTCTTAACTTGGACAGCAGCCACCAGTTAAATGAATGAAGATGAATCATTGGATAGAAAATAAAATGGTCAACACAGGATTCAATCTCTTCATAAGCACTGGTTCACTCATTGATTAGCTGTCCCTAGTATATTTGCTGTGATTATTGCTATATAGGCATATTAGCTATGATTATTACTTTGGCTAGCATATGTTTGGGATACCGACTGAAGAAAGTCTTATCACCTGTATTAGTTGATCTATTACCTCCTGATGTTCCCGGATGGCATACTGACTGCACAGCAAACAGCTTCACAGACGGAAGCAGAACAAGTTCTGTCAGAGAGGGGGAAAAAATCCATATTAATGATATGCTATAAAACACTTTTTGTTAGTTATATATATTCCTTTAATTTCACTTCCCGAGAATAGCTCAGCTGTCAAAGCATTTCCAAGATTTCCATAGATTCGGCAAATACTGCACGATCGAATTATTGCTCTGAGAGAAAGTACAATTAAAACACATTAATCACTGTAACAAAAGATCCTTATTGAGGCTGACAAAGATGGTGAAATCTGATGAATAATTAGTCTGGTTAATCTTTTAAAAGTGAATTAAACCGCTAACAAGTTAAATCACTGTGATTTTCAAAATAAGCCTCCAAGGTGAGCAGAGACTGGGGATTATTCTCATCATTGTAAAAACATATTGTCTTCCTCTTTCTCATCTCTGGGCTTGCTCTGGAGGCCCTGTGGTTAGCGCAGTAGGACCCTGGGGACTAGCTGGGGGAAGGTGGCAGGTCATGGTGCAGGGGCAGGACCTCTGCTTTGTCCCCCCCAGTGATTTCTCAAGATATCTAGAAGAGTCAGACAGTGGCTGGAGGAGGAACTAGGTATAACCTTTAAAGCTGACCTGGAACTAATGTGGCACCGGCTTACCAGTCGTTCTCAATAACGCATCCGTTAAGTGGACCCATCACGTGGTTCTGATGTCTTCCCACTGTAAAGCAATCAACCATAACAACAGGGTCAGTCTCATATAATTTCCCCTTTTACGCTTCTCGCCAGTCAGATAGTTTATCCTTCCAGACAACACCTCTCCTCCTAGCACAGGAATGAAAATCAGCTTTGACTTGCCATATTCTGAAATAAAATGAGACGGGCAAGTGTGAACTGACAAATCACGGGAGATGGATGGAAAGGGACAACGGTCGTTTGGGCTAAAGTCTGAACTTTGGCTGAGTCTCCAAAACTTTGAGACGTTTTGGTGGTTGCTGCGATGTGCTGTCCAGATTCCCCCTTCAGGAATGAAGGACTGCTCGCCCCAGCTGCTGGGAGTGCTGCAGGGGTTTGGTCCTCGGCTGTCCATCCTCCAGGGGGATTGCCTTGAGTGAAGAAAACTGACTCTTCTAAGACCACACTTCCGGCATCCTGTTATTGGTCAGTGGGGAGGTATTAAGATCAGCCCAACTTGGGATGACTCTGAGGGGTCATCCTGGTGCTAGAAAAATCCCCTAAGGCCTTTGTTGGATGGCATTACAGCTCACCTTTTACCCAATCCCCATTTTTTCTGTAGATACTGATCATGAGAGGATTCCCTAATAAATCTACTGAATGCTAAGCTTCACCTTTAATTCTGCTTCCTTGTGTCCCCAACCTATGGAGTCAGAAGTCGTTTCTCCCAACTCAGCCATTAAGTTCTGTGACGGCAGTTAGCTTATCATCTCTTACAACCCATAAGATCTAGCCTGGATTAAGAATTTTTTGCCAAATTGCTTGAGGTCTTGACAAAGAAACTGCCAACAGCATAAGCAACACTCTTAAAGATTAGGCTGGGTATGGTGGTTCACACCTGTAATCCCAGCACTTTGGGAGGCTGAAGTGGGAGGACTGCTCGAGCCCATGAATTTGAGACCATCCTGGGCAATATAACAAGAACTCATCTCTACAAAAAATATATATATATATTTAAAATTAACCAGGCATGGTGGTGCACACCTGTAGTCCTAGCTACTAGGGAGGCTGAGGTAGGAGGATTGCTTGAGCCCAGGAGTTCAAGACTGTGGTGAGCCGCGATTGTGTCACTGCACTTCGGCCTGGGTTACAGAGTGAGACCCCAACTCAAAACAAAATAAAACAAACTAATGTTTCCTGGGATATTCCAAGTCACTCTGTGGTAACTGCCAAACCTCTTTAAATATTCTTATCTCCTGGTGATGCTGCTGTCTTGAGTAAAGAAAGTCAAATTTGGCCAGGCGCGGTGACTCAAGTCTGTAATCACAGCACTTTGGGAGGCTGAGGTGAAAGGATTGCCTGAGCCCATGGGTTCGAGACCAGCTTGGGCAATTTTGCAAGACCTCATCTTTACAATAAATCAAAAAATTAGCTGGCTGAGATAGTACACACCTATAGTCCTGGCTACTTGGAAGGCTGAGGAGGAAGGATCGCTTGAGCCCAGCAGGTTGAGGCTGCGGTGGCTGAGTGCCAGAGTGAGACACCAACTCAAAAAATAAAGGAAAGCCCTCTCTATGAATCAGATTCGCCTTACCATCTTACAATTGACTCTAGAAATTTTTAACAAAGCCATAAAGTATCAAGGGAAAGCTTAGGAAGCAGGCTAAAATTGGGCCTCAGGGAAAAGGGAAGTAGAATTAGCATCATTTGGCTCAGGATACAGAAAGTTCTGGCAACTTCCTTCCAACCAAAGAGTCTCCTATAAGGAAATGGATCAATTATTTGACTGTCCATAGGAATAAATAAGACCGAACTAGGAAGGATTTTGCTGGAATTACTAAACTAGAACTTGGAAATCTTTAGAGATTAAATCAGGCTATCATGTGTATGTGTATATGGGTTTGTGTATTTTCTTTTTTATTTTCAGGATTGCTTTTTAAATATTATTTTTGTTTTATGTAACATATGGTTTCAAAGTCAAACCTACAAAGCAGTGCAAATATATATTTGTTTGTATTTGCCCATCTTTAAATAATTTAAAGAATTCTAACTATCCCTAGTCCTCCCATTCTATTCCTTTCACCTCCCATAAGACACATTTTATGTTTTTATGTTAGCCTATATTTCTTTTTAATCTCTTTCTTCCTTTTTACTATTTCTGTTCAGTCATTCTTTGCTTTACTGTGTTTAATTGAGTCTTCATTTCTGAAGTGATTTTTTCCTTTATTTCTAAACCTTTCCTGGCTCTATCAACCCATTTCCAATTTTTTTTCTTTTTGGGTTCAGAGTCTCACTCTGTCGCCCAAGCTGGAGTACAGAGGCACACTCAGGGTCGCTGCATCCTGGACCTGCTGGGCTCAGGCGATCCTTTCACTTCAGCCTTCCAAGCAGCTGGAACTACAGGTGCGAACTACCACACTTGGCTAATTTTTTTTATTTATTGTAGAGATGAGATCTCACCAAGTTGCCTAGTCTGGTCTTGAACTCCTGGGCTCAGGCAATCCTCTCACCTCCACCTTCCAAAGGGCTGGGATTACAGGCGTGAGCCACAGTGCCTGATCTTGTTTCCAGTTTTTAAAAAATTCTGTTATCATTCTTTTACATAACCTGCCACTTTCTTAATTTCTCTTAGTTTGTTTGAAATATTGGGATACACATTTCATCTGTTTTGTAGGCAGATTTTTTCCAAGGAGCTTTAATTTGAAAATCTTTTCTTGGGCCAAGCGCTGTGGCTCATGCTGACAATCCTAGCACTTTGGGAGGCCGAGGTGAGAGGACTACCTGAGCTCACGGGTTTGAGACCAACCTGGGCAACCTGATGAGACCTTGTCTCTACAATAAATCAAAAAATTAGCCAGGCGTGGTGGCACACCTGTAGTTCCAGCTACTTGGAAGGCTGAAGCAGAAGGATTCCCTGAGCCCAGCAGGCGGAGGCTGTGGTAACCATGAGTGTGCCACTGCACTCCAGTCTCCAGAGTGAGACTCCAACAACAAAAAAAAAAAAAAGAAAAAGGAAGGAAGGAAGAACAGAAGGAAAGAAGAAAGGAAGGAATATGTCAATAAGTAAATCTACTGTGGAGACACACACTTAGTTCCAGTTGTAACAATGCTGGTTGAAAGGGGTGCCCTGTTCTTTCCTTCTCCTGCCCATCCCTATCCACCAGGCAGCTGTGAGACTCAGCAGAACATCTGAAAACTCCAATTCTAGCTTAGATTCAGGGTACAGTTAGAGAATTTCTTTTATGCTTTGAAATTTAGAAAGGGCATCCCTACTTGAAGATTATATTTTAAAAATTCACCCTTGTTTTTCTGTATTACTCTTTATGAATTTATGTTTTCATGTTTAAATCTTTGAATCGTCCAAAATTAATGTTGATACATAGAATAATATAGATCTTTATTCTTTTCCCCAAACACCAGTCATGTTTCCTTAGGCCGTTTATTAAATTATCCATCTAGGCTGGGCGTGGTGGCTCAGTTTGTAATTCTAGCAATTTGAGAGGCCGAGGCGAGAGGATTGACTGAGCCCGGGAGTTCGAGACCAACCTGGGCCACTTGGTGAGACCTTGTCTCTACAATAAATCACAAAAACTAGCCAGGTGTGGTGGCGTGCGTCTGTAGTTCCAATTCCTTGGAAGGCTGAGGAGGAAGGATCGCCTGAGGCCAGCAGGCCAAGTTTGCAGTGGCTGTGAGCATGCCACTGCACTCCAGCCTGGGTGACAAGCGTGAAACTCCAACTCAATAAATAAATAAATAAATAAATAAATAATCAATCCATCTTTTGAGCTAGAGTCTCACCTGTTGCCCAGACTGGAGTGCAGTGGCACGCTCCCAGCCACCGCAGACTCGACCTGCTGGGCTCTGGCAATCCTTCCTCCTCAGCCTTCCAAGTAGCTGGAACTACAGACATGCGCTACCATGCGTGGCTAATTTTTTGATTTATTGTAGAGATGAGGTCTTATCAAGTTGCCCAGATGGGTCTCGAATCCACAGGCTCAGGCAAACCGCTCACCTCAGCCTCCCAAAGCGCGGGATTACAGGCTGAACCACCAAGCCTGGCTTGTTTTGTTTAAAGGAAAGGAAGAGATCAGTGTTTCTCAAACTTCCCTAATGACAAGAATCCCTTAAACTACATATTAAAATATAAAATTCAGTCTGGGCAACAGAGTGAGACTCCAACTCACTTATTGCCCAGGCTGGAGTACAGTGGCACGCTGACGGCCACTGCAGCCTCCACCTGCTGGACTTAGGCGATCCTTCCACCTCAGCCTTCCGTGTAGCTGAAACTACAGACACATGCCACCACGTCCAGCTAGGTGTGTGTGTGTGTGTGTGTGTGTGTGTGTGTGTGTGTGTGTGTGTGTGTGTGAGAGAGATTTATTGTAGATACGAGGTCTCACCAAGTTGCCCGAGCTGGTCTTGAGCCCGCGGGCTCAGGTAATCCTCTCACCTCGGTCTCCCAAAGTGCTGGGATTACAGGCTGAGCCACCGCGTCCAGCCAATCTTGATATTTTCTTGAGGGACTTGAGAATTTGTATTTCTCACAAATTCCTAGATCCAAGGAACTGAATCTAAACTTCTGTCTCAGACTTATCTCCTACCAATTCTCTCTATCCCTTTCTCTGCTTTATTTTTCTATCACCACTTGGCATACCAGTTGCTCATTTATTTGTTAATAAAGATAGGAACGGGAATTTTGTTTTGTTCACTGCTGTATCACCACTAAGACTGTGGGTGGTATGCAGTATAATAATTTTTTAAAAGTTGTCAAATTAATTAATGTTTCCATCTGGGTGTGGTGGCTCATGCCTGTAATCCCAGCACTTTGGGAGGCAGAGGAAAGAGTACTGCCTGAGTCCAGGGGTTCGAGACCAGCCTGGGCAACTTGGCGGGACCTCATCTCTACAATAAATTTTTTAAAAAATTAGCTGGGTGTGGTGGCACACACCTGTAGTTCCAGTTACTTGGAAGGCTGAGAGGAAAGACCACCTGAGTCCAGCAGGCAGTAGCTGTGAGCATGTAACTGCACTCTATCTTTGGTGACAGAATGAGACTGTGACTAAAAAATTAATAATAATAATGTTTCTCTAGTTGGGAGATCTCTTGTGAGATCCTGGCTCTGTTACCCACTGCCTAGTAGACACTTCCACTTGAACACCTGATGGGAACTATCTATTTATTTACTTATTTATTTATTTTAGGGACAGGGTCTTGTTCTGTCACCCAGGCTGGAGTGCAGAGGTGCGATCATAATTCTCTACAGCCAAAATTCCTGGGCTGAAGCAATCCTCCCACCTTAGCCTTCCAAGTAGCTGGGACTACAGGCATGGGCCACCACACCCAGTTAATTTTTTAATATTTATGTAGAGATGAGGTCTCACTGTGTTGCCCAGGTTGGTCTCAAACTCATGGCCTCAAGTGATCCTCCCACTTCTACCTCCCAAAGTGCTGGGATCACAGGCATGAACCACCACACTTGGCTCCTTATGGGAACTTTAAATTTAACATATCCAAGATCAAGCTCTTCATTTCTCCCACCTCAACCCATGCCCTGTCTTCTTCCCGTATTCCCATCTTGCTGCTCAGGTATGAGTCATCGTTGAGTCCCCCACATCTGTACCCTGTCAGTCACTAGGTTGCGTCCTTTCCACCTCTCACTCAGCTCTCAAAGCTGACCACATCTCTTCAGCACCTTAATTCAACACATCATTCTCTCGGGCCCAGATTATTGCAAAAGCTCCCTCCAGTGTCTTAACCTCCTCCCCAATTCATTTTCCTTATAGAAAGATTTTTTTTCCAAAATACAAATCTGATCCTCACTTAAAACCTGTTGGTGGTTCCACATTGTTTTTAGATGTAATTTAATTGCATTGATTTGACTGCCAAGCCCCTTCATGAACAACCTCTGTCATCTACCCATCTCCTTCACCTCTTGAGCTGACAAAATGAACTATGTTCCTCAAAAGCCCAACAGTGGTGCACTGAGAGGGAACGGTGAGAGCAGTCTTGCTTGGGTGAGGGCAGTGACAGGATGCATCGTTTCACAGATGATCCACTTCAGACACGGTCATCGCAACACACAATGCCATATGTCCCACTCTCCAGCTTCTTCACCAATGCCAGCTTGGCCTCGCCCTACCCCACCATGAGACTTATTGAAATGCCGAATCTTAGAATTGCCCCACTTTCTAACAGGACCCAATCCAGGTAAGTCCCTGCTTCCTCACACTCGCCCCCAAATTATCCAACCAAAGCCCAAATCCTAACCATATAGATTCTTTTCTAATGCCCTATTTCTGAGACATATCATGGGTCACGCGGTGTGTGCTTTCCCTCTATGTAGGAAATAAACCCAACTTGTTCAATGACAGGTGTGTTCCTGGTCATTTTTGGCTGAAGGGCATTGATAAAATAATTTTTAAAAAATCTTTCAGGCCGTGCTCGGTGGCTCAGCCGGTAATCCCACGCTTTGGGAGGCTGAGGTGAATGGATTGCCTGAGCCCGCGGGTTCGAGACCCACCTGGGCAACTTGGCGAGACCTCATCTCTACAAAAAAATCAACAAATTAGCCAGGCATGGTAGTGCACTCCTGTAATTCTGGCTACTTGGAAGGCTGAGGCGGAAGGATCGCCGGAGCCCAGCAGGTCAAGGCTGCGGTGGCCGGGAGTGGCCACTGTACTCCAGTCTGGGCGACAGAGTGAGACTCCAACTCAAAAAAAAAAAAAAAAATCCCCTTTGAATATCAAACACAGTAGGCATAGCACTGTGAACCAGGCTCTCAGCCTTGGGGCCTCAGCTTGGATTGCCTTTTTCCATTTCTGGACAAGTAATCTCCACTCATTCCCAGGCCTTAGCCAAAATGATACTTCTTCTGGGAAAACACCATTCCCAGTCAGAGCCTCTGTTACATTTCCCTTTGAACCTTCACTTTCTTTCCCGTATTGTCAATTCTTATTTAATTGGTTATTACCACAGCTTGTGAGCAGCGTAAGGAAAGCGCCTATTATCTTGCTTTCTCAATAAGTGTTTGTTGAATGCATTAAATAATGAAGGTACCAAGCCGGGCTCAGTGGTTCAGCCTGTAATCCCACGCCTTTGGGAGGCTGAGGTGAGTGGACTGCCTGAACCTGTGGGTTCCAGACCCGCCTGGGCAACTTGTCAAGACCTCATCTCTACAATAAATAAAAAATAAAAAAATTAGCTGGGCGTGGTAGCGAGAGCCTGTAGTTCCAGCTACTTGGAAGGTTGAGGCGGAAGGATCGCCAGAGCCAGCAGGTCGAGGCTGCGGTGGCCAGGAGCGGCCACTGCACCCCAGTCTGGGCGGCAGAGTGAGACTCCAACTAAAAAAATAAATAAATAAAATAATGAAGGTGCCATTCATTAATCCCCTCCCATGACACCTGAGGAAACAGAACAAATAACTAATTGACCTGAACCTCACAATGAGTCTTTGGATAGAATTCCCAAAGCAAGAAACTTCTAAATAGAAGTTTTTCTAGGAAGAAATGCCCACCCACAACAAACTTGTGAGAATCAATAGAACAGCTTCTTTTTTAAAAAAATTTTTAATTTTTTGAGTTGGCATCACACTCCGTCACCCAGGCTGGAGTGCCGTGGCATGTTCATAGCCTCCCCAGCGTTGACCTGCTGGGCTCAGGCAATTCTTCCATCTCAGCCTCCAAGTAGCCAGAACTGCAGGTGCACGCTACCATGCCCTGCTAATATATTTTTTAAATTTTTTTATTGTAGAGACAAGGTCTCACTAAGTTGCCCAGGCTGGTCTCGAACTCGAGGGCTCAGGCAATCCTCTCACCTCAGCCTCCCAAAGTGCTGGGATTACAGACTTGAGCCAATGCGCATGACCAGAAACAGCTTTAATGTTCTCTTCCCTTTATTCCTTCAGTCCCTGCCTTCTTCTACTCTCTGATATCACAGAGGTGTCCCAGGAAAATTCAGTGTGAAGATAAAGAAGGTAAAAAGAAATCCACTGGATCTGCTTAAAATACAGATGGAATACCAGAAAGGAATAGGGATTGGGGTAAAAGAACAGGTGTGGGAAATGTCCTTGACCTTAAAGTAGCTGCCTGTAGTCCCAGCTACTTGGAAGGCTGAGGCAGGAGGATCACCTGAGCCCAGGAGGTTGAGGCGGTGGTGAGCCATGACTGTGCCACTGCACTGCAGCCTAGGCAGCAGACCAAGATCCCATTTTGGAAAAAAAAAAAAGTTTTTGTATAGGTATCAGTATGTATATGATGCTAAATAAAATAAATTGTTCACGACCTATATTTATTTATGGCCATTTAAAACATTTTACCTTATGATTGTTACTAAATAATTTTGTTAAACAGAGGCAGGGCATTTTTTAAAATCCCTTCTGAATATCAAACATACTAGGTACACCAGGCTCTCACTTCCCTCCTTACTCCCTAACCCTGCCAGGCTTAAAGTTCTCTGAATTAGGAGGAGCAGAGGGCCAAAAACCCAGAGGAAGGAGAATAAAAGACTGACCCCTGGAGAAGGCATCAGAGACTCTCCAGTCGTCCTGCTAGCCCAGCTCAGCAGGTAACACAGAAATGGCATCCTGTCCAGGCAATATCATTAGCACTTTAACATGAGAATTCAGGGTGAGAAACACATGTTCCTGAGAGCCCTGGGGTCACCTGCATTCAGAGATGACATCCTTTCCATAGGATGGCTCCTAGGACATCCTGGACAGTGCTACAGCCTTGACCATCAGTGTTGCCCCAGAAGGTAAAATGATATGCTAGGAATGTCTAGTGTGGGTAACTGACTTGGCTTCCCCAGCAAAGGATTGCAGTATTCCTCATACAGAAATGCTGTGCTGATTAGGATATTGAGGATATTCTGCATTTTGAGGCAGAAAAAGATTCCTACATTATAGCAGGACTGAGAACTTGCATGTCAGGCTGAAGCCTGATACAAATTCAACAAACGAGTAACAAACCCTTCCGGAGAGGAGCTTATAATGGAAACACTGATGGGATATAATTATGATCTGGATTTTGATCACTACATTCTATTGAAGACACCTCTGGTATATAGTAGTTATGTAAAATACCTGTACACTGTTGTCAAGCGGCATCTTAGAAAAGCATTAGGCTAAAGTTAATTTTTAAGAGCCTCAAACACCACAGTAACAATTAAATGAGGAAACCAGCAAAGGAATTCAAGAGAGGTGGAAGGAAGGGATGACCATGGGCAATATGCTTAGGTCCAGTCTGTTTTTTCTTCACTTCTAAGAAGTTCTCAGCCTTCACAGTCTATGTTGAATATCTGATTGAAGAGCTGTTTGCAAGTGTAGCCTGATGCACAGAATTTTCCCAAAAGATACAACACAAGCCACAATGACTCTCTCAAGGTGTTTACAATCCAGCACAAGCGAGATAACCCACAAGGTGCAGTGGCTCAGGCCTGTAATCCCAGCACTTTGGGAGGCAGAGGCAAGAGGATTGTCTGAGCCTAGGAGTTCGAGACCAGCCTGGGCAACATGGTGAGACCTCATCTCTATAATAAATTAAAAAATTAGGCCAGGCTCGGTGGCTCAGCCTGTAATCCCAGCACTTTGAGAGGCTGAGGTGAGAAGATTGCCTGAGCCCGTGGGTTCGAGACCCACCCAGGAAACTTGGTGAGACCTCGTCTCTACAATAAATAAAAAAAATTAGCCAGGCATGCCTGTAGTTCCGGCTACTTGGAAGGCTGAGGCGAAAGGATCGCAGGAGTCCAGCAGGTCAAGGCTGCAGTGGCCGGGAGCATGCCACTGCACTCCAGTCTGGGCGACAGACTGAGACTCCAACTCAAAAAAAAATTTTTTTTTAATTTTAAAAATTAGTCGGGTATGGTGGCACTCACTTGTATTTCCAGCTGCTTGGAAGGCTGAGGCAAAAGAATTGCCTGAGCCTAGCAGGTTGCGGCTGTGGTGGTTATGATTGTGCCACTGCTCTCCAGCTTGGGCGCCAGAGTAAGACTACAACTAAAAAAAAAAAAAAAGAGAGAGATAACTGAAATGCATAAAGTACCCATATGCAAAGCTATGCATTACAGTTGCCTTAAAGCCCCTAGTTTAGTTGAAAGATTAGGAAAGGCCTATGAAAACAGAAGGCTTCAGATATGAGTGAAATCCTCAGGAAGAGACAAAGATGTGGTTGTGGTGTATTTAGAGCATGCCAGTCAGAGGGGACAGTGAGAAATAATTCTGGTGTGGAGGCCCATAGGGTTTGGTTGGGACAAAGCTCTAGAGGAAAGAAGTAGTACCTTCCCAGGGGTATGAAGTCAGCCTGGAGACAAGGAATGGAACAATGCTCCATGAATGCCATGCTGAAAACTTAGAGCAATAAGACTGTGTTACACATTGAAGCCTCATTACCAGAAAGTAGTCCTATTAGAGTTGTGTCAATGTCTTCAATAAGAGCACAACTGATAATACGCTCAGTGACAAAATTGCTCCCCCATGTTTCAGGAGATGTGCTGTAGATGTTTTTTTATAGATTGTAAATCTCAGCCGGGCTCGGTGGCTCAGCCTGTAATCCCGCGCTTTGGGAGGCTGAGGTGAGTGGATTGCCTGAGCCCACGGGTGCGAGACCTGCCTGGGCAACTTGGTGAGACTTCATCTCTACAATAAATCAAAAACTAGCGGGCGTGGTAGTGCGCCTGTAGTTCCAGCTACTTGGAAGGCTGAGGTGGAAGGATTGCCGGAGCCCAGCAGGTCGAGGCTGCAGTGGCTGGGTGTGGCCACTGTACTCCAGTCTGGGTGACAGAGTGAGACTCCAACTCAAAAAAACCAAAAAACAAACAAACAAAAAAATCTCTTTACACACTCTTTTCCATCTTTTTTTGTTTTCACATCCTTCTATAAAGAACACTATTCTACCCTGGCTCCAGCCCCAAGGCATTAATTCAAACTAACTTCAAGCTAAGTCTGTTTGAGAAATTTGCAAAGGAAACTTAAGAAACCAAAACAAAAAACCAAAAGACCTAAAAAACAAACTCTCAAAATACAGTCTTAAAATTAGGCCACCTTAGCTGAGCATAGGGGCACACACTTGTGGTTCCAGTTATTTGGAAGGCTGAGGCAGAAGGATCACCTGAGCCCAGCAAGTCGAGGCTGCAGTGACTGAGAGCATACCATTGCACTCCAGCCTGGGCAACAGAGTGAGACTCCAACTCAAAAAAAAGGGAAAGAAATCAGGCCACCTGACCTCTGCAGGTTCTTTGTCCTTTCCCATCTTAGGCTTCAGGAAAAGACAAGGTGGAGCCTCAAACCAAGGAGAATATTCTGATCTCAGGATGCTCAATATCATGGCCAACTTGGTTCCATGTTGGTACTCAGGGAAGGAAGGCCAGGTTCAGGAAGGCAAAAATACCACTACTTTTTTTTTTTTAACTTTTTTTGAGACCAGGCATGGTTGATGGCTCATGGGAAGCACTTTGGGAAGCAGAGGTGAAGGGATTGCCTGAGCCCATGGGTTCGAGACCAGTCCAGGCAAGTTAGTGAGACCTCATCTCTACAACAAATCAAAAAATTAGCCAAGCATAGTGGTGGGTGCCTTTATTTATTTATTTATTTATTTTTGAGTTGGAGTCTCACTCTGTCACCCAGACTGTAGTGCAGTGGCCGCTCCCGGCCACCGCAGCCTTCACCTGCTGGGCTCCGGTGATCCTTCCGCCTCAGCCTTCCAAGTAGCTGGAACTACAGGCACGCGCTACCACACCCGGCTAATTTTTTGATTTATTGTAGAGATGAGGTCTCGCCAAGTTGCCCAGGCAGGTCTCGAACCTGCGGGCTCAGGCAATCCACTCACCTCAGCCTCCCAAAGTGCTGGGATCACAGGCTGAGCCACCGAGCCCGGTTTATTTATTTATTTTTTGAATTGGAGTCTCACTCTGTAGCCCAGACTGGAGTGCAGTGGCCGCTCGCGGCCACCGCAGCCTCGACCTGCTGGGCTCCGGCGATCCTTCCGCCTCAGCCTTCCAAGAAGCTGGAACTATAGGCGCGCGCTACTATGCCTGGCTAATTTTTTTGATTTATTGTAGAGATGAGTTCTTGCCAAGTTGCCCAGGCGGTCTCAAACCCGCGGGCTCAGGCAATCCACTCACCTCAGCCTCCCAAAGCGTGGGATTACAGGCTGAGCCACCGAGCCCGGCGGCCGGTGCCTTTAGTTCCGGTTACTTGGAAGGCTAATGTGGATGGAACAGCTGAGCCCAGCACGCTGAGGCCGCGGTGGCCGTAAGCACGCCACTGCACTCCAGCCTGTGTGACAGTGTGAGACTCTGACTCAAAAAAATTTGTTTATTTATTTATTTACTTGCTTACTCATTTATTTATTTACTTATTTGCTTATTGGAGATGGGACATTTTGTAATTAACTGAACAAGGTAGAATTTTCACTGTATGTGAATTCTTTACATATGCTGGAATATGTAAATAATAATATTATTTTGTTCTGTTATATAAAAAAAAACTACACGTTACTATTCAAATGGAAAGTAAAAGGCATACAACGATGATCATTTTGACGTAAGTGCCCGACAGGACCCTCAATCTACCATGATCAGTGTGTCCCAGAGCTAGGGGAAACAATTGGGTCTATCTAACGGACATCGACGCGTCAGCACCATGGACAGCGACACAGTGGGGACAGGCTACAACTACAAGTACAGGATTCAGACTCCAAGTAAGGTCAGTAGATCTTTCACATCAAACCGATGGAATGTAGATCTTTCCGTGAATTTCAAAGGCTAATCTCTTCCCCAAATTTCCCTTTCTCTGGACTCCCACCAGGGAGAGGAGAGCCCCAAACGTGCTCTCTGGGAACTTTCCGTACAGATGCACACATATGCACGTGTGAGTAAACTTGCACACACACACAACTTGAAACTTACAGAAAATCAACACCAATCCTCCTTTCAAAGATTGAAGACCGCCGGGCTCGGTGGCTTAGCCTGCAATCCCGCACTTGGAAGCCTGAAGTGAGTGGACTGTCTGAGCCCTCAGGTTCGAGACCCGCCTGGGCAACTTGGCGAGACCTCATCTCTACAATACATCAAAAATTAGCCGGGTGTGGTAGTGCGCGCCTGTAGTTCTGGCTACTTGGAAGGCTGAGGCGGAAGGATCGCCAGAGCCCACCAGGTCGAGGCTGCGGTGGCCGGGAGCGGCCACTACACTCCAGTCTGGGCGACAACGTGAGACTCCAACTCAAAAAACAAAAAACAAAAAACAAAGATTGAAGACCTAGCCGGGCGTGGTAGCATGTGCCTGTAGTCCTGGCTGCTTGGAAGGCTGAGGCGGAAGGATCACAGGAGCCTGGCAGGTCGAGGCTGCAGTGGTCGTGAGCATGCTACTGCATTCCAGCCTGGGCGACAGAGTGAGACTCTGACTCAAAAAAAAAAGAAAAAGATTGAAGACCCTGGAGGAAGAAAATAGGGAGATTTTAAAGTGGCATTTATTGCCAGGTGCAGGGCCTCTTACCTATAATCCCAGCACTTTAGGAGGTCGAGGCTCAGGACCAGCCTGGACAACATGGCAAGACCTCATCTCTACAATAAATCAAAAAATTAGCCAGGTGTGGTAGTGGGCACCTGTAGTCCCAGCTACTCAGGGGGCTGAAGCGGCAGGATCACCTGAGCCCAGCAGGTCGAGGCTGTGGTAGCTGTCATTATGCCACTGCCCTCCAGTCTGGATGACAGTATGAGACACCAACTCAAAAGAAAAGGGGGAGGAGGACACTAATCTCATTCTTTTGGGTGCCACCTCCCTGACTGAATTATTTCCCAAAGGCCCCACCTCCAAATACCATCACATTGAGAATTAAAATTTCAGCAAATGTGCTGGGTGCAGTGGCTCACACCTGTAATCTCAGCACTTTGGGAGGCTGAGGCCAGAGGATTGCTTGAGCACAGGAGTTCAAGACCAGCTGGGCAACATAGGGAGACTTTGTCACTACAAAAAAAAAAAGGAAGGAAGGGAGGGAAGGAAGAAAGAGAAATAACTTTTCTTTTTTTATTTTTGAGTTGGAGTCTCACTCCATTGCCCAGACTGGAGTGCAATGACACATTCACAGCCACTCCAGCGTTGACCCGCTGGGCTCTGGCGAGCCTTCTACCTCAGTCTTCCAAGTAGCCGGAACTACAGGTGCAAGCTACCATACCCTGCATTTTTTTTTTTTTTTTGGTAGAGTTGAGGTCTCGCCAAGTTGCCTAGGCTGTTCTCAAACCTGTGGGCTCAGGGTTGACCTCCCAAATTGCTGGGATTACAGGCTTGAGCCACCACACCCAGCCAACTTTTCATCTCTTAAAAAAATGTCAACATATGAATTCCAGGGAACACAGCATCCAGCCTTTGGCGCCACCCTTGCCCCACGTCTCTCCACTTAAATCTCTGCCTGGCTTTGAAAGTGTTCTCTAATGGGGTTCTGATACATGCATATCCTTATCTCCACTGCTTTCAGAACGCATCCCAGCAGCAGTGAGAGTGATGGCCTTTTCACCCTTGGCACCATTGTCACACCCCCTGCTTTTTGACTCCCTCTGGCTCCCAGCCTGGAATTCCCCTGCCATGACTTTCCTTTGTTATCATAGGAGCCCCATTCAGGTGTTAAGACCCAGCTTCTGCCCTGCCACCTCCATGGAACCTTCCTTGGTCATCCAAACACTTTTGATTCTTTCTGTTCTCCAAATTGCTTCAGAATTTATCAACAGCATTTGGCAAAGATGGCATTTTCTGGAATCATAGCACATGTGGAAGGGAATGTCAGCTTTAATTTTGTGTCCATGTAGCATAATGGGAAGGGGAAATGTTCTGGTGTCAGACAATTCTAGATTTCAATCCTAGCTCCTAGCTTTCCTGTGAGTTCCCTAATTTTTCAGAGCCTTCTTTCTTCTCTAACCATGAAGAATAATGTTTACTGTATAGGTTACGGAATTGGCCAGGCGTGATGGCTCATGCTTGTGATCCCAGTGTTCTGAGAGGATGAGGTGGGAGGATTGCTTGAGTCCAGGAATTTGAGACCAGCCTGGGCAACATAGCGAGATGTCATATTTACAAATAATCCAAAAATTAGCCAGTCTTGGTGGTTTGCAACTGTAGTCCCAACTACTCACGAGGCTGAGATGAAAGGACTGCCCAAGCTCAGGAGGTTGAGGCTGTGATCATGCCACTGCACTCCAGTCTGAGTGACAGAGAGGGACTTTGCTCTTTCTCTTTTCCACCGTAGGGCTGGGTGCTGTGGCCCATGCCTGTAATCCCCGCGCTTTGGGAGGCCGAGGTGGGAGGACTGCTTGAGCTCAGGATTTGAGATCTCTTCCCCACTCTAGTTTCCATACCACCTAGCAAAATGTTGAACACACCCTGTAAATGTGACTTTATTGAAACACATACAAAATTCAGTTCATCTACCCAACCTTGCGGTGTGATCCATCTGCAAGAAAAGCATCTCTGAGCAAACACATCTAGGACAGAGAAGTGTCCACGGAGCCTGAGAGAGCAAACAGAAGAGAGACCAGCCAGAGAAGATGTTGAAATACTTGATACTAGCCGGGATCGGTGGCTCAGCCTGTAATCCCGCGCCTTTGGGAGGCTGAGATGAGTGGATTGCCTGAGCCCGCGGGTTCGAGACCCGCCTGGGCAGCGAGACCTCATCTCTATAATAAAATCAAAAAATCAGCCGGGCATGGTAGCGCACGCCTGTAATTCCAGCTACTCGGAAGGCTGAGGCAGAAGGATCGCCAGAGCCCAGCAGGCGAGGCTGCGGTGGCCGGGAGCGGACACTGCACTCCAGTCTGGGTGAGCGAGTGAGACTCTGACTCAAAAAAAAAAAAAAAAAAAACACAAAAAAGAAATACTTGATACTCACAATGAATTTGCTCTTAGCCAAGGTCTGGTTAAGTCAGTACAAAATACTGTAAAGCCTTTCACGGACGCTGGTACGTACAAAGAATACATGAGGCCATGAGCCCTGACTCCTGTTCAGTCTGTGCCCAAACCCCTTTAAAATTCGGAGTGTAGCATTGCAGGAAATTTCCAGTCTTCATAGCATGCCACATTTTGACTCCCCCCCACCGACATTTCTTATTTTCTATTATCAAAAAGGGCAGAATTTCTTCTGAAAAAGAGAAAAGAAGATACGCAGAATATCGGATTTTAACTGTTATTTTTGGTCTTGTAAAGGCTTCTCATAGATTCAAAAAGAAAGCTTTTTTCCTTCAGAGATTTATTTTGATAGAATTAGCTGAGCCTTGTCAGGAAGAACAAAATTTTTGTGAGCTTACCATACCAGTAAAATGCCAAATTATATGCTGTAAGTTTTTTGTTTTATTATATCTGGGTCCAGTCAAAGAGAGAAAAGATTTGGAATGCAGAACTACTCGCATTTGGAGACAAAAGAAAGCCTTCACTGCAGCAGTTCTAGGGCTTGTTTCCCTACTCCGATGAGGTCCATCACATAGGTGGAAAATACATACTTCCTTCCACACTTCTCTTATGGGGATCTAAGGAGTTTACAGACAGGACCAATTTCCTCAGGAACCTCTTACAAAAGCTTATAGGTCAGTTTTATCGTGAGCACCAGGACAAGTTCAGCCTCCAATCCTAAAGAAAAAAAAAGTACAATTTTGCTGAGAGAATTAATCCAGCACTGGGGGATGGTGGTCTCAAAGAAGTAGTATAATGCAATGGAAAGAGTCTAGACTTTATTTTTATGTATGTATTTTTTTTTTTTAGTTGGGGTCACACGCTTTTGCCCAGGCAGGAGTGCAGTGGTAGGATCACTGCTCACCACAGCCTCAACTTCCTGGGCTCAGATACTCCTTCCACCTCAGCCTTCTGAGCAGCTGGGACTACAGGTATGCACCACCACACCTGGCTAATTTTTTGGAGAGACGCAGTCGCACTATGTTGTCCAGGCTAGTCTTGAACTCCTGGACTCAGGCAATCTTCCTGACTTGGCCTTCCCAAATGTTGGGCTTACAGACATGAGCCACTGTGCCTGGCCTTAGAGTTTAGACTTTATGCATTTATTTTTTTGAGTTTGAGTGTCACTCTGTCACCCAGGCTGGAGCGCAGTGGCACACTCACAGCCACCCCAGTGTCAACCTGCTGGGCTCGGGTGACCCTTCCGCCTCAGCCTTCCAAGTAGCCGGAACTATAGGCACGCACCACACTTGGCTAATTTTTTAAAAATTTATTGTAGAGATGAGGTCTCACCAAGTTTTAGCTATCTCGAACCCCTGGGGTTAGGTAATCCTCTTGCTTCCGCCTCCCAAAGTGCTGAGATTACAGACGTGAGCCACTGTGCCTGGCCAGAGTTTAGACTTTAAAATCACAAACACATGAATGTGAATTCCAGTTCTACCACTATCTAGCTCTGTTACTTTGGACAAATTACCTAGCCTCTCTGAGCCTCAGTTTCCTCTTTAGTAAAGAGTAGATAGTAATACAGTGAGGGTTCAAATTCAAAATTATTTATGCAAAGTGCCTAATATAGTGGCTTGCACATAGTTGGAGCGCAATAAATGGTGTGTTGCTATTATAAAGAAAAACTGGGACTATGTCATCTGAGAGACAAGCTTTTTTTTTTTTTTTTTTTTGAGTCGGGGTCTCACTCTGTCACCCAGGCTGGAGAGCAGTGGCATCATCATGGCTCACCACATCAACTTCCTGGGCTCAGGTGATCCTTACACCTTTTCCTCCTGAGTAGCTGGGACTACAGGCACATGCCACCACTCTCTACTATATATATATTTTTGAGTCAGAGTCTCACTCTGTCACCCAGGCTGGAGTGCAGTGGCACTCATGGCCACCCCAGTGTCGACCTACTGGGCTCAGGTGATCCTTCTGCCTCAGTTTTCCAAGTCGCTGAAACTACAGGCATGCACCACCATGCCCTGCTAATTTTTTGGTTTATTGTAGAGACAAGGTCTCACCAAGTTGCCCAGGCTGGTCTTGAGCCCCTGGGCTCAGGCAATCCTCTTATCTCAGCCTCCCAAAGTGCTGGGATTACAGGTGTGAGCCACCACACCTGGCCACTAATTTTTTTATTTTTGTAGAAACAAGGTCTCACCAAGTTGCCCAGGCTGGTCTCAAACCCCTGGGCTCAGGCAATTCTCTTGCCTCAGCCTCCCAAAGTGCTGGAATTACAGGCGTGAGCCACCGCACCTGGCCACTGATTTTTTCATTTTTTAGAGACAAGATCTCACTATGCTGCCAAGGCTGGTCTTAAACTTTGGGCTTAAGCAATCCTCACACCTCGGCCTCCTAAAGTGCTAGGATTACAGGTGTGAGTATGTAAACTTTAAGTAAGGCCATAGGAGGCCTACAGTGAGCAGCAGGAGGCACCCACAGCTAACAAGTTGGTGAGAATGGAGACATAAGTGGGAGCTGCATCGTGTAGGACCTCAGAAAACCTTGGTGAGGGTTGTTTTTGCTCTAAGTGTGATAGGAGAGGCATCAAGAGTTTTGACTAGGGGAATACAATGATTCAAGTTATGTTTTTAAAATAGGGCTTCAGTGGCTGTATAGACACAGACTTAAGGTGAGCAGCTAGGAGGCTATTTCCAGAGTCCAGTTAAGAGCCAGTGGTATGGGAGGGGACGATCAGGTGGGGAGAAGTGTTCAGAGAAGGACTGTCTCTGCATGGTGGAGTCGACAGACTGATGAATTGGACGCAGTGTGTGAGAGAGGGGAGGAGTGAGATGGTTTTCAGGCTTTTGCTTGGAGCAATTAGCATGGATGAGACAGGGAAGACTGTAGGAGAAGCAGCCTGGGTCAGAGAGAGTAGGGAATGAAGAGTTATGCTTTGGACATAGGAGGTTTATGATATCTTTATATTATTATTATTATTATTACTATCATCATTATTATTATTTGAGTCAGACTCTCACTGTCGCCTAGGCTGGAGTGCTCATGGCCACCGCAGCCTCAGCCTGCAGGACTCAGGTGATCCTTCCACCTCAGCCTTTCAGATAGCTGGATGATTTTTTTTATTTATTGTAGAGACAAGATCTCGCCAAGTTGCCCAGGCTGGTCTCAAACCCTGGACTCAGGCAATCCTCTCACCTCGGCCTCCCAAAGTGCTGGGATTACAGGCATGAGCCACTATGCCTAGCAGTTTATGATATCTATTCTTCTTTCACATGAGACAGATAATGTGCTGACGCTGTAACATAGTTGTAGGGAGGCACATTTCACACATGAGCATGAAGCCCCAGTCATTATATTTATGAACTACAGAATTATCTCTAAGATTTCCATTAAATATCCAAGTGTGGATTACAGACTGGACCTCAGAGAAGTGAGACGGGGGTTTTGGTGTCATCATCATAAAGATAGTATAAAAAGCCACAAGACAAGAGGATACTGGCTAGGGAGGAAGGGGACCCTAGGGCACTGCAATGTTTGGAGGCTGAAAAAAGGAGGAAACCCAATAAAATAGACTCAGGGGAATACTCATCCCTGGGTTTGGCTACATGGAGGTTATTTATAAGTGGATTGGTGGAGACAAAAGCCTGATTGGAACAAGTTCAAGAGTCAATGGAAACTGATAAAATAGAGGAAAAATCAGTATAAAAATTCTTTTCAAGCCAAGCACGGTGGCTCAGCCTGTAATCCCAGCACTTTGGGAGGCGGAGGTGAGAGGATTGCCTGAGCTCAAGGGTTCTAGACCACCCTGGACAACATGGTGAGAACTCGTCTCTACAATATCAAAAAATTAGCTGGGTGTGGTGGTGCACACGTGTAGTTCCATCTACTTGGAAGGTTGAGGTGGAAGGATCACCTGAGCCCAGCAAGTCGAGGCTGCGGTGGCCATGCCATTGCACTCCAGCCTGGGCAACAGAGTGAGACTCCAACTCAGAAAAAAAATATATATATGTATTTTCAGGACTTTCATTGTAAAGGGGGAAAAAAGGTGTTTCTGGAGGAAGAAGTACAGTCCAAAAAGATTTTTAATTAATTTTTTTAAATTTTGTATTTTTTTAAAGACAAAGTCTCTCTATGTTGCCCAGGCTGGACTGCAGTGGCTAGTTATAGGTATAATCATAGCAGCCTCAAACTCCTGGGCTCAAGTGATCCTCCTGCCTCAGTCTCCCTCCAGGTATGTGCCCGGCTAAGAGTTGTGTTTTTTGTTTTTTACGGTAGAAAATGAGAATGCATGCTAATAGGGATCATTTATTAGTCAGGGGGAACTTAAGAGTGTAGAAGAAAGAAGAGAGAATTTCAGAAGCAAAGAGGAGGTGGTGAGACCTGGATGTAAATGGAAGGGTTGGCCTTGGACACAATGAATTACAAAAGGAAAGAAGGCTGAGTTTATGGTTACCAGTGCAAGGGGCTGGTAAAATAATTGTCTGGCATATTCTAGAACAGGACCTGGGCCAGGGCATATTCTGGAGAGCACCCTATACTGGGAGGGGGATATTCCGACAGGTGAGATTTCATAGCACAATGTAGGGAAAGTAAATTTTATTTTTCTCCTGGTTTCCTTCCCATCGACCCCTCCTATAGTCTCTGAGGCTTTTCTAACCAGACTCCAGCATGGACACTGCATGCTAATGAGACAATACTTGGTCCAATCTCAGCACTTGTTTCTGAATAATTAATCTGGCACTTTACCAGCACTTAGGAGCCTTGGTTTTTCTGATGATTAAATAAAAGGCCAAGGCTCTTAACAATCGCCAGCTAGCTCTTCGGTTTGGTTTGGCTTCATGTCATTTTAACACACTGGGGAGCTGGAAAGATCTTAGGAAAGAAGAATGCCCTCCCCTTTTCAGCCCCCATCAAACTGAAGCTCAGACAGCAGGAGGTGCAGCTCAGGCATTCCAGGAAGATGGAGGACAGGATGCCCTGAGAGCTCCCAGCCCTCACAGCCCTTTCCAATGTCACCTGGACTGTCAGACCTTCCCAAGTCTCCAAAACCATTCAAATGCTTTGTTTTTGTTTGCCTTCTGGCAATCCCTCATCTCCCTCCTCTAGTATTATATTTCTTTTGGATGTAATCAACATCAGCTTAAGGTCCCCAGACTGCATGACTCAAATCCTAAATTCAAAATAAAAGTATCCTTTCTATAGATGATGATAATAATAATAATAATAATAATAATAATAATAATAAAGCAACAACAAATTTCTCTCAGCTCAAATTTAAAAGTGCCAAACAGACAAGACTTGATGGCTCATGCCTATGGTCCCAGCACTTTGGGAGGCCAATGCAGGAGGATTGCTTGAGGCCAGGAGTTTGAGACCAGTCTGAGCAATATAGCAAGACTCTGTCTCTACCCATCCCACACCCCGAAAAAAAAATTAGCCAGCTGTGGTGGCTGGTGCCTGTTGGTCCCAGCTACTTGGGAGGCTGAGGTGGGAGGATTGCTTGAGCTCAGGAGTTCGAGGCTGTAATGAGCTATGATCATGCCACTGCACTTCAGCCTGGGTGACAAAGTGAGACCATGTCTGTAAATATAAATTTTAAAAAATAAAAAAAGTGCCAAACAAAAGTTCCACCTTTTAAATAAGCTTTGCGTCCTCTTTCAGGATGACTTTAAAGATGGAGGAGAAAGATCAGTCAGCAACCAGTTTTTGTGAAGTCCTGCCGGCACTGCGGAACTTCTGAATTCACAAGGGACATCAAAGGCACTGAGATGGCAGAGATTGTTGTGGCAGAAGCAACTGGAAAATGTCCTGAGACTGAAACACAGACAGATTAACATCACCCTGGTGGACACTAATGACTTGCACTTTGAAATGCCAGAGGCTCATACTGCCAGTTAAGACAAGGCAGAAACACATTTCTAGTCTCCAAAGACCTTAGATCCTTCCAAACTCTGCAGCCAAGTGCAGCCTTCACGAACTCCTGCTACGGGGCCGGGCAGCCCCTTCGTGCCACTAGGGGAATCATTGCCAGAGTTGCTACGGGCAGGGTAGTCAGTAAAGCTGAATAAAACAATCCCCGAAAACCTCCCAGAGGTTAAGTTAGTAAAGATTCAATTTATAATTCAATGCAATCAAGCCTACAGCAGTTCCAAATATCAGGCTATTTTAACGGTACCAGGCAGACCACTCTTTCCTCTGAACGATCACAAGCTTGACAAATGGGTTTCCAAACAAGTTTTATGATTTGCCATCGACAGATAATTAGAGTGTCTTTTCAATCACTGGCATCTGGATAAAGTAATTTTGTCCCAGCATGGGCATTTCTAGGAAACAAAGAGGAAGCTTTCTCAAAAGGAAAATCTTTCAAGAACTGCCCTTGGCATGCAGGAAGGGAACATTCCCACACCAATTTGACTGGCAATAAGTGCGGATTCTGAGTAATGCAGATCAACAAAAGGATTTCTGATGTGATTGAAGGAAGGAAGGATCTAGTTAAACACCTAAAATTGCAAAAGAGTCAGGTGACATGGCTCACACCTATTAATCCCAGCACTTTGGGAGGCTGAGGTGAGAGGATTGCTTGAGCACAGGAGTTCGAGACCAGCCTGAGTAACACTGCAAGACCTCGTAGCTACAAAAAGTTAAGAAAAATAATAAAAATAAAAATAAAAATTGCAAGCCGGGCTCAGTGGCTCAGCCTGTAATCCCATGCTTTGGGAAACTGAGGTGAGTGGATTTCCTGAGCCCGCGGGTTCGAGATCCGCCTGGGCAACTTGGCGAGACCTCATCTCTGCAATAAATCAAAAATTAGCTGGGCGTGGTAGCACGCGCCTGTAGTTCCAGCTACTTGGAAGGCTGAGGCGGAAGGATCACCGGAGCCCAGCAGGTCGAGGCTGCGGTGGCTGGAAGTGTGCCACTGCACTCCAGTCTGGGCAACAGAATGAGACTCCAACTCAAAAAAAAAAAAAAAAAAAAATTGCAAAAAGGTAGGAACTGATCATGTGTAATATAAATCTCATGAATTTAGTCCTAAATGAATCTAAAATTTTCAACTAGCCATGCACAGTGGCTCAAGTCTGTAATCCCAGCACTTTGGGAGGCTGAGGCGAGAGGATTGCCTGAGCCAGGGGTTCAAGACCAGCCTGGGACAGTTGACGAGATTTTTGTCTCTATAATAAATCAAAAAAATTAGCTGGGTGTGGTGGCGTGTGCCTGTAGTTCCAGCTACTTGGAAGACTGAGGTGGAAGGATTGCATTAGCCCAGAAGTCGAGGCTGTGGTGGCCATGAGTGTGCCACTGCACTCCAGCCTGGGTGACAAAGTGAGACTCCAACTAAAAAAAACATTTTTTTCAAGTAATAGGTTTCTAAAGTCAGTTTAACACTTCCAAATCGGGTTGATCAATAACAGTGTGCTGCACCAGGAGCTACAAGCAAGGGAAGAAACAAAACTGGCCCTGAGTACTCAATAAGTTCTGACATAGTTTAGAAGGCAAGAGTAACCGAATGAAAGGGGAACTATTGCTTAAATTGAGAGGTGCCGACTTTAAGTTGAGTATAAGAAGCTTGGAAAGGAGAGAGATACGTGTTGGCTGGGGAGGAAAAATTCCTGAGAAGTGGAGCACAAGACCCCAAATGAACCCAAATATGTCCTTTGCTGGTCCACCTGCAATTCTCACCATGCGCCCTGCCCTTGCACGAAGACCATGATTTTCACAGTAGGGGCGAGGTGCACCCAGATTCCCTCCTTCAGGACTGAGTCACTCTTCCTCAGCTGCTGGGAGTGTTGGCAGCTGATGGCTCTCAGCTTGAGTTATTTTGTGGGCATTGCCCCCAGCCTCACCTGACCCAAGATATCCTTGAAGTCAACAGCCAAGAACTGCTCAATGAGGGGGTACAAAGGCCCAGTTGCCTTAGCTGAAGGTAGAATAGTTTTGAAGGGCCTTCTTCTCGGATCAAAGCTCTCTGTAAGGCCTTGGTTGTGATTGCTTATCTATCACTTGACTTCTCCTTCTGACCAATCCTGTTTCCCTCATCTCCCACAGATACCGTTCCCCAGAGCACTCTCCAAGAGATCCTTGGGCTCAAATCTGAGTGTTTCCCTGAAAACCTGACCTATGAACTGGGGACATAATATGGATCTGTCACTTGATTCCAAGATGAATCCTAGAAAACAAGGCTTTACAGAGGGGAAAAGTATTGCTTTTCCCAGGTAGGGGGTACAGAAAATGAGGGGTTTGGGAACACCCTGAATCTTAAAGCTTCCTTCTGTTTTTTTCTGTCTCCTCCTGGGATCCCAGTTATCTTGACTTTGTTCACACCAACTGCAAGCTAAGGCAGAGATTTCCACTTTGACAATTCTCCAAGGCCTGGCTTATCCAAATGCCAGTGGTCTGAAATTGAGGGTGACTGAGGAGAGGACAGCTCCACAAAGTTGGTACTATCCTCCTGTTTTCAGATGACTCAGCATGGAGTGAAGTTATTTTCTTCCAGAATGCTCGTGAAGACCAGAAACAAACAAATAATTCTAACATCCCGACGTTTTATTTTTCTATCTTTCTTTCTTTCTTTCTTTTTTTTGAGTCAGAGTCTCACTGTCATCTAGGCTAGAGTGCAGAGGCATGCTCATGGCCACCGCAGCCCTGACCTGCTGGGATCAGGTGATCCTTCCACCTCAGCCTTCCAAGTCGCTGGAACTACAGGTGCATGCTACCACGCCCAGCTTATGTTTTGATTTATTTTTAAGATGAGGCCTCTCCATATTGCCCAGGTTGGTCTTGAACCCCCGGGCTCAGGCAATCCTCTTGCCTGGGCCCCCCAAAGTGCTGGGATTACAGGAATGAGCCACCACCCCTGGCTCTTTTTTTTTTTCTGAGACATTCCCTACAACTATAACCTTAATAAGCACATTGTATCACTTAGTACAGTTTCTACATATCAGGACTCTTTCAGGTACAAATAACAGAAACCCTGCTCTGTTTGGGTAAAAAAAATCAACAGGAATTGATTAACTCATTTTACCAGGGAAATCCAAGGATGGAATTCAGATGGATCTAGGAAATCAAAGTAGATCATCATAATGTTCTCTTTTTCCCTCCCCCTTCCCTCCTCCCTCCCCCTCCCCCATCTGTATCCTGTATGTTGGTCTTATTATCTCCCATTGAAAGTGGACTCTCTTCACATGGTGGAGAACAGGCTGTATGCAGGCAAGTCTTTATATCCTTCAAGCTCCAAGACCTATAAAAGCAAAACATCCTCCCTGCGAGCTCCTTTAGGGAAAAATATTGATTAGACCAGATTGGGTCTCACCCTTGTGATCATTACAGAATTATCACTTTGACTAGGGTGATGTATTAGTCATGCCTGGTTATGTGTTCATCTCTGAGCTCAGGGGTTAGGATTTATCAGAAGAAGAAGAATAGGAAGCAAAATGAACAGCCAAGAACAATAGCCATATTGCTATCTTGTAACCTAATGCAATGGAAAACCCATACTTTACTAGCCCAAGCAAACTCTACTGGTTCTCCCTCACCCAATTAAATTGAAATTATCAGAAGGCAAGCTGCATACAAATGTTCAAGGTCAATTATTTTTTCATCCTTAGAGAGACCTACAAGCTAAAACAGAAATTCCACATTATCTGTTGCACAGAGAAAAATAAACAAGGTTTCTAGTCTCTAAAAAACAAAACAAAACTATATATATATCAATTAACCAGGAAATTTAAGAGACCCATGCCACATTTTAGGAATTAACAATGATTGTTCAATAAAGACTTCCTAAAGTTTATTTTCAGCTGTTATAAGGATTATAACCATTTTCTGTCTTGAAGGGAATCAGTTGTATAGTACATTGAAATGCCAATTATGTTTGACCACTATTCTATATTGATTTATCCAGACACTATCTGCCCTGTGGGAAACACATAAACCCTTCAGCCTTCACACATAGTAACACCGGGAAAATATCAGCAACAACCCCTTGTTGCCAGCGCTGGTTACTTTCTTACAGTAAATGACCCTGCATCTGTCTTCCTGGCTTGTGCACTTCTGAAAGAATCATTGTTTGACAGAAGTGTTGCTGAAGGGTGTAACAATAACAAATTGGACCTCCACTTGTAATGAGAATCTTGGGGCTGTGTGCAAACAAAGGCCTGAGCAGAATATTTTTTGAATAATTGGGAATTACATACATGAATACATTTGGATATGAAAAATGTTGTCACAGATGGAAGCAGCCCTTGATGCATCACGCTAGTTGCCTTAAGAGAAAACACAATTGCAGTTAAACATTAAATCTGCTGCTTAAAATATGTTAAGACTTTTGAGCAAAATAGGATTTTAAACTCAAGGCAATCGCTGGGTTCTTTGCTCACACTATTTTGAATGTGTTTGTGTCAAAATTGGAAGAGACTTCAAAAAGGCTGACAGACAGTTATAAAGGATCAGTTCTATTTTCTGATTCTTTGTGATTTGTCATAAATTGTTATAAGGCAGGAAAAAAAAATTAATCGACCTAAGAGAAACAAGATTAATGTCCATTGCTTGTAAATTTCTCATTCAGGGTGTTGAGTACCATACTTTGAGTTCAGAATTTTGAAGATAAATATTTATTTTTAAACTTTCATTTTATATGAAAATTTTGTCTTAGGATATCATAGCTACGAACTTAGATATGTAATATTTTATGTAAAATGGCTTAGCAACAACAAGTTTTGACATTTGAGCAGTTTATATATTTATTGAAGTCAATTAATCATTTTCCCATGAACAGATGTCTAGTTCTCAAAGGTTCAGCCTGGTACATTTGTCCACCTGGTCCTTTTGTCTACTTTGCATTTTATTGACTATTTGAATACAGTGTTTTTCAAACTTTAAGTCATGCTGTATTAATGAGCAGTGAAATAAAAGTATAACTGGCATTTAAGTTTTCTTTATAAACTTTAAAAAACATATACAAAGTAGAGAGAACAGAACCGGTCACAGTGGCTCATGCCTGTAATCCCAGCACTTTGGGAGGCTGAGACAAGACAATTGCCTGAGCCCATGGGTTCGAGACCAGCCTGGGCAACATGGTGAGACCTTGTCTCTACAATAAATCAAACAAATTACCTGGGTGTGGTGCTGTGCTCCTGTAGTTCCAGCTACTTGGAAGGCTGAAGTGGAAGAATTGCCTGAGCCCAGCAGGTTGAGGCTGCGATGGCTGTGAGCGTGCCACTGCACTCCAGCCTGGGCTACAGAGTGAGACTCTGACTCAAACAAACAAACAAAAAAACAGGTAGAGAGAACAGTAAAATGAACTTCCATACTCCCATCACCCCAGGTTCAACAATTATCAAGATACTGTCATATTTCCTTCTTCTATCCTTTGTTTTTTTCTCTTATTCCTTGAGAAAGTATCTTAAAGGCAATTTCAGACATCATGCTAATTTGCTTATACATATGCCAGTGCTGGTATGTATCTCTAAAGCCATATATTTTCTAACATAATCATGAATCCATCATCACATCTTTAAAAATGACCAAAATTCTTGGTATTGTGTCCATAGAGTCCATAATCAAATTTGTTTGAATGTCTTAAAAATGTCTTTGTATACCTGGTTTGTTCAAATTAAGATAAATCAACAGTTTTAAAAAATGAAAGTAGAAGAAAATAGACTAATAAATGTCCAGGGGCATCATATGTAGTAAGGTTAATTATTTTTTCATGAAATTTCCTTTTGTATGTGTGTATTTGTGTCTTTTTTTTTTTTTTTTTTTTTTTTTGAGTCAGAGTCTCACCTGCTGGGCTTAGGCAATTCTTCCACCTTAACCTCCTGAGTAGCTGGCACTAAAGGCAGGTACCACACAGCTAATTGTTTTTTTTTTTTTGAGTTGGAGTCTCCCTCTGTTGCCCAGGTTGCAGTACAGTGGCATGTTCATGGCTACCTGAACATCGACCTGCTGGGCTCTGGCGATCCTTCCACCTCAGCCTTCCAAGTAGCTGCAACTACAGACACACACTACCATGCCTGGCTAATTTTTTGATGTATTGTAAAAGCCAGGTCTCACCAAGTCACCCAGGCTGGTCTCGAACTCCTGGACTCAGGTAATTCTCTTGCTTTGGCTTCCCAAAGTGCTGGGATTACAGGCTTGAGCCACTGCGTGCACAGTCTTAATTTTTTTTAGTGTAGAGATGAGGTCTCGTCAAGCTGCCCAGGATAGTCTCGAACCCCTGAGCTCAGGCAATCTCGCCTTGGCCTCTCACAGTGCTGGAATTACAGGTGTAAGCCACTGTGCCTGGTCTAAAATGAATTTCTTACTATTGGTCACAATCACATAATCTTGAAAGCCACTGGTTTAGCGATCCTCCCCCTTACTTGATTAGCTCTGGGCAGATAGCTCTGAGAGTTCTGTGTTTGAAAATACTTTCTGCAGTTTAAGGACAGAGCTATAGTGCAAAGAGCCCTGTGTCTGCTCTGGCTGACCCAATGCCTTTGCCATCATCTCCACGTTTTACCTCTTCCCCAGCCTCCAAGGGCTGAAATACTGTTCTCACCATGGACCACCCAGTTGCTGCTTGGGTTTGCCTCTTCTTTATTGAACTCATCACGCTGCTGTACATTATGGTTATCTGTGTACAAAATTTTGTTTGTTTGTTTTTGAGTCAGGGTCTCACTCTGTCACCCAGGCTGGCATACAGTGACATGATCATGGCTCACTTTCCCAGCCTCAATTTCCTGGGCACAGGTGATCCTTCTGCCTCAGTCTCCTGAGTGGCTGGAACTACAGGTACACGCCACTATGCTTGGCTAATTTCTAATTTGTTTTGTAGAGATGAGGGTCTCATTGTGTTGCCCAGACTGGTCTCAAACATCTGGGCTCAAGAAGTTCTCTCACCTCGGCCTCCCAAAGTGTTAGGATTACAGCCATGAGCCACTGTTCCCAGTCCCAAATGTGTTTCAATCTCCCCTCTAAACTAAGTACATCAGATTTAGAACGCATAACTTCTTTGCCCTGAAATCTAATTTTCCCTATGCCTTACATATACTATGTACTTAACTGAATGCCCAAATTAGGGATTTCAGACACTGTCTAAAGGTTATTTGGCAGTGAACACGTTGGTGTCAACAATCAGGCCCCAAGGAGAGACTGGAGAAGAACCTAAATTCAAGAGGTATAGACTTGATCATGAAAAGCAACAACAACAATAATAATAGCTACATTATTTTTCAGAGCTTCCTAAGAGCCTATTGATGTAAGTGCTTATTTTATCTGATTTCCCAAGAAATCCTGGGAGGAAGGCCCAAGTATCACCAGTTTTATACCAGAGAAATGAAGCTGTTGAGGACTTTAGCAAGATATGACTTCTAAGTTGTTCTTTTTATTTTTTTGAGTTGGAGTATCACTCTGTCACCCTGGTTGGAGTGCAGTGGCATGCTCACGGCCACCACAGGCTCAACCTGCTGGACTCAGGCGATCCTTTTACTTTAGCCTTCCAAGTAGCTGGAACTACAGGCACACGCCGCCATGCCCAGCTAATTTTTTTTATGTATCGTAGAGATGAGGTCTCTCTAAGTTGCCCAGGCTGGTCTCAAACCCGTGGACCCAGGCAATCCTCTCACCTCGGCCTTCCAAACTGCTGAGATTATAGCTGTGAACCACTGCGCCCAGCCTAAGCTGTTCTTTGAAATAGGATTCTGTTCAGGGGCTCTTCCATTCACTGAGACAGGGATCCCTAGTTTCCTTTTTTAATTTTTTTTTTTTTTTTTGAGTTGGAGTCTCACTCTGTCAACACTGGAGTGCAGTGGCTGCTCCCGGACACCGCAGCCTCGACCTGCTGGGCTCCGGCGATCCTTCCGCCTCAGCCTTCCAAGTAGCCGGAATTACAGGCATGCGCTGCCATGCCCGGCTGATTTTTGATTTATTATAGAGATGAGGTCTCGTTGCCCAGGCGGGTCTCGAACCCGCAGGCTCAGGCAATCCACTCACCTCAGCCTCCCAAAGGCGTGGGATTATAGACTGAGCCACCAAGCCCGGCTCCCTTTTTTAATTTTTTAAAAACTTATTTCCTTTTTTAGAGATGAGGTCTCGCTATGTTGCCCAGGCTGGTCCCAAACTTCTGTGCTCCAACGGTTCTCCAACCTCAGCCCCTCAAAGTGGTAGGCTTCCAGGCATGAGCCACTACACCCCTGGTTTCGAACTAGCATTTGAGTCCATTTCACAGTTCAGAATAATCTAAGGGAGCTGGAACTTCTACTACACACAGTTTCTGGAGGTCTAAAGAAATCTGAGAAGATTATAGGAAGTCTGAACTGAAAAACTAGCAAACGACACTCACACTTTCCCACACATGTAACACACACATACACATGTGCGTGCCTCTTGCACATGTTAAGAATGATTCATCCCTCAGACCTCATTCTAAGGATTACTCTCCTGAAAAGCCTTCCTGATTTCTCAGGTGAGGCATACTCTCCCTCGGAAACATGCCTCTCTCCTTCCGAACCTCTATTTCTGTGTGTAATTCATTTAGTGTAATTATTTGATTGATATCTGCTTGCCCTCTGGAATGTGACGACCACTCCTGCTTTTGCCCATCCGGTTTTTTCCAGCATTTAACGTACTGAGCATAGGTGCTCCATAAAAAGGATAAATGAATCCCTAGACACATGTCATCAGTGGTTGCCTCGTACTTCAAGAGAAGGCATGATATAGTGACAGAGAGATTGTTGGTTGGATTAAAGACTTCAGCGTTAGCAGTAATTAGAAAAAGACTACCTCTACCAGCCTTGTGGCATCTGTACCCATGTACCTTGTCTTCCCTTCTGCAACAATGACTGGACTGTCTGGATTCTTCTTTTTTTTTTTTTTGAGTTGGAGTTTCTCTTTCTTGCCCAGACTGGAGTGCAGTGGCACGCTCTCGGTCACCACAGCCTCGACCCGCTGAGCTCCGGCGATCCTTCCGCCTCAGCCTTCCAAGTAGCTGGAACTACAGGCACGCGCTACCACGCTCGGCTGATTTTTTTATTTATTGTAGAGATGAGGTCTCGCTGCCCAGGTGGGTCTCGAAGCCGCGGGCTCAGGCAATCCACTCGCTTCAGCCTCCCAAAGCACTGGAATTAAAGGCTGAGCCACTGAGCCCAGTCTGGATTCTTTTTTTTTTTGAGTTGGAGTCTCACTCTGTCACCCAGTCTGGAGTGCAGTGGCCGCTCCCGGCCACCGCAGCCTCGACCCGCTGGGCTCCGGCGATCCTTCCACCTCAGCCTTCCAGGTAGCTGGAACTACAGGCGTGCGCTACCACGCCCGGCTGATTTTTTGATTTATTGTAGAGATGAGGTCTCGCTGTCCAGGCGGGTCTCGAACCCGCGGGCTCAGGCAATCCACTCACCTCAGCCTCCCAAAGGCGCGGGATTACAAACTGAGCCACCGAGCCCCGCAAACCCTTCACTTTTGTATGGACCCCATCCTCTACTGTCTACTCAGTGTGTTCTCTCTCCCTCTCTCTCTCTCCCTCTAACCCCCCCTCCTTCTCCTCTCTCTCTTTCTCTCCTTCCCTGTTTCCCTCTCTCTTCTCCATCTCTCTCCCTCCCTCTCTCCCCCCTTCCTCTCTCTCCCTTCCGGTCTCTCTCTCCCCCTTCTCTACCCCTCTCTCTCCTTCTCTTCTTCCTCTCCTTCCCTGTCTCCCTCACTTCCTCCCCCTCTTCTCCTCTCCCTCTCTCTCCCCCTCTCCCCCTTTCCTTCTCCCTCCCTCTCTCCTTCTGTCTCACCCTCCCTCCCTCTGCTCCTCCTCTCTCTTCCCGTCTCCCTCTTTCTCTCCCCTCCCTCTCCTTCTCCCTGTCTCCCCCTCTTATGCATTATCAAGTCTTGACTCTTTACTGCTTCATCCAGCAGCATTTTCTAGGATGAAACGTTCCCTATATAGTGCTGTCCAATATAGTGGCTACTAGTTACTTGTAGCTGCCGATTCTTTTTTTTTTTTTTTTTGAGTTGGAGTCGCTGTCGCCAAGACTGGAGTGCAGTGGCCGCTCCCGGCCACCGTAGCCTTGACCTGCTGGGCTCCTGCAATCCTTCCTTCCGCCTCAGCCTTCCAAGTAGCTGGAACTACAGGCGCATGCTACCACATCCGGCTGATTTTTGATTTATTGTAGAGATGAGGTCTCGCCAAATTGCCCAGGCGGGTCTCGAACCCGCGGGCTCAGGCAATCCACTCACCTCAGCCTCCCAAAGGCGCGGGATTACAGGATGAGCCACCAAGCCCGGCTTGCTACTGATTTTGAAGTGTAGTTAATCTAACGAAATTTTAACATTTTAATTTAATTCTAATGAATTTAGTCACATGTGAATAATTTCCATTAGCATCAAACATGCTGTTGTCATTGTTTCTCCCACCTAAAAACAAAACCAGCCTTCCTTGACTTCACATCCCTTCTATAGACTACTCCATTTGTCTCCCCCCTTCTTCACAGACTACTCTACAAAAGGTGGTGGCTCATGCCTGTAATCCCAGCACTTTGGGGGCCAAGGTGAGAGCATTGCTTGAACCCAGGATTTCGAGACCGGCCTAGGCAACATAGTGAGACCTTGCCTCTGTCTCTCCTCACTCTATACATATATAAGGGTCTGTGTATATTCCCTGTCTTCGCTACCTCTTCTTAAATTCACTTCAATCTTTACTTAACATATCGCCAAATGACTCTTAGAATCACCAGGGACCTCTGAGTTGCCAAATCCTATGATCAATGTTGAATGCTCATTTTACCAGAGGTGTGGCTGATAATTCCCTCTTCGAAGGACTTCTCTCACCCAGTTATTTGGGCCCTTACCACACTATTTTCTCCTCCTACATCTCTGGTGTTAAACCCAAATTTCAGAATCCGAGAGACCAACAAAGAGCCAGCTCTGATGCAAACACACAAGGGTCTTTATTCAGGCTCGAGTTTGGGCTCACGCCCGAAGCAGCAGCTTCAGGGACGAGAGCCCTGATCCAGCATGGCGAGCAGTTTTTATACATCATTACAGAGGGAGGGGAAAGAACTTTAAGCTTGTTTTTACATGATAGGGTAATTTCTCCTAATGGGTACGGGGGCACTTGGGATTGGTCTGGTCCGCTCAGCTACCTGTGATTGACGGGGAAGCTGCTAAATGAGCAGAGTGGAATGTCAGATAAGCTAGGTTTAGCAAGCAGGCCGGCTAAAGCAAAGGAATGTCAGGGAGGGGTTTATTACTTGACATTCACATACTACTAGCAGCAGTTGCGGAAGCAATCGGTTATTTTATGAGACAAACAAAAATTAAGCTTAACAAAATTCTAAGTACAAACACTGCAAACGAATACAGTGAACATGGGGTAGGAATTCATATAGTAATAGTTCTCTTAGAGTTTTTTTTTTTTTTTAATCTCTTGGGTCTCTCACTGGCTATTCTTTCTCTGTTTCCTTGGCTGGATTTTCAACTATACATCCTCTGAATATTGAAACGACACCAGCCTCAGTCTTCGGATTCCCCCCCTTCGTCTACCTGCATTTTCTTCCTAGATGCTTTTATCCATTTTGGTGGTTTCAAATATTAGGTACAGGCTGTAGTTTCCCAAATGTATCTCTAGCTCTGACTTTTTTCCTGAACTCCAGACTTGTATGTCACATAACCAACCTCCTACTCAAATCTGACATGTGGATATCTAGCAGGCACAAGTTTAATATTCTAGAAGATCATTTTTTATTTCACCTTTTAAATCCACTTCTGTCTTCTCCCTTTAAATCAGTGCCTCCTTCATCTTTCTAGTGATTCAGGCCAAAACCTTTGGAGTAGTCTTTGATTTAGAATCCACAGCCAACCCATCAGTAAATCCTCTTGGTTCTACTATTTAAATAAAGTGAGAACCTGACCCTGTCTCATCTTCTCACTGGTCACCCTCTAGTCCAAGCCACACCATCTCTTAGCTGGATGATTTTAAGTACCTCTCTTCTGGTCTCCCTTCCTTTATTTATCCCTATTCCCCTAAAATCTCCTCTCCACACAGCAGCCAGTGACCCTTAAAAAATGCAAATAGGGCCAGGTGCTGTGGCTGGTGCCTGTAGTTCCAGCAACTCAGGAGGATGAGATGGAAGGATTGTTTGATACCAGGAATTTGAAGCTGTCTTGTGCTGCTATGATAGCACCTGTGAATAGCCACCACACTCCAGACTGGGCAACACAGTGAAGCCACCCTCTCTTAAAAAATGCAAATGGGAGCCGGGCTCGGTGGCTCAGCCTGTAATCCCGCGCCTTTGGGAGGCTGAGGTGAGTGGATTGCCTGAGCCCGCGGGTTCAAGACCCGCCTGGACAGCGAGACCTCATCTCTACAGTAAATCAAAAAATCAGCTGGGCGTGGTAGCGCATGCCTGTAATTCCGGCTACTCGGAAGGCTGAGATGGAAGGATCACTGGAGCCTGGCAGGTCGAGGCTGCGGTGGCTGGGAGCGGCCACTGCACTCCAGTCTGGGCGACAGAGTGAGACTCCAACTGAAAAAAAAACCAAAAAACAAAAAACAAAAAATGCAAACGGGGTCATACCACAGCAACACACCAAACTATCCAGTGGTTTCCCACCTCACTGTGAATAAAAGTCAGAGTCCTTCAGCTACCTACAACACCCTACTTGATATCCCAACTACCTCTCTGACCTCCGCCCCCACCCCCTCCTCTCTCCTCATTCCTCTGGTCCACACAGTCCTCTTCCCTTGTGTTCTGTGAACGGGCTACATCCCTGCTTGCTTTAGGATTTGGTGTTCTCTAACCCTAGAGCATAGAGCACTCTTTTTCCTTCCAGCTTCTTCCCATCCTTCCTTCAGGTCTCTGTTCACGTGGGAACTCTTCAGAAAGCCCTCCCCCCTCCATGCTATCTAAAATAGCAACCCACCAACCCCTCCCTTAATCCTTTCACCCTGACTTATTTTGCACCACAGTTCTTTTTTTTTTTTTTTCTTTTTTTTTTTTTTGAGTTGAAGTCTCACTCTGTCGCCCAGACTGGGGGTGCAGTGGCTGCTCCCGGCCTCTGCAGCCTCGACCTGCTGGGCTCCGGCGATCCTTCCGCCTCAGCCTTCCCAGTAGCCGGAATTACAAGCATGCGCTACCACGCCCGGCTGATTTTTTGATTTATTGTAGCGATGAGGTCTTGCTGCCCAGGCGGGTCTCGAACCCGCGGGCTCAGGCAATCCACTCACCTCAGCCTCCCAAAGGCGCGGGATTACAGGCTGAGCCACCGAGCCCGGCTTCAACAACTATTTAACACATCCTATTGTGTGCCTGGCACTGGGTGAAAGTTTCGGTCACAATATGCGGTCACTCACAGTCTCGGCTGTCAGAGGGTGTATTGTCCAGCGGGATAAACAGTTCTACGGGAAATCACTGGGCCAGGGCTTCCAGAGGAATCCCCAGGAGTTCACCTGGTGGAGGGAGGGGGCGGCCAGGTGGAGAGGGAGTGGGAAGGGGGCGCCTTTCCCGGCTTCCCACGTGCACGCAGGGACCCCTTCGGTCTCTGAGCCTGGGAAGGCAGGGGCAGGTTTAACTGGCCTGCTCTTTCCCCCCCAGATTTAGCTGCAAACTTTTAATTACATAGTTCTTTTCCCTGCTGTACACGTGCATTTACTGAAGGGAAGGGCGGGGTAGAGGATTGGGGAGGAGAATGAGTTCAATTCCAATTTTCAGACTATAGGACCCTAATTAGAATCCATGCCCACTTCATAAAGCGAGGCGCTGTGTTTGCACTTAGAGTTGGACCTCCGCCTTCTTTGACACTGTCCCCAGAGCCAGTCGTACAAATGACACATTTAACCCCGCAGGCCCACGGCATAGTGCAAAGGTCCTCAACGACGCCCCTGCCTACGTTTCGGAGCGCGATGGCGCGTCTCTCTCGGTGTGAGCGCCGCAGCCTCAGCGCTGAACTTCTGCGGCTGCGGCTGAGCTCGGGAAACTGACTGGTCTCACACTCCGGGATTGTCATAGTCGGCTCTTCGCGAGACTTCTGGGTGTTCTTACCAGTTGGCCCCCCAGCAAGCCCCTGCGCCAGCCTGGGCGGAGTCGACCTCTTGAGACTCTACCAACTGAAGAGTGCGGGGGTGGCTTGTGTGAACGTGCTCAGATGAGAAGTGTTAGGCAGAAAGGAAAACCTCTTACATAATAAATAACGCAATATATTTTTGTTAATATGTCACACGAGGTTTCTTTGTTCGCAGAGAGGAAGGTGTTTATATCTTTCAAACGAAAACAACCCCTGACTCCCCCCACAATTTGGCGCGCCCAACCTTTGGTCTCTCCCGCGCCGGGCGACCCTGCGGTCACGTGCTCCTCCTGTCCTTCTTGGGGAACGTGCATGCCGCGGTGGGGACGGCCGAAGCATGGCAGCCCTGCTGAGACCCGCCGGCTGGCTCCTCCGCGCCGGGGCCGCCCCGCGCCTCCCGCTGTCCCTGCGCCTCCTCGCGGGAGGTCCGAGCCGGCCGCACGTCGCCCCTCGTGTGCCCGCTGCTCGCGCCGGGCCGGTCGCCGGGTGAGTGTCCGGGCCCTTCCGGCATCCCGGCTGCAGTACTGGGGTGCCCCCGGGTCGTTGGCGCTGGCGGTGGCCGAGTCCCGCCTGTGACCTCTCCACGCTCCTCGCCGCCCCAGGGTCAGGCATCCCCCGGCTTCGGGCCACGCTCCCCGCCAGGGGTTTCCGGGTGACAGGATTGAGCGCCCTCAGAAGGTCATGGCTGGGGCATGGCTTGCTTCCGGCTTGACTCCTGCCCTCGGGCTACCGACGGCCCAGGAAGCTGAGGGGGCTTGGAAGGCTGCGGAGGGGTTCGAGTGGGTTGTCTTCTTGCTTGTGGTCGCCTTGGGTAATGTCCCACGTGGGATCACTGGTGTCCTGTAACTCTTCTCGTATTTAGATTTCGAGAGTTCAGTCATTTTGCGGGAATTGGGTTGGGAGTTTTGGGTGAGTTAGGGATAGCTGAGAGCTGGACATCGGATCATGATCGGTTTCGGCTTGTGCCCGCATTTTCTTGTATGGAGTTTTCCTTCATTACATAGGAGGATGTTGTATGAATTCGGAATTGCCACTGTGGGATACGGGGCACGCACGCAAGGCACTGTTGGGATCTGGGGGTGCAAAGGCAAGTTAAACTTTCAGTGAGTGTTAGACGTGTGAATAAAAGCCCCCATGGTTTGAGGTTTATCAGGAGATAGGTTTGGTGACTTTGGGGAGATGAGGAAGGTAGACGACAGTGTTAACTTGAGTAGTATTCCGACCACCAGAGAAGGGAAGATGGATGCTGAGATTTCGGCGCTGGAGAAAAACTGATTTTGAAAGCCCAGTGCTTATAAGTAAAGGTGCTTTGGGGGCTGGCATAAGGACTAAGAGCCAGGGATCTGGAATAGTCTGGGGATGGACTGCAGGCTTCTCAGTTTATTTGCATTGTGCCATTGGACAAATTTCTTAACATCTCTAGGTCTCAGTTTGCTTAGCTTTATGTAAGATGGGAGTAGTAATAGGGTCCTTAGCAGTATCTCATAAGATTATTAATGTTAAGCATTTAGTATGGGGTCTGATATGCAGTATGTGCTTTGTTAGTTACAATGATAGTAATAACTATAATTATATGGACCTTCACGTAACAGCCTGGACACCTAATCCCTGCATGAATTTTTTTTTGAGTCGGAGTCTTACTCTGTCACTCAGGCTGGAGTGCAGTGGCATGCTTACGGCCACCTCAGCCTCTACCTGCTGGGCTCAGGCGATCCTTCCACCTCAGCCTTCCAAGTAGCTGGAACTATGCCACCATGCCCGGCTAGTGTTTTGATGTATTGTAGAGATAAGGGCTCACCAAGTTGCCCGGGCTGGTCTTGAACCCTTGGGCTCAGGCAATCCTCTCTCCTCGGCCTCCCAAAGTGCTGGGATTACAGGTGTGAGCCGCCGCGCCTGGCCACCTTGCATGACTTTATATGGAGGAAATGTTTTATGATTTTTTTAACAACTTAGTTATAAATCTTTGGAATGTAGCCCTATTTGTAATTTGGAGCCTGTGTTTTCTTACTGGGCCTAAACAATTAACTTCTAGAAGTTACGCCTCTGAGCACAGAACAACATCTCTTGGCTTTCAGAGAGCTTTTTTTGAGAAAGTTTTGCTGGTTATTCTTATTTTTCTAGTTCTTACTATGCCTGTGAGGCCAGAGGAGGGTTAGTGTTCTCTTTTCTTCACTGTTGTATTTGAGGAACATGGAATAAAGAACGAACCCAGTTTGGTGGAAAGGGTATTGGTCTGGGTGCTCATCTGACCTGGGTGCCATTTATTTGCTACATAATCTTAGTCATCTTACAGCTATTTTACTAACCTGCCAGGTCCTCAGTTTCATTATCTGTAAAGTAGAGGTAGCATGGCTGTTCCTTCTTAGCTTTATAAAGCTGGCTTCTAGTCATTCAGGACTCAACTCAAATGTTGTCTCTTCAGAAGGCCTTGCCCAATTGCCCTATTTTAGTTGTATTCATGGCATGTGTCATTTGTCTGACATTGTTATTTGTTTTCTGTTTTCTTAGTAGAAAGTGAACCACATGAGAACAGGCTTTTGTTTTGTTCACCACTGTATGTTAAGGTCATAGCAGGCAGTAAAGAAGTAAGAAGTATTCTTTCTTCTGGGATCTGAACTCCCTCTTTCTTTACACACACAGACACACACACACACACACACACACACACACACACACACTGAACTCCCTCTTTCTTTACACACACACACACACACACACACACACACACTGGACTCCCTCTTTCTTTACACACACACACACACACACTGAACTCCCTCTTTACACACACACACACACTGAACTCCCTCTTTCTTTACACACACACACACACACACACACACTGAACTCCCTCTTTCTTTACACACACACACACACACACACACACACACACTGAACTCCCTCTTTCTTTACACACACACACACACACACACACAGACACACACACACACCCCTGTAAGCATGCCTGGACCTTTCCCACCTGACACAGAACCTTTCCTGACACTCTGTATTTACTCTCGAAGCTTCCTGGTCTCTCTTTCCTGTCCATACTCCTGTCTCCTTCATTTTCTCACTTGTTATTCACTTTTGCGTTCACTGCAATCATTCTCCTGGCAAAGGCCATTGTTATCTTACTTACTAATTTTTTTGTTGTGCTTATTTTAACTATAAAACTCGTGTCTTGGGCAACAATTGTAAAACCAGGGTGAGAAACAAACTAAAAATCAACTTTAATTCTGTCATCTAGGGAACCATTGATAAGTATCCCTTTAGTCGTTTATGTATGTGTTTATTTAATTTTCCCAAAGGACTTCATAATTACCAAATCCACTTTTTAGACCTTGACCTTGGCATATTACTCTGTCTTCCATTTTTCCCTTCATATGACTCTGTTCTTGGCATCAGTGACACCATCTTTCTAGATTTTCTCTTCAGAAGTTTTCTCACTTGCTTTGTTCCTCTCTTCATCTATTAAATGCTGATGTCCCTGGGAGTTTTACCCTTGGTCCTATTATGTTTTCTCACTTTTTTCATTCATTTTGGGGCAACCTTTTCCACTTTAAGGGCATTACCTACTTATCTGGTGATGGCATTGTTTCTCCTCCTCGATATAGGCTGTTTACTAGATTGGTCCACGTGCTTGAACATAAGTATATCAAACCCAGCACATGTCAAATTGAACTCCACTTTCTTCCGGATCTGCTCTTCTGTGTTCCCTGCTTTGGTGAATGTTGCTGTTTCTCTCTCCTTTCCAGAAAGAACCTGAGTATCTTCATGCTTGATTTCCCATTCATATCTCACTCTCCCAAACTCCCATTTGTTGATTGCACAAATGATTCAGTCCTGTTAGATCTACTTCATCTGGAGTACATCCCCCTTTCTAACCTGTTCGTCATTCTTAGTTTCTTTGGAAATTTGATCATGTTTTCTTATTTACAATTAAGCACTATGGTGGCTCCCATGGGGTCCAGGATGAGGTCCGATGCTAGCACAGGTGCTCAGTGAGGTGGAGGCTCCTCTCGTGCCTCCCACATGAGTTCCTTCCTGTGGCATGCTACCTTCTAGCCACACTCACTATGGCTTTGAAACCCTCTCTCTGCAGCAGGGCTCCTCAAACAATAATGAGCATGCATCTCTGGGATTCTTGTTAAAATGCGGATTCTGATTTTGTAGGTCTGGTTAGGGGACTGACATTCACTCCCAGATAATAAAGGTGCTGTTCGTCTGTGGGTCATCACGGCTCTGACAGGCCTTGTTGTGTGTCCCCTGTCTCCTCGCCTTTGAGTGTGAAATGTTGACTCTTTGGATGGATGTCTCCAGTGTGTGGATGTGTCGCCTCTTTCCACTTGAGCTCAGGTATCCCTTCTCTGTTAACCCTTACCTGATGCTTCTCCCATTTGACTGCTCCTTTCATGCGCCTCCTCTTAAATTCCGTGTCACTAAAGCACCCACTGGCACTATGATGTGCACCCACCAACACTCAGAGCAGGCTGTAAGTTCCTTGAAGGCAGGGCCTTTGTCTTATTCTTTTTGCTTTCCCTGGTGTCTGACTTTGTGGTACATAGTAGGTGTCAAATGTTTGTTGAGCAAATCAATGAAAGTCGTAGACACTGAGGAAGGAATATGGTGAGATGCAGAGGAGATTGAAAGGGCACTGAACCCTTTCATATGGTGCAGTGTGCCTCCACAGGTTCACCCTGAGCTTGACTTCCAGAGATGTTCTGTCTGGAAGGACAGATGAGTATTATTGAGTGAAATTATTAGAAATTATTCACCTGTTTTCAAAGTTGAAGCACTAAAAAAAGTGTCTACTTTTGTATTCTTTAGTTTTTCTCTTTGTTTTCCTACTTCAGCACTTTATTTTTTCAAATAAATGCTTTCTTTTTAAATTTAATGTGTGTGTGTGTGTGTGTGTGTGTGTGTGTGTGTGTGTGTGTGTGTGTGTGTTGGAGTTTCATTATGTCGACCAGACTTTAGTGACACTGCGACACTGCAGCCTCGACCTGCTGGGCTCCGGCGATCCTTCCACCTCAGCCTTCCAAGTAGCTGGAACTACAGGCGTGCGCTACCACGCCCGGCTTATTTTTTGATTTATTGCAGAGTTGAGGTCTCGCCAAGTTGCCCAGGCGGGTCTCGAACCTGCGGGTTCAGGCAGTCCACTCATCTCAGCCTCCCAAAGGCGCAGGATTACAGGCTGAGCCACCAAGCTCGGCTAAATGCTTTCTTAAAAACCAGCTCTTACCCTGTTCTCTGTGAGGAGGTAAATTCTTGCTCTCTCACACGCTTTTCCCCTCACATTTCTGGATGAGCTGGTATATATATATATATATATAAATTTGTGTGTGTATAAGAGGTTTTTAGAAAAATAATTGTGTGCTTCAGAGGAAAGGTAAGCTTTGAGCTAAATCTGTTTGGAAGTGAATCTAGACTAATAATTGGCCTAAAGGTGAAAGTTGAGTGTTTCTGTTTGACAGAATGGAAGAGATGCTAGAAGTTGGAAGAAAAAAAAAAATCTTTCCCTTGTTTACCGCTCAGTTTAGAAAAAAAATCTCAGCCGGGTTCGGTGGCTCAGCCTGTAAGCCCGTGTCTTTGGGAGGCTGAGGTGAGTGGATTGCCTGAGCCCGCAGGTTCGAGACCCGCCCGGGCAACTTGGCGAGACCTCATCTCTACAACAAATCAAAAAATCAGCCGGGCATGGTAGCGCGCGTCTGTAGTTCCAGCTACTCGGAAGGATCACCGGAGTCCAGCAGGTCGAGGCTGCGGTGGCCGGGAGCGGCCACTGCACTCCAGTCTGGGCAACAGAACGAGACTCCAAGTCAAAAAAAAAAAAAAGAAAAATATCTCAACAAGTAGTAAGACTCTGTCTGTTCTTCGGGGCTGGGAAATCTGTAAGATTGCACCTCTGCTACCTGTGCATTGATGTATCCATCCCAGGACTACGACAGATACATGCACACCTACGATACGTGTGCTGTCCCTGGGAGAGGACTATCATACTGTGGTGTTTCAGGGCTAGGGCCAGTCACATTTGTTTTGTGGTAGAGGGACATTTGAGTTTTAGAGGACACATGGCAGTGGGTATTCAGAGTGTGGCAAAGGAGAGCCATGCAAGAAGAAACTGGGAGGGTCCTACTTTTTAGGCTGGTGGCTCTGTGGGTGTGGTGGAAGCTAATACTGCAGAGGCCAGTTCCAGATTCCTTAAGATTGTCAAGATTGTTAAAAGGCAGGTTGATAGTTGGAAACCACTGGAGGATTTTGAGAAGTGCAGGTTTTGACCAAGTTGACATAGACTATAAGAGAGATGTAGCCTGAGGATGGACAGACTGTTAGGTACTGCAGATTTGGGGTAATAGGGGGTTCCACTAGTTGGTGCAGAGCCAAAGAAAAGATACTTTTTGGTGAGGATGCCAGCAAAATTAGGAAGAGGAGATTTGGAGATCAGGGTGAACAGTGGCACCTTCGGTGTGTAGATCTCTATCATTTTCAAAGTGTGTTTGTAAGCATGCATCATACAAACATTTCAACTTCTGTGGGTTATTGCACATTAGGAAACTAAGGCTTACAGTAGTAAAGTATTCAGGATCTCAAGTTGGGATTCAAGTACAGATACTGTGATTCCCATTTCTGAAGTATTTTAAATATATTGTGATAAGATGCTAGAAAGATTACTTGTGGGCATAAAACTTTTTTTTTTAAACAGTACATGATACATTATACATTTAGGAGTTAAAGACTATTATAGCCAGGCATGGTGGCTCACATCTGTAATCCCTGCACTTTGGGAGGCAGAGGTGAGAGAATTGCCTGAGCTTAGGGGTTCGAGACCAGCCTGGGCACCTTATTGAGACCTCGTCTCTACAATAAATAAAATAATTAGCTGGGCGTGGTGTCTCATGCCTGTGGTTCCAGCTACTTGGAAGGGTGAGATGGAAGGATTGCCTGAGCCCAGCAGGTCAAGGCTTTGGTGACTGTGAGCGTGCCACTGCACTCCAGCCTGGGTGACAGAGTGAGACTCCGACCCCCCCCAAAAAAAGACTATTACAAGTATGTAAACATTAAAGATTTCAGAATGTAAAATCTGGAAGCTCTATCATATTGTGTCTTGCTTCATATCACAGCACAGGTCCCAATCACTTCCTGCCGTAGGTGAGATAAAAGAGACATCCCTTTGGACTGGAGGGGACACCCAGATAGGTAGAAAGGAATGGGATTGGTATTTTAGGCCAGGAGACTGTTATCAAGCATCAAAGGGTTGTTCGTGGCTTTGTAGTCTAAAATTCTGTACTTACCATAAAACATAAAGATGTTTAGGAGATAGCCAAATATGGCAAGGTTTTTTTGAGAACCAAGCTCTTACAAAATAGTTCAGGGATAAAGCTCATTGTGACTTAACCTTATACATGATTTTTACAAATCAGAGGCATTTATTGAGCACCTTCTGTAAAAAGAGAGGTATTATTTACTGAGCACTCCTTGGTTAGAAGTCCTACAATTTGTTTTTTTCCCCATGTGATCTTCACAAGGTAGGTATTTTTCTTCAGATGAGCAAACCAATGCTTAGAAAGACATAGTACTTTTCCCAGAGTTGCATAGCTATTACAAAGCACAGCTTAGATTTGAACAGGCCTTTTGAAATAAGTCCTGTGATTTCTGCTAATATACTTAAAAAAGAAGAAAATGCTGTAGTAAATACTTAGTTAATATTTATTAAGCTTGCTTTGCCAGGTCCTTTGTGTACACTTTCTCAATGTTGCCCACACTTTGGGCACTGGTGTACTACCTTCAGATTTTTTGCTGACTCTAAGTACTTACTAAACTGTTATTTACGTTTAACATTTTTTTAACATTGGTTTTAGGTTTAAACTGACATTTTTATAACTTAATTTTGTCTTAAGCAACAATATTAGGAAAATAAAGAACTTGATGTGAAATTTTGTATTATTTATTAAAATAAAACTACTGAAATGGAAAATCTTTGTCTAAATGTTGTCTAAAAATAATCTTGGCTAGTAGAGTGCATGTTTTGGGAAACACCGCATTATCTTAGTTAATTTTTGGAATATCTTTATAAGGTAAAAATCTGTCACCGTTCCCCAGATTTTAGGCTTAAAGAGAATTGTAGTAAAATGGTCAAGGCCATCCTTTTTTTTTTTATTTTTTATTTTGGTCAAAGTCTCACTCTTGCTTAGGCTAGAGTGCAGTGGCAGCTACCAAAGCCTCGACCTGCTGGGCTTCCATCTCAGCCTTCCAAGTAGTTGGAAACACAGGCACATGCCACCAACCCCGGCTAATTTTTTTTTTTTGTTATTCATTGTAAAGATGAGGTCTTGCTAAGTTGCACAGGCTGGTCTCGAACCCCTGGGCTCAGGCAATCCTCTCACCTCTATCGCCCAAAGTGCTGGGATTATAGGTGTGAGCCACCATGCCCGACTGGTCACACATCTTATAAGTGACAGAACCTGCACTTAGGCTAGTGTTTGGGACTCAAGCCCATGCTCTTAAAGCTCGTGATGTTTTCAGCCATAGTCTTCTGTAAGTGTCAAGTGTTTATAAAGCTGGTAACATAGTCGAGTAGGAGGTATACAGAGGGTTAAGTAAGCCTCTCTAGGGCACTTTTGGATGAAATTTTCTTCACTATGTGAGAAATAACAAATTGTATCAGACTTGTTGCCCAGAATTTGTGGTTGAATCAGGTGGAGGTCTGGGGATACCTATTTCCTTCAGTAGGATTCTGTTACAGTTCTGTACTTGGAATAAAACCTATACCCGGCTGGGCTTCGTGGCTCAGCCTGTAATCCCGCACCTTTGGGAGGCTGAGGTGAGTGAATTGCCTGAGTCCGCGGGTTTGAGATCCGCCTGGGCAGCGAGACCTCATCTCTACAATAAATAAAAATCAGCCGGGCGTGGTAGCGCATGCCTGTAATTCTGGCTACTCGGAAGGCTGAGGCAGAAGGATCGCCGGAGCCCAGCAGGTCGAGGCTGCGGTGGCCAGGAGCAGCCACTGCACTCCAGTCTGGGCGACAGAGTGAGACTCCAACTCAAAAAACCTATACCCGGAATAAAGTGCTGCTCCTTATCTTCAGAATCTTACGTGTTTCAGCCTTTCTTCTGCCTCATCTCTGATGTTTTCTGTTGGTCACTTAGTTGGCCTGTTGACTGTTCTATCTCTGCTTGGAATTCTCATCTCCTGCTGTCTGCTACCTTACTTGAACATCTTATTGAAGTTATAAGTTTTTAATGCTACCTTCCTTGAACATCTTGTTTGAAGTTAGAATCCTACTGTTACTCCTTTTTCATAGCCTCTTGTTTATTTTCTTCATAGCACTTACCATAATTGGTATGTATGTATGTATGTATGTATTTATTTGAGTTGGAGTCTCACTCTGTCGCTCAGGCTGTAGTACAGTGCAGTGGCATGCTCACAGCCACCCCAGTGTTGACCTGCTGGGCTGCAATGATCCTTCCACCTCAACTTTCCAAGTAGCTGGAACTTTAGGTGCGTGCTACCATGCCCGGCTAATTTTTTGATTTATTGTAGAGACGAGGTCTCACTAAGTTGCCCAGGCTGGTCTCGAACCCGTGGGCTCAGGCAATCCACTTGTCTTTGGGAAACACCGCATTATCTTAGTTAATTTTCGGAATATCTTTATAAGGTAAAAATCTGTCACTGTTCCCCAGATTTTAGGCTTAAAGAGAGTTGTAGTAACACGGTCAGGGTCATCCTTTTTTTTTTTGGTCATAGTCTCACTCTGTTCCTTAGGCTAGAGTGCAGTAGTCTTCTAAAGTCCTGGGATTACAGGCTGAGCCACTGAGCCTGGCCTATTTATTTTTGAGTTGTAGTTTCACTCTATGCCCAGGCTGGAGTACAGCGGCACACTCACAGCTACCGTAGCCTTGACCTCCTGGGCTCTGGTGATCCTTCTACCTCAGCTTCCTGAGTAGTTGGGACTACAGGTGCACGCACCATGCTTGGCTAATTTTTTTATTTATTGTAGGTATGAAGTCTTGCTAAGTTGCCCAGGCTGGTCTCAAACCTCTGGGCTCAGGCAGTCCTATCACCTCAACCTCCCAAAGTGCTGGGATTACAGATGTGAGTCACCACCCACCCAACTGGTATTTTTTTTTAAAGTTTAATTATTTATCTGATTTGCTCACTAAGTAAGCAGATATCCTAGCACAGTGCCTTATATGTGGAAAGTGCTCAGTGAATCTTTTTTGATTTAATCAATGCAAGAACTTAGGTTTATTTTGATAAAAGTAAAGAAAAATTATAGAATTTGAAAGGAGGAATGATATGAAAAAAGATGGCTTGGGGGATGGCTGATCTGGCCATTGTGTTAAGAGAAGCTGGAGCCTGAGAAACGAATTAAAGGTTTACTGGAAAAATCCATGTGTTCTGGGTTCAACAAGGGCCTCAGAAATAAGGAGATCTCTAAGGACTCAACAGATGGGATGCAAAGAGAGAGAAATTGAGCAGTAAATTACTCTAAGATTTTAAGTTTGAGGAAAATGTAGTGATATAGTTGGTAGCAATGGAGAAGTTTGAAAGCAGTACCAACCACTTTTAGGAGGAGGCATTATCTTTTTGAATTTGTAACACATTAAAACTCAAGATGATCCAGCAGTGTATAAGAATTAAACATCATGACCAAGTGGGATTTATTCCAGGTGTGCAAGGTTGGTTCAACATTTGAAAATCAATCCACAGTGGTGTTAGTAGACTAAAGAAAAGAAAGATGTAATGGTTAGATTAGGGATTGGTGGGAACATATGTGATGAATTTGAGATCTTCATACCCTCAGAATAGTGTAGCAAAATAAACTGGGGGAGCAGCTCTATGGAAATTAATCTTGTATTTTATAAGTATGTCATAAGATCCAGATCCCTTCCCTCCCTGCTACTGGAGACTTGGAGACTTTCTGTTATTCAGTCTCACCCTCTCTGTCTAGGCTTAATTTTTACCATTTTCCAGCGTAAACCCCCATTGCAGCCAGATTAGGTTTTTTGATATCCTTCTGCCATGTTGAGCTCATTTCAGAATGAGGCTGTCTGACTCACATCCTGGTCCTATTGATAACTACCTTCTATTGTGATGACTTCGGGCAAGTTTCTCATCTGTAAAATGGGAGTTATAGTTATCATTTTTTATACCTAGCACATATTAAACAATGATAAACATTAGCTATTAATAATGCCTTCTATTTTATTTCTGTATTCCCATTCTTTAAACTCTGATGGCTTCAAAGTGGTGCTGAACTTGATCGTAATACCAGTAAAGAAGAGAAAAACATGGACGGAAGAGTTTCAAGAACGTGTATGATTAATTTGGTGTACATTTAAAGTTAAAAAGGAATGAGTAATAGTTTATTAAAAAGTTGACTTGAAAAAATAAACACTGAGTCTATCTAAAACATATAAAGGAGTTTTAAGACTACACAATGGGAAACCTATGATTCAGTTTTTTTATTTTTATTTTTTATTTTTTTGAGTTGGAGTCTCACTCTGTCACCCAGACTGGAGTGCAATGGCCACTCCCGGCCAATGCAGCCTCGACCTGCTGGTCTCCGGTGATCCTTCCGCCTCAGCCTTCCAAGTAGCTGGAACTACAGGCACGCGCTACCACACCCGGCTAATTTTTTGATTTTTGTAGAGATGAGGTCTCACCAAGTTGTCCAGGCGAATCTCGAACCCACGGGCTCAGGCAATCCACTCACCTCAGCCTCCCAAAGTGCTTGGATTACAGGCTGAGCCACCAAGCCCAGCTTGATTCAGTTTTAAAATGGACAGAAAATCTGAACAAATACCTCACCAAAGATGTTATAGATTGCAAATAAACATGAGAAAAGATGCTCAACATTAGAGAATTGTAAATTAAAGCAACAGTTACCACAATGGCTAAAATGTACAACACTAGAAACTGCAACTGCTGATGAGATTGTGGGGCAGCAGGAACTCTTGTCCATTGCTAGTTGGAAGATAGTTTGGTAGTTTCTTAACAAAGCTAACATAGACTTACCATTATGTATTTACCCAAATGAATTAAAAATTTATGTCCACACATAAGCCTGCACATGCATGTTTATAGCAGCTTTATTCATAATTGTCAAAAATTGGAAGCAGTCTTTATGTCCTTCAGTAGGTGAATGGATAAAGTATGTACATCCATATAACAGAACATTATTCAGCCATAAAAAGTGAGCTATCATGCCATGAAAAGACATGGAAGAACCTTACTTGTGTATTGCTATGTGAAAGAAGTTGATCTGAAATGGCTTCATGTTGTATGATGCAACTATGACATTCTGGAGGAGGCACAACTAGAGACAAGTCCATAGTTGAGAAAGGGAGAATGAATGAACAGTAGAGCACAGGTATTTTTCAGGCAATGAAATTACTTTGTCTGATATTGTAATGGATGCATGTCATATGTTTGCCAAAACCTGTAGATATGTATACACAGAGTAACGCTATTAAAGGTATGGACCTTAGTTGTTAACAGTGAATCAATGAGTTCATCATTTGTAACAGGTGTACCACGTTAAAAACTTTAATAGAGGAAAAGTGTTTGGAAGGGGAAGAATGCATAGGGGAACTCTGTACTTTCTACACAATTTTTCTGTAAACCTAAAAATACTCTTAAAAATTGTGTCAATTTGTAAGAAATTAAAAGGGGAGTACTGTGGAGGCCTGCTTATAATAATCTTGTTCTTTTGTTTGTTTGTCTGTTTGTTTTTGTTTTTTGAGTTTGTTTGTTTTTGTTTTTTGAGTTGGAGTCTCACTCTGTCGCCCAGACTGGAGTGCAGTGGCCGCTCCCAGCCACCGCAGCCTCGACTTGCTGGGCTCCGGTGATCCTTCGCCTCAGCCTTCCAAGTAGCCGGAATTACAGGCGTGCGCTACCACGCCCGGCTAATTTTTTTGATTTATTGTAGAGATGAGGTCTCGCTGCCCAGGCGGGTCTCGAACCCGCGGGATCAGGCAGTCCTCTCACCTCAGCCTCCCAAAGGCGTGGGATTACAGGCTGAGCCACCAAGCCCGGCTTAATCTGGTTCTTATATTTTAAAAAAACGGCTGCTCAACTATAAAATCATTTTGTACTAAAGAGTATTTTAAAAAACCATTATCACCATAATTTTTTTTAACTGAGAAAAATAACTTTTTAAATGCCAGATTTTAGGGAAAATTCCTGGGTAACCTGAATATTAGTGGTGAATGCTGGATTTTGAAGAAAGAAATAGAGACGTTAACTCAAAATTGTTAAGTAGCATTATGGTACTTGGATGAAAGGATACAATAATTTTTTGTTGTGTGACTACTTCAGTTTTGGTCAGTAGAATTTGGAGGCAGTATGCTGCAGCTTGTACAAGCCTGAGGGGTATGTTCCTCTTGCCGGGACCCATCTCCACCCTGGCCCGTGCTCTTATGTTTCCTTTCTGTAGCAACATACTAGTTGCTTAGACTGGTCAAGCTCTTGTTTTCTTCAGGATATATTAAAGTGAATTTATAAATAGATTCTGGGCCATATAATTAATGTAGGAAGGCCTGAACAGTTCTTACCTCGCTCACCCCAATTGATTGAGTCTCTGTTGCCCAGGCTGGAGTGCAGGGGCGTGATCACAGCTCACCACAGCCTCAGTCTCCTGGGCTCAGGCGATCCTTTTGCTTCAGCCTCCCAAGTAGCTGGGATTACAGGCATGCACCATCATGCCTGGCTAATTTTTTGATTTCTGCAGAGACGAAGTCTCACTATGTTGCCCAGGCTGGTCTCAAACTTCTGGGCTCAAGCGATTCTCCTGCTTTGCCTCCCAAAGTGCTGGGATTACAGCACCCGGCTGCTCTTACATTTTAAAACTAGGTTGTAGCAGAAGTTTTATTATTGTACTCTTTGACAGTTTATCAGATTTGGTTTGTGTAAAAAAATTTTGGCAAACAGACTTCACCACAAATTTGAAATTAGCTTTTGTTGTAGGACAATATATTGCACACACTCACCTGAACTTGACATATTATCTGGGTGATTTGAAGTCACATTACTTTGTTTGCCCGACTCTAACAATGGCATAGTTTAAACAACTGATAGGATGACTAGATAAGTGGTTGTGGAAGCTTTTTGAAAGTAAGAATAAATACTATGTGTAAAAGTGTTTCTGTGATTTATAGGTTAATTCATTTCACTTAACAAACTTTATTAACTATCTACAATGTATTGATCATTGAGTTTGCAAAGACAAGACATTGTCTTATTTAGTTAGTATCCTGATTTTCTGTTTTCGAGTCTTATCTAGGTGGAATCATTGATGGTCAGAGTCATGATTTATCCCATATCAACAGTGGTAGAATGTCTGGTCTAATATCAGTTACTTCTATGTTTTATAGCACCTTGTGGTGAAACCTCTGGTGTAGTGTCTTTTGATGCAACACCACATGCTTAATCATTCAATTTGTGACTGGTTATTCCAGGTTAATAACATAGGCTAGGAAAGCAACAATTTTATTTTATTTCTTTATTTTTTTGAGTTGAGTCTCACACTGTCGCCCAGACTGGAGTGCAGTGGCACGCTCCCGGCCGCTGCAGCCTCGACCAGCTTGGGCTCCGGCGATCCTTCCAACTCAGCCTTTCAAGTAGCTGGAACTACAGGCGCGCGCTACCACACCCGGCTAAAGTATTTTTATATTATACTTAGTTATTATATACTTGGTATATACTAATTACATTTAGAAGCTGCTTTAATAAGGTAAGAATTAGGCCAGGCTCGGTGGCTCAGCCTGTAATCCCGTGCTTTGGGAGGCGGAGGTGAGTGGATTACCTGAGCTCGCGGATTCGCGACCTGCATGGAAAGCTTGGCAAGACCTCATCTCTACAATAAATAAAAAAATTAGCCGGGCATGGTAGTGCCTACCTGTAGTTTCAGCTACTTGGAAGGCTGAGCAGAAGGATTGCCGGAGCCCAGCAGGTCGAGGCTGCGGTGGCCGGGAGCGGCCACTGCACTCCAGTCTGGGCGACACAGTGAGACTTCAACTCAAAAAAATAAAATAAAATAAAAATAAGGTAAGAATAAATGTGTAAATCTCTGAGAATTCAAAATCTAAGTCTGATGTTTGTATGTAAGTCAGGTATAGCTTATATATATTTTTTTTATTTTTTATTCTATTTTATTTTTTTTTGAGTTGGAATCTCACTCTGTCTCACTCCAGACTGGAGTGCAGCGGCCGCTCCTGGCCACCGCAGCCTCAACCTGCTGGGCTCCGGCGATCCTTCCACCTCAGCCTTCCAAGTAGCTGGAACTACAGGCGCACACTACCACACCTGGCTCATTTTTTTTTTTTTTTTTTTTTTTGATTTATTGTAGAGATGAGGTCTTGCCAAGTTGCCCAGGTGGTTCTCAAACCCGGCAATCCACTCACCTCAGCCTCCCAAAGGCGCGGGATTACAGGCTGAGCAACTGAGCCTGGCTGCTTATATTCTTATAGCCTAGAATACCTCAGATTTTATGTTTTAAAGCATGTGACTTGTATATCAGACTCTATATTAAAATATTGAATAATTTAAAGTTTGCTTGCTCTTTGTAAACACATATGTACTGTTTTGATCTTAGCTAATTTGTAAACATTTTTCTTCTGACGTCCCTAAAATTAATGATGTTCAGCACCAGAAATATAGTTTTATTTATTTTTTTATTTCAATTAGAAAATATAATTTATTTAGAAAGTAAATTAGAGAGAAGAGAGAAGAGATTCACCTTCCAAGGTAGAGTGGGGCACCAAAGCCAAGATACATGGTGGTCATAGCTCTAAGTGCACGTGGGCACTCCAGGTTCAACAAAACAATGGCTAGAAAGTAAATGAGAGGAGAGAGAGAAGATTCACCTCTCCAAGGTATGGGAGGGGCCAAAGCTAAGAAAACTTGGCAGCCACAGCTCAAAGAGCACATGGCCAGACCATAGCTTAGCAGAACAATAACCTAGTTTTATTTTTGATGCTTGCAGTTGTGTTAAATAATTAGGAAAGAATATGACTAACATTTTGACAGGCAGCCCATAAGCATTGAGAGCATTATTACTATAAGATGTTTTAAATTTATTTAGACAGATTAGAAATTAATTTGTCTTAAATTATCCTTTAAAAACAATTGGGTAGTTTTAACTTGGACATTGGTCTTCTTTTATTATTTTTTTAAATTTTTAAAAATTTATTTTATTTTTTGAGTTGGTGTCTCACTGTCGCCCATACTGGAGTGCAGTGGTCTCTCCCGGCCACCGCAGCCTCGACCTGCTAGGCTCCGGCGATCCTTCTGCCTCAGCCTTCCAAGTAGCTGGAACTACAGGCACTCGCTACCACGCCCAGCTAGTTTTTTGATTTATTGTAGAGATGAGATCTCGCCTGCCCAGGAGGGTCTCGAACCCGCGGGCTCAGGCAATACACTCACCTCAGCCTTCCAAAGTGCTTGGATTACAGGCTGAGCCACCAAGCCCGGCTTGGTCTTCTTTTAAATGCACAATAAGCTTATACCCAGAAAACACTGGAAGGTAGTTATCACAATTTTGGATATATTTCAGATTACTTGTTTTATTTATGGAGGCAAGAAGAGCTTTTAGCATAAACTGCTTTATTTTCCTTCATTAACCTGGTTTTGGTTAAGGGAGATTAAAAACAAACCAAAAAGAAAACACTTAACACGCTATGATACTATCTTAGTTTGTAATGATTTCGTGGTGATTATCAAGACACTCAAATTTTCAAGATATTTACTATGCATATAATTTATGTATATGTGTAATTATTTTATTTGAGGCAAAACCCAAAACTTTCCTACGCATTCAGACTTCTGACTTTTTTTTTTTTTTTTTTGAGTTGGAGTCTCACTCTGTCACCCAGACTGGAGTGCAGTGGCTGCTCCCAGCCACCGCAGCCTCGAACTACTGGGCTCCGGCTATCCTTCCACCTCAGCCTTCCAAGTAGCTGGAACTACGGGCGCACGCTACCACACCCAGCTAATTTTTGATTTTATTGTAGAGATAAGGTCTCACCAAGTTGCCCAGGCGGGTCTCAAACCCGCAGGCTCAGGCAGTCCACTCACCTCAGCCTCCCAAAGTGCTGGGATTACAGGCTGAGCCACCAAGCCCGGCTCTGACTTTTTTTATATTGCCCTGTTATTTTAGGTATTTAGTAACTAATTTAAAAATGTATATAAATTTGTCTCAAGAAAATGACCTATATAGACAGCAACTGACTTTATTACTAATTATGTTTTGTTTTTCAGAGGGCTGCTGAGCCCAGCCAGGCTGTATGCCATTGCTGCTGAAAAAAAGAAGGATTTTCAAGAGGAATCCACTTTTTCTCCCAGGAGGAATATCAGTCAATTTGATTGGGCCCTAATGAGACTAGATAATTCTGTCCGAAGAACTGGTCGCATTCCGAAGACCCTTCTACAAAAAGTCTTTGATAACACATGCCATTCAGGTAGTTCAAAAAGTTGACTTTGTAATACGTACTTCTTTGAGGCAAGCTCATTACATTGTACATTATTTGATACTTTCAAATTTTGTGTGTTATAGTCTGTTGATCATCACTTTATGCTCTGATTGGAATTTCTGACTGTTCTACTCATGGGCAGAATTTGGAGTAACTAAAACATTTTCAGATGTTTATCTTAAATCAGAAAATGAAAATTATCTTTTTACTTTTCATAGTTTATATAAGTAGAGTCACGTTCAGTGGTAAATTTTCTGGGAAGATATTAGTTTTTCTTACCTTACATTGTATAGGTCAGCTTTTCCTATAATAATCACATATGACACACTTCCATTATTTTTCTTTCATTTTATTTAGCTACTAAAAATCTATCCCTATACCCCCCACCCGATCTCTTTCAGTCCTAGGCAACCTCTAGTGTAATTTCTGTCCCTGTAGATTTGCCTGTTCTAGGTATTCCATACAAATGGAATCATATAATAAGTGGTTTAAATTTGTTTTAAAGTCAGCTTTCAGGGATATGTAGATAAAGGCTATGGCTGTAGGGAGAAGGAAGTTTATATTATTTTGTAACTGATCATAAAATTTCTACTCAGGGGTAGAATTAATTATAATGCTTTGTACTGTTTTCATAAGATACTGAGAAGCTTAATTTTGGAATTGCAGCAAGAACTGCTTATAAATTAGGTTCTTTTTATTTTTATATTTGATAGAGTCTAGCAGATGTCATAGGTTTCATAATCATAGATTTCTTTTTTTTTTTTTTTTTTTTTTTTTGAGTTGGAGTCTCACTCTGTCGCCCAGACTGGAGTGCAGTGACCTCTCCTGGCCACCGCAGCCTGGACTTGCTGGGCTCCAGCGATCCTTCCACCTCAGCCTTCCAAGTAGCCGGAATTACAGGCATGTGCCACCACGCCTGGCTGATTTTTTTTTTTTGATTTATTGTAGAGATGAGGTCTCGTTGCCCAGGCAGGTTTCGAACCTGCGGGCTCAGGCAATCCACTCACCTCAGCCTCCCAAAGGCGCGGGATTACAGGCTGAGCCACCGAGCCTGGCTCATAGATTTCTTAAGAAAGCAGACTAATATTAAAAATTTAACTTGTGGCCGGGCTCAGTGGCTCAGCCTGTAATCCCAGCACTTCGGGAGGCCGAGTTGAGTGGATTGCCTGAACCTGCTGGTTCGAGACCAGCCTGGGCAACTTGTGAGACTGTGTCTCTACAATAAAATAAAATAAAAATAGCCGGGTGTGGTAGCTCGCGTCTATAGTTCTGGGCTACTTGGAAGGCTGAGGCTGGAGCCCAGAAGAAGGTCGACACTGGGGTGGCCATGAGCGTGCATGCCACTGTATTCCAGCTGGGGTGAGGGAGTGAGACTCCAACTAGAAAAAAAAAATTTAACTTGTAACTTTTAGTAACATTGTATATTAGGATAGGATTTTTCTTATTTATCGATCTTCTCAGTATTATCTTTGGTGAGCCAGATGATTTTTGAATATTTGTAGACTTCAGCTTAAATTTTGGTATTTATCTGTATGATGTTGGTACTATATTAAATGTTACCTGTTAACTTTTTTCCATAGGTATTCCAGGTGGTAATCAAGCCTTGCTCCTGCTTCGCAGCTGTGGTTCTCTCTTGCCTGAACTAAAGCTCACAGAGAGAACAGAATTTGCTCATAGGATATGGGACAAACTTCAGAAATTGGGTATGATTAAATATGTGATGTGTATAAAAGTGTAGATATTTTTCTTTTTGTAAAATGGTGTTTCTCCTCACAGATCCTGTTATTCAGTTTTATAGAAGGGCTACTTGATTCATAATTTTTTGGTAATATGGTTTATTTGGTGAGTTATAGTGACATCTAGGGGCATTAAAAATAATTTTTCATAACAAGTATTACTTCCAAGTATGGTAAGTTAAAAGTGAACAAAATAGAAAGGCATTTGGCCTATCAAAGGTATAAATACATGTACCATTTTGATCAAGTAGTTCCATTTATTAGAATTTAGATAGATATACTCATATGCAAAAGGATATTCTTTAGTACAGCTTGTTTGTAATAGCAAGGAATTGGAACCAACTCAAATGCCCCTCACTTAGAGATTAGATAAATAAATTATGGTGTACCTGTAACGTAGAATATTATGCAACTATTAAAAAAAGGAGGGAGTTTTTCATATACTGATGGAGGTTGTTCTCCAAAATATAAATAAAAATTAAGATGCACAACATTGTGTAGAGTACCCTACCTTTTTGAAGAAAAGTGTGTGTATGTGTGCATGTGCATACAATATTAAATTGTTTCTGGAAAGATGGTAAACACTGGGTACAGTTTTTACTCTACCTTTTTCTACTTTATAAGTTTTGAATTATATGATCATAGTACACATTCAAAAAATAACTTGATAAAAGATCATTTGGTAAAATTTAATGTTCATTCCTGATTTTTAAAAATCTTCACTAGCTGGGCTTGGTGGCTCAGCCTGTAACCCCGGGCCTTTGGGAGGCTGAGGTGAGTGGATTGCCTGAGCCCGCAGGTTCGAGATCCGCCTGGGCAGGCGAGACCTCATCTCTATAATTAAAAAAAAAAAAAAAAATTAGCTGGGCGTGGTAGCAAGCACCTGTAGTTCCAGCTACTTGGAAGGCTGAGGCGGAAGGATCACCGGAGCCCAGCAGGTCAAGGCTGCGGTGGCCAGGAGCAGCTATCGCACTCCTGTCTGGGCGACAGTGAGACTCCAACTCAAAAAAAAAAAAATCTTCACTGAGGATAGAAGAATGCTTCCTTAACATGTTAAAATCTAAAACCAACGATAATCATGTATAATGCAATGAAATAAGATGTGAAATAATATTAGGAATTATTATTTTTAGGTAATGGCAATTGTTATCTGTAAAATCCCAGAAAAATCAGCTTGTAATTAGCTGGACATATTAAATGTTTAAGGATTCATAATTTTTGTAGTTATAAAACAAAATGTATAATAGGATCTAATTAAGTTTAGCAACAAATATATAAAATATTTAGGACTGTCCTTCAAAAAAATGTATAGGGCCTAGATGAAAAAAACTGTAGGATAAAGGCAGATTCTTCACAGTTTTAAATTCCCCTAGAATTTATTTTGATAACAAATTCATTGTTTAAAAGTTTTTAAAAATATAGATAAATGTTGGATTTCAGGATAGTAAAAGATTTTATAAGTTTAAAAGCAGCAGAAATTTCTGAATGTCGGTAAATTAAGTAATTAAACACATGCTGAGCTGAGACAAATATATGCAAAAAAGATTATATTCTAAAATAGAAAAGAGGCCTTACACAGGTGTTAATACCTCTATAGAAATATTGATGGTGTATTACTGTCTATGATATAATAATTATTCATATATAGGTATTTCCTCTATACTGTTTCCTTTATGAAAGTGGTATTCATAACTTTTTTATTTTCCTGTTTTCAAGTAGCATGATTCTCAATATAATGGCATTGAAGCCTATTGAATTAATATTGCCAGAGGACAGGGAAATTGCTAGTTTGACTGGTGTTCATAGACTTATAAAGCTGTAAGAAGTCTTTTAGCTTAGGTAATATGTTCAAAGTTACAGAATGAGCTGTTGACAGATTGGAGACTGGAACTGAGCTAGCTATCAGGAGGAAATTCTGGAGGAAACACTGGAAATGATAGACTCTCATGTCAGTGTTGCCATACTTTAAGTTCCTACAAAAAGAATTACTTCTTTGGTCATCCTGTGATAATATATGTCTCCATAACTATTTTTATTCAAATTCTTTGGTTTTTTTTTTGAAAGCAAGATTTATTGAGAAGACAGAAAAGTTCCCACCATGGGAGGGGACCCCAGGGGGCTGCCTTATTCAAATTCTTAATCTTTTCCTTAAATATTCTGTTTCTCACTCTCAAGTCAATCCATTTTCAAGCCACGATTTAAATCCTTCCATTTTAGAGTTTTATCTCTGGTCCAAATTAGAGACTCCCTTCCACATTCTCCCTGTGGTTACCATTACCATGGATTGTCTTGAGTTGTGCTTGTCTTTTTGAAAGATAATCCTCCATCAAGGTAAACTACATTCCACTCATGGAGTTTATGTGTCATCCTTTCATGAATCTTCATTTTGATGATTATATCTTATTCATATTTGCAACTTCCTCATGTTGGGTACTAAAGTAATACCAGTTGAGTATCCAAAATGCTTGGAGCTAGAAGTGTTCTGTATTTCAGATTTTTCTTCAGATTTTGGAGTATTTACCTTTACCTAGTTGAGCAGCCCATATATGAAAATCCAAAATCATTCAGTGAGCATCTCCTTTGAATGTAATGTTGATGCTTAAAAAGCTTCAGATTTTGGAGAATTTTGGACTTCAGATTTTTGAATTTGAGATGCTCAACCTGTATTAGTTTAATTTGTAGAAAACAGGAAATTTTAACTTAATTTTTTTAAAAAATTAAAATTGTACTTTATTAATAAATAGTAAATATATTAACATGGTACAAAATTCAAAAGACTTACTAGAGTTTATAATGGAGACTTGAACCAGTCTTTCTCAGCTACCAATTTTTATTTCTTGGGGACAGCCAGTCAAGTCTAATGTTAAGAAAATTCTCTAAGAGAATAAGCACATTTTGGAAAAGAATGGATATAATTTTTTAGAAAACTACTTATTATAAAAGGCTATTAAAATCATTTATTTAGGATTGAGAAAAACTTTGGTTAATATAACTTTACTTTAGCGACAAAGGTAGAGTTAAAGACTACTCTGCAAAAAACTGTGCAGACATTTTTAAGTAATGATATTGTTGGGTCTATATTTAATATATTTATAGATAGTTTTGTTAAGGGGCACTATATAGTGTCATCTAAAAGTTTTCAGATGACAACATGTTTTTCTTGAACTGTAAAATGCCAAACTAGCGTAGCTGTAGAAATAATTTTTAAAGCTTTGTGAGATGACAGAAAAGTGGCAGTTGAATTTCACTGTGGGGACACACAAGGTGATACATGGAGGAGAGAATGATTATCCAGATGATACCAGTGGAGAGTAAGCTCTGCTCTTCTTCCATAGGCAAGACACTTGGCCTTTACAAATAAAAGAGTTTAGAACATTCCTTCAAGCTTGAACAAAATAAGTGAAAGATAAATGCAAGTGGGTGATAATTTATAAAATCATTACACTAAGAGATGGAACAAGAACATAATATCAAAACATTAAAAGTAATGGGCAGAAGGGCCAGAGCCATGAGCTAGGATTATGGTATAGAGCCATGTGCTAAGACACCTAGGCGCAGTGCATTAGAAAACTCTTGATTGCCGGGCTCGGTGGCTCAGCCTGTAATCCCACGCTTTGGGAGGCTGAGGTGAGTGGATTGCCTGAGCCCACGGGTTCAAGACCCACCCGGGAAACTTGGCGAGACCTCATCTCTACAATAAAATAAAAAAATTAGCCGGGCGTGGTAGCGCACGCCTGTAGTTCCAGCTGCTTGGAAGGTTGAGGTGGAAGGATCGCCGGAGCCCAGCAGGTCGAGGCTGCGGTGGCCGGGAGCGGCCACTGCACTCCAGTCTGGGTGACAGAGTGAGACTCCAACTCAAAAAATAAAATAAAATAAAATAAAATAAAATTTGGGTAGTTCTAGACTTTCTTAATTATTAACACCCAAGATGCAATTTTTATTAAAAATTATTTGTTTTTCACGAAATTACCATTGTAGGGATAAAAACTTTGCTGGAGTTCCCAGAAGCATTTTTGGTATCAATAGTGCTATGCCTTATACCAGTTGTGTTGAACACTGATTTGGACAAAAATCTGTCTGAAAAACCTAAAGAGATGTTTCTTATCAGAATTTGAGCAGTTTCCTCACCTTCTCCAACAAGCCAGAGTGAATCCCTTTGTAAGATTATAGAATATAATTTTCTTCAACCTGGGTGTTATGGTAATCATTACTACAGAGTTCAGTTTGAGTGCTTTTTTTAAAATAAAATTTCAGACGTTCTGTGGTATCCTCATTGCATAATAATGTTGCAGATATTGACGTGTTCATGACTCTCTATAAGGCCCTGTATAAAGTTTTATAGTGGTTGAGAGATTTGGCTCTCAAGGCCTATACCCCACCTAGGTTCAAATCTCTGGTCGCTTAAAAGTTGTGTGGACTTAGACAAGTGGAGTAGTCAGTTTTTCTCATCTGTAAGGTGGAGGTGCCTGCCTCTAAGGAGTACCTGCCTCTAAGCTCTTGTGAAGATTAGTTGAGTCTCTCTGTAGAACACGTAGTGTAGTGCTTGAAACATACTTGAAAAACATGTCTGTGAAGACAAAAATTCATACTCATGTAATAGAACTGGTCTCTGATGCCTAGAGTCTCATAATCTGATGCTAGATACTGACTGTAGGCCCTGTGTGGTTATGGCAGTTAAATAAAGATATGAAATTTAATTAAAGAAAATTTGGTGAAACATTTTAATGCTGCCTTTTGATATAACCATGATTTTGTGAGTGAGTAGATAAGTCCTAATGGTAACCTTGATTGATGTGGCCCATAGGCAGTGTGGATATAAAGGCAATAAAGGCTTTGAAACCCAGGTAGCTACTGAAAGCAGATGAGGAAGCATGTTCAGCAACTGAAAATGAAATGGGTTCCACAGACGTGGGCTCTGAATGGCTTGGTTAGTACATAAGCGGAATTGCCAACATAGTCTTACCTGTGTAAAAGAAGTACAGTCACAATCTTTCATCCAAGTGTATCTGTAATGTGGTGAAGACTACTTTTTTTTTTTTTTTTGAGTTGGAATCTCACTCTGTCGCCCAGATTGGAGTGCAGTGGCACGCTCCCGGCCACCACAGCCTCAACCTGCTGGACTCCGGTAATCCTTCTGCCTAAGCCTTCCAAGTAGTTGGAACTACAGGCACGCACTACCATGCCCGGCTAATTTTTTTGATTTTTTGTAGAGATGAGGTCTCGCCAAGTTGCCCCACGGGCTCAGGCAATTCACTCGCCTCAACCTCCCAAAGCACGGGATTGCAGGCTGAGCCACCGAGCCCGGCCAAAGACTGCTTCTTATAGAAATATCTGTCAGTCACTTAAATGTAGGGATGTTGTCAGCATTTTCTAACAGGAAGAGAATATTATGCTCTATAAGTAAGAGTCCTTTATGTCTGAGTAGGCAGTTACTTGTACGGTAATTCAGTAATTACTGTCTTATATGCTTAGCTTGCTCTGTTCTGACAATATCTATGTAGATAGGTCTAAGTGTTAAGATGGATGAAATACTAAAGTGATACTTTTACTCTTTTGTTTCTTAAATTTAGGTGTACACAATTTCAGATGTGATAAAGGATTAGATATTAAATGCTTTTCTAAAAATGTGATGTAAACTTTGTTTGTAGGTAGTGTGTATGATGTGAGTCACTACAATGGTTTACTTAAAGTCTATCTTCAAAATGAACATAAATTCTCGCCAACTGATTTCCTGGCAAAAATGGAGGAAGCAAACATTCAGCCAAATCGAGTGGGTAGTTATTGTGAATATTTATTGATCACATCTACTTTTTTATCTTTACCCAGAAAAAAAACATTAACCAGCCCATTTCATTGGCAGGTGACATACCAGAGACTGATTGCTGCTTTTTGTAATGTGGGAGATATTGAAGGTGCCAGGTATGGATCTGTATGAATATATATTTAAGCAAACACATTGGTAAATTTTGTGAACCTTGATGCATTCACTCCTCTTTAAAGTTTCCTCATAATTAGAGAAAATTTTTTAGAAATATTTTAATTTAGCAAATTTGGTATATGACTTAAGAAAGTGTAAAATTATTGTGTAAGAAACTAAAGACAAGTAAAAATTGCTGTTTTAATTTTTAAAATTTGATTTATTATAGCAGAGGTTTAAAATTATTGTGATATAAAGCTGGCTTTACTTTTTTTTTAGTGTTTCCTAAGAGAAATGTTCTTAGCTCTTTAAACTGTTCATTTATAAAACTGGGAATAAGTCTCTGTCTCACTGATTCATATAAAATAAATTTTGACATTTTTCTGCTTATATAAATTTATATCTATTTTTGGATGAAAGGTTTGAGAAATAAGAGATTAAATTGAAATTCATTAAAAAAGTTAATGAGGCTGGACGTGGTGTCTCATGCTTGTAATCCCAGCACCTTGGGAGGCTAAGGCGAGAGAATTGCTTTAGCCCAGGAGTTAGAGACCAGCCTGGGCAACAAAGCAAGACCCTGTCTCTACAAAAAATTCAAAAAATTAGCTGGGCATAGTGGCGTGCTTCTGTAGTCCCAGCTACTTGGGAAGGGGCAGATGGATCTCTTGAACCCAGGAGGTTGTGACTGTGGTGAGCCATGATGGTGCCACTGCTCTTAAGCATAGGTGACAGAGTGAAGCCCTGACTCAAAAAAATAAAAAGTTTAGCCAGGCTTGGTGCCTCAGCCTGTAATCCCGCGCCTTTGGGAGGCTGAGGTGAGTGGATTGTCTGAGCCTGTGGGTTCGAGATCTGCCTGGGCAACTTGGCGAGACCTCATCTCTACAATTAAAAAAAAAAAAAAAAATTAGCCAGGCGTGGTAGCGCGTGCCTGTAGTTCCAGCTACTTGAAAGGCTGAGGCGGAAGGATCGCCGGAGCCCAGCAGGTCGAGGCTGCGGTGGCCGGGAGCGGCCACTGCACTCCAGTCTGGGCGACAGAGTAAGACTCCAACTCAAAAAAATAAAAATAAAAAATAAAAAGTTTAATTAATAGTGTGTAGGACAATCGGATATTTTAAAAATTTTCTAGTATTTTTAACAAGAGTACTTTATGACTACAGGTATATCAGGGGGTGGGATTTTGTGGGAAGGGGATCAGTGTTTACATTTTAGTTTCTAAAACAAGCATGTATCACTATTATATCTTAAAACCAAAAATAACTCAAGACCTAATTCTATACATGATGTAAAACATGTTTCTGATAAATACTCCAGTGAGTATCTTCATTTCTCTTTTGCAGCAAGATTCTTGGATTTATGAAGACTAAGGATCTTCCAATCACAGAGGCTGTGTTTAGTGCCCTTGTCACAGGGCATGCAAGAGCTGGGTAATGAGCAACCTCAGGTTTTGGTTCTTAAGTGAAGTTTGAAATTTAGAAAATTGTAGGAAATTCCTAACATATGTTTGTCTACCCCTTCAAAAAAACTTGTAGTTGTATGAGGTAGGTAGGACATGTTAATATTTTTATAATTTGTTCCTAAATTTGTTTCATAAAACTTTTATTTGAAATTATTTAATCTAAAAAATTGGGCTTGATCTGAAGCAACTCTATTTGTAGTTTATTAACTGCTCTGGACAATATTTTTTATGTGTTAAGAATATTTTACTAAATGCTGTTTTTAAAAGTTTGATCTGGATCATAATATACTTAATGTAAGATGGTACATTATTTAATACCTGTAATTATTATAGAATTTGCTTTTTTGAGGGGATCAGATGTTTATAGTCTTTATTATTTCAGAAACATTTTAATATATATTTGGTATTTTCTAATATAATTCAGAATGATACTTAACATTTTTTATTTTGAGCATAGGTAACATATTTTAGTTTGATAGTTATTTTACATTTGACAAAAAAGTAGTAATCTATTTTCTTTAAATTAACTTTCAGTGATATGGAGAATGCAGAAAATATTCTCACTGTAATGAAAGAGGCTGGAATTGAACCTGGTCCAGACACGTACCTAGCATTATTGAATGCCTATGCCGAGAAAGGTGACATTGACCGTGTTAAGCAGGTGTGACTTATGCCATGTAAATAAACATGCCTTAAAATCATTTGTAAAAATTTGTGTTAATGTTTTGTGTGAAGCAGAAAAGTGTAGTTTATACCTGTCTGTAAAGATGTTTTCTTGTAGAGAGTATTATTTAAGAATTTTTATTATAGATTGATACCTTGGTGCTGATAAATAAATTATTTTTGAAGTAGAGTGTTTCCTGTTTTATAAAAGAAGTCCTAAACCTTTAGATGGTATTTTTTCCTAATTTTTTGAATCTTGGTATTTTCATTTATTTTGCTTTAATACTTAAATTTTAAAACATTGTTTCTAACTTGTTCTTCTAATTTCTGGAATTGATTGCAGACACTGGAGAAGGTGGAGAAATCTGAGCTTTACGTTTTGGACCGTGATTTATTGCAAATTATTTTTAGTTTCAGTAAAGCTGGGTATCCTCAGTATGTGTCAGAAATTTTGGAGAAAATTTCATCTGAAAGAAGATATATTCCAGGTAGGTTTTAAAAATTTATTTACATGATTTTTATCAAAATCTGCATTATTATGCTTGTATGATGGAAAGTACATTCTCTAACAGTAAAGATTGTGATAGGTGAGCATAGAACTCTTAAAGTCAGCTTAATAAGCTAAAAGACATGTGAGTGAATGACCACATGGGGTTATTTTGATTGGAAAGTGTTGTGTTGTTATTTAGGCAGATATACCCTTTTGGTATTTGCAGTTCTTATCTTGTTGTAGTATTTTTGCAATGTGTAAAACTCTTGTTCAGTTTAGTAACAAAAGATGTCTTTGTTTTTCTCCCAGATGCAATGAACCTCATTTTGCTTTTGGTCACTGAAAAATTGGAAGATACAGCATTGCAAATTTTACTGGCATGTCCTGTATCAAGGGAAGATGGTCAGGCTGACTTTGGCAGTTTCTTTTTACAACACTGCGTGAATATGAATGTGGTATTCTGTCCATTTTTACTTTGTAAGCAGTGTGATTGGCAGTGTAGTAAGATTCTTTAAAATATAAGAAAATTTATAAGACTAGTTGTAAATGTTATAACCTTGTTTTTGTATTGCAATATTTTTGGATAGAAAGGATGAGAGGCTTAAATTTTTCATCTCAAAATTGGTAGAATATTTGCAGCAGGTCAAATGGTGGGATTTTGCCAATTTCGCCAATGTGGTGACTTTTTCCCCATAGCCTGTGGAGAAGCTGACAGCCTACTGTAAGAAGTTGAAGGAAGCCCAGATGCACTCATCTCCTATGCAGTTCACCCTCCATTGTGCTTTACTAACCAATAAAACAGGTACCATATCCTTATAGTTAAGACCAACAGACGTAAGTTTTGTTAAGGTAGCTTTGTGATATTTTTTGGTATCTTTTACAGATTTGGCAAAAGCTCTGATGAAGGCTGTGAAGGAAGAAGGTTTTCCTGTCCGAACTCACTATTTCTGGCCATTGCTAGTTGGATATCAGAAGGAGAAAAATGTTCAAGGTGAGGTTTTGCCTTTTGCCTCTTTGTAATGGTTCACAAAGCCAGTGTAACAGTTTTGCACACACCTAACTGAATTCTTAGGGAAAGCATACGTATTCCTGAGTATTAGATCTTCTGAGAAGATGGAATTGTTTTAAATCATAGTAAAGTACTATGTGAGCCTTTTATAAACCAAAATGTGGTGAATTTTATTCATCTTCATTTTATTAATTTCATTTCTTAGTTCATCTCTGATCTTGATATTCAAACTTGAGTGTAGTTTTAAGCAGTTTATTATTTTTTCAAGTTCTTAAAAGGACTCAATTCTTGATTTTACATATAGTGTTTCAAATTCATTTATTTAGCCTTAAGAAAGATAAAGTTGTGTAATCAGTTCATGGAAACAAGAAGTGTGGCCATTTTCTTTGTGGACCAATCTATTTCTTTTTAACTGAGCTTAGTTATAATAATAGGAAAGGCAGGAAAACTTTTATTGCAAAATGAGTGCTCATGACCTGACAGCCTGCTGATTGAAGGACAATCTTGCAGGTTCTTAAGAACGTTTAAGCATTTAGCATACTTTTCCCTTGTACACATGGGATATCTATAGGATATGAATAAGAATTGAACAAATATTAAATTTTAGAGTACAGTATCTAATTCTTTGGTTTGCATTATTGGTAATTCAGAAAGAGTAGTCTCATAAAAAGATGCTTTTAACAGAAGTACTTTCCCCTTGGGGAAACAAAAAATGGTCTTTTTCATTTTATCTCGCAGTATAATGTGCTTTGGAATGAGATGCAGAGTTGTTAGTGTGACATTGGGTGACAAACAAAATGCACAAACAACAAAAAAAGTGCTTTTAGCAGACTTTCATATTGCAATTTTATTTTAAATATATAGTCGTCTTCTAGTTTAAAGGAAATAGTGAAACAAGTATTCCCTAATTGTTTCTGGCAATAAAAGTCTCTAAATCCTTTTTAGCAAAATCTTTGTGAAAACAATATGCTAGTTTATTAACTCTTTATGTGTCCTCCAGTTCTGAAAGCTCCAAAATGTAACCTATAACCCAGGTTTTTGAACCACAGAAAGTTTACATCATTACATTCAACTCATTGGGCATGTTAGTACCGTCCACCTTAACCCAAGTGTGAACGTACTTGAGGTGCCTCTTGAGATATTTGTTCATTGGGTTAGTTTGCTTTCTTCAGCCATGTCAAGTTGAATTGGTTACTACATTTTTACTACTCAACTACTCAGTAAACATAAAAGAGTTTGATAATTTCTTTCTATAGTTATGGTAGTTGAACTAGTAGAAAATGGGCTTTCTCTTGAATCTGTCTTTTCTTAGAATCTTAGAATTTAGATTTTAAAAGTTCCTTGTTGAAAGCTCACATTGCATTCATGAAGGAACTGAGAACTGCAAAGAGATTGAGTGACTGACCTTAGATTCCACATCTAGTTAGCAGCCATGCTAGGTTTAGAATAGAGGGTTTCTGGCCCTCGATCAAATTTTTTTTATGCCATACCATTTCCGTGTTAGACTTTTGGAAATACTATACTGTATCTATTTAATAAAATTCTTAGCTAATGCTTAAAAATTAGTTGCCAGTTTTTTCATGAAGGACATTGCAAAGAGATGCCAAATTTTTAAGCAGTGAAGGTTTTATCTGGAAAAATACAAAAGCTTATGCTTTCTCAAGAAATGTGACTTTATAGTGCAAGAGATTGTCAGTTGTTTCACAGTTTTAAAAACTGTTTTCCCTAGCCGGGCGTGGTAGCACACGCCTATAGTTCCAGCTACTTGGAAGGCTGAGGTGGAAGGATTGCCAGAGCCCAGCAGGTCGAGGCTGCAGTGGCGGGGAGCGGCCACTGCACTCCAGTCTGGGTGACAGAGTGAGACTCCAACTCAAAAAAAAAAAAACCAAACAAGTTTTCTTTGCAGAAATCCTGAAAAATAGTGAAGTGTGTCTTCTACCATCTTATTTTATGTAGCAGATAAATGGCTATATGTATTCTTTAGAGTGTCTTTAGTGAAAGATGGGAAAGTAACATTCTTATTAGTGCAGTGGACATGTTTTTTGTACAGTGAAGATCATATATAAAATGGTAGAAATAACAAGAAAATAATGGCTATAATAATGGAGCTTGTTCAGAAGTGTTTTATAAGGAATGGATAAAACTTCATGAATTCAAAGAAAGATATTTGGAGGTCAGATAAAATTGAACTAAAGAGTTTTCTACAATAGGATAATCAAATTTGTTGAATTTTTTTGGCTGCATGTGTAGCCATCACTAACCTCTAAGAAAGATTTTTATATGACTTCCTCAGGGCTCATCTTATGTTTCTCTGTGGCTCAAGTGGAAAATCACCACTTAAAATAATACATGTCTAGCTAGTTGGCCTGACTGAGAGGAAGTAACCTGGAGTGAATCGAGATCTGCATCCCTGGTATATTGAGAAAACATAGCAATTGGAATGTGCAAGGGGTAAAATGTGTAAGAATCGATTTGAAAGCCTGCACCCAGTTGAGTAAAATGGTTAAATAAAAACTTTTCAAAGAGTAAGAAATGGCCTCCTCATAAAGTGAGTGCCCTGGATAAAGTACAGTGATGTGGAGTGAAACAGTCATAGATGGTGTAAGTTGTTCAGTAAATCATATATCTTTCCCAATAGTTTGAATTATTTTAATTCTCATAAAACTTTTAAAAACAAGACTTTCTCTAGATTTATAAATTTTCTTATGGTGACATTGAAATATTTTTTACTAGATTCTTTATTTAATGGTTTTTTAGATGTTTCTAACTTCACAGAGGTTTGGAATTCATTTATATCTAAGCTACTACAAGATTATTCAAATCTTTTTTGTTTTAAAAAGAAATGTGCATAGTGGCACATTACTGTAATCCCAGCGCTTTGGGAGGCTGAGGTGGGAGGATCACTTGATCCCAGGTGTTTGAGACCAGCCTGGGTAACATAACGGAATCTTGTCTCTGTAAAAAATTAGCCAGGCATTGTGGTATGTGCCTGTGGTCCCAGTTACTTGGGTGGCTGAGGTGAGAGAATCATTTGAGCCCAGGAGGTCGAGGTTGCAGTGAGCCATGATTGTGGTACCGTATTCCAACCTGGACGACAGAGTGAGACCCCAACTGAAAAACAATCGTGAATTGTTTTTTTTATGAGAACTTATGTAGGTAGATCAATCACCTTTTTCCTACTTATCAGTAAGTACGTTCCTCCTCCCATCTGACTTTAATTATCGAAGAGAACATCTTTGTGTGATTGATCTTATCTGAGCAGGTGTGATCCCAGGTTTTCTTTCTTTTTTTTTTTTTTTTTTTGAGTCAGAGTCTCACTCTGTTACCCAGGCTGGAGTACATTGGCACGCTCACGGTCGCCACAGCTTCGGCCTGCTGAGCTCAGGGGATCCTTCTGCCTCAACCTTCCAAGTAGCCGTGCGCAGGTGCAAACCACCATGCACGGCTAATTTTTTGATTTATTGTGGAGACAAGGTCTCACCAAGTTGCCCAAGCTGGTCTTGAACCCCTGGGTTCAGTCAGTCCTCTTGCCTCAACCTCCCAAAGTGCTGGGATTACAGGCATAAACCACTACTCTCGGCCATCCCAGGTTTTCTTAATCCCGTTTTCATTTCAGTTAGAAAGTTTTGTAAGTTGAAAATGCTAGCACCACAGATGATCTAAATGAGCAGAATGCACTCCTGCCCCAGTGAACATTATTGGAAAAATGAAGAGTTAGGAGAATGAATCATATTTAAGGCATAGAAGACGTGGTGAAGTGTTTTGTACAGCAAGAAAAATCTTCTATTTGCAATCAATTTGTTGGCCTGTTTTCAAATATTAGAAAAGCTATCATCTGAGAAACTTTAAAGAATTACTGATTAGTGTTAGTTTGGTACAACTAAAAAGTTAAGTCATTTCTACTGTTAACATTTACTTAGTAGTTTTAGGGTTTCACCAAATACTTTTTTTAATTTTAATGACCCATCTAAGGGGTAAGTAGGGAGCTATATTTTTATCATTCTTATATTATAGACAAGGAGCTAGTATAAGGTGACAGAACAAGGACTTGATACCAATTCCTTCTGATTCCAGGAAAAAGTATAGATTTTAGCACTTTTCTGGTGTTACAAGCCAGAATTAGGAGACTTGAGTTCATCATTAAAGTTTTGCTTGTTGATATTGGAGAAATCAGTTTATACTTTTGTTCAAATGAAGATTTGTTGACTCCTTCCTCCCTTTTTTGATGGACAAAAACTGTATATGTCCAAGGAACAATATGATGATTTGATATATAGATCATTGTATCCTGATTCGTAAAATTAATTAACACGTGTTCATTATTACCCATAGTTACCAGTTGTATATATGTATGCAGACACTTAAAATCTGCTCTCTTATCAATTTGAAGGTAAGCAATATGGTGTTAACTGTAGTCACCATACTGTACCTGAGATCACTAGAATTTATTCATCTTATAACAGAAAGTTTGTACCCTTTGGCCAACATCTCCCTAGCCTCACCTCACTCCAGTCCCTGGCAACTGTCATCCTACTTTCTGCTTCTGTGAGTTTGAAATTCTACATATAAGTGAGATCATATAGTATTTATTGTCTTTCTGTATCTGGCCTATTTCACTTGATTGACTTCTAAAGGCACTTCGACTTTATTTACATAGTGAAGCCCTCATTCCCAATAGACTGAGTAGAAAGCCTTGTTAATATAGAGTTTGCCATATTGATCTAAGCTAAGTTGTAGTACTGAGATTCTGTTTGTTCAGAATATTCCAGTGCTATTATTCTGATGTCTTCAATCTTCCCCTAGGCATAGGCCATAAGAATTTCTTCCAGACCTATTGATAATATTTGAATTCTTGGAACTTTGTTTCCATCCACTCAATAAGCATGAACTCAGTAGGTCAGAAAATTGTTCCATTCATTGAGTACCTTGACACTTACTGCCTTGCAGAGTCCAGGGATGGTATTAGAAAGATTAAACAATGCAGTGTGTAGAAAAGCATCTAGAAAGTACAGTTCCTGGCATATTGCCATTTCTGGTGTGTACACTAAGAAATTACATCTCAGAAAGGCGAAGTTACTTGCTTACATTGATACTGCCTTTAAGTGCCAGAATCAAGTTAGAAAGCCAGGTCTCTTTACACTCTAAAGCCTGTTTCTCTGTCACTTCACCAGAGTATCTCACCAGAAACTTAGCTATTTATTTTAAGCCTTGGTCACAGAAATGACCATTACTGGTCAGAAAGGACACTGAAAACATTAACACAGGTCTGTGACTGGTAATTAAAAAGCAACTTAGCTATGTCCTCCTGACAGGCACTTAGTAATCTTTGCATACAAAGAGCAAAGGCCAGGAGTGGTTGCTTATGCCTATAATCCCAGCACTTTGGGAGACCAAGGTGAGAGGATGGCCTGAGCCCATGGGTTCAAGACCAGCCTGGGCAACTTGGCTAGACCTCATCTCTACAATAAATAAAAAAATCAGCCGGATGTAGTGGCACGTGCCTATAGTTTCAGCTACTTGGAAGGCTGAGGCTGAAGGACCACCTGAGCCCAGCAGATCGAGGCTGTGGTGGTTGTGCCACTGCACTCCATCCTGGGCATCATAGTGAGATTCTGACTCAAAAAAAAAAGAAGAGCACAGTGTGATGTGACATCTTTTATGATAGTTGTAAAGTTTGTTAGGACTGATTCCCTGTGAATTATTGAAGGAGTGGTGTAAATTTCACTTAAGTGTTATGCTTGTGTGTACTATGTGGGCCAACTCTATATGCATGCTCTCCTAAATTTAAGTAAGCACATGCTATTTCTTTTTATCCTGAGAACATTTGAGATATACACTTAGCAAATTTCAAGTATACATATGTTATTATTAACTATAGTCACCATACTGTGTATTGTCTCCAGAACTTACTCATAACTGAAAGTAGTTTTTGCCTGTTGACCAACATCTCTTTGTTTGACATACTGATCTCACACTCCCACTGTGGTGAGCACCATTCACATCTAAGTGAGGTCATGTGTTTGTTCTTCTGTTTCTGGATCATTTCACTTAGCATAATGTCCTTCAGTTTCATTCATGCTGTTGCACATGACAGAATTTCCTCCTATTTTATGGCTGAATTATAGTCCATCATACATGTTTATACACACCACATTTTCTTTATCCAGTCATCTGTCTATGGAATGTTATTTCCACATCTTGACTGCTGTGAATAATACTGCAATGAACATAGGTCTGCAGATGTCTCTTTGAGATAGTGATTTTATTTCCTTTGGATATATACTCAGAAGTAGAATTGCTGGGTCAGATGGTATCATCTGGTGTCATATGAATCTCTGTACTATTTTTCATAATGGCTGTACTAGTTTCCATTCCTAGCAACACCTCACCACCGTTTATTAACTATTGGCTTTTTTTGTGTCGGAGTCTCTGTTGCTCAGGCTGGAGTGCAATGGCACACTCAAGGCTACTGCAGCCTTGACCTTTTGGACCCGGACTGTCTTTCTACCTCAGCCTTCCAAGTAACTGGAGCCATAGGCATGTACCACCATGCCCAGCTAATTTTTTGATTTATTGGAGAGACAAGGTCTCACCGTGTCACCCAGGCTGGTCTCGAACCCTTGGGCTCAGGCAGTCTCTCGCCTTTGCCTCCCAAAGTGCTGGGATTACAGGTGTGAGCCACTGTGCCCATCTAATAATCTCAATTAAAAAAAATTATACTTAATCATTTTCTGACATAATCTATATTCTATTTAAAAGAAATGTGCAAATGTTCATAATGTAGTTAGAATTGCCTGTGTCTTTCTGTAATTAGTAGGGATTTATTGTCAGTTATCTATACTAGTGTGCATTATGTAGCAAATTTATAGAAATGTAATTTTTCTGTAGATCTATTAAAGGTTAGACACAGGGACTTTCAGGGAAGTTTTAATAATGTGAAAGTAAGCCGGGCTCGGTGGCTCAGCCTATAATCCCGCACCTTGGGAGGCTTAGGTGAGTGGATTGCCTGAGCCCGTGGGTTCGAAACCCACCTGGGGAACTTGGTGAGACCTCTTCTCTACAATAAATCAAAAAATTAGCTGGGCGTGGTAGCGTGCGCCTGTAGTTCCAGCTACTTGGAAGGCTGAGGCGGAAAGATTGCCGGAGCCCAGCAGGTCGAGGCTGCAGTGGCCAGGAGTGGCCACTGCACTCCAGTCTGGGCGACAGAGTGAGACTCCAACTCAATAATAATAATAATAATAATAATAATAATGTGAAAGTAATGAAGCCAAAGGGAAAACTGGCCTCTGTCAAGTTAGGTGGTACCTGACACCTGAGTAGGTTGACAGTTATCTGGAATTAATTGTATCTAATATCAAACAATTAGTTTATACTATTTGAAGCTCACTGCAACTCTGAAAACATGAAATGACTTAATACTTTTAAGTAGTTATTAAGAGAATTTTGTGAGTATGGGATGAGACAAACAACTTACTAGATTTTTAAGTTAGTTTTGCATACAGTGAGATGGTAATTTATCAGAATCAAATGTTCTCTTCATTTTTCATTCTTGCACAATATGTTGTCAAAAGTTAGTAACAGTTAGGGAATCTTTTGACATAAGTGCTGTATTAAAAACACATTTTGTAAGTAGTTTGTCTTTGTCAGGTCCTCTCCTAGTCTACTTCTCCAGTCCCTTTCCTTTGTGGCATTTATTCTGGTCAGTTTTATTGTGTGAATCCATCCTTGCTCTATGATAGCAGTGTTGTTTTTAGAACACTGTTCAGTTGAGGGTGCCAGAAATATTAGGACATTGCTGAATTGTTTTAAGTGTTTTTACAGTGATAATTTCAAATGTTTTTTCTTAGCACTCACTACTGAATTACTAGAGGGAGAGGAAGAAAAGAGAAATTAACTTTTTTGTGTATCATCATTTCTCCCAATTCTGTTGCTTTTTTGCCTTCTCTTAGACACACAAAATGCTGAGTAATTTTCCTCCATTATGATTCAGAAAGTAATTGAGTTGAACTTTCTGATCTGTTGTTAATTTATTCCACATTTTTAATCTCTGTGCTTCTAAATTGTATCTTACAGGTATAATTGAAGTCCTCAAAGAGATGCAGGAGTTAGGAGTAGATCCTAGCCAGGAGACATATATAAATTATGTGTTTCCATCCTTCGATAGTGTAAAGTCAGCACGTGCTGTCTTGCAGGTGAGTAAAACTGTTGTTGTAATTTAATAATTAAAGAGAATATCTTTCCTCCCTAATGTAGTCACCAAAAATCATTCAACTGAGGACTGGAAATGACCAAGTCTGCATATAATTTTCTAAAGCTTTGTAAAAATGTTCATTGATACATTTATAGTGGTTACAGTTGAAAAATTTAGAAAGGCGAAGCAGCATTTTTCTTGTAAGTTTTAAAAAAATACGGCCGGTCTCGGTGGCTCAGCCTGTAATCCCAGCACTTTGGGAGGCCAAGGTGAGTGGATTGCTTGAACTCACGGGTTTGAGACCCACCTGGGCAACTTGGTGAGACCTCATCTCTACAATAAATCGAAAATTTAGCCGGGAGTGGTAGCGCGTTTCTGTAGTTCCAGCTACTTGGAAGGCTGAGGTGGAAGAATCCAGAACCCAGATCGAGGCTGCAGTGGCTGGGAGTGGCCACTGCACTCCAGTCTGAGTGACAGAGTGGGACTCCAACTCAAAAAAAAAAAACTGATATCAGAAGAAATTAAAACAATATTCATTTCTTCATTTCATCCTGAAATGCAACTACAGTTTTTATTTATTATTATTATTATCATTATTATTATTATTGAGTTGGAGTCTCACTTTGTCGCCCAGACTAGAGTGCAGTGGCCGCTCCCGCCACCTCAGCCTTGACTTGCCAGGCTCTGGCGATCCTTCCGCCTCAGCCTTCCAAGTAGCTGGAACTACAGGCGTGCGCTACTCTACCTGGCTAATTTTTTTTGATTTATTGTAAAGATGAGGTCTCACCAAGTTCCCCAGGCGGGTCTTAAACCCACGGGCTCAGGCAATCCACTGACCTCAGCCTCCCATGGCGTGGGATTACAGGCTGAGCCACCGAGCCCGGCTATTACTACTATTTTTAAAGAGATAGAATCTGATGTGATGTCCAGGCTGGACTTGAACTCCTGAGCTCAAGCAGTTCTCCCATCTCAGCCTCCTGAATAGCTGGGATTACAGGCACGTGCCACTGCACCTGGCTCCAATTTGCATTTTTTAAAAATTGTTTTTCACTTTCATATGAGTTTTCAGAAATGCACTACAAGGATATATACTATTTTCTTTTTTAAAAAAATAATATTTTATTTGACCCCAAAGTTTTGTTTTCCTGGCAAATACTTCTTGTCCTTACTGGAATAGGCAAGTGTAATAAAGAGGTATATGAAGATGTTGACTTGGACAGTGTGTTGGGTCAGCAAGGGTTGCATCTTCCACCTTTTTTTTGAGTCAAAATCTCACTCTGTCACCCAGGCTGGAGTGCAGTGGCATGCTCGTAGCCACCGCAGCCTTGACCTGCTGGGCTCTGATGATCCTTCCGCCTTAGCCTTCCAAGTAACTGGGGTGTCTTCCACTTTTAAAACAAAGTGCTAAGCCAGGCTCGGTGGCTCAGCCTGTAATCCCGCGCCTTTGGGAGGCTGAGGTGAGTGGATTGCCTGAGTCCGCAGTTCGAGACCCGCCTGGGCAGCGAGACCTCATCTCTACAATAAATCAAAAAATCAGCCGGGCATGGTAGCGCATGCCTGTAGTTCCGGCTACTTGGAAGGCTGAGGTGGAAGGATCGCCAGAGCCCAGCAGGTCGAGGCTGCGGTGGCCGGGAGCGGCCACTGCACTCCAGTCTGGGCGACAGAGTGAGACTCCAACTCAAAAAAAAACCAAAAAACAACAAAGTGCTGTCCAGTTAGGAACAACATAGCAGAGCACCGCATACTTGGTAAGTAATATTTTGTTGAAAAGATCTGTTTCCTAGCCAGTCACGTAACACCTTGGTTTTTCTAATGATGTTAGCATTCCTTTCTTTCCTTAAAATGATTACATAATTACATCTTAAAGTGTTAGGGTTTATGTCTTGCGTGTCTTTACCTCTCTTCCTAAGTTCTTAATGGAGGCTTTACTATATATATTTTGCTGTTAAAAAAGAATATTTTCCTTTGGGAGGCTGAGGTGAGTGGATTGCCTGAGCCCGCGGGTTTGAGACCCGCCTGGGCAGCGAGACCTCATCTATACAATAAATTAAAAAATCAGCTGGGTGTGGTAGCGCATGCCTGTAACTCCGGCTACTTGGGAGGCTGAGACGGAAGGATCGCTGGAGCCCAGCAGGTTGAGGCTGCGGTGGCCGGGAGCGGTCACTGCACTCCAGTCTGGGCGACAGAGTGAGACTCCAACTCAAAAAAAAAAAAAAGAATATTTTGAAGTAACTTTGTGACTCTTTTTTTTCTTTTTTGTGTGTTGGCAAGGCTGGAGTGCAGTGGCTCGCTCATGGCCACTGCAACCTTGAACTACTGGGGCCAGGAGATCCTTCTGCCTCAGGGTTCCAAGCAGCTGGAATTGCAGGCATGTGCCTCTATGCCCAGCTAATTTTTTGATTTATTGTAGAGATGAGGTCTTGCCATGTTGCTCAGGCAGGTCTCGAACCCCTGAATTCAGGCAATCCTCTTGCCTCAGCCTCCCAAAGTGCTGGGCTTACAGGCGTGAGCCACTGCATCTGGCTGGTGTACTTTTTTGTCTTCAGCTATGCATTAAAAAAATGCATTCTTTTTTTTTTTTTTGAGTTGGAGTCTCACTGTCGCCCAGACTGGAGTGCAGTGGCCGCTCCCGGCCACCGCAGCCTTGACCTGCTGGGCTCCGGCGATCCTTCCGCCTCAACCTTCCAAGTAGCCGGAATTACAGGCATGCGTTAACACGCCCGGCTGATTTTTTGATTTATTGTAGAGATGAGGTCTCGCTGCCCAGGCGAGTCTTGAACCCGCAGGCTCAGACAATCCACTCACCTCAGCCTCCCAAAGGCATGGGATTACAGGCTGTGCCACCGAGCCCGGCTTAAAAAATTCATTCTTTTAATCACATTTTAAAAATTGTGTAATACATGTTTGTTGATTAGTTAGAAAATGCAAGTAAGTGATAAGACCATTCTTGCTTAGCATGGGTATTCTTTCACATATGAGTATGCTTAGGGAAATCTCTTTTTGCCAAAAGAGGATTATGTACTGTTCATATTCTCCAGCAACGTGTTTTTTTCCATTTGGTGCCTTTCCATAACAGTACTTAATTCCGTAAATATATTTTTTATGCCTACTTGCTGTTTTATTGTATGGATATGCCATAAGTTATTTTATTCATTGCTTATTTTTTGATTAGGTAGTGTTCAGTATTATGCTACTATAAAATGATGCAATAAATATTTTTGCACTAAATTTTGGTTCATATACATAATAAACAAATGATGTTGGAACAAGTTTAGTTGATCCTTACCTCACTCCATGCTCCAAAATATCATTTGATGTATTTGTTTAATTTTTATTTTTTTGATTCAAGGTCTCACTCTGGCACAGGCTGGAGTGCCATGGCTAGATTGTAACTCACTGCAGCCTCTGCCTCCTGGGCTCAGGTGATCTTTCCACCTCAGCCTCCAGTGTAGCTGTGGCTACAAGGCACAAGCCAGCTAATTTTTTGATTTTTTTTTTTTTTTTTTTTGTAGAGACAAGGTCTGGCTAGGTTGCCCAGGCTGGTCTTCAACTCCTAGGCTCAAGCAGTCCTCCCACCTCAGCATTCCAAAGTGCTGGGATTATAGGTGTGAGTCACTGCACCTAGCCCCTCAAAATATTGTTTTAGATACATTGAATTTTCAATTTATCTCAAATAAGAGATTTATTTTAGTGTCTTCAATGGTAAACTCTTCCTAGAAGGAAGGTAAGAGATCAGTATTTGAAGATAGGCATTTAATTTGGAATGTTGGAAATCCATCTCAAAATCTTTGCTAAAATTCAATTATCTACCTTAGTTCTAGAAAATGGTTTTTTTAAATGATGAGTTATCACAGAATATGATGTTACAAAGAAATAGGAGACAGAAAATTTAAATGGCATATCACAATATTGTTAACTAAGGCATGTTGTCATTGATATATGCTTTATTCCTAGGACAATGAATGCCTACCTAAAAGTCATACGCTTTCTCAAGCTGAATTGAGAAATGAAGCAGTAAATGGGAACTTGGACTATGTTTTATCATTTTGTAAGTACGCAACATTAGCAGTAAACTTGGCAGATGTTTATTTCAGTTACTGTTGAAGATGTGCAAGGTATTTCATGCAGTGAAAGCAAGGAAGTTTTTATATGTTTTGTTAAAACTGAACTGATAAGATAGTTTCTGAGTTGAAGTTATGGATAATTTGAAAGTAATTTAAAGTTGAAAGGACCTTGGATAGATATAATATGGTAATAGAATGGAGTTAGACTGGGGACCTTGAAGACCTGGGTTCTCTTTATAATTCAACTAGTAATAATATGACCTGCAACAAGTCTCTTGACCTCTCTTTGCTGCAGTTTTATTAAATGTGATAGTCCTAGCTACCTGCTTTGTGGGGGTTATGAAAATCAGATGAGATACTGCATCTGAAAGTGTTTTCTAAACTAGCGTCTGTTATATTGATAAATTTCATAAAGCCATCTTCTAGTCTTCATTAACAAAAACCCAGCAAATGTTTATGTAACATTTAAAAATGCTGGGGGGCTTTACAATGCTCATCACATGTTTGTAGAATTACCTCCATGGATAGATGAAGAATGGCATAGAAAAGTTAAATGATTTGACCAAGTTTAGTGATTTGAGCAAGAAGTAAGATCTTCTGATTTTAACTTTAATTTTTTTTGTCATACCGCACTTTATTTTAATCTATTTTTGAGACAGAGTCTCACTTTGCTGCCCAGGCTGGGGTACAGTGGCATGGTCACGGCTCATCGCAGCCTCAGTCATCTGTGCTCAGGTGATCCTCGCACCTCAGCTCCCAAGTAGCTGACACAGTTATGTGCCACTGTGCCCAGCTAATTTTTTTTTTATATTTTGTGGAGACAAGGTATCACTATGTTCAGGCTGGTCTTGAACTCCTGGGCTCAAGTGATCCTCCCACCTTGGCTTCCCAAAATGCTGAGATTATAGGTATGAGCCACCGTGCCTGGCCTCACATTTTGTTTTTAATTAGTAAATAAAACGTTCCTCAAAGTTCTTATTTTTTAACATATCTGTGATGCTACTTGACAGTATTTTAGATCTTATGAAAAACACGTCATTTCAAAACAAAGTCAATTTTAACTTCCTAAAAATCTTAAAAGTTAAGCTCTCATTTATATATATATAAATTGTATAGATGGAAGCTTTGTAAAAACCAGATTATTGGTATATATTGCCTGTGTATATGTCACTAAAGTAGTTCACTATAATATTGTAAGGGAAAGGCAAAGTGTTCGGTATGAGAAATGATGACTGACATGGGTACAGTTGCTTGAGTCGAAGGTTGGGTTGTAATGCTGGCTGCCATCTGAGTGTATTGATTTTGCCTTCCACTCTGTATAGTATATAGATTTTCCATACTGACAGGATAGAAACAGGAGCATTAGCAGAGAAATCTGGGCTGTAAGGTGCACACATGAGAGCCGCCTTTCCCTTTTATTGTACCATCCATTCCACTTCATTGTCAACCTCTTGTTTGTTGCTAAGGAAACTAGATGCTTTTTGTCAGCAGTCTTCCAGCTTGCTGAGATGTTTCTGGTCACCTTTTTAATAAATAAAAACTTGACAGCATTCTGTAAAATACTATTTTGAATAGTATAAAAATACATTTTCAAAAGGTTGCTTCTTAAATTTGAAATAGAAAAATGCCGGGGAACTTTAAGACTAAAGAATATTTGAGCTGGCTCTTGTCAGCGCCTGCCCCTGCTTCATTGATTTCTGAGTCTTTGAAGAGCTCTCAGCTCTGTGACTGCTGGTATTTGCTTTGGGCAGCTCATAGGTATTCACCGTTGGTCGTGACTTTATAGGAATGCCAGGCAGTAGAGAAGAGTAAATGGATTATCTCGATTAAGTTTGGGAGTAGCAGGCAGCATTTTCCCACTTGTGTTTGTAGGCATGGGAAATTAATTTGATCAAGCAAATTAAGGGCTGCTGAGAGGCATGTGGTTGTGTCCACCTTAAAATTCCTTGAGCGACTAAGAGTAGGTCATTTTAAAAATGTTTTCAAATGTTGTAAACCTCTGGGAAGCTTGGGTTCCTTTTTCAAGGGACATAAGAGCCGATCTAAAATAATTCTCCTTGCGTGTATGTTTTTATATTTATATTTGGGGGAGTTGAACAAATCTTAAAAATGACCATGACTCTTCCAATGAGTTATTTTTTAAAAAAATCAAACCAGGTATCTTAATCTTTGCCTAAAATGTATTTATTGTCTTCAGAATTTGCTTTTACTATGAATGTTTCCTTAATTCCATTCATCTTGTATCATTTAGTAGCCACATTACATTTATAGTGAAAAGATTAACTCTGTTACTTATAATATGGTACCACATTAATACAATTATTGGGAAAAATAAAATCAGGCGATGTCTACTATGATCTTATCCTTTGCTAGTTATGACAAGGGTTATGTGAAAAATCAGCATAAGGCCTGCTGCTTTACACTAAGGCAATCAGGCTTATAGTGTCAGCATTGGTGCATACAATGTTGCAGACTGTTAAATGCTACAAAGAGTAGTAGAACAAATAAATGCTCAGAAAAGTGAAAGATCAGTGAAAGTCAATTACATATCAGAGGTCAAGACCTATTTTATTATGATTTTAGGTTGTCTCTCTTTTGTGGATGCAGGTTATTGATCATAGTGGAAAATGAAAGGAGAAAGTGTGAATGATTCAACAGAAACCCAACACCACTCTCAAAACAGAACCTTTCCTCTTAGCTACTGTCTTTAAAGGACAAAAGTTAGGGTATTTCAGGCTCTTTCTTCATAGTGCACCATGACTTGGAGTCTGCTGGTATACAAGTAATTGCCATTTATATGAAAGAATATTTATAAATCTGTATATTCATGAAAATAAGTAAAATGCATTAAAAGATCGCTTAGTTGCAAATATATTACTACATCATCTAATTAATTTAGTATGTAAACGTTTTCATTTTTAAAATAAAATTTCCAAAATGAGACTAAAAGGTATTGCTATAAACGTATTTTCAGTTAAATTGATAATTTCGGGTTATTTTGATTTATTTATTTGCTTGGTCTGAGATTTAATGATGTTCATTTTCTTTTGTAGTGGAATCAAATACATTCCCTTTCTCCTTTAATTCTTTGAGAGGCAGCCTAATTCTAGGCTTTAGAAGGTAAGATGATCAACTTGAATGTTCTTTGCCTGAGTATGGACCGACTTCTCCCATTGTTTTGACCTGTGGCATGAGGAAAAGTACAGATAATCCTTCCTGCATACTTCCAGCATACCTAAAATAACCTCACCTGATTTATTCTTCCTTCTGAGTATTGGATTGAGTTTAGGCAGCCTTTTATATCATCTTTTCCAAGAAATAAAGATTTGGTAGAGATCCTATTTTCAGGAAGAAAGTGCTCTTCAAAAATGGCAAGTTGGAATTCTAGGCAAATTTGCATGTATGTTCAGTTTATTCTTTGAGCATTTCATTTCAAGGTAACTTTTATTCAGCAAAGTATTTGTTACTTTCCTCTATGTGCTCAGGAAATGTTAATGACCTTGCCCTTTCAATTTTTTTGTTTTTGAAAATAGTTAAACATGAGGAAAAGTTGAAAGAATATTAAAAGGAACACCCACATGCCCTTTATCTAGATTCACCAATTGTTAGTATTTCACCTGTTTACTTGCTTTCTCTCGTGCACCTCACAACTCACACACACATGCACAAACATACATGCATTTATTCTGTTTGTTGAACCACCTGAAGTTAATAGACATCATGACACTGGACTTTTCAGCATATATCTCTCAAGAATAAGGTTGTCTATATAATTTAAATATTAATATCATTCTTAAAGGTTTAACAGTGGTATATCACCATCTGATATACAGAGACCATTTTCAGATACTCCCAGTTGTAAAATTTCTTCTATAGCTATTTTACTTTTTGGCTGAGGAGTTACGTTTGTACCTTGCATTTGATTCCTCTGCCCTTTTATTCTCTAATCCAGAACAATTTCCTTACCTTTTTTGTTTGTTTCTCATGACACTAGCTGGTTTTTTGTTTTGTTTTGGTTTTTTTGAGGTTTCTCTAGTTTCCTAGAGTATGTTCTGCCCACATTTTATATTTTTCTGATTTGTTTTTCCTATGATAAGATTTATATTAAACATTTTTAGCAAGAAAGCTTCTTAGATGATGAACCCATTTTATTGTATCTCGTCAGTGGAAATAAAGTCAGGTTCAATATTGATACTAACAGCAAAGTTTGATCACGTGGTGGTTAAGGTAGTGATTCCCATATTTCTCCCTTGCAGAGTAACCTCATTCCCTTAAGACATCTGTGGGAGGCCAGACTTGGTGGCCCAAGCATTAATCCCAGCTTTTTGGGAGGCCAAGGCGAGAGGATTGCCTGAGTTCAGGGGTTCAAGACTAACCTGGGCTGAGACTTCCTCTCTACAATAAATAAAAAAAATTGCTGGGCGTGACTGTAGTTCCAGCTACTTGGAAGGCTGAGGCAGAAGGATTGCTTGAGCGCAGCAGGTCAAGGCTATGGTAGCTGTGAGTTGCCACTGCACTCCAGCCTGGGCAATAGAGTGAGACTCCAAATAAAAAAAAAAAAAGTCTGTGGGGTAATGCTTTGAGGCAGTGTCGTCCTGTTTTCCCAACACCTTCTACTCCTTGATTTCAGCAGCCATTGGTAACCCTTGTTGAATCAGTTGTTAATATTGGTGGTTACACAAAGGATACATTTCATTTCTTTTTTTTTTGAATTGGAGTCTCACTCTGTCACCCAGACTGGAGTGCAGTGGCCGCTCCCGGCCACCGCAGCCTTGACCTGCTGGGCTCCGGCGATCCTTCCTCCTCAGCCTTCCAAGTAGCTGGAACTACAGGTGGGCGCTACCATGCCCGGCTCATTTTTGATTTATTGTAGAGATGAGGTCTCACTCAGTAGCCCAGACGGGTCTCGAACCTGTGGGCTCAGGCAATCCACTCACCTCAGCCTCCCAAGGGCACGGGAATACAGGCTGAGCCCCCAAACCCGGCAGGATACATTTCTAATTTTGTCATTTCTGTATTTAAAATTTTCATGACTTCTGCTATTAATCCCAGTAATTTTTGTGCTATCCGATGGTAGAAGCACCAGGATTTTCCATTGATGCCTCCAGAGCCTCCATTGCAGGCAAGAGGTGTTAGAACAAGTAGGATCTTGTCTTGCCACCCTTCCTTTAGACAGTAAATTCTACTTTTTTCAGTGATAGTTTCTTGTATTAAAAAAAAAAGACAGTCTGTGCCTTTTAAAAAATTGAATATTATAGAATATATAATCAAGTAGATAAAAATGCTAGTAGAGCCAGAGTTTTTTAAAAAAATAACCCATAATGCATTGTAAAATGACATATAGTAACACTTTCATGTAGTGGTCCTTTTTTTTGAGTCGGAGTCTCACTCTGTCTCCCAGGCTGGAGTGCAGTGGGATGCTCATGGCCACCACAGCGTCAACCTATTGGGCTCAGGCGATCCTTTCACCTCAGCCTTCCAAGTAGCCAGAACTATAGGTGTGCGTGACCACACCCAGCTAATTTTTTTTTTTTATCACAGAGACGAGATCTCACCATGTTGCCCAGGCTGGTCTCAGACAGTCCTCTCGCCTTGGCCTCTCAAAGTGCTAGGATTACAGGTGTGAACCACCATGCCCAGCCATGTAGTTGTCCTTGATGAAAGACTTGAATAAGTTTTTCCCTTAAACTTCCACGTCATGGGTATTTCCTTTAACATTACTAATGTAATTTTTTTTTAGTCAGTTTGAATGGAATTTATTGTATTTCACAAATCCCAGACTCTTAAACCAAGTATCTAACCATAAAATTGGTCTAATATGACAGGAAAAAAAAATCAGCTAATCTATTCTTATAGCCTAGGTTAGTTGTTGAACTCTTAGTGGTCTGTAATATGAAGAACTGCTTACTTCTCCATTAAATGTGTCTGGCTGCTGTGTTTTTCCTTTTTCTGCTTTAATTTTTGGGCCATCTTTGCCATATGCTCTGTTTGCTATCACTCTTGCTGACTTTCAGGGCGCTTACCTTCAGTAGTTTACACACACTGATAATTTATCACTTTTATTGTAGGCTGGGAAATTAGGCAAACTAAGTCATTCCAATGTGGAAAATAAAAGAATCTGAATAAGGACTTACATATTTTTTTCCCTGTATTTTTTGACAAAGATTTTGTGGGTTCTATTTTGATTATCCTTCATTCTGAAGAAAGCAGCCTCACTAATGAGGCTTAGCTGGTTGTCTTTTTTATTTCTAGAAATTTAGTTAAAGAGAAATGGAAGATTAAAAAAAAAATGCCAAACTGAATTTCTAGAAATGAAAAAGACAGACATAGAAGAGAAATGTTTCAGACTTGGCTTGGAGGCATATAAGTCTTGGAAGTCATGGAAAAACAGTTATACAGTATGAGGAGGGATTTTCTGACCTAGTGGCAACAGTTTGTCTTTGGCAGCGGGAATCTGTGCTGTTGAAGTAGTGCTGCTTTGCATATGTTGAAAAAAAATCTATTTCTGATTCTAAAACTTGTGGGACCAGATATGAGCTCTAGTGAAGTCACTGAATTTAATTCCAGATTTTAAAGTCCTCTTCTAGTCAGCCAGTGAGCCTCCCGCTGATAACATCCTTATCTCACTAGAACTGAAAGATGGAATGATGTGTTTGCTGTTTTTTTTCCTTAGCATCCCATTCTAGAGAATGTCTGATCTTCATTACATTCTAATCATTGTTAAAAATTAGCCAGGGTCTCAGGCAAAGGAAGTAATGAGGAAGTCACAAATTACTGACTTTACTATACCTGTGTCTTATATATCTCATTGTTGTTTCTTGTGGTCTCTGGCTGTGTGGTTTTAACCCCCTTTTGCCCTTTGGTGTAAGCTGAACTTGCTAGATAGCCGCAGGCTTGCCATATGGTTATTTTTCCTGCCTACCATATTCTTGATGTGATTTCTATTTTGCATTGGAGGAGAGAGTTGAATATATCATATTTTTCTCTGCTTTTAATATTAAACGAAATAAAGTATTTTGTGGTTTTTAAAAATCATAGTGTAATAGAAAATGAAAATTGAATGCATGTGAGTCTCAGCTCTTAGAGATGATGCAGAAATGGTATCCAAAGAAAATTTTAGGGAATGATTGGAAGAGACAGGAGGAATAGATAAGGCAAATTGAATAGAAGATGTGTTAATAAAGGTTAAAGCTGGTTAAGACCACAAGCTTGCTTGCTTGTTTATTTACTTATTTATTTAAAGACAGGTCTCACTCTGTCATCCAGGCTGGAGTACAGTGGTGTGTTTATAGTTCACTACCTTCTCAAACTCCTGGGATCCTCCCACCTCAGTTTCCTGAGTAGCTAGGACTTATAGGCACACACCACCATACTCAGCTGAGACCACAAGTTTTTAGATAGAACTCATTTAAGTCAGGGTTCCACATTTTATTTATATTTTACATGCTGTGTGATCATGGCAAATTAGCATTTTCAGTTTCTCTGTTTTCTAACATGTACAGTGGAAGGAAAAATATCTAAGTGGCTATGATGCTTTGTTAGTTTGAAAGGTGCCTTTTTACAGTAGGGCCTGATCATGTGTCATTTAAAGGGCATTAAAAAGTTGTGAAAAGATCATTTATAACTGCTCTCAGTTAAGGACTGTTTGGGGGTTGCTAACACTGCTGTATGAAATTTTATAAAGTACTGTTGAGTTGCCTGGGTTTGGCAGACCCCTCTCTATAGTAGGGATAGACTGTTAATGTTTCTTCATGATTTCACAGCATTTTTCTTTCAAATCCCATTATCCCACTAGAGAAATCTCACTTAAAAACTGAAATAGGCCCTCAACAGAAATAAGGTTAACTTTTTTTTTTTAAAAGCATTCCTCAAACCGGAAGGAAGGTATAATTATGAAATTAGATGTAGAGAAAACAATGTGTTTTCTCAAATGGGGCTTCCTCAAAAACTTGACTTGGTTGTGGACAGAGGAGATGTCAAGAATTTGCCTTGCTGGGCTCGGTGGCTCAGCCTGTAATCCCGCGCCTTTGGGAGGCTAAGGTGAGTGGATTGCCTGAGCCCGCGGGTTCGAGACCTGCCTGGGCAGTGAGACCTCATCTCTACAATAAATCAAAAAATCAGCCGGGCGTGGTAGCGCATGCCTGTAATTCCGGCTACTTGGAAGGCTGAGGCGGAAGGATCGCCAGAGCCCAGCAGGTTGAGGCTGCGGTGGCCGGGAGCGGCTACTGCACTCCAGTCTGGGCAACAGAGTGAGACTCCAACTCAGAAAAAAAAAAAAAGAATTTGCCTTTCCAATGTATGTCTTAGAAAACAAACACATTGAATGTTAATTAACCTGCTATGGTCACATGGCATGCAGAACATAAATAAAATGTAGAACCCTGATTTACCTGAGTTTTATCTAAAATGTGTTAATTTATCAAATAGCAAATGCCAAGACTCAGCTAAACTGTCTGGGTTTAAAATGGATCCACTGTTTTACCAGTTGTAAGAACTTGAAATTTTAATTTTTTAACTTTTTTTGTGTGAACTGTATTTGGTCATTCAGAGGAGTATGTAAAACATAAATGTGCAGTATAAAAAAGAAAAGACAAATACCTGCTACCCCCCACTGAGATCAGGGGTAGAGTGCCAGTAGTCTCTAAAAGCCCCCTGTGTATCTTGAATCCCATGATGCCTTCCCCAGAGGTCCGTGTTGTTGAGACTTGTGTGTAATCATTCCCTTGCTTTCCTGTATAATTTATGCCACTCTTATAGCCAGCAGAAACCTGGCAGTGAGGAAAAAGCAATGTTGCCACTGTTATATCAAGTCATCCATGAGAATTCAGTCTGAACAGTCTCTGGGTTAGGGTCTAGCTTCAGTCTTCCTAAAAGTTTACAAAAGCCCCTTCCAGGGAAGTCAGTGGAGAAGGTCATGCATCAGTGAGTCCTGAAAAACAGAGTTCTCCATGTTGGGGAAGTCTGTGGCCAAATACCCACAGATCCTTAAATGTGTTCTATATCTATTCACTGTGGCCTCCTTCGAACTTTTAGGAATATGTCAGAATAGAATACTTTTGTGGGTGAGATGAACGTCGTCAGCTAGTCCAAGCAGCAGAGCATGAAGGGATGAGGTCATTAATAAGATCATGTAGATGTGTTGTTACTTTGGGTTAAAGAGAAGATATACTGACAGGCACCCCGGTGGTGATAGCCCACAATCTAGAGTGGTTAGCTGCTTTACACATCTAGTTATTTTTTTGCCTGTGTTCTCCTCTTATACTTTCATCCAGGAGATTCTCTTTTGTTCTTTTCTTTCAAGTTGAATATTTTTGCTTTCTGCATCTAATACTTTCCTTTTTCTTAGTTTACTCTCTTGTTTTGGTAGAGGACCTCCTTGAGTAACTTCCTGAGAAAAAGCATATGGAGGGTAAAGTTTTTGAGCCTCAGATATGATTGATAGTCAGCTTATATATAAAATTCTAGCTTGGAAATAATTTGCCTTCAGAATTTCGAAGGCATTGCTCCATGTTCTTTCTTCCTTTACAAGTGCTGTTGTTGAAAGATTTAAGCCATTCTGATTCCTGATCCTTTTATATGTGACTTGTTTTTCTAGAACTCCCTCTGGAAGTTTGTAGAATCTTCCCTTTATTTATCAGTATTGTTTTGACATTTGACAATGAAGCAACTTGTATGTGGCTTTATTTATATCTCTGGAAATTTGTAGAATCTTCACTTTATCATTACTGTTCTGGAAGTTTCTAGAATCTAGTGTTTTAACATTTCACTGTAGAACAACCTTATATATGGAGTTTATTTTTTGCAAACTTTGTTGGATGCTCAGTGAGCCCTTTTAATCTGGCCATTTATATTTGTCAGCTCTGGAACATTTTATTTTATTTATTCTTTTCATCTGTCACCCAGGCTAGAGTGCATTTGGCACAATCACGACTCACTACAGCCTCAAACTCCTGGCTCAGGCTATCTTTCCACCTCAGCCCCCCAAGCAGCTGCAGCTACAGGCACGTACTATCATGCCTGGCTTTTTTTTTTTTTTTGTAGAGACGGGGTCTTGCTGTGATACCTAGGCTGGTCTTGAACTCCTGGGCTCAAGCAGTCCTCCTGCCTTGGCCTCCCAAAGTGCTGGATAACAAGTTGTGAGCCACCACACCTGACTGGAAATTTTAGTTTCAGAAATAATTTCTTTTGTCTTTGTGAAACTGTTGGACTGGTGCTCTTTTTTTTGCCTCCGACATTTTTCCTTTTTTTTTTCTTTAAAATTTCCTTTTGATATAACCTTTTTTGATTTTTATTTTGTTTTTATGTTCTACTTTTTGTGATAGTTTTTCAACTTTATCTTTTTTTAATTAAGTTTTTTATTTCTTTTATCACACTTTTTATTTCCAAAACCTCTTTTGGGTTCTCAGTGTTTCTTTTATAAAATATTTGGTATTTCATAGATACCAAATCTGTCTCTCTTGAAGGGTATAGTTTTTGGAAAGTTTCTATCTTCATGCTTATTGTCTACTGTCTCCAGGGTGTGTGTGTGTGTGTGTGTGTGTGTTGTGTGTGTGTGTGTGTGTGTGTGTGTGTGTGTGTGTGTGTGTGTGTTGGTCCTCCTGTGTGTGTGTGTGTGTGTTGGTCCTCCTGTGTGTGTGTGTGTGTGTTGGTCCTCCCTGCCCCAAACGTCTAGAATTTCTTAGGAGTAGGGAATGTAAGAAGCAAAAGGAGGCCTTGAGTATGTTGGTGGGGCTTGCTGACATTTCTCTTAGGATGAGGCATTCTCTAATGATGAGTCTTCAGGATGCTGCATGAGGGAGAGTGCTGAACCCCTGTGTTTAGCATGTAGTGTATGTATATTTTTACTTAATTCTCAGTTATCCAGAGACCGATGGTTTTACACGCCAGAGCAGAATTCCCCAGATTTCTGCTGTGGCTGGAGGGGGGCAGTATCCCAACTGGACTTTAGGAAGGGATCTTGGGACCTTCTTGTTTCAGTCCCTTGGCAATGGCGATCCTGGGACCGTTGTATAGAATTTGTTTGGTTCCAGAGTTCCTCTCTGATGTCTTGGGATTTGACATTCTCTTTATTGCTAAATTGGTTACCATCTGTCTATTTGCTTTTAACCTGTAATATTTATTTCCAGTTATCTGTGCTTCCCAGTTATTTTATGTGTCATTGAAAAAAAATCCTTTTATTGAAGTGGGCTATTGGGAAGGAGCAAATTTAGATGCAAATTGTCAGTCTGGCATCCACAGTTAACTCAGAAAATCTCTCTGTAAGTTTTAAAACTACTTTGTCCCTCAGTTTTTTCATCTTTATAATGGCTCTGATAATTGTGCTTAAAATAGAGATGTTATGACCATTAAATAAGTTAAAGTGCTTAGAAAAGTGCTTAATGCATTTGAGTGCTCAGGAAATATTAGCTCTTATTAGTGTGTGTCTGGGCTCGGAATGCTAGATAATAGATAATTCAAGTAGGAGTAGGAAACTTCCTGCCCCAGTGTTATTCACAGTTGGAGACCAGAAAGTAAGAACGCAACCGTAATCGAACTTGAGAATATGGATGTTTGGAGGAGAAGATACGATCTCTTTCTTTGGTTGGGGAAGGGACGGATCTGGGCAAGATGTGCAGAGAAGATGCTGAGATGAGTCCTGAAGGATGAATGTGAACTGGTACAGGGGAAGGGAAGGGCATTTCAGGTAGAGACATTGAGGCTGAGAGAACAGTACATCCAGGACCTTCAGGTAGACTGATAGAAGCTCTGGAAATCACGATACAATGATAGGAAATAAAGCCAAAATGGTAGCCTGGGATGCTTCATGAACAGTCTCATTGTAAGTTAAGAGACTTGGACGTTGAGTCATGGCTTTGAGCCTTTGAAAGGTTTATGTAATGAAAATAAGTTTCATAGATATTCAAAGGGGAGAGGAAAGGTGCAGATAGCAGGAGACGGAAACAGGCAATATCAGGTGGCCATTCACAATTTGGGGTTCCTCTGAGGGGCCTGTGGAACTTGCAGGTGAAGGCACTTTACATGGTCTTTCCGAATGTTTCCTTTTCTGCGAAACAAGGATTTTAAATAACTGCATGTAGGATTGTGTTTAAAAAAAAAATTGTAATGCATTTAGAACCTCGTACACAATATCGCTTTAAGTAATAGGGAGGGAAGGAAAATTTCTGAAAGAGATTGAGTATCACTTGGCAGATAATTGTCAAAACAGCACAAATTCCAAAACCTAAACAGAGTACCAAAAAGTGTTTGTTGAACTTTGAATTGAGATCATTGGTGGTTTTAGCCTGAGTAGTTTCAGTGGAGTTTGGGGCCAGAAGTAAGATTGCATTGGATTGGGATGTGCTAACCATTCTTAGTTTCTGTTTTTGTTTTTGTTTCAAACCTGTGCCAATCACCATGAAGCTTCTCAAGGTAGTGGATTTAGTCATTTTTTGTTTTTTGGTTTTTTTTGAGTTGGGGCCTCAATCTGTTGCGCAGGCTGGAGTGCAGTGGCATGATCCTGGCTCACCACAGTCTTGACCTCCTGGGCTTACGCAGTCCTTACACCTCAGTCCTCTCAGGTAGCTGGGACTATAGATGCATGCCACTGGGCCTGACTAATTTTTTTCTTTTTTGTAAAGCTGAGGTTTCACTGTTTTGTCCATGCTGGTCTCGAACTCCTGGGCTCAAACAATCCTCTCAAAGTGTTGGTGTTATAGGTGTGAACCACCACACCCGGCTAATTATTTTAGATATATGTGTAATTTTGAAAGCTTATCTCTGTGCTTCCTTAGGTAACTTCATGCCAGGTTTGAGGACAATTTAATGTCTTTTTTTTTGTTTTTTTTTTTGAGTTGGAGTCTCACTCTGTCGCCCAGACTGGAGTGCAGTGGCACTCTCCCGGCCACCGCAGCCTCAACCTGCTGTGCTCCAGCGTTCCTTCCGCCTCAGCCTTCCAAAGTAGCTGGAACTACAGGCTACAGGCGCATGCTACCACGCCCGGCTAGTTTTTTGATTTATTGTAGAGATGAGGTCTCGCCAAGTTGCCCAGGTGGGTCTCGAACCCGCGGGCTCAGGCAATCCACTCACCTCAGTCTCCCAAAGCGCGGGATTACAGGCTGAGCCACCGAGCCTGGCTCAGTTTAGTGTCTTAACTATTTCTTATTTGACATTAAGTTGATATTTTGATCAAAGATATGATTAAAGTTGCTTTTCTTTAAAGGGTAGCCCTACTAATTTATGTACATTCACAAAAAGTAAAACTCCCATGTACTCATTCCCCCCTTTTATTTTGTTGTTGTTGTTGTTGTTTTTGAGTCAAATCTCAATCCGTCGCCCAGGCTGGAGTGCAGTGGTACAATCACAGCTCACCGAAACCTCAACCTCCTGGGCTCAGGTGATCCTTCCATCTCAGCCCCCTGAGTAGCTGGAACTATAGGCATGCAACACCATACCTGGCTAATTTTTTTTTTTTTTTTGGTAGAAATGCGGTCTCACTATGTTGTCTGGGCTGGTCTCTAACTCCTGGGCTCAAGCAGTCCTCCTGCCTCAGCCTCCCAAGGTGCTAAGATTACAAGAGTCAGCTACCACACCTGACTCCCATTCCCCAGCATTAACAGTTAAGATTATTACAGATCTCCTGTCATTCCACCTATCAATATTTTAGAATACCTCTCGGAATTTTGTTTTGAGTCTCTGTCACTCAGGCTGGAGTGCAGTGGCACAGTCATGACTTACCACAGCCTTGACTTCCTGGGCTTAGGTGACCCTTCCGTCAACCTCCCTGAACTTATTTTAAGTAAAAACAGCATAATCACCATAGAGTCACACTGAACAAAATTAATAATAGTTAAGAAGAATTTAGCAAATGCCCAAAAAGGTCCAGGATATAGCAAAGGTGAAGAACCATTCCCAGTCTTGCCACTTAATGTTGTGCACCTTGTCACGTTAGTCTCTCACTTTCTTGTAAACTCTTAATTTTTCCTCCTTTCCTTCCCTTTTCCTTAGATGTGGTAGGCACCTGCAGGTTAAAATTCTATGCAATTAAAGCCTAACCAAAAAAGATGTCTAATGTTTGTCAGTATAGATTTTTACTGTAGCTTACTTTTCATTGTCCAGTATTTTATCTTCATAATATCTTGAGGTCTCTTTCTTTTTTCATGTCCTTTTTGGCAAAAAAAGTAAAAATCTTTCTGCATATAGAAATGACAAGTAGTCCAGAGAGGCTCTCTGTAATTTGTGAATGAGTTAGATGAAAACTGTCTTGTAATAGTGGAGAGATTGTTTTTTGTTACAATCTAGAGATAAGATTTTAAGTCTATTTATTATTCCTTCTGTTAACTGACTTCTCAAAGTCCCCCCCCAAATAAAAATAAACACATGGCTTCATAAATATTTTTTCTACCTATAAATCTTTTTCAAAACTTTCTTTTTCTTTTTTGGAGTTGGAGTCTCATTCTGTCACCCAGGCTGGAATGCAGTGGCACGTTCACTGCCACTGCAGCCTCTACCTGCTGGGCTCAGACGATCCTTCTGCCTCAGCCTCCCAAGTAGCTAGAACTACGCATGTGCACCACCATGTCTGGCTAATTGTTTTTTTCTTTTTTATTGTAGAGACAAGGTCTCACCAAGTTGCCCAGACTGCTCTCGTATCCCTGAGCTCAGGCATTCCTCTTGCTTCCACCTCCCAAAGTACTAGGATTATAGGCATGAGCTATACATACCACTCCTGACCAAATTTTTCTTAACATGCTTCAGTAGGAGGGTTCATCATAAAGAAGAAGATTCTAGAGGGGCATGGAAATGTGTTGTTTAATACACAACTTTTTTTTTTTTTTTTTTTTTTGAGTTGGAGTCTCACTCTGTCGCCCAGACTGGAGTGCAGTGGCCGCTTCCGGCCACCGCAGCCAATACACAACTTTTTATTTGGAAATAATTATGGAGTCATAGGACATTGCAAAGATGGGTCTGTGTACCTTCCTCCCGTTTTCCTTGAATGGTTACATGTGATGTAACTGTAGTATCTCATTAAAACTAGGAATTGACAGTGGTGCAATGTGTGCAGCTAGTGCAGTCGTTTTATCTGTGTGTAAGTTCAGAAACCACCACTGCAATGCAGATGCAGAGTGACTCCATCACCACACATGGTGCTACCCTTTTATAGCCACACTCAACCCATCCCATCCCAATCCTGTGGCAGCCACTAATTTGTTCACAATGTCTGTAATGGTGGTATTTTGCAAATGTTACATAAGAAACTTTTTTTTTCCCCGAGTCGATGTCTCACTCTGTCACCCAGGCTGCAGTGCAGTGGCATGATCATGGTTCACCATAGCTTTGACCTCCTGGGCTCAGGTGATCCTTCTGCCTCAGCCTCCCAAGTAGCAGGGACTACAGGCACACACCACCACGCCTGGCTGAGTTTTTTTATTTTGGTATAGAGACAAGGTCTCACACGTAGCCCAGGCTGGTCTTGAGCTTCTGGGCTCAGATAATCCTCTTGCCTCAGCCTCCCAAGTGCTGGGATTACAGGCCTGAGCCACCTTGCCAGGCCTAAATGAACTTCTCTGTAGGAAGTCATCATTTGCGTTTTTGACTTAACATAATGTCCCTGAAATCCATTCAGTTGGTGCATGTATCAGTAGTTTATTCTGAGTATGCTTTTCAAGTAAAAGTAAGTACTATATCAACTCACACTGTGCCAAAACTTAAACTACTCAAAACTGCACAATGTCAGGTTTAAAAAGACCTGTGAATTTTTGTGGAGGGTATGTGTGTGTGTGTGTGTGTGTGTGTGTGTATAATATTTACTTTTTAAAATTACAAATAAAGCACATAATTAGTCCTCTTAAAGTATAAGTTTGAATTAAGTATACAAAACCTGTAAACATCAAACCTAGAAATAATATAAAGCTAATGTTCATTGGTTATCCTGCTTTATAAATTGTTGTTTATTTAAACAGAAAAATTTTAGTTCACTAATTCTTTTTTCTTTTTTTTTTTTTGAGTTGGACTTTCACTCTGTCGCCTATGCTGAAGTGCAGTGGCACTCTTACAGCCACTGCAGCCTTGGCCAACTAATTTTTTGATTTATTGTAGAGACGAGGTATTGCCAAATTGCCCAGACTGGTCTCAAATCCCTGGTCTCAGGCAGTCCTCTCGCCTTCACCTCCAGAAGTGCTGAGATTACAGGCATGAGCTACCACACACAACTTCTTCTTTGCTTTCTTTGAAATAATTTCAATTTAATAAAATACTGTAGTAGTAGTACTGAGAACACATTTATATGACGTTTACCAACTTGTAGCATTTTGCCATATTATCATTTCTTCCCAACGTCTGTCTACCTATCAATCTAAATACCCTTGTATACACACATAGAGATATATAATATTTATTTTTTCTGAATTATTTGAACTTAGGTTGCAGAATCGTGAATCATGACCTTTAATATATCAGTATGTAATTCTATAGAACAGGATGTTCTCTTACATGGCCACAGCACAAGTAACAAGTCCGGAAATTTAACATTGATGAAATATCTTTATCTAATACAGTTCATGTTCCAGTTTCATCAGTTGGGTCCTTTTTGGTATTTTCCCATCTTCTACACAGAATCCAGTGCAGAGACGGAATGAATGTTAGTCGCCATTTCTCTTTAATGTTCTCTAATCTGGAATAGTTCTTTAGCGTTTGTTTTTTATGGCATTAACATTTTGGGGGATACAGGCCAGTTATTTTGTAGTGTTCCTTGTGATGGTTCCCCTTGATTAGCTTCTGGTTAACTCCAGTTAGAAGATCACATGAGTGGTATTCTGTGTTTTCAGGGAATTTACATCTAAAGCCATGTTACTTTTTATCTTCCAGCCAAGGTGTTGCGATTTCTCCATTGTGTAGCTACTAGTTTTCTATTACAAGTAACAAGTAGTCTGTGAGCAGTCACTTTGAGACCTTGCAAATATCCTGCTCCCTCAAACTTGGACCCTAGGATTTAGGGGTGGTACTTTAATGATTGTTGCCCAACTCAGTCTTTATTTTGAATATTCAAAATGGGAGAGGGCCAACCTTTCTAAATCACCTTGCCCTAAAAATTGAACATGATTTTGCAAATATTGACTTGTTTTAATATTTGAATCTGTACGTATTACATATAATAATTGCGAGTGCATTTTAACTTAAAATGGTGTTTAAATCCTCTGGGTTTATTTTCAATCTTTTGCTGCCCTCTGCAGGTCTATGAATATAAACCTTTGGAGCAAGGTAAGTCATCCTAATATTGTAGATCATAAGGTGATATATATAAAAAGCCATTAAAAGCAAAGGTTTTGATAGCTTTGCACATTTGTGATGTACTCATATATTAATGAATTTAGAATCTTGAAGTTGGTAGTTTTAAAACAGCATGAAGTGTGTGACTGAAGTAATCTTTGACTTAGTCCTGAATTCTTAACGAGGTTTTCAACTTTTCCAAAAGAAAACTGTTAGCATTCTTACAGTGACATTTGACCTTACAGATTCAATAGTTAATTTCCTTAATGTGTATGTATATATGCTTGTGTGTTTTTGCATATGAGTGATTCACAGACCAACTTTATACTGCTACCTTTTAAGGAGTTAACTGATTTCATGCAGAAAGTACAGTTATAGTGAATTGGGAGAAAGATTTTCAGCTTAAATTCAGAATGTACATCATTAACTAGAATTTCCAATTTGAATATTCTTTAAATATAAATTATAAATTTAATTCAATTCTATTTCGTGTATTACTCAAAATGCCATTCAAATGATACAGTCAATTCTAATATATAGTTGCATATTTGTGTCTAAAAAACTCATTTTTGTTAGACAGATTTTCATTGGTTTATTCATTAAATGAATGTGTCTGTGCAAAATTTGGTGTTAAAGATGACTGTCTTATCTCTATTGTATGGCTACAATTTCTAGAATATGTTGTCTTTTACATGTGTTTGGATTTTAAAAGTTTGTAGGTGAGGATTGTTTTGTTTGCTTTTCTTTTGAACAGTTTTTGCTTCTACCTTAGCTGCACTTTGAATTGCCATTAACTGCAGCATGAGACCAATTTTGCCTAATTTTCCACAATAACAAATAAATAGTAGTGGAAGATACTGCAGTTTGAGTTGTTAACACTAATATCAGGCACTGTACAAGAGCAAATAAGCTCAGTCATGGAATATACATAAAGTAGTTCGGAATTCCTTATCCATATCACTTTGGACATCTACTATATGTTTCTATTCTTATTATCTTCAGCCTGAGGATATACAGTCAACTACTGTGTTTAAAGTTATGGTTTCAATACTGTATGTTGTGTAATTTTGTCACAAAGATATATTTTTTATTAAAATTTCACTGGTAGGCTTAATGTTGGAAAATAAGTGTTGTGTATGTCTATTAGTGATTGTGAATTCAATTCATAAGAATCCATGAGAACAAACATATTAGATCTTTGACCTCTTTTGTTCTAATGCCACTGAAATGAATGGAAAATTGTCATTGAATAACTAAAAAATACGTTGGTGATCCAGAATATTTTACTTTATATTTCACTAAAGCTTAATTTAAAAGGAGGAAACTGGTTCAATTTCAACAAGACCAAAAATAATATGATGAGAAATTATATTGGTTGATAGTTCCTAAAAGCTATTATCTGTTTATAACAATTCATTGAAAGTGATGTCTATGTATCAGTTTATAAATCATTTTAGAGACTTTGTGACATTTCATAAACATTGCCATTTTCCTTCAACATGGGCTTGTTTTTGTTTTTAAAAGACAGACCTATTATTTAAAAACAAAACAATCTCCTTGGTGGGTGAGGGTGGTGTTGAATTACTGTGATATAGAATAATACCTTACTGAGGAGAGGCTTTATTATTTCAAGAATCCAATTTCATAGTGTATTTGTTCTTGTTTGCTTCTCTTGCTACAATGCACGAATTTTCTGTCTTACCAGATAACAGAATTGTTGTACAAGGATGGACGTTATTGCCAGGAGCCTCCAGGACCAACGGGTAGCGTTTCAATTTCGATGATTGTAACTTATCCACAAATCCATTCTTCTGTGTAATGAAGGTCTAGAAGGATTACGGCAGTAAACACTTTATTTTTGAAAGTGAAATTTGAAAACATTTGGTTATAAATCTTTATATTGATAAACATAACATTTTGAGATCTGAAGTGTTTGGTTTTATTATAATTTTTTTTAAAGACAGGGTTGGAAGGCTTTCTCTTTTCAGCTATTGAGGAAATGTCTCTTACAGCACCTATGAAAATAGACTTAAATTATTGATTCTTAGTATTTAGGTGCTTTTAATGTTTTGCAGGTGTAGTTAATTTTAAACATAAAATGTAAGAAAAAGGTCTTATCGATTTTTTCCACTTTAATATAATTTATTACCCAAAATATATTATTTTGATATTTAGTGGTTTTCAGTTTTCATATAATCAAGCATAGATTATATCGTTTTCTGTAACAAGGTACCCATCCTTCTTAAAAGTTCAGATTTCCTGTCCTAGATATTAACACATGGCCCTATACATTTTATGCTTGAATGCATAGGAAAATTACTGTTGTTACAAAACATCTTTGTTAATCTTGGTTTTTCATTGGCTAATAGGCAGCTCTCCACAGGATTACTGTATCTGCTTATTAAAATTATTTAACTTTCTATACTCAACATTTAACAATCCTTTATAATTTTATGTGTTTCCCTAAATAAATGTCACAAAAAAAGTACGGAAATGTGTACAGGACATTCATTTATTCTTACTACTTGTGATTTGGACAGGAGAGGGGTAAGGCCTTGGGCAGAACCACTTCTGTCACGGAGTGGTGGAAAAAAAATAGATTGAAGTAAGATTCAGTCCTGAAAAGCTGTCACTCGGTCTGAAAATAATTAATATTCCTTTCACTCACCAGTTAGATATGTGCTCCCAAACCACATAATCTCTATGCCTCAGTGATCATTGTTGCCATTTCAGAGCCTCTCATCAGGGTGACATCTCACACCAAAATGATTTCTTATAAATTAATCTTGATAACATGACAGTCTCAGTAATTTTAGTGGAATGCTTTCTCTTGTTTTTTTCCACAGAAGCTGTTGGCTATTTTCTTTATAACTTGATTGACAGCATGAGTGACTCAGAGGTACAGGCCAAGGAGGAGCGTTTGAGACAATACTTCCATCAGCTGAAGGAGATGGTACCATTTCATTTTTTGCTATATAATGCCTGTCCTGCCTGACATGTATCTATTAGATTTGAAATTGCTGCTTTTAAGTACAACCAGACCACTTCTCAATGACATGCAAGAGTTGGAGACTTAAATTATGTCTGAGATAATTTCTGTTAGACAAATTTCAGTTTAGTTGTCTAAAACTCACAGGGTTTTTTTTTTCTTTCCCCCTCCCTTCCCTTCTCACAGAATGTAAAAATTCCTGAAAATATCTACAGAGGCATTCGTAATCTCCTGGATAGCTACCATGTTCCTGAATTGATTAAGGTGTGTGTGAAATAGTAATCAACTTGATAAAATGCTTAATTTATATATAAAATATGTTAAAATTTTATATAAATATGATGCTTTTGGCCAAAAATAATTTTATTTCAATGGCAGCTATTAAAACAAAGTTTTCATTGATTGTTAGTAAGTACTATTTATATGTTGAGGAATATTTTTAAGGCATTAATTACAATGATTTATAGAATATTAACAGAAGTTTTGCAAAATTTGGAAAGATGGAAAAGTAACAGTAAAATGAGGTGAGACTTCCCAAATTTGCTTTTGGCATTTGCTAATACATTTTTTCATGTGTTTTCTAATTCTGTGCTAATTTAAATCTCACTTTTAGGATGTTAATATGTTGACTGAGAGAGAGAAGATAGACTCTCCAAAAGTAAGTAGGTTTTTAAGTGGTTCTACATTCTATAATATCCATATTTAATGACAATTCTAGATTGTGTCCTTATAAAATCAGTTGTTCCTAACATTTTTATCATCTTATATAAGAACTATGAAGTTGGTAAAAACCTTTTCCTCAGAAAAACTCAGAAAAATGTAAGAAATTTGCATGTATCTCACAAGATTTATTTACTTCTGGAGTCCATCCCCAGGTCTCCCTGTTAATATTCCTATGGCATTTATGACATTTAGGAAAGTAGAAAGGAACGTCAGTTTAAAGAGATGAATGAAAAGGGTGCATTTTCTTTCTTTTAGTAAGTTTTTATTTCCATTTGTATAGACTGTGCAACCTACATCATCTGAGTTGGAGTCTACACTTGAAAAACTAAAAGCTGAAAATCAGCCTATAGGAGATGTCCTAAAGCAACTCATATTATTGCTTTGTTCAGAAGAGGTAATATTTGTTTAAATATTTTTAATGTTTCCAAGGTAAAAAATTATTTATAGATAGCAGTAAGCAAAACCAAATACAATATTTACAATTTTTTACAATTGATTATTACCTCATGCTTGTAAAGAATGCAATTAAATGAAAGGTTAACTAATTTCAGCTACACCTTGAATGGCATGTTTTCGGGTTGCTGTAGTTTGTTTACGATAATCTGCAAAGTGAATGATAGTAACAGCCGTGATAGGTTTATCATACATGCCAAATGTCCTTTCAAGCCATGGCTCCGGTCTCTTATATCTAGATTGTCAAGCAACTGATACATGCAGTAGTCATTTGCAAGTCAAATATTACTAGGTTGTTAATGTAGGGATTGAAATTCCATTTTCCTGCTGGAAAAAAGCTCTTTCTGAGATAAAGGGTCTCTTGCCTTTTTTCAGCAGGCGTCCAGCTGTACTTTATGTTCATTTTAGTGTGTGTCTGCAATTTGTAGGATATCACTAGACTTTTTTTTTCAGTTTCTAGTTCAATATGATTTGTTCATAAGCATGTGGTTTTAGGGAAAAAATATGACTAAGATTATAATATGATACTGTTAATTTCTGAGATATTTCTTCATATTACTTGAATACTAAACTGGGGAACTTTTCAGTGATACATATTTCTATATCTAGAAATTGGATTGTGAGGCTGTTTGTGAATTATTTAATCTGGAAGTATTTTTCTTGTAGGTACCATACATAAAACCGAAAACATCAGATTTCGTATAAATACTGGCCTGTGCATATCACAGATAACAAATCTTTTAACCACTACATGTATATCTGATTTGCCTGCTTTTTAAAGTGAATAAAGATACTGAGCGACTGGATAAAGTTGTTATCATGAAACTGTTTATTTTGAAAGTTCTATGAACTTTCTCTAAACTCTGAACATTAAAGTTAAAAATGTGATATTTTTACCCTCACGTTGATTGATTTCTTCTTTCTTTTTCACTTCTATCCTTTATTTCAGAATATGCAAAAAGCCCTAGAATTGAAAGCAAAATATGAATCGGACATGGTTGTTGGTGGCTATGCAGCTTTAATAAATTTATGCTGTCGACATGATAATGCAGAAGATGCACTGAACTTGAAACAAGAATTGTGAGTACCCTGGCACTGAAATAAGCCATCAACATTTATTCTGATATATAGTCCTTGATATATCACCTCGACTGAATATTACTCTCTTATATAATTTGGAAAAATTATTTTGTAGTCAGTGATTTTGAAATTTCATAGTATAAGGGTCTTTAATTGTGACTTGTTTTCAGCAAGGTGTCTTTGTTACAGTATGATAAAACATTCTAGACCTTAAAGCTAAGTTTTTTTTTTTCTATTGCTTACCCATCTGCACATCACAGCGGTGGTGATGGTAACTGTTTCATGAGGCTTGATGGCATTTTTCTTTCTATATTATAGTGTTAACAAAATTCTGTCCATTTCCCAGGTTTCCCATTCTGGCAGATTTATTAAATAAAAATGTTTTTGGGTGTTTCAGTGTTTGTGATGAAGGTTTGAATCATTTAAAGCCAAAGAGGTTCTTCATTAGTATCTTTGCAAATGGAGTGATGTAGTTATATGTAATGTTAGACTTTTACATCTAGTCACTTTGAATATAATTACATGTGAATTTATGTATGACTTCAAAAAGAAAGCTGAAATGTAGAGGCCGATGTTAATAACAATCCAGACCTTCTGATGAACTTTTGGAACAAGATAACATAGATATTGGCAGTTCTTTTTGCAGTTTATTGACTTTTAACATTCTATAAATGATGGCTTTAATTTTTAGTGACCGTCTAGATTCATCTGCTGTCCTTGACACCAGCAAGTACGTAGGCCTTGTAAAAGTATTGGGAAAGCATGGCAAGCTCCAAGGTAAGCCTCAGCACATAAAGAAATATGTGATGCAAGTACCTCGCCACTGGAATAACATGTGAATTGATATTAATGGTATATCATGTCCTGCAAAGTGCTTGAACACTTTGCATACAAATTTGCATGTGAATCCAACCAGAGCTGCATGGACAGTGTAGGCCATTAGTTTTAATGGATTGGCAAGCTTGTCATTTACATTTGCACAGCTCAGTGCCTTTTGCATTTCTGTAGCTAGTTTTTATTAGCATTGCTGTTTGGATTGAGTTTGAAGATCATGACTTATGGCACAATTTACTTATATGCCTGCACTAATGACTTTGTCTTTGCTTAAGAAGGTCTGAAGGCTGAACATAAAACCTACAAACGTAATCACATACATAAGAATCTGAATTTTGCAGTAGCCTTTGTTTTAATTTGTAATAACATTAATAAAGTATATACTTTAATTAAAGTTTGTTTAATAGTTCATGGGAATAGCATAGCTGATTATATAGCTAATTTGCATACTCTGATTTTCTCATTGTTGAGATAAATGCTAAGCCTAATATAATTAGTTACACTTGATAATATAGTCTTAGTATTTTGCTTGTTTCTTAACTTTCTGATTTGGCTTTATTTTGAAACTTGCTTTTTCACCTTCCTCTCTTCCTTTGATTTCTAGAAAAGGTTCTTGTAATTTTATTATAAGACAAATTGTATGGGGAAAGTATTAGAATATTGAATTTTTTTCCTAGGAAGCCTTTCTAACTTTTTATAAGAATTAGCCTGTTTTTTTTACAAAATCACTTTTTATAAAGAAGCCAAAGCATTTTTGTCTGTGTCATAATTAAAAACAACATTATAAAAATGCACTTATTCCATATCCTGAAATGTTTGTTTCTGCCTTCCTAATGAAGCTTAATGAATCTAATGTATTAACATGCAGTCTTTTGGAAAGCTTTCATTGGCTCTGCTTGGCTAATTAGTATCGACATAGCAAACAGGCCCTATCGGTATCAGACCATTAGTCTGGCTGTATATACAGTGTAAACACATCTTTATTATCTGGCCTCCTGACAAGCCATCTGCTGAAGAAACAATGGTGTGATTTAGCAGATGTTAGCTCTGAACGATAAAAGCATCCATTTAGGAGGATCTTACAGCTATAGGGCAGACTGTACAGGGTTATGTGGTGCAGAGTGGGCACACAGTCCCTATCTATAATTTGTAGTCAAAGTTGCAGGGAAATGATAAAACCATGCTATTGTGGATTTATAATTGTAGTCTCGTTTAGAAATGCAAGTAGTAATTAACTTGAAATCGGCATTATACACTAGAATTTACATTCCTGCTGGGCTTGAAATGCTGTTTTAATAGCAGTTTGTTTTCCCTACATGAAATTACCTAAGGGTCTTTTGTGTTACTTCATTGTAGATGCTATTAACATTCTAAAGGAGATGAAAGAGAAGGATGTTCTTATCAAAGATGCAACAGTCTTGTCCTTTTTCCATATCCTGAATGGCGCAGCTTTAAGAGGTGAAATTGAAACAGTAAAACAGTTGCATGAAGCCATCCTGACTCTAGGGTTAGCAAAACCATCCACCAACTTAAGTTCCCCATTGGTCACTGTGTACCTGGAAAAGTAAGTTAATTGAATTTTGAATTTAAAATATTGGCATTAAAAGAATGAGTCTAATAATTTTGGAATTGTAGTTTGTAAATACTCTGGTGTTGAGGAAGCCTTGGAGGTCATTTGCCAACAGAATAAGAGGACAAATAAGGACTAAGTGACTTTTAAAACCACCAGTAGCCCTGTGGCCCTGTGGCTTACTTCTCAGTGGAATGATTTCTAGTGCTTTTTTTGTAGGAGTTTGTGATGATTACATGAAATTGGATTTAGTTTTTTCGAGTTTTGAGCCTAATGAGTGTTACTTATTAATATAAGAAAAAAGGCTCCTGTAGGGCTTTTGATTATGTGTCATGACTGTTACTCGTAATACATGTAGAAATACTTCTCCAGTGTTCGTTTTCTCCATAGGATATTTTAGTTACATACACTAATATAGTTATTCTGGCTTTGATAAATGTTGTAGAAAATTCCCCTGTCTTGTGGGAAGATGAACTTTGTTGATAGGGCAGGATTTACGGAGTTGGAGCATTTTTCTGTTTGAAATGCTCATGTTGGTACTCAGTTGAAGGCATTATTTGCAATGCAAATCATAAAATCAGTCTACTCTTTTGTAATGAGTGAAACATTTTAGTAAGATGATTAAGTACCCTTTATTATCTTCTTTTGCATGTTTTTGTTTTCTCTTTTGCTTTTTAAGTTTCCTAGATCTTACCTCCTTGTCATCTTTTGCATAGCTTAACACAGTTTATAATCTGCTTATTTTGTGATTGGGATTTTCTGGTTTCAAATATGGACCTTGCCCTATCAATGTCAGGGGAAAAATAAAATACTATATGTTTTAACAGTTCTTATTTTTTCCCCAAATTTTTGGTGATTTTTTCTTAATTTATTAGGGGGTATAATTAATTGAATTTGATGATTGATTTAGTATTGAATTTTTAAATGTATAATAAAAAACATCTCTTTTAACTAGCTTTGATAGGAAATGCAGGTATGCATGCACATATGAAATAATTCCTTTGCCATCCAATCGAAAACAATTATCAAGTTAAATGATTGGCCAACTCTTAACCTCCACAATCTCAGCATTACATCCTTTTAAAGGAGTAGTGATTCAAACAATTACTGCATTATTGAGTTATCATATTCACAGCCAACTTTATATAGAAATCCTATAATTAATATGCTTCCTATTAGAAGTTTTTTGATTGTTTAAAAGACCCATCTCTGCAAATTGCATGTGCAACTCTGCATAGGGATTTGAAAGAAATGGGCCCTGTGCCCAGAAGAATTAGGCCCTCCTACACTACTGGGCAAAAATAAAATAATTGCAGTGAAAGTGAGGCCACGGTAGAAAAGTATCTTACAAATAGAAATACTTTGAAGACAGAGGAGACGTGAAAGTTTTCCGAAAGAGGTCTGCAGATGGGGCTCATGAACCAAGAAGAGCTTGCCCAAGGGAGCACGAATTCAGATGTTAACCGGGATCATCCTCTGTGCTTCTGACTGGACAGTACAGTCAGATATTTCTGGGTCTCAGTCAAATTTGGCTTTCCTGTCAATTGGGCTAAAGAAATCTGTATTTGTATCTTTTCTTTTTTGGTACCTTACTGCTTTTCAGATACCCGTCCTTATGTTTTATTTTTGTTTTAATTATTACCTTCTATTTTTATTTGCCTGTGTTTTATTTTATTTTTATTATTATATTTTGGGGGTAACTATATTTACTTTGCAGAGGCAGTCCCCCGACAAGATATTTTAGTTTCATCTATCATAGTAGAAATGTTTTGTTGACTCTTTCACTCATGAGAATAATAAAAAAAAAGGAGATAAAGAAAATTTCATATTTATAAAATTGCAGAAACCAGTAGTAGCACTCATATTTGGGGGAAATGTTGAAGTAAAACATTAACTTCAGGACATTTTTCCAGTTGTGTTTTCTGCATTAGCTAATTAATTCAGAATCATGACAAATACTAGGATTAAGTACACCAACGTGCCAAAAAGTCCACATGTATTTGATTTGATTAAATGTGTTTAATCTTCAGTAATATCATGTAATTGACATCAGCAGGTATGAGCTCATCTGGGGAGTGAGCCTTATTTATTCAAACTTCTGATGAAATTATTATAAAAAACATTTCAGAACGTTGTAACAAATTTTCATCCTTTCATTCAAAAGCAAGCTTCTTTTTGGCATGTCATTGCAAAAGACTCTAAAGAGTATATCACTTTCATATTGTAATTCTGAAGCAAATCCATGAGATGAAGTTCTTTAGTAAGATAATCTTGAAGATTCAGTAGATCTGGCAGGGCACGGTGGTTCATGCCTGTAATCCCAGCACTTTGGGAGGCAGAGGCGAGATGATTGCCTGAGCCCAGGGGTTCAGGACCAACCTGGACTACTTGGCGAGATCTTATCTCTACAATAAATTTTAAAAAATTAGCCAGGCATGGTGGCTCACACCCATGGTTCCAGCTATAGGCGGAAGGAACACCTGAACCCAGCAGGTCGAGGCTGAGGTGGCCGTGAGCGTGCCACTGCACTCCAGCATGGGTGGCAGAGTAAGACTCTGACTCAAAAAAAAAAGAAAGATTCAGTAGATCTCAATTTTGAACTGACTTTTCCAGCATTGGATAGAACACAGGAGAAATTAATACTGTGTTAGTTTGTATTACTTGGATAATGTAAAAAAGCTCTGTGGGTATAGAAATAATATGTTTTGTTTCTATTCATTTGTCAAGGGAAATCCAAAACAGGAACAGGTTTGGAAAATCATAAAGAAGTTGGTAAACTGCTTCTGTATTATCAAGATGATAATACTCACATTGAACAGAAAATTGAAGACAATGTTTGTGTGTTTCATTTACACATTACATTACAGTCTCCAAGCCATATCTTTACATATAGTCCAAATAAAAATTATTTTAAACATTTTCTTTGTTAACTATTTTTAAATGTATTTCTTTTATTAAAATCGTTCAGGCAGATGACAGAGATCCTCTATATTAAGGAAGAAAGGAATGTTTTAAAATAGGTTTAAAAAGCTTTTGATTAGTCTTCATGTTATAGTAAAGGAAATGAAATTAATAAAGTGGGTCATCATATTTGAAAGCATAACAATTTGTATGATGCAATTTCAGATTCACTTATTTTATACATTGATCCATTTTGATTTCATTACATGCATTCAAAACAACTGAAGCTGTTTAACTGGATTATATTAGTGCAAATGATCAAAGCAGCTTTAATTTCTGCTTTCCATTAAGGGTTTTTTGGGCTGATTTGTGCTATAATCTGTATATGCACATATGCATTTCATGTAAGTGCATCATGGACTTTGTATATATAATCCTCCCAGAAATCTTGCTAAATTAATCTTGAGTTCTTCATAAAGGTCACAATTTTTCTAAGGTGAACCTTTAACAGTATAAGTTTTGAAACTCACTGTAACACTTTAATATGTGTCATAAATGGGAAATATACTTTAAAAATGCTGATTATTCTGTCATACATGCTTCCCTTCAATTTTAGCATCTTCATTTGTACTGGATACTTTTATTATTTATGGGAATGCTTGCCTTCTAGAGTAAAACTCTTTATGTGCTGAAAGTAAATTAAGGAGGTTTGGCTTTTTTACTCCATTATTGCAATTAAGAATTTAGCATCATCAGTGCCAAAGGACAAAAAGTGGTTCATTTGCCCTGGGGGGACAGGACAGTGATAAGATGATTTTTCGTCAAGGATCATTGGGTCGTAATTAAGTTACATTCATGGCTATTGCTTTTTGAAGGATGATTGGTAAATGACAGGCTTCATGTGCTTAGTACGGACAGTGTGCAGTAGGGTTTTTTTCTCCCTCTGTCAGAAAATCCTGTTGAGCCTGATAATGTAAATGTGGCATTTTATTCTGAACAAAAGAGCAGGGAAATGAGCTATCTTGTCTAATCATTCAGTTGTTTAACACCGACTTCCAGTTTAGACTCAATTGGCTGGAAAGCACTTGACATGTGAAGTTAGTGCTGTTCCGAACGCATGTTTGAGTAAATTTTAAAGTAAGTGACAGCTAAATTGTACCTAGGGAAATTACAAAGCCTTCAACACAGTTAATTTTTTGGGGAGGATTAGTTGTAATTGCAACACCAGTCTCCTTGAAGATTCCTCATTTATAGATGATGAACAGAAAAAAAACAGCTCTTTAAAGTGCTAGTTCTCTTAACAGAATAATTTTTGTGAAGAAGATGGTTTCTCTTGAATTGATTTCTTCCCACACGGAACATCTGGTTCGGATTTGTAGAAGAGTTGTTTTTAGGGTGTTGAGTTTGTTTTTTGTTTGTTTCTTTCCTTTTTAACCCCCCCCCACAACCTCTCTTTTCTCTAGTGATTTCAGATTTGAGAGCTTTTCAATCAGGAAGTCCTTTAGTTAAATTGCCACTTCACTAACACTTTATGTGTAATGTTGAAGCACTTCATTCCAATTAAAAATCAATATTTGTCATCTTTTTTGTTGTTTAAGTATACTCTCTGGATTGTAAAGTTGTATACTATAACTAAAGAGACTGAGTTTAAAGCCATTGGTAGGTGAATAGATAACTGTCACTCATTATTCTTATTTTAACAATTTAAGGTCATATGAGACATATTTATGATTTTTACAGTTATATGTATTGAGGAATTTATGTGAGTTAAAAGTACTTTGTTTCCTGGTACTTTGAAGTAGATATTTTTATGATGGAAGATGTCTGGTGAATGTATACCCACAAACTTAGATCTTTCCTAGTATTGTTTTTCATTATAGCCCATACTTCAATTTCATAATGAGGACTAAAACAAGAGGTCCCATCAGATTTGCCGCTTGAAACTTGCCTTTTTGGATACCACCCTATGTATGGGGAAACATTACAGTTTGTAGTAGTTGTGTGTGTGTGTGTGTGTGTGTGTGTGTGTGTGTGTGTGTGTGCGCGCGCACATACATACACATACATAGTTAGTCGTGATCCCTTAAAAAATGAATTATAGATTCTAGAATGAATTTTGATATGGGCCAAGTAAGTCTTTTCAAGCTAATAAATATAACTTTATTATAAGTTTTCAGATTACTTATTGGATCCAGCCTGTTAAATATGTGCATTCTTAAAATTTTAAATGTCTTTATTTTATAGACTCGTAGACTTTTAGTAAAGCTTGTCTTGCTAATTTTTATCAAATAAAGTACAACTTTTTAAAATGATTGTTCTTTATAAGCATATCTAGTTTTATACATGAAGATTATACAGTTCATTAAAATTTTGAGGATGGTATCTGGTCTCTAAAATATCACAGTAGATTTTTTTTAAAAGAGATACAGCATGGGAGAGTTAATTTTCTTTTAGTGCTAATTGTGAAAACAGTGACTAAATTTTTATGAGGATGAACTTTTAAAAATTTGTTCATAAAGATTTAGAAGTTATGCTTACATGCTAAAATAAGCATGGGCTCAGTGTTGTGAATGCAGAATTAGTATAGCAACATTAATTTCTTCAAAGGATTTCTTCAAAGGAGATTGTTATTTTTGAGTAGAGTTTTAAGTTGCTTCTGGTATACAAAGGAATTCACAGATCACTTTAGGTCGCAGAAGCTAGTATTGTTCTACATTTTGACTGTTGAGCAGTTTTCTCTTTTCTCTTTTGATGTGCTTCCTTTACTGATTTCATTCTGCCTAATTAAAGTGGTATTTTCACATGATGATTTCCTCTGCTTGTGCGAAACACTTGAGTAGATGTGCCTAGTGAGAAAAGATACATAACACTTCACAGTATTAGAACTGGGAGGAAACCCAAAGGTCCATGAGGTCTGCCATTGTGATACTCTGCTTTTCATCGCCACTTCTAGAAATGTACCACATTGCCACAGTAGAGCTGCCCCAGTACTCTAATCATTTGAGATTGAAATCCAAAGTCCTATGAGTATACAATTTTCATCATCTAAGTTTTCAAACTTTAGTATGAGCAATTAATGATGACAAATTATGTGAAGCATGTACATTTGTGCCTTTTAAAATGATATGATTCAGTCACGAGTCCGAATGTAGATAATATAGACTAGTCATTTAGTTCATTTCTGTCTCCAGAACAGGGTGTATGAAGTGTTGCATTACAAATTTCTGATTCGTTTTGTTGGCAACCTAAGAGCAGTAACCTTGTTACTTTCAGTTACTAACAGATATATGAATCATTTCCATTTCGCTATTCTTGTCTTTTCTGTTGTTGTTCTGAACATGTATAATCTTCAGAAGCGTGTATTTGAAGACCAAAGACTATTAACATGTCGTTTTGATTGACAGAACAATTATTCATTCATTTATTGATAGCTTTGACCTAATGTAGGGGAAATATAATTGAGACAATACCATTCTTGTTTGGGAATTGATCTGAAAATGCAAATCTTGCCACTTAAAAAAAACCAGTATGTGTTAGTTTTGCTTTTAAAAATGTTTTAGCAGTTTTTAATTCAGTGGAAGTGTAGAAAGGCAATAACTGAACCCGTGTCTGAAGCAAGGGAAAATACTGATTATATAAAGCTTATATCATATGTGGTAGCTACAGTACCATTTCTCCTGTATGACAGTAATCTAGCCTGCAACATGTACTTGCACGTTTGAAATTAACCTGTAATTTAGTCTTCACCCCAAATGACAAAAATTCAAATGACTCTGTGGGGTGCCAGAAGATGCACTGTAAACAGGGTTTAGTAAGGGGATATGGTAGAGTTCCGTCAGGATAGGCTCATTTTCACTGTGTCAGTATTATTGCAGTAAAATTAACATTCTTCGTTCTATTTTACTTTTTTAGTACATCTCAAAATCTTAATCTAGATAAAATAGTAATTCAGGGTCAGGCTTGGTGACTCAGCCTGTAATCCCAGCACTTTGGGAGGTTGAGGTTAGTGGATTGCCTGAGCCTGCGGGTTCGAGACCAGCCTGGGCAACTTGGTGCGACCTCATCTGTACAATAAATCAATAAAAATTAGCCGGGTATGGTAGCACGTGCCTGTAGTTCCGACTACTTGGAAGGCTGAGGCGGAAGGATCGTTGAAACCCAGCAGGTCGACACTGGGGTGGCTGTGAGTGTGCCACCGCACTCCAGCCTAGGTGACAGAGAGACTCCAACTCAAAAAAAAAAAAAAAGTAATTCAGTCTAGAGCAGCATAACATTTCTGTAATGGACAAAAATGTGGGGATTTGCTTGAACAAAAAAACGAAAAAAGACTTTCTTATGAAAACTATTTCTTGTGTGAAATTTATAGCCTCTGCAACAACTGACACTCATTTTCACTAGTTGTACTTAGGTCCATGTCTCTCATCATACCTCTTTTTAAAATACATTTCATATTTTTCTTTCAAAAATCTTTTGACTTCTTACTCCAAGTTGTACCACCTTATTAGGTTATTCAAACAACAGTGCTTTTAATAAAGCATTATGTGTAATTAGAAATACTGAGCTGTTAGTGAGAAGTTTAGGGACTTGGTTGCTAATACCTTCCTGTTTACCTACTAGCCTTAGGCCAATCAATTTCTAGATGCCTCAGTTCCTTCATCACTTTCAAAATAAAAGTGGTGACGTGCAGAGTTGTATCACATAATCTCTTTTAACTCTCCAAGGTCTTATGTATATCTCATATTATCATTTTCCTTTTAAAGGAAAAAAGTAGTTTTTGAGACCCCACAAGAATATATTTCTATGTTCTTATTATCGGTATATATTAAATATTAGAATTTTAATACAGTTTTTCCTATCTTAAAATGTGTATACATTTTTTAACACCCTCTGTATATTTTTATTTTTGTTTCTCAGCACATGAAAGAAGCCTTGATTTTCCAGTTAGAAATAATTTTTAAAAGCTTACTCTTTAATGAAAAAAAGCTTAGAGTTCTCCTAAAATTCATTGACCCAGAAGACTATCCTAGTTTTAGCAGTAGTACATTCCTATATATATGAAACCTGAAGTTTTTTCCTACTTAGCTTATAAAGTGGCAGTATGAAAAATATGATAAAGTTGGAAAGTCCTTGAAAATTTCTTAATAGTTTCTGATAAGCATTTGATGAAGTTTACCAAATCTGAATTATTCAGATTCAGGGCCATAAAGGCACATTAATAGTTGGAAAAAATATTTGACCATAATTCTTGCTTTTAGAAATAATGCATTCTTGTGGCAACTTACTGTATAAAGTCAGATTTTATTTATAATAAAATCAGTGAATGCCTTCATCTCTTGGGACATTTTTTTAAAGTACCACTTAGCAAGTAAAATAAATAAAAGATGAAGCAAGATAAATAGTAGGCCGCTAATGATGAACATTTGTATTTCTATAAAAGTATTTTTTCTTTTTTCATTTTGGCTTTGTGCTTTTCTACCTTAAGTAAAGCTCCGTTGTTTACATTCTGATTGTTCATTGTATAGCTCTGTAAAGTATTACTGAATTTGATATATTGTATTCATTGTTAACTTTTGATGCTTCCAAGGGATGATTTGCCTGCTGCTCTTGAAGCCACTATTAACTGCTGTGAGAAATATAAGATACTACCAAGGATTCATGATGTCCTGTGTAAACTGATAGAGAAAGGCGAGACTGATCTAATCCAGAAAGGTTAGTCACTAATACCTTAATGTAGTTGGAATTTTTTCCCTCCATGTTTATTTAATTTTGATGTATTATTGTAAAGAGAAACTTCAGCAGAAGGCAAGAAAAATGAATTGAATGGAAAAGAATTGAAAAGTATCAGGTAGACTTTCAATATTACAGATATTCTTGATTTTAGTAACTGTTCATTTTGAAAAGTTACTCCTCCATTTTTTTGTGTGTGTTCTACTTATTGGCAATCTATCTTTATGAAGATTTTTTTTACCCTGATCCTCATGGGTCCTTTTAGAAGCTGGTCTTAGGGGCTTAATGTCATACATATATACAATTAGATAAGTAATATAACAGAAAATTAGTTAATATAGTTATAATTTTTAAGTTCTTAATATTTGTCTTTAAGATAAAGCTTTCTTGAATTTGTCTAGAACTTCATATGATACTGGGTTTCTGTTTTTATTTTCCTATATGTATTATTTCTTTCCTCTCTAGCAATGGACTTTGTGAGCCAAGAACAAGGTGAAATGACAATGCTATATGATCTCTTCTTTGCCTTCCTACAAACAAGAAATTACAAAGAGGCCAAGAAGATCATTGAGGTGTGATTTTTAACTACAATATTCTAATTGTACAGCTATTTAGACTCTTAATTAGAATACATTTAAAAATTTTAACCTTTAATTACACTTGTACTGATTCATGTTAATAGAATTCAATCCCAATAATGTGGGGAGAAGGGGGAGCTCGACCAGTTTCTTTATTGTATATAATTACAGTTCAGAAAAGGCAGTCTGGTTGTATATTGAATTTGTTTCCTCACTTTGTTAAATTCACTATTATATATCAAAATGATATTTGCATATTAAATCTTGGATTGTGGAACAATTAAATTAAACTGGCATTCCTGGGTGTAAAGTTGCTAATCCTCTTTGCCAAAGAATTCTTTGTTCTTAAAAGCAGTGGAATTTAATTTGCTGCAGACCATGCTCAGATTTATTTGTAATGCTTGTCTACAAGTTAATCAGCCAAACAAGTGCTGTCTGCAACTGTTTGGCATTTAATTTAAATTTTCTTCTTCTTCTTTTTTTTTTTTTTAACTATGGTAAGCAGCTTATGGGAAATGGTAGGTGACAAACCTGGCCTATTTAGGATTAGTATATTTTATCTAGGCTTTACTAAATTTTTCTTACTGGAATTGATAAGTCAAAGGCCAACTATAAAGTCTATCCAAATTGTGATTAAACACTCTGTGTCCACTAAGAAAACAAAGCATTCCACTGAAGGCAGTGGACCCTTTGACTTAAGAAGAATTATTTCATGTGATTAAAACTGCTAACTTATAGTACATCAGTAATCATGTTTTTCTCAGATCACACTTTGCTTTTTACTCCATGTTTTTTTCCAAGAATACACAGTGGTTCGGATGCACAGGCAGTGTTTGGCTTCCTTGTTTGTATATTGAGAGTTGCTTATCATGAAACTGGAAATGTAGGTACACAACTCAACAACAACAATAATAATATTATTATTGTAAGTGAGAAAGCAGGACTTATTGAGAGGACAGAGAAACTCCCACAGTGGGAGGGGACCCGAAGGGGTTGCCCCTATTATTATTATTTTAAAGGGAGAAGTATAGTATAGGAAAGGAGGACTGTGAAATTAATTCACAAGTTTTCTCTTTCTGTCTTATGACTCAATCTACCCACCTGTCAGGGGACAGTGGGGTGTGCCATCTAAAACAGGTGTCTTCTGGAACTCGGGTAGTTTGTCGACATTTTCTAGAAAATAGCATAAATTCTTCCAGTCTGCAAGTAAGGGGAGCTATCTGCTACTCTTGATGCATAATGTCAGTATTACAGGTCACTGACTAAAGTAGGCAGGAAGCTCAGGCTTTCTGATAATAGCAGTGAGTGTTCTAAGGAGGAAAGCATGTATCCCTCTTTATGTAATCAGGTATGCTAGAAGGAGCCGAAGGCGTAAGAGTGAGTTCTCATTTTGCCTTCTGCTTGCGTGTGTGATAATGACTAAGTTACTAAACCTTTCTAAGCTTCCTCATCTATAAAACAGAATGTCATATCTGTCTTTAAGATTCAATCACATAATGTATGTAAAGCAGCTTGCATGTTTCCTGGATTATGGTAAGTGATCAATAAAATTAATTCTCATTGCCTCTTAAAGATAGGGGTTGTGATGTCTTCTTTACCTCACATAATTCACAGTGTGATCCTTAGCATAAGGTACATTTTTGTCACATGAGCGGGTGAGAGAGATGGCCTCTTCATTGCTTTAGAGCTTTGCCAGTGAATACCACTATTTAGGAATGGGAGTCTGCTGGAGACAGAGTTTTCACAATGGATGTGTGGATGAAATGTTTTAAAGAGTAAAGAATAGCTTTACAAAACCACTGCGGTGGTACCTGAGGGCAGGACAGCAAGGTGTGTAATACATGAGACTATACTGATGCCCATTGTCAGGGTTTTTAAAAAATTGTTAGTTGGGGGTGAATTAAAGTGGAAGCCTGCTCTTTTTGCTGTTAAAATTCAAAAGTTTTATAAGGATTATTGAAAATTTTAAAAGTAACAGAAATCAATAAGCTGGGAATTTATGAGCATATGAAAGAATACTGTTGGCCTGGCTTGGTGGCTCAGCCTGTAATCTCACGCTTTGGGAGGCCGAGGTGAGTGAATTGCCTGAGCCTGTGGGTTCAAGACCCACCTGGGCAACTTGGCGAGACTTCATCTCTACAATAAATCAGAAAAATTAACCGGGCATGGTAGCACGTGCCTGTAGTTCCAGCTACTTAGAAGGCTGAGGTGGAAGGATCGCCAGAGCCCAGCAGATCAAGGCTGCGATGGCCAGGAGCAGCTACTGCACTCCAGTCTGGGCGACTGAGTGAGACTTCAACTAAAAAAAAAAAAAAAAAGAATACTGTAAGTCCTGAGCAACATTTTTATCATTCCCAAAAAAGCAATAATATCAGTAGGTAGATTCACTATGGTTGAATTTCCAAAGCTGCTGTGTATTTGAAGCACTGTGGAAGATAGCAAGATAAATGAGTCATAATGCGTATATTGAGTGACTAAAGATAAAAAGAAAGATCAGTGTATAAATATAAATGTATACATAATACATTTAACATAGTCTTATACTTTACAGGATTATTGCAAGAAGGTGAGATTGTAACTTTTTAAAGTTCTTCTGTATTTTTTTTAGTTTTCTGTAATGAGCACATATATTTTTATGCTCAGAAAAAGTATTCTTATACTCTTTTTTCCTTTGAAAGAGAACAGAGTGAATTAGACTAATATCAACCCTCAGGATGCTAATGTGAAGCTCCTTGAACAGGAGATTAATATGTGTATAGACTGATGTATGAAAATGAAAGGTGTTAACTGCTGTAAGAAAGAAAGAAATAATTCTGAGAGTTCAAGAGTGGAACCTATTCCCAGTGTAGGAAATTAGGGAAGACTCTGGAGGAAATAGTATGGTGGATCTGGTAGCACTTTAACGCTTGGAAGTTTGATGAGATTGGGAGGTGTATTAGAAGGATAGATTGTTCCCAGATTTTAGAAACCCTTGGTATCAAAATGAGGAAATAGGAGTTAATCTGAGCAGTGTAAAAGAAATATATACTAGCAAAAGTTGTAAGATAAATTAAAGGGGGATTGAAGCAGTGAGATTAATAAGGGTCTAGATTAGGATGGTAGTAGTAGGGATTTTTAAGATACTTTACACAGTCATCACAAATAATATGTAATTGAAGGACAGAGACTTTAGTTAACAGAAGGTAGGATGACTTAACATAGACATGAGGTAAGCAAAGCTCTGACTTAGTTTATACAGCATCTCCTATCTCCTTAAAGTTGGTGTTGACAGATTTCTTCATCTGAAATTTCTAGATTGAAGCCCTTTAGCTAAGGTGTTTTGCTTGTTTATTTGTTGTCAAGACTAGTCAAGTGCAGTAATGGGGGTGGGGGAGAGTAAAACAAGGAGTTCAATCTGAAACTGTAAACCGTGAATTGAGATAACTCACTACCTTTGGACCAGCCATGACTAAAGTGGTGATAGTTTTGCTTGACTTCCCACTTTGACCAATTTCCCCTCCCATCCTCTCTTCTTTCCTCATGTCACCCTCCCCTCCTTCCTTTAACAAATAATTACTGATTATATCTCACAGTCTAGTCAAAGAGATAAACCTTCAAAGGAAGAAATCTATAAAATATAGTAATTGCTGTAAGACTAAGTGTTGTAGAAAGGACTAGGGATTTCGTAGGTAGTGATGTTTGGGATTAAAACTAGAGGGTGAATTGGGAGCCAGCTAGTAGAGTGAAGGAAGATAAAAGCATTTCAGACAGAGGGAGCTGCCTATGCAAAGGCCCCGAGGCAGGATAGTGCTTCCACCTTTTATCCTTGTTCTGCTTATTAGAAATCTTATTAAATAACACTAATAAGATAGCAGCTAGAATGTCTGGTGTATTATTAAATATGTAATAAATGTTAGTTTGATTCTCTTCTTTCTATGTGACATTCTTTCCTATGTCAAAGTCATCTTTTTCATCTCTTGTGCAGACACATCCTCTGAAGGCTATCTGTCTCAAGTTCCTTCCAGTGTTCTTATGGCACAACCTGGAATTAATATACCAGTTAGAAAATGTTCACAAGTTATTTTTTTGCAAACTTACACAAGTATGATTATATCAGATACAGTGTGAAATACATTCTTTGTCTTGCCAGTAATGATGATCAATCTGTTTTTTTTCCCTGTATAGACTCAAGTAAAACACATATTGTTATTTAATGTGCCAAACATAAAGACTCACTATTCTTCATGGTTTTATTGTCTTTTTGTTAAGTGTGTCCTTGTATATAATTGAAGTGGATTGCATCGTACACCTTATATAATACTTTCTTTACCCTTCACCACTGTCTGTTCTTTTTCCTGAACATAATTAAGAACTCTTTTAAGCATTATTTTAAATGGCCATATTATGCCATTTCATAAATGAACTAAAGTTTATTTGTCCCCCATTCCTTGGAGAAACATTTTCACTATTCTAAGTAATAATTATAATTCACATTTGTACCTATGGGCATATTTGGTTTTCAGAAGTGGGTCAAATGCTGTGATCATTTGTTATTTCATTTGCTTCTCAGTGCTCTGAGTAGTTCAGTAATCACTTCCTGAATGTCTGCCATGTGCTAGGCACTGCAAGGTTCTCAGTGCAGATACAAACAGGGTAAAATTCTGCTTTAAACTTAGTTAGCATTTCTTATTCTAGCCTCTTCCCCTGGGGTTCAAACTTAAATTACCAGCAAAACAATATGACTTGTAATAGTAGCACTCTTATGCTTTTCAGATGATTTTCATGTACATTTCATATGCGTCTCACAAAACAGTTTTGAGAAGCAATTAGGGCACAAAACTGAAGTTCTGCTGGGTTGTGGAGCTTATTTATTGGCTAAATACAGGTTGAGTGTTCCTGATCCAAAAACTGTAATCTGAAATATTCTGGAATCCAGAACTTCTTGAATGACACTGAAAAAAAATGCTCATTGGAGTGCTTTGGATTTTGGATTTGAGATGTTCAGCCAGTAAATATAATACAGATATTCCAAAATCTAGAAAAATCTGAAACCCTTCTGCTTCCAAGCATTTGGGATAAGATACCCAACATATATTCTTGGGATTTGAAATTGGGCCCTGGTTCCTGTTTTCTGTTGTTTCCCCTGTACTATCCTTGCCAAGTAATCCTGGCCCCTCAATATCTGAACTACCAAAAACAACTTAACTCTCTCTCCAAAAATGGCTCTTTCTTGCCTTTTCCTTCGCCTATCATACTGCGGCCAGAGAAAATTTGCTGCTTCTCAGTGGGGAAATGACTTTTGGTTTCAGATCAAAAGTTTGGATTCCATTGATCTCCCAATCTTGGCTATCCTTCCTTTTGTTCTTCACTAAATCAAATTCAGTGTTTTTTTTATCTTACTTGCCTTTCTTAATAAGGGGATTTTAGAGCTAGTTTTTTTTCCCCTTGACTTCCAAAATTTCAATGCAAATGTATACCCTCTCTCCCATGAGTTTATTTAATATGTCCTGTAACAACTGGTCATCGTGTTTAATTTAGGATAGTTAGGCTGTTAGTTTTACTTGCTCAACCATATTTTCCTCCTTACCAGACATAGTCTTTTAAGTCTGTCTCTGAAGATTTCAGAGAAAAGGACAAATGCTAAAAGATTTAATCAGTGCCATGGTAAGCTTTTTCCTCCCTTGATCTATCCGAGGTAACCCTTGAACATGGGCTTGAATTGTGCAGATCCATGTTTACATGGATTTTTTACAGTAAATATATTGGGAAAGTTTTTTTGAGATTTGAGAAAACTTGCAGACAAACCGTGTAGCCTAGAAATATTTTTAAAAACAATAAAAAATTAGATATGTCATGGATACATAAAACATATGTAGACACTAGTCTGTTTATCATCTACTACTATAAACATACAAATCTATTACAAAAAGTTAAGATACACAAACACAGATTGCACATACTGCTACTTTCAGTTGAGAGAAATGTAAACAATGATGCAGTATTAAATTATAACCTTTAAATTGCGAACAGTCCATACTGTAATAATTTTGCAGCCACCTGTTGCTATTGTGACCCAGGTGTTGCAGTCAATTGCATATTACAGTCTTAAGTGACCTCTCACGGTTCTCTTGTATTTGTCTTCATGTTCGGTGTAAAACCATAACACTTTGAGTAGCATCATGGGACCCATATGCAGTGCCACTAGTGATGCTGGAAGTGCTCCTAGGAAGTAGAAGAGTCATGATGTTTCCACAAAAAGTCAAATTGCTTGATACGTGCTGTAGATCCAGGCCTGTGGCAGTTGCCTACTATTTCAGATAGAAACTCATCTTGTAAACAATGGAAACTTACGGTGTCAAGAAATACAGTCCTGTAAATGTATTTTATCTTTCTTAAGATTTTCTTAACATTTTCTTTTCTCTAGCTTGCTTCGCTGCAAGAATACAGTATATAATATAACATACCAAATTTGTATTCATCAACTATGTTAAAGATAAGGTTTCCAGTCGACAGGAGGCTATTAGTAGTTAAGTTTTGGGGGAGCAGAAGTTATATGTGGATTTTTTACTGGACACGCAGGGAGGCAGCACCCCTAACTTCTGTGTTGTTCAAGGAGCAGCTGTCCTTGGGTTGAGGTTTGTTTGTTTGTGAGACAGAACGTCACTATTTTGCTTGGGCTGGAGTGCCATGACTATTCATAGGCGTGATCCTAATGCATTATAGCCTGGAACTCCTGACCTCAGGCAGTCCTGTTGCTTCAGCCTCCTGAGCAGGTGGACTCACGGGCACACACCACTCTGCCTGGCAGGTTCTTCTTTTTGCTTGTCCCCTCTTCAAAGCTCTTGTGCACATGATTTTTCCTCCTACTCTTCTAACTAGAAGACATGGGGCTAGGATGGGTTTTGTTGTTTTTCTTTTACATCTTTAGCATTAGTGGCAAGAAAAATCAAAATGGGTGAAAATTTCTGTGTGAATTAAGTTTAAGATAATCTACCTTGAGATAGAGTTTGAAATACAGTATTCATTTCTTTTCACTTAAAGGTCAGTAATTATATTATATTTACTAGGCTGCCAAAAAATGTATACACATTTTAAGAGATGTTGTCTATGTATTACTTTTAGTTTGCCATAACCACAAGTGTCTGGTTGCTGACGGGAACCACTTTGAGCACCTCTTATAACTGCAGAAGTAAAACGTGACTTGTATTCATCTTTTGTTATTAGTATGTATTGAGTATTACAATTTTAGTACAGTATCGTCCTTTCTTAAAATGTATATACTTTTTTTTTTGGCACCCTCTGAATTTTTATCAGTATACATAGAAACTTACTATAATACCAGCAAATTTACCTGAGAGTAATGTAATGAAATTAAAGTAATGACAATTATTTTTGATTTTGGATTACTGCCCCCCCAAGGGAACTTAGTATTGAATTGCAACTGCAGAAAGTTGTGGGTTTAAAGCATAGTAACCCAGGTGGAAACAAACATGCCAGTTTTTTTTCTATTAAAATAATTACTGTATCCTCACCATCCATTAGATAAATTGTATGTAACAAAACAGAACTAAAGGTGAGTTTGTTGTTTTAATTAACATTAACTGTTTTTTATTGTTCTACTTAACATCCCAATTAGAATTCTAGTCTTCTCCATGTTTTTATTACATTTTCTATTTCTGCTTTCAACTTACAGAGTTTAAAATTCAATAAGATGTTAAGAGATAAGCCAGAAATGTTGACTATTACAGCAGCCTAGGAGATTTAGTTAATCTGACCTAGATGTTCTTTTGATGATTGAGATTTATATGTGAAAACAGTTCTCAATTTCAAAATGAAACATAGGAAGATCTGTAATATAAATCAGCTATCCTGCCAAAGACAGGCAGATTAATCAGCCACAAACAGAAAGAGTTCGTCATAAAAGTTGTGCTGTTTAGATCATTTTGTATTTGGATCAGCAATAATATTGAAAGTTGTAAGTGAATGTAGCCCTTGCATTTTTCCTTGTTCTAAAGAGGATTATTTACTGTTTTCCAAGGGCTTTTGTATACATTGATGTTGGTTTCATTTTCATTGTAATACATGTGAAACAAAACAAATAATGTTAAAAAATTCTTGAGTAGAAATTCTTTCTGAATGTAGATGTTAATGGTGTTAGAGAATATATTTCAGTGATTAATTTATTCATTTATTCCTTATATCCCAAAATGCTGGTATTGGATGGTTATAATGAGAACACTTATCCAACTTCTGCTGTACCCGTTTTTTTCTGTCATTCCACCAAAGCTGCAAGATGTTAGCTTCTGCTTCAGTTCTTAATTTAACATTATACAATGTTATTTTTAAGAATTAAAAATAATGGGGACATAAATAAGAGATGAGATTCAAGGGATACCTAGTTTCATCAACAGAGCTGAGTGGAGACAGCAGTAAAGGAACCTCCTCTAGACTGGAGCAGCCAGGGCTAATAAGTATGTAGTTTTCTTATCATAATGCTGTGATTGAAATGTAGTATTTAATGGTGAAGCCCTCTTACAGATGATGAAAATACTATAGTTAGAGTGACAAATCCTTGAAATTATGTTGAAATGGTTTGTCTTTTATTCCAGTATCTAAAATTCTAAAATAAGTGCTTTGAAGCCAGAGTTATTGACTAAACTGTAGTAATTTCTAATTGAGGATATAACATATGTTTCAATTGTTGAAATAAAGCCCTGAACAAGTGTTGTATACTTAGCTTGTTTTTCTCTTTAAGCATTTAGTTTTAGATGCTAGGTAAGCATTTGAATTAATCATTAGTGTGCTTTTATGACTGAATTTTACAAAACATGTTTCTTTTAAAAATAACACCATTGGTTTATTATTGTGACAGTTGCTAATAATTTTGTATAGCATATTAATAGTTTTTGTCTTCTGAATATTAGGATATAGGAAGGAAGTGTGTGTGCTTGTGTGAATGTGAGAGTGAGAGAGCGCACACACATGAGGATTCATGCTATGTGTGTGTTTTATTTGACATATTTTGCAGCTTAGTTCATCACTTCTTTTTAGACTAAAGAAAGTGCAACCATTTTACTAATTAAGGATTTATGGAATGAACGTTGACCTGCAAAGTTAGCGTTTTGAAATAACCTGCATCTCCTAGATGTAGGTTACACATATGTTGTGTTTTATGATCTGTTCCACTCTTATTTAAAGATCTTTGATAACTGTGGAATTAAGTAATAGTTCAGTATTAGTTATAATGTGTGTAAGTTTAATATACTTGTATGTATTCGGTAGCAAAGTCATTAGAAGAACTCTTTGTCTTTGAGGAAAACTTTATATTTAGCGAAAGTTAATATTTACCGTGGGTGCTATGTATTTATTTTATCTTGTAGACTCCAGGCATTAGAGCACGGCCTACAAGACTTCAGTGGTTTTGTGACAGATGTATTACAAGCAATCAGGTTTGTATTTGATTTCTGATATCTCGAGCACCTAAAGCTATGAGTAGAAGGCAAGTGTCCTACATCTCATATGAACACTTGGGGATTTCAAGAGATTGAGCATTGTGGCTGCAGAGTTGGTTGTCTTCTAAAGAAGCAAGAGTGTATTTCTTGTCCTGAGGTGCAATGGAAAACCTAAAAATGTTAATCTGGGCCCTCAAGATTCTAACTTGTTTTATCCTAGTTGTTGGTTGATCTTGTGTCCTTGGCAGTTTAAGGGCCTACATCAGACCTTAGTGATGGGAGGCGTTGCTTCCCAGAGCCCAGCAGAAGTTTTGTTGTCCTTCCGCCAGCACACATATCTGTTCACAGCCTCCCAAGTAAAAGCTACAGAGCAAGAAGTGTCTACGGTTTGGGTGGAGAAGTATTTTTGTTAACATATGATATACTCATTGAGATGTTGTTGATGTTGTGTGTTCTTGACTCTAAAGGGTTTTTTTAACTTAAAACACTTTTTTAAAAGATTGTGGTAAAATATGAATCACAAATGGAAACAACGAAATATATATATATCACGTAAGATTTCTTACCTTAACCATCTGAAAGTATACAGTTCACTGATAGTAAGTACATTCACATTGTTGTGCTCGGTCCTTTAACCTTTGAAATGAAGCTAACCTGCCTTTTGAATGAAGCTAATATGAAGGATTATTCAGCTGCTATTTGTCCGCTATAAAATATATCCTCAGCACAACATGGATCTATCTTTTAATCTTATTTTTAAGGTTGAAACTCTGGAAAAATTAGTGGAGCTGACACAGAAGCTATTTGAATGTGATCGAGATCAGATGTACTACAGTCTGCTAAAACTATATAGTAAGTGATTAACTATTCCTCATGGTTTTATTTGTTTAGTCTGTTGAAGACAGTGGTCAGAAAGGAGTATTAGGCTTTAAGGAAGGTCTAGGTATTGTCAAATGTGGAGTCTTCAGCAGAGGCTCAAGTAAAGGCTGGGTTGAACTTTATCACAGAATGTTATATTATGTCACTAGACACTACAGCCTTCACAATTTCTGACATTCTCACTGCAACAACAAGAAGGTGAGAAAATCTTCATCAGAGCCACAGAAGTAAATGGAACTTTTTGAGATACTACTGTCCTTTTTCTTCTTTTTTATTTCAATCTTCAAGTAGATTTATCAGTTACTTTTATACATAGGTAACCAACAACATATACATTTGTATAAGTCTTTTTGCAAAAAGATGCATATCTGTATACACACTCATATTCAACAATTTATTTTTCAATTTGTGATTATATATTTTTGACTCAGTCATCTATTACAAACATTTTTCTGTACTTAATCACCTACAAATGACTAATACACTGAATAGATGTACTAAAATTTCCTCAGCCAATCTCTCATTACTGGGCATGTTAATCAGTTTTCCATATTTTAAAACAACACTGCTGTATTCATTTTTGTACTTTATTCTTTGTTCATGCCTGTAATTATTTCCTTAGGCTGAAGTCCTAGTATTTGTATGTTATACTTCTGAAACCTTTGACCTCTGCTGTCAAACAGTGCTTTTGTACATTTATCCTAGTGTATACATTTGGGAGCTTCACAGTCTCTTAGGATATTTGAATGTAGGGGAACACTTCTTGGAATAGTCGGTGACCTTTTCCTTTTTGTTTCCTAGATACTTGATGTAGATTTATTCGTTTTTTGCCGTTGCAAGTTTTTCTTTACCGAGCATAGATAGTAATAAGTTGATCTGTCTTCTTGAACTTTTATTATTACCATTGGAAGCTTTTATCTTGCATCTTGGTGGTATAAGTAAAATAAGACTTGCTTTAAAAATTACATTCCAATTTTTAGTTGTACTGTAGTATACACCTCACAGTGGAATTCTTAAAACTTTGGCTTGAATGATGCTCAAATTCCCACACAATGCTGAGATTAATAATGAATTTATAGAACTAAAAGCCTTGTGTTTGGGGCATTTGTCCTTTAATTGTGGATTATAACCTGTATTTGAGTGCTGACAACCCATTCCACCTCCTTTTCCTTCCTTTTGAGGAACTATTTCTTGTTTAAATTCTAGTTGTGTACAAACTTAAAAAAAATACTGACTTTATATATCTGAATGTGTCTTAGCATTCAAAGTAGTCCTCATAGATGACTGCATAAATTTTCTCTCAGAAAAAGAAATCCACAAAGCCCTTCCTGTGTGTGACGTATTGTGGAAAACACTGCAGATGTGCTGGTGGTGGTCTGCTGAAAGAGTTAGCCCATGGCCAAGACATGCAGGGTATAAAAATAGGTGAAGGATGTGTGTGAACAGTGGTAGTCCAGGGTCAGGTGAGAGCTGGCCAGCCACACGACACTTTACTGATGAGTCAAAAAAAAAAAAACTAAGAAAAGAGAAAACTTTCAGGTTCATCTTAAAATTTTCTTTAGGGCCCAGGCACAGTGGCTCATGCCTGTAATCCCAGCACTTTGGAAGCCGAGGTGGGAGGATCACTTGAGCCCCGGGAGTTGGAGATCAGTCTAGGTAATAATAGCAAGACCATGTCTCTACAAAAACTCAAACCATAAGCTGGGCATGATGGCGCACACCTGTAGTCCCAGCTACTTAGGAGGCTGAGGAGGGAGAATCGCCTGAATCCAGGTGGTCAAGGCTGCAATGAGTCGTTAGTCGTGATCAAGCCACTGCACTCCAGCCTGGACAGCAGAGTGAGACTTTGACTCAGAAAACAAAACCAAAAAATTCCCTTTAGGGATATGTGATGTAATACCGTTTCTTCTCCTTGATGCCTTCTGTCTACTCTGCTGGACACCTGCCTCCAATTGCTTCTTACCCTGTTTTTGAGCCAATAGGCAAGGAGCTTGACAGGGTGTGGATGGGCTCTTACGGTGCAGGAAACCAGTGGAATCCTATAGGAAGCATACTTTTTAATCCCCATTTGTATACTTCTTGCCTTCTGTAGTGTTGTCATAAATGGATAATCCGGTTGTAATCACCCTAATTCTGTCCTTTCTGAAGAAAAGGCAAACTGTCCCCTTTTGCAGCTCCTCTCTCCATTTTGCCCCCAGACTTGGACAAACTACTTAAATATTGTTACGGGGACTCAGTTTATTTGAAAGGGAACATGTGGTAGTTCATTTCATTGATAGTGACATGTGGTCCTCTTCTACTTGAAAAGGCCATAGTTCGGGTTATGGATTTCTTTTTCATGAAGTGATTTTAGCCCTTGAAAGGGGTTGGATTGGTTGTTATTTAGATACTTAATTGAAAAGCAGCTTTCCTTTGTTTATTTTATTATTTATTTATTTATCATTTTGAGTCAGAGTCTCACTCTGTTACCCAGGCTGGACTGCGGTGGCATGGTTAAGGTCACTGCAGCTTTGACCTGCTGGGCCCAGGCAATCCTTCCATCTCAGCCTTCCAAGTAGCTGGAACTATAGGTGTGCACCACCATCTGATTTATTGTAGAGATATGGTCTCACCAAGTTGCTGAAGGTTGTTCTCCAACCTGTGGGCTCAGGTAATCCTCTTACCTCTGCTTCCCAAAGTGCTGGGATTGTAGGCATGAGCCACCATGACTGACTCCTTTGCTTATTTTAAAACAGCACCTCTTACACACCCATACACACTTAATTTTGTTGTGAACTATGGCATACTACAAAAACATGCACAAAACAGAGATACATACATACAGCTCAGTAGTTTATCACCACCAGCACACATGGAACTGTACAAATCTTATCATACCTTTAAATATTAGCTAATCTGCCTGGGCTCGGTGGCTCAGCCTGTAATCCCAGCACTTTGGGAGGCCAAGGTGAGTGGATTGCCTGAGCCCGTGGGTTTGAGACCAGCCTGGGCAATTTGGCAAGACTTTGTCTCTACAATAAAATTAAAAATTAACTGGGCATGGTAGTGTGTGTCTATAGTTCCAGCTACTTGGAAGGTTGAGGTGGAAGGATTGCTGGAGCCCAGCAAGTTGACGCCATGGCACTCCAGCTTAGGCAGCAGAGTGAAACTCCAACTCAAAAAATAAGTAAATAAATATCAGCTATTCTAAAGCTACTTTTATTTTCACTGACTCAGTGTAGTGTTATGTTCATACATAATCTGTTGTAAGAATCTGTTGTAATTCTATCTTTAGTTATGACAGTTGCAAAATTAGATCCTGGAATCTACAACAAACATTACATGAATGAGGTAACTCCCTTGCCTGTTTAAGGAATATTCTATTTATTTCTAAATTACAAACATTTTCTTACCTTCTAAACACTTCAGTTTCTTCTTTATGTATACAAAGTAAAGGTTAGTTTATTCTTTATATAAACAAAGTAGTCTATCAAAGAGTGAAGCTGCCTTACATTTATAACTTTGCAATAAAATTCTTTGAATCTGTTTTAAAAATATTTACAACCTTGGCATTTATTCTATCTCAATTTATTTATATGTTCTTTCTTCAAGTACATATAGCCATTGACATTTCTTTTCTGACTGTATGGCCTTTTCCTTTTATTACATTAGTGACATGAATGTTATGAAAGATTCAAACAGTATAATGGCATGCTAGCTAGATGTGGAAAAGTCATCATGTCCACCACAGTCTTTACCACAGAGGTACCTTTGTCCATTGGCCATTCTTCAGTTCCCTCTGTCTGCATTTCCCTCTCATCTACATTTGTATCCGTGTATTTTTTACACATGCATCTAGTACTTTGATTATATTCTATTTTGATTGCTTTGGGCTCTACATGTCTCATTTTCTACATTGTGTTCTGTAGCTTCCTTTTTTTTTTTTTTTGAGTTGGAGTCTCACTCTGGAGCCAGACTGGAGTGCAGTGGTCGCTCCCAGCCACCGCAGCCTCAATCTGCTGGGATCCGGCGATCCTTCCGCCTCAGCCTTCCAAGGAGCTGGAACTACAGGCACACACTACCACACCTGGCTAATTTTTTGATTTATTGTAGAGATGAGGTCTCGCCAAGTTGCCCAGGCGAGTCTCGAACCACAGTCTCAGACAATCCACTCACCTCGGCTCCCAAGGCGCGGGATTACAGACTGAGCCACCGAGCCCGGCTAGCTTCCTTTTTTAAGTTTAATGATATGATATAAATTCATAGGAAAAGATAACTTTTTTCCCTTTATCAATCTTAAGTTGCAATCTCCAAAGTTGATGAGTGTTTTTTTTTAATGAATTCAGTGGTTTTAAAATATATTTGTGCTTTAATTTATTTCAGTCATTATTCTTTTTAAAGGTAAAACGTTTTCATCTCTGGCCAGTGGGATCCCCTTCACATTGGCTGCTGTGGTGTCTGACACACTCCATTAGTCATCAGTAGCTCCTTGTTTTCAATCATAACAGGATGGACCAGACTTAAGCTGCATGATTCCTGTCCTAGACCTGGAACCCTTATTTTTGAGGTGAATGATACTTAGATACCATTTATCAGGTGATTGACAAATGAGGAATTTGGAAATTGCCCCATCCTATCAGTTATGTGGTAAAACTCATTTTATGGTGAAAACTCTAAACTAGAAATCTTCATCTCTTAGTTTCGTACATAGGAAACTAAGTGCCAACTAACTGTTACACCTTCTAGCCATATTGTTGCCCCACAACTATGTCTGTTCTTGGAAAATTCTCTAATAGTGTCAAAAATCTTTGGTTTGATAGCTTAAATGTTTTCCAAGCCCATTTTGAACAGTCTGTCCTCTTGTTTAGAGAAGGAACTGTGAGTTCCAGGAGAATGATGTGATTAGAGAGGCAGAATGTCCATTCCCTGGTCTCCGCCCAGGTTTGTGGCTGTTGGATTAATTTGAGGAACAAGTTTGATTACTGTTGTCTCAATAGGAGGACGTGAAGCCCACAAGGAATTCTATGAAATGAAGGCATGGCTTTTCTGCCCGTTTGTGAGATTTTACACACAGCTGCAAATTTTGACACACTGATTGGTTTGATTATCTCAAATCTTTGTTTTGTATCTTGTGAGCTGGGTAGTTTCCAGGAAATTTTTTCCCTTTAAAAAATATTTACTGCATTGCTTCATGCTATCTTATGCTAATTTTCATCTGCTTTTTGAGATATTTTCTTTTTGTAAGTTACTAGTCCATTTTAACAGGTGCATCTTTAATGTCTTTGTCCTCCCAAAGTAGAAGCTTTTTATGTCATTTTGTACCTTTTTTAAAAGAAGAAAATTATCTCCCCAGAGTTCTTACTGAAAGCACAGAGTTGTAGATCATCCACCCACCTTCTCTTCATTGTTTGGAATAGTTTTGTTAGCTTAAAAATTAATCCCTTTTCAAAGTACCTTAGCAGAAGTGTTTCTGGCTCTTGGAAACTTTCCCTGTGTCTTCCCCACAGTCCACAAGGACCTTTTGACAGCGAGCAGGGGGCTCCACTTCTTTTCCTTCTGCGGAATAAAGATTCCTGAACTTGAATTTCTTTAAGATCAAATACATTTTATACTTTTACATACTTGAAGTACTTGAATTTTATGTTACAAAAGAACATCTTAATGAAGGAAAAACATAATAATAATGAAAGTCTTGGTTTGGATGTTGGTTATAAATGTAAGCCTTTTAGCCGGGCGCGGGCTCAAGCCTATAATCCCAGCACTTTGGGAGGCCAGGGCAAGAGGATTACCTGATCCCAGGGGTTCGAGACCAGCCTGGGCAACTTGGCGAGACCTCGTCTCTGCAATAAATTTAAAAAATTAATTGGGCACGGTGGCACACGCCTGTAGTTCCAGCTACTTGGAAGTCTGAGGTGGAAGGATCGTTGAAGTCACGGTGGCTGTGAGTGTGCCATTGCACTCCAGGCTGGGCGACAGAGTGAGACTCCAACTCAAAAAAATAAAATAAAATAAAATTAGCCGGGTGCAGTCACGCACCTGTTGTTTCAGCTATGTGGAAGGCTGAGTCAGAAGGATCACCTGAGCCCAGCAGTTCCAGTGTACTCACCAGAGTGCCACTGCACTCTAATCTGACTCAAAATTAAAATACAAATAAATGTAAGCCTTTTATATTAGTTGGATTGGATTGATTTTATTAACAAAGCTTGTATATGAGTAAAAACACTCTGAACTTTAGGTTAATTTCTAATGTTTAAGTCTTCTTTCAGTATGTGAAAGTTTAGGCTACAATCTGTGTGTAACCCAGGGGGATCTTCCTGCTTATTTTCTACCTTTTTCTTTATTGCTGATTGCTAATGGAATATGAGTATATTTTTTGTTCTCTGTATTTTTTACTTTTAGGAGTCATTAATTGTCAAAAAAACTTAACTTTTTAGTCTTAATGGGAAAAAAATCTAGGAAAATTATATTTCTTTTAGTATATTAGTGTTTTTCCCCTAAAATGCTGAGGAAAAAATTTGTGTTTTCTGGATCATTTGTGCTCTAAAATAAACCTCCCGTCCTACAGCTGGGCCTTACACAATCAAGATATTTCTTATACATACTATCACATTAAAAAAAATTATCTAAAGCAGTTTTTCTGTGTACTTAGTAATTATATTAATGTCGTGATTTTTTTCATTTCTTCCTGTTTTTCACAAGCAGAAGTTAATTTATTAATTTAATTTAAATTCCTTTTCTCTTTTCAACCACGAGTATGTCAAAAAACAAAGTCTTGAGGGGGAAGGAAGGAGGGGGGAAAGGGCTGCTTGTGTGGGGGGGGTGGTGCTGCACTCATCAGAAGCTTTGACCTGGTCATCACACAAGGTGCCCATGTAACTGATCTTCTCATGTACCCTGGAATCTATAATAAAATTAATTTAAAAATAAGAATGAAGAAACATTTAAGTGTACAAACAAAAATGAAAACAGCAACAAGAAACCAAAGTATTCTTTCTTAAGTTTTTGCTATTTGTAAAGACTGGATTACCACATACAAGGAACTAGGTTTTTCAATATGAAGGAATCTGCCTGTTTCCTTCTCAACAGACTTTCGGTCCCCTGTAATACTTATTCTGATAACAGTATCTGTTGAAATAAGAAATCTAGAAGACATAATCTATCAGACACTGTCAAAGAAATTCAAGTCAACAAAAGAGACACAGACAATTTTCTCTACTTGACTAAGTGAAAGGGTTTGTAGATTTGTCACTTTTAAAGTGGTTCATACATTTGAACACTTCAATCATGTTAGACCTACAGCTGTGTACTACTGCATAGTATACATATGTCTGTCATCTTTGCAAACACTAAAGGTTGTGGTTGAATTGTTACCTATCTCTGGTTTTTATTTCAGTCATGGTTCTTGGTCTGCACTATCTGCAAAGTGGTTAAAAAAAAAAGACAAACTTTTTATCAATATGATTCAAAGTGTTTAGTAAAGTTTGGGGGCAGGGGTGTTATTACTGCTTTTTAATAGGTGAGGTATTTGGGGTTTATAATTCAGAAGGTACCAAAAAAAGCTCCCCCCCTCACTTTTAGGCCACAATCACTTTTGGTTCCTAATAAGAAATAGTTGTAAATATTTTAATGGGTCTTGTTTAATGTATTTATTAATTTCTGCTTAATCAAATTCTACAGAAATAAATGGTGACTGGCAAAGAGCTGATGCTGTCTGGAATAAAATGCAAGAAGAGAATGTTATTCCCCGTGAGAAGACCCTAAGATTATTAGCTGAAATCCTTAGAAATAGTAATCAGGAAGTTCCATTTGATGTACCTGAGGTAAGTTGTTTTTAGCGTAATCATAACAGATTTCGTTGTAAATTTAATTAGGTCATAGGCTAGCCCACTTTTATACTGAAAAGGTCATCGTACTTACCAGTTTTTGTTTAACTGAATAATTTTGTTTTAAAGCTGTGGTATGAAGATGAGAAACAGTCCCTGAGTTCTTCATCACCCTCACCTGTAGAACTTGATTTCCATAAAGAGCTGTCACATGCCTGCCGATGGAAGAGAGACAAAGGTAAACATGTCTACGGGGTCTTATTTCCAGTAGCAGCAAGCACACGTAGCCCAACAAGCTAGATGTGCTGCTGTATGATAGAGATGGGATTTAAACTTTATAAATTAATTATTTTATTTCATACTTTAACAAATACCTTTGGGGGCAGTTGGGATAATTTAACTATTCACTGAGTGATAGGTAATATTAAGGAATTAGGCTGGGCGCAATGGCTTACACCTGCAGTCCCAGCAATGGCGGGGCGGTGGGGGGAAGCAGATGAATTACTTGAGCCCAGGAGTTCAAGTTTTGTAAAGCAAAACCTCATCTCTACAAAAAATAAGAAAATTAGCTGGGCATGGTGATGCATGTCTGTAGAACCAGCCATTTGGGATGCTGAGGTCGAAGGATTGCCTGAGCCCAAGAGGTCAAGGCTGCTGTGAGCCGTGATCATCATGATCGTGCCTCTGCACTCTAGCCTGGGTGACAGAGTGAGACCTCAACTCAAAAGGGGGGGAGGTTGCTCTTATTTTTGTTAGATCTAATAGTGGTATTATGATTTATAGGAACATGTTCTTAAATTTTGAGATCCATTTTTTATTGAGGGATAAAAAAAATCAAGGTTTCTATAATTTATTTTAAAATACTTAGCCACAAAACAAAGAAAGTGCCAGGCACGGTGGTTTAAGCCTGTAATCCCAGCACTTTGGGAGGCCAAGGCAAGAGGATTGCGTGAACCTATGGACTTGAGACCAGCCTGGGCAACATGGTGAGACCTCATCTCTACAATAAATCCAAAAATTAGCTGGGTGTGGTAGCATGTGCCACCTGTAGTTCTATCTACTTGGAAGGCTGAGGCGGAAAGATCGCCAGAGCCCAGCAGGTTGACGCTGGGGTGGCAGTGAGTCTGCCACTGCACTCCAGCCTGGGCAACAGAAAAAACCACAAAGATAGCAAATTTGGTAAAATGTTGTTGTTAGGTGTAGGTGATGGGCATGAGGGAGGTGGGGTTCATTATACTATTCTTTATACTTTGTGCTTTAAAAATTTTTTATAATAAAAGCTATTATTGGCCGGGCACGGTAGATCACGCTTATAATTCCAGCACTTTGGAAGGCCAAGGTGAGAGGATTGCCTGAGCCCATGGTTTCGAGACCAGCCTGGACAACTTGGCAAGATCTCCTCTCTATAATAAATCAAAAAAAATTATCCAGGCATGGTGGCAAATGCCTGTAGTTCTAGCTACTTGGAAGACTGAGGTGGAAGGATTGCCTGAATCTAGTAGGTCGAGGCTTCAGTGGCCAGGAGCATGCCCCTGAAGCCTCGTGACAAAGTGAGACTCCAACTAAAAAAAAAAAAAAAAAAGCTATTATTGGTATGCTTTTTGAAGACTATTCTATTGTGAAAATAATGTTTTGGGGACAAATATTATAACTTTTATTTGAAAGTAAAAAATGATTTGGGCATTAACTACCGTACTAGTAATGTGTTGAAGTGACCAAGCAATGTGTCAGGGTTTGAGGCCTGTCTCTTGGTCTTCCCTTTCTCTAGTAATAACCTTTCCTGAAGACATTTCTGCCTTCATTAGGATGACTTTAAAGTTTGTGTGACCATCTTTAACCTTACAATATGAACTTACACAATTAAATTATATAATTTCACTTAGGCTTCTTATAACCTTCCAAAATAACATATTACTCTGTTTCCCTTATTCTTGTTCATTTCTTTCCCTAGAATGATCTATTTTCTTCAGCTTTGGGGTGGATTTCAATTATGCTTTATGAGAGTTGAACTGTTAATAAAATAGATGCAGGAGGGTTCCCTCCCCCCCTCATTTTGGTATTGATGGTTTTGAGCTTTATTCAGTAGAAAGGAATCAATGTAGGAATTTATAGAACATCTTAATTTTCTAACTCAACTAGAAATTTCGTGACACTGACATAAAATATATGAAGGAAGAACAAGCTAAGTTCTTATGCCTTCTCACTCACCCAGAGTATAACTTTTTATTTTTTCTGAGTCATTTTTCATTATTGCATATTCAGTCTATAATATCCTTGAGTCTCTCACCTGCATCTGTTAAAGCTAAATATAAAGCTAATTATCATGATTAATACTATGTCAATATTCTGCTAAAATTTTGATTTGACTGAAATGAGTATAGGTTTAGTGTATAGTTAAAAACACTTAACTAGTTAACTAGTTAACTCAGTAATTAAGCATAATACAGCATTTATTACAGATGTAAAGATATACCTCCATCCTGTTTTTTATGTGTAATTTTAATTTATGTAATTGGTTTTATCCTGCTAATTTTGAGTTTTTAGTTTCTTTTTTGTATGTCTCAGGATTCAACCAGGCTTTGAGAATTGGATACTTGGATTAGCACTTTTCTGATACTTTAGTCTACTTAGAGGTGTATTGTGATTGTGCCACCATGAACAAACCTGTGGTGAATGGGTTTGGTATATTACAATGCTTGCTTAAAAAAAAAAGTAATAGGGAGTAATAAACATAGCCACGCCAATTTAAGTGAAGACTTCAATTTTAGGAGACAAGAAGTAAGATTTTCTAGATTTATTTTGTTGATTTAAAATAACCAAATAGTATCACATCTTAATTTCTTAGCCCCCTTATAAAGAAAATGTATGCATTGTATACAGAATGACAGACTCTGTCGCAGTCATTGTATGTCATGATTTAAAAGATTGTATTTAGCAAAGCTGTTCTATGACTTTAATAAGTAAATAAACTGTTCTTCAATTTGAGGCGGATTGATACTGGTACCCAAATGAAGATATGACTTCCCATCTCAGAAAAATAAAATACACTGAATATATAGGTGTCTGGATAGTGGAATTCCTTAATTTTATGAGTGTGTTTTTGTTTTCTACTTTTTGTCAGTGCTCAGTAACAGATGGATGTTCAACGAAATCTGGGCCAGAACACTTGGTGATTTAATGACTAACAGGGACTATTCTTCAGAAGACTACTTAAAGTGGGATCAACTTGTTAACTTGCATTTGCCCAAACTGTTCTCCTTAGTTAAGATGCAAATACACGTCATAAATTTTTCTTACTTTCTCCAAATTTAGCTTGAAGGGGTAAATAATAAAGAAGTCTTTGACATTGCCACTTCAGTGTAGTTGAGGGTTAGGGTTAGCCAGCCTCTCCTAACTTATAAACACAAGCATGACAACTTTTGCTTGTTCAGAAACTTCTAGAGTAGCTCAGAATGTTCTTGAGTACATTAGTATCATGTTTGTTCCTGGTTACGTGTTCTGTATTTTCCTATATTGAGCCATATATTTATAGAAGTTCATATGTGGTAGTTCTTTATTGTCATTTGTTTATATATAGACGAGAGTAGAATGTAGTTTCAGTTGACTGTTTATAGCCAGACAATTTTATTTCAGAAAAGTAAGTGACTGAAAAGTGTAGTTACTTCTCTTTTGGTAACATCTTTTCATTCACTGACAGTTATTGTGAACAAGTGAAATAAAACTGTTAATCAGTCAAACAAATGTTGCTTAGTTTACTTGTTAGATATCTGTATATTTGAAAATTGTATGTTTTTGTATAAGTCCTGTCGTAGCCAAATAATGTGATCTCCTAATTTTAGAATTATAGGCTATATTCACTTTAATGCTATTGTGCTGAAATGTTAACCATTGTAACCACCCACTTATAGATTAAAGATTGCTTTAAAATGAATCTTTTGCTCCCCTCAATCTAAATTATACCTCTGGTTTATTTGGACTTTAACACACATTTCGCAGTTTATTTTGAAACAAGTATCATCTTTTTATAAATTCAGAAGAGCTGTTTCTCATTTTTATTGGAGTGAAAATAATTTTTCAACTTAAGAAAGCTAGTGTGAAAAATAATTTAGCTAGTATGAAGACATATACCCTTTCAGGTATCATTATTTGGATGAAGTGGTAGTTTCCAAAATTATAACTTTGTCTCTAAAAGATTTGGAGAGTAAAGTCATCTGCTCTGTCAGTGTGTACCTTTATAGTGTGAGAACAGTGGTTAGATATTGAAAAACAAATATTGGGTTAGGTCTTTGTTTTAGGGTTTTTTCCCCTCCTTGTTGCCATTTCAGAATAATGTCATCTGATCTGGGCGATTTTTTTGTGTTTTTTTTTCTCATAGATGCATATAATATTTTCCTGAAAGCAAAAACAAAAAACATTGTGTTTAACACCAAAACCTACAGCAATATCATAAAATTACTATTGTCGAAGGAGTGTCTTCCACAAGCAATGGAGGTGAAAGATTTGTAAGTATTATTCCAATTATTAAACCTCTCACTTAAAAAATATATTGGCAGCTGGGCTCGGTGGCTCAGCCTGTAATCCTGCGCCTTTGGGAGGCTGAGGTGAGTGGATTGCCTGAGCCCGCTGGTTCGAGACCCGCCTGGGCAGCGAGACCTCATCTCTACAATAAATCAAAAAATCAGCTGGGCGTGGTAGCGCATGCCTGTAATTCCAGCTACTTGGAAGGCTGAGGTGGAAGGATCGCCAGAGCCCAGCAGGTCGAGGCTGCAGTGGCCGGGAGCAGCCACTGCACTCCAGTCTGGGCGACAGAGTGTGACTCCAACTCCAAAAAAAAAAAAATCCTAATGGATTTTATATATATATATATATATATAGGCTACCATTAGGATTTTTCTAATAATGTGCTGTGTAGTGGCAGTTGATTAATTAGCCTCAGCAACCCATAAAAATCACGTAAAACGGTTAACTAATTTTATGACAGTTTTTTAACCTAAGAAAAAATAACCTTTCCTGGGCATATGCACTGTAGTGCTTTTTATTTACTTTGTATGCCCTAACAACGCATTTAAAATATCCATGTACAGAAAAAGTAATTTTTACTATATTCTATTTCTTATTTAACAACTATGTTTTGTACTTTTTGTGGTGGGATCAGCCTGATACAATGAAGAAGTCAAGGCTTTGAACTTAGACTAGGGTTTGAAACTTACTTGAAAGCTCTGTGACTTTGGAAAAACTACCTCCCTTCTCTGAACCTCAACTTTTCTTCTGTATAATGCATGTATAATAATAGTACTTATAATATTAAATATTTCTTCTAGCTGGGGGCGGTGGCACATGCTGAGGCCTAAGGATCACCTGAGCCCAGCAGATCGAGACTGCGGTGGCCGCGAGTGTGCCACTTCACTCCAGTCTGGGCAACGGAGTGAGACTCCCAACTCAAAATACACACACACACACACACACACACACACACACACAAACACACAAACATATTCTAGGTATTGAAGAAGGTTGAATGAGATAGAGAAAACATAGGTACTTGGCATTTTTTATATGTGTTTTCTCTTTCCCTTCTTTATTGTTTTTTGTTTGTAGTTTTTTAAAAAATCTGTGTTGTGGCACCTATGGTGGTGGTAGTAGTTTTATCTCTCTGGCTAGTCCCTTAATTAAAATACTTCCCTAAACAAGAGTGAAGGTTTCTTGCTTGGTGTGTCAGTTATCTGATTTGACTATTGCTTTATTGCCACATTTCTGTCTGGAAAGTTAAGCTATTAAGGAGAAAGGACCTAGAGGGGAATAGATCATGGTAGTCACCTGCTTAGTGCATTGTGATTTCTAAAATAATCTCTCTTGGCTAATTTTTGGCCTGCCATTTTTTAAAGTTGCAGCATTTTTTTTTTTTTGAATTGTAGTCTTACTCTTCCACCCAGATTGGAGTGCAGTGGCACGCTCATGGCCACTGCAGCCTTCTAAATAGCTGGAGCTACAAGCATGCACCACCATGCCTGGCTAATTTTTTTATTTATTGTGGAGGCGAGGTCTCACTAAGTTTCCCAGGCTGGTCTCAAACTCCTGGACTCAGGCAGTCCTCTGTCTCATCACTAGAAACCTCACATTAATACTAGTGTTGTTAAAGTTTTATACCACAGGACTTTATTTGCTGTTTGTGTTTTAGTATTGAAAAATGTATTCTATATGGCTTTACTTGTCTTTGTGGAGATGCACACACATATAGTCTGGAATCATCATTTGTATATCTGGATATGGGACATTCACGCTAAGACCATAGAGGACTTTAATATACTCTGTCTCAATTGTGTTTATCCAATTGCTAATTAAATTAGGTGTCTCTAACACACTCAATATGCCCTATATAAAAGCTTGAAAAATTTGATACTGAGCAGCATCCTGGTCAAGGGTGTGAATCATCTTCTGATATAACTTTTCTCAGGAAATTATTGTCTCTATCCCAACACTACCCATGATAATCAAAGGTGTTCTGAAGCAACAATGATTGGGGACCAAGGAAGACAGAAGGATGAGGTACATTTTGTGTTCAGAATTAGGTATGGTTAAGTGAAGGAGGTAGAAACAAAGAGGAAGATTTTTTTTTTAAACCCAGAAAGCATTGAATCTTGCGGTTATTCACAAAAACCTCTGAAATAATTCCCAAAAGTACAGGTTTTAATTTTTTTCATTTTAATTGGGCTTATACTAGAATAGTGATCCTTACTTGTGGCATAAAGAGATTGCCATCGTCCACCACAAAGGTTCTGATTTTGCCAATCTGTTGTGGGACCCAGTAAATATATTTACTGAGTACTCTAGGTGATTCAGGAATCCTGTATCTTAAACATTTTGATCACATACAATAATAGCAAATTGAATGTATCACATGTAACTATATTATAAAATGTGCAAAATAGAAAGTGTTCATAAGATAAGATTTTAGAAAGAGCTTTAAAGATTGTTTTGACCTTCCCTTGCATGTGTATGCCATATAGGTGTCTCTCGTTGAAGACCATTGATCTAGAGTAGTTTCCAAAGTGCAGTGGAAACCAGTGAGTAGGTCAGAACCAGCTTTTTTTTTTTTTTAGTGAAATAGAGGAATATCAAAGCACTTCCTGTAGCAAAGATAGTGTTTTGTGAAATGGCAGTTACATGTGCATGTACATATCCAAGTACTGGGTTGTAACGTAAAACATTGTTTCCTACTCAAGTCTTACTGTGGATCTTAGTCAGTTGAAGCCAGGCATGGCAGCTCATGCCTGTAATTACATTCCTGTAATCCTAGCACTTTGGGATGCCGAGGCAAAAGGATTGCTTAAGCCCAGGTGTTTGAGACCAGCCCAGGAAACATAGCAAGATCTTGTCTCTCCGAAAAAAAAAAAAAAGCAAACAAAGATAGCTGGGTATAGGAGCATGCACCTGTAGGAGGCTGAGGCAGAAGGATCGCCTGAGCCCAGAAAGTTAAGGCTGCAGAGAGCCATAATTGGTGCTACTGCACTCCAGCCTGAGCAACAGAGTAAGACACCAATTAAAAAAAAAAAAAAAAAAGATTGAACGCTTCTGACCTAGAGATAGTTGTAAACATAGCCCTTCTATTTCTCCTTATATTCACAACCAGTAAAATGTAGGTCTGTCTTCTTCCCTTCTTCTCTAGATCTTCATGAAGTCTTTCTGAGGTATGATTGATATATGAAATGATACATATTTGACGTATCCATCTTTGTGAGTTTGGGATTAAATATACACCTGTAGAGTCATCATCACTGTCAAGGGCATAAACACATCCATTCTCTCCCAAGGATTCTTCCCACCCTCATTATTATTACTATAGGGTTTTGTGTGTGTGTTTAAGAACACTTATGATAAACACTCTTAGCAGTTTTCAGTTTACAACACAGTATTGTTATCTACAGCCACTGTGTTGTATAGCTCTCCAGAACTTCTTTATCTTGCATGACTGAACTCCTTGTACTCTCTGCTTCTGAGTTAAGACTTCAGATTCCACATGTAAGTGAGACTTTCTGTACTCTTGAGAACATTGTTTTTTCTGTCATGTTATCCAATCATGGCTATTTGGCAGTTGCTTTCTACCATGTAGCTCTGTGGGCCCAAGATCATCTTAGATCCAAAGCCTTAAGTCAGTCTGGGCACTGGATGCATGCTCTTTCCTTTTTTTTTTTTTTTTTTTTTGAGTTGGAGTCTTACTTCGTCGCCCAGACTGGAGTACAGTGGCCGCTCTTGGCCACTGCAGCCTCGACCTGCTGGGCTCCGGTGATCCTTCTGCCTCAGCCTTCCGAGTAACTGGAATTACAGGCACACGCTACCATGCCCAGCTGATTTTTTGATTTATTGTCGAGATGAGATCTCGCCAAGTTGCCCAGGCGGGTCTTGAACCCTCAGGCTCAGGCAATCCACTCACCTCAGCCTCCCAAAGTGCGGGATTACAGGCTGAGCCACAAAGCCCGGCTGCTCTTTCCTTTGAACCAATAAAATGTTGTGTCTAACTACCTAGAATTGTTTCTTGGGTTAAATCTATGTTGGGTACTTTTGAAAATAATCTTGAACTTGAAATTTAGGAATGGAAGTTCAAGTTACTAGGAACTCAACTAATTATGTCAAAGGTGATCCCTGGATCCAGTTTCAGTTTTATTGCCAACACTAAACTAGGATGTCTGTTTCCCTTCCAGCTCTGTGTCAATGATCAGAGCAAGTAATTGTTGCTTTTTGATAGGCAACTTTATTGTAATATGGTGGCCAAATGAGTGACTGTAGCAAGTGGCAGTACCTCCTAGTTTTATGCTGACAGAGTTACTCTGGATCTATAAGTAGCTATTTGTTGTTACCATTACTGTATGACCATTACTAATGACCATAATGCCACTGGTTCACCCTAAGAGCCATAGTTTTCCTGTGAACTAAAAATCATTGTGTTTGTCTTTGTTGCATTCTAATGTGTTGTAGATGCACTTGGCCTCTGGTGAGATTTCTTCAGTTTTATTAACAAGATCATTTAACCTTCCCAACGTATTATGGAACCTCAAAAGTAACAGTAACAGCTGCCTTTAAAAATGTTTCAAGAAACTGACTTTCTTTCATTTTTAGTTTCCTCATGTTTCAAAATGATTTACCTATAATGAATTCTTCCAAGGGAGGAAACCCATTTACTCAGAGTAGTGAAGGTTATAAATTCTTGTTTAAACCTCTGATAAGGTTAAACTGTATTCTTAGGGAATTCAAGACTTGTGTAATGACCTTGCTTTATCTTTTTGGAGTAAAACTTTATTTTCTTTTTATTTTCCATTTCATTCTGTCTAGAAATAATGTTAAATCTGTCACTGATGGTTTTTGTTGAATTGCCGGTTTTTGTTTTATCCAAAACATTATAACTCATAATCACCAACTAGTGTCCTCTGTGTGTTATGTAAGCACAATCTGTGGACCATTCATTGCTCTGAAATGTCTAAGGTGAAACTTTCCCTGTAATATTATTAATTGTGCAGTTGGTTGTGAATTGATAGATTGATACCCCTTTCCCCTATAATTTTGACAGTCCTATAAATAAAAAAAGAAAATGTCCAGAATTCTGTGCTGTCCAATTTAGTATAGCCACTAGCCATATATAACTGTTGAAATTTAAATTAGTTAAAATGAAATATAATGAAGAGTTCTGTTCCTTCATCAGATTAGCCATGTGGCTAATGCTCAATCCTGTTAGCACAAATAAAGAATATTCCCATTATTAGAGGAAGTTTTGATTTGACCACTCTGGACTAGATTTTTTCCTAAAAGGAAAGATCAAGATTAGGAGTCAGAAATACTTTTTAAAAATTTTATTGTATGAATGATTCTAATGCAAAGATCACTACCAGTAACTTTTTGTAATTTTTCTCCTTTTGCCAGTTTGGAGTATATTTTGGTTGTGATCAGTCAGATTCTGCATATATGTTATATATTATATAATAGATCCAGGAGTTTTTTCTCCCTAATATTTATTTGTCTTCACTTTCATATTTGTAGTGAATAGGCAACTTCTTGAGAGGAGGAGATTATTGAAAGAGAATATTATGTGTTTTGAGGTTTTCGAAAGGTTTGTAGGTCACACTTAAAATGTCAGTTAAAAGAGAAGTTTTGTTACCTCGTGGTTTTAATAGATTTCAGGTAATATTTTTAAGTAAATATGGATAATACATGTAATAATATGAGCATGAGAAGTGAGCCTTTAATAGTGTCTAATTTTTATTTAATCATGCTAAAGATTGAGAAAGCAAATCCGTTATTTTATGCAATGCATAGTCTCATGCATGAGTTGTTGACTTAAGAGCTTTGACAGATGGAACAAAGGAAAAAGTCAAACTGAGCAATGGGTGCTTTGGTGGGATTAAGAGGATTGGTCGGAGGGGAATAAGAAAATCCTGCATCTGGGGACCCACAGGGGTGAACCTTAGAGGCTGAAAGTGACTGAGAGGATGGGCATGCCGTGTTGTCTCTGGAGGATTTTCTTGGGATTGATGAGAATAATTTAGCAGTGACTCTGCTTTCCTCCCCATCTGCTTGGCTTAGTGTCCCGTCGGGAGGCTGCACTTGTTGACTGCAAGGCCATCACAGAGCTCAAGCAGGCAAATGGCAGAATTATGTTTGCTCCTTTTGGCCTGTTTGGATTTCCTAATCCAGAGATGAACCCTGGGGCATTAACGGTACTGAAATTTCATCACAGGAGATGTGCAAACAGAAATCATCTCCAGCTAGATCTGGGGTTTTTGGGTTGTTGTGTTTTACTTTTTTTAATCCTCTAGGTTTTAGTGATAAGTAAAGCAGTTTTTTGCTCTTGAGTTTTAAAAAGTTGGGAGGGGGGTTGTTTCGAATTTAAGGCTAGGACAAGACTGTTGTGTAAAATTTTTAATTTTAAGGTAACAGCAGTTTTGGTTCCGCAGTATGTTCAGCTTTAAAAACTGTATGTATCTAGATGACAGAAATTTGAAAATTAATCAACCAAATGATACAGTGTTAGTAATATGCTTTAGTTTATATTTAAAACATACAGTGCTGAAAATAAATGTTCATTTTTGTTGCTGGAAGAAGAGTTTTGCATTTTATAATTATGGTGAATGTAGAAAAAAGAGGAAAAAGTATCCAGCTTAGGATACAGAAGAACAATGCAGGGCACGCAGTTATTTTAGTCATCTAATATGTCAGCATTCAAGAATCTGAACCGATTGTTTAAAAAAAATCTTGTACTTTGTTTCTTTTGTTGCTCATTTCCAACTTTGTCATCTGTCAGAATGCAAAAAAAAATTATCCTTCTATAACCATTGACAGGATAACACAAAAGCTGTCTCCAGGTCGATATTTTGCAGCAATATTTTTAACATACGAACAGTAGTTTTTATAATTTCACCTTGGTGCTCAACCATTTATTATCGTATCAGAAGCATGTCAGTAATTCCTTTCTAAATGTCTGCTTCTTTTAGCGCTGAGACCCACATCAAGGGCTTCACACTGAACGATGCTGCCAACAGCCTCCTCATCATAACGCAAGTTAGGCGGGATTATTTGAAAGGTATGTCACAATGCTTGACCTTTACGTCACATTAATGCCTCTGCAGATTTTTCTTGTAACGCCCTTCGAATACTTGGATAAAGGAGTCCATTTAGCAAATTACCTGCTTATCAAGAGCCTTTTGTGGTAGCTGAGAGACGTAAATTACTGTACATGCATTTATAATACAGCTTGAATATGAATGTACTTGTCATTTGACCACTTAGTCCAGTTTCCATTCCATTTAACACAAGATGGGTTTTCTTAAGATGAATCACAGCTCTTCAGACATGCAAAATTTGTGTTCCAGAACGAGAGAAAGTACAGGCTTTCAAGTGCGTTAAAATTCACAGCACAAGTCATTTTGCTTTGGAAATTAACATACTTTCGAGCATCTGAAACAATTCCCAGCAGTTGTTTCTTGCATATTGTGTTGGTTGTGTGTGAGGTAGCAAATGAGTTAAATTGAGTGTTAAATGTGTGGGATTGTGCACCGAATGATTATAATATTGATTTTTAAAACTTAATCTAATACTTTTTTAATAGTTCATAATACCAATAGCAATAAAATACTGTGTTTGTTTGAAGTTTAGAGTTTTAAAATTAATGTGATGAGGATAACACCGGGGCATGTGGAGATGCCTTTGGGAGGATTGGGGAGATGCCCCTTGGTTTCGGGGAGGCTGTTGATGGGTTTACAGTAGGGGGGTGGGTTTGTCTGGAGGGCTTATGAGTGAGTTCCCAAGGGGAAGGTGATGAATCTCTCAAATTTAGGTAAGTAGCTTTTCACGTTAAGTTTTACATGTGCATTTTAGATAGTAGAGTAATACTGCAGTTTTGCCAGCAAAACAAAACCCACTTAGGAAACCTTTAAGGAAGGTTGTAAAAGCTCTTTAACTATTAAATATGTTACCTCGTTGCTTCCTCGGTCTGTAATGGTGTTATTCCTCACGTGCATGTTTATAAAATAATTTCACATCCCTGAGAGGAAGTTGCTGTCCAATTGCGCAACTTTAGTGTTGCCAACAGAACCTCAACATGCTGGTACCTCCTAATTGATTAGGACTGAATGTGGAAGTGGTGATTTCTCTCCCTTTGCAAAATTTCCAACCCAGCATTCCGCAGGTAGGGCTCACCCAGCTCAACAGTCCTTTTGGACAGCCTTAAGTGATAATTGAGTGGTGTAGGACTTGTTAAAACTTTAAAATCTTTTGTTTTATTTTCAATAGAAAAGACTTTTCATCAAGTTGTTAATGTAGTAAAATAATAAACAAATTTTATTATTATTTTTAACTCAGGGGTCTCACTCTGTCACTCAGGGGTCTCACTCTGTCGCCCAGGGTAGAGTGCAGTGACACAATTACGGCTCACCGTAGCCTCAACCTCCTGGGCTCAGGCAGTCCTGCCTCAGCCTGCCAAGTGTTGGGGACTACAAGCGCCTGTCACCATGCTGGCTAATTTTTATTTTTTTTTATTTTAATTTTAATTTTTTTTGTAGAGACAAGGTCTTGCTATGTTGCCCAGGCTGGTCTCAAACTCATGGCTTAAAGCAGTCCTCCTGTCTGGGCCTCCCAAAGTGCTGGGTTTATAGGCATGAGTCACCACACTCGGCAAACAGTTTTAAAACAATGAAAAATTAAACTTGCTCCCCATGTTAAGCACATTGTCATAAGTAGCTTATGTTTCTGTTATTACAGAGATAAGAGCAAAGCACCTTTTTTAAATTCAGGGAGTTCATTTTTGAGCTCAATCTGACCTGAATTTGTTTAACTTGACTGGCACCCTTTACTTGTGTTTTAGGTGCCCTTTGTAAACTGCATGAAAGTACATGATGTAATTTCTAGTCTACTCTTCTCAGCTATTCAGCTCAACTGCATGTTGTCTGACACTAGGAGCCGTGGTCACCAGTGAGGATGGGAATGGTGTTCGCCTAGTCCATCTCCTTACAGAGCTCCTGATGTTTAAAATTCCCTTCTGTCCTTCTGCCCTTCTCTCTTTTAGATTTCTTTTTTCTCAACCCCATTAAAGCAGGAAGAGAAAAAAAGGCCAATGAAATCTTAATGGAATTCTGTAAGCTAATAGTGTCGTAGCTTATTAATAGCTGATGCATGGCACCTGAATGATATAGTCAGTATCGCTAGTGAGTAATTGAGTAAATGTTGGCATTGGGTGACAATGGGAAAGGACTTGGTGCGTGGGAGGCGTGCAGATGGGTAACATTTTTGGTGTCCCTTCAGTCATTAACTGCACAGAAAGCAAGCCCTGTATGAGATGATTTAGGTCAAGATCCCAGGCTACCTTTGAATAGACATAAATTGATCTGTTCTCCTCACTCTCTGCTATCTCATGCATACAGGCACCCACAGATGAGACTCTGGGACCATTAAACCCTTGGGTTTTGGTCTAACGATATGACCTTAATGCCGGGCAGTTTATTTAAACTCTGCCTCTGTGTTTCTATAAAACCCTATAAAACTGGTCCTTACCTCAGAAGTGTAGTTTTGAGTGTAGCTGCTTAGTGCTTTGCCTGAGATATATAATAAATGCTCAATAAATGTGGTAGGCACCTGATGAGTTTGAGTAACCATTGTCACCCGTCAGTAACCTTATTTTTGCTGTTATTATGTTGATTCATTGGTGGGAAGATCCTCCTAGCTGACAATATTTGTGACTAATGAGACTATTATTACAAGTTAAATATCTGTGTATGCCCTCCAGTTAAGATGTTATCAAGCTTATTTTCTGTAGGTTATATTTTTTAAATAGTATAAAACACATTTTTGCTTCTTCATTTTTCAGATAGGCCGTTCTTATTTGGAAAACTGTTTTGAGAGTCTAGTTTTGTCTAGGCTGTAGAAAAATATATATTGCTTTAATTGCTATAAAGCCATGGAGTTTTCTCTGGTGGTGGTAGGAGTGATTGTTATCCTAAGTATTAGCACTGCCTCTGCAACCTACCATTTTATTTAATATAAAGATTTTGTTGCACTTGTATGTGAGTTTGTATATTAGAAGGATATTCCATAGGCGATCATAATTAAGTACATGTAAGTATGATGCTTTAAAAAACAAACATTGGTTATACAGATATTTCTTAACTTACAATGGAGCTGCTTCCTTATAAACTCACCATAAGTTAGAAATACATTTACTACCCCAGAAACCCATGAAAAGTCTAACAATCATAAGTTGAACCATTGTAAGTCAGGGATCATGTGTATTCATGAGAATCGATGGGCTTTATTTTCTTTGAAAAATGAGTACAAGAAAATAACCACACGGCATCTAGTCATAAAAATAAATGTGAAAGATGCATGTTCCAGTTTGGCTACTCCTGTGTGATCCTGTTTGGACTAGAGAGACATACTGTGTTCAAGAAAGAAGTATTGGGATAGTAAATGTTTTTGGTAATCATGTAATCTTTGAGTTAATAAAGTATGTGAAAGCATGACCTTAGGTAGAAGTTACAAGTTTGGGCAAATTCTTTCATTTTAAAAATTCTTCATTATTTCTGTTCCTTTGAACTTACCAACTTCTTGTTGTTTGTTTGTTTTGAGTCAGAGTTTCACTCTGTCACTCAGGCTGGTACAGAAGCATGCTCATGGTCACTACAGCCTCAACATGCTGGGCTCAGGCAAGCCTTCTGCCTCAGCCTTCCAAGTAGCTGGAACCACAGGCACACACCACCACACTCAGCTATTTTTTAAAAGTTTATTGTAAAGACGAGGTCTCGCCAAGTTGCCCAGGCTGGTCTTGAACCCCTAGGCTCAGGTAACCTTTTCGCTTCACCCTCCCAGAGTACTGGGATTACAGATGTGAGCCACCATGCCCGATCTGAGTTTGTCATCTTTTATGAAATAGTCACTAAACGTTATCCCTGAATGGAACTCATATTGTCAGTAACATTTATATTTTCTCTGTGGCTTGAAGAGATTTATCTGGGCTCTAGTATCTTATATAGTCAAATAAATCACATTTTTAGATTTCTCATAAAGTATTAATATTTTCTGTAATCTAGAATTAATTATTCATAGATTTTTGTGTATAGCCATTTGGTGCCCATATTTAAAAGCTGGTTTTCAAAATGCATTAAAGTCAACACAGGTCATATAAGAAAAACCCTGTCCTCTGCTCTTCTATTTTAGAGGCTCTGACAACATTAAAAACAGCCTTGGATCTGCACCAGGTCCCTTTCAGGATAGCTGTGACACGTCTCATCCAGGCGCTTGCCCTGAAGGGTGATGTGCAAAGCATAGAAACCATTCAGAAGATGGTACATGGACTGGAAGACTCCATTGGACTTTCACGTATGGTTTTCATCAATAACATTGCTTTGGCACAAATAAAGAAGTGAGTATTTTTGAACTTTCTTTTCTCTCATTGGCCACTGGAATGAGCATTACCTCAAATACCACTTTTTATAAACTTTCTTATGCATTTGGAAACCATGTCAACTGTAGAGGAAAATGGTGATGCTAGTTTCCGATTATTCCTTATTAGGGAATAATTATATATTGAAAAATGTGTTTTGTCTTCAGATTAAATCATAGAATAAATAACACTTAACAGATTCATAAAACTTGCTCCGCAGTTGCTGACTTTTCTCTTTCACACATGTACTCACCAGGCCTCTTGTTGTCGAAACACTTCGTTACAAAAGTGTAGAATTATCTCATTTGTTTGTCAGCAGTATTAGAGAGTGATGCTGTACTAGTACTCTGTGAAACGGGTTTGCAGGCTTGTTAGACATACACGTTTTCGTCTTCCTCACCCTTCCACCGAACCCATCCCATCAGCACACCCCCCCCACACACACACGAGGGAGCCTTCAAGAGCTGATTGTCTTACTGTCATCGCTGGCTGCCTCATGAGAATCAGCACTGTGGAAGTATCAGAACTAGATTTTCATTAACCTCATTTGGCTCAAGTTAAAGATTGATGGGGATAAGTATGGTATTTGACACTCTTAATGCCTTTAGGAAAAAATGTTCTTTAGTAGTTAGTCTTACATATACCTAATGCAACATGATATTAAAATATAATGTTTATTTCTGCAGAGTTTTTAAATTGTTCCTATTTCCTTTAGCAGAGAAACACAGTTGTGTTTCGTTTTTACCCTTTGTTTCCCCAAATAGGAATTCCCTTTAGTAAGAAAATGTGATTGTTTTAAATTAGAAGATTGAGGAAATTATTCATATAATAGCTGGATGAATTTTTAAGTGTTATCACATAGTTTTATATGATGTGGAGATCAAGTTCTTATTCACTATTAAGTAATTATCCAAAACCCATAAAAAATTTATTGTAACAAGTTCATTTTTGGTTGAGGAATTATTTTGCTTAATATAATCTTAAAATAATATTTATTAGTTTGAGTTCCATGTTATAACCGTAAAGTATCAATTATAGATTACCAAAATGATAGTCATAAAGTATTATAACTTCGTTAAATAAGGCCATGTAATTGATTTTTTTTTCCAGTGTAACATGTGAAGATGATTTCTCTGAGAATGTTAGTATAAATTTAGTATTTTCAAATATATATAGTACCTGACAAAAAAGAAATTGATGTGACTGGGTTAGAAACATGCATATATGCTCTTTGAAGACATTGTCAGCATTTTTAAGGATAATAAGATGTTCTGTACTACATCTTTAATTTATGCAGTGGTGACCAGTTGTGTATTATAAAGCCAAAAGTATAGCATTTAAGCAAGTTTCCATTGTATATCTGAAGAGCTGCAAAATTAAATTAAATATTTAAGAGGCAGTGTTTTTTTAAGTTATCTGTATTGACTCTCCTATATTTAGTTGTTTGATCTCTCTAGAGCAGTGTTAAAATAAGCAACTATTTTAACTGCTGCAGAATAAGATAAACAACCATTGTAGCATGAATTGTCTAGTGATTGTTTTTGTGACCTAAATGTAATTGGGTCTAAGTTGCATAGTGTTTTTTATATGGTTATTTGTAAATGTTTTTCCTGTTTTTCATAAAGTATTTGCATGAGTGGATCTAAGTTCTAATTTTAAAACTGTCTGCAGTATTAATATGAAAGCAAATATTTATGACTTACTTTGCTTTTTTTAAAATAGCAATAACATAGATGTTGCAGTAGAAAACATTGAAAGCATGCTTACTTCAGGGGATCAAAATGTGGAACCCCAATACTTTGGCTTGGCATACTTATTCAGAAAAATAATAGAGGAGCAGCTGGACCCAGCAGTTGAAAAGAGTAAGTTTGTTGTTTATGCTAAAGAACACAGTAGCACATATTCTCTGAGACTGGACCAAATTTCTTTGGTGGGTGAGTTATACCACTGTTTTAACAAAAGATTTGTTTTCTTACCTGTTGTTTTTCTAGTAAGCATCATGGCAGAGAGATTGGCCAATCAGTTTGCAGTTTACAAGCCTGTCACTGATTTTTTCCTTCAGCTTGTGGACGCCGGTAAGGTGGATGATGCCAAAGCCCTCCTACAGGTAATGACCTCCATTATGGAGCAGTGGGCTTACAGCTTGTGAGACGTGAACTGAGAAATGACTAGACTTAGGTATGTGGTGGAATACCAGAAATGAGGTGTGGTAGACCTCCAGCATATTTAAATTCAGTGTGAATCTGGCTGTGTGACAAGGATCGGATTGTAGGTTGCTGGTTTTAAAGATGCCAGATCAGATTAGAAACTGTCCTTAGAATTAATTTAAGGGGACTGGGAGACTGGTTCTGCCGAAGTGATTTAAAGACAAATGTTTCTGTGCTGATAGGTAACGCAGAACAACAACAATTCCTTTGATTTCCTACTTTAATTTCTCAAATGCTTTCAATACTGTGCATTGCCATGGCAACACAGTTTGCAAACAAAAAGTAGGAAATGTTTGCTTTTCAACTGCAGCTTCTCACTCGAATACTCAAACATTCCCAGTGCCTTATTCAAGGTTTATTAAGAGTTGAATTTGCTTTCTATTCACTTGTGTGTCACAGACACATTAAATGACAAATGCAGGTCTCTGTGACCCGCACTCTCAGTTAAATTAGCAATCTTCAGGGAAGGAGACAACTGCATTCATGCCATTTTAACTGCACTAAATATAAAGCTACGCCAAGAGCGGTGGGTGATCAGAGCTGCCACTGGCAGTGTACACAAACAGGCACCACCGGGGAGCCCCTTCCCAGCAGGTGGCAGTCAAACAGTCACCGTGATCCCGCCAGCGGCTGTGTTTGTGTCGACTCCCTGTGTCATATTGAGGCCTGGGACCAATTGCTGATGGTAAACAGTATTATATTCACTTACCTTTTTACCAGCTGTGAGATATCCTAAGTAGTCAAGAGGGAAGGTAAGACTGTACCCATTTGCTTGAGCTCCAGTTTTGATCCTTAAAGCTCATCTAGTTTGGCAGTAGAATCCAAGTCATTTTTAAAACGAATTCCTGAAAGATGTTCTCTGCACCAACAGTTTCTGCTTCTGGGAATTTTGCTTTTGTTCCTGGAAGGAGAGAGATTCCAGTTGATTAGGAATTTTTTTGTTTTGTTTAGTTTGTTTACCTTTTTTCTCCTTTTGTTTTTGTTTTAAAAGAAAAGGCAATATATGATAGGGTTTTCAGGGCTTGTTTCTTGTTTTATCTTTCGTGTTACACGTTCTGTCTTGAAGGGAATATACCCTAGCTTTATCATCATGTATATCTATCTAAGAAACCCTTAGAGGATCAAAGCATATCAATGTGTTTATCCATGTGATGGTATCCGTTCAGTTTCAATACATCCTGTTGATAGTTGTTTACAAAGGGAACCCTGGTACTTTACCTGCCAGCGTGTTCTGAGCCCTAATCGTCAAGCGAGCACCAGTGGCCTGGGTGGGCGATGGCAGGAGCGGTGGGTTCTGATGCCACCTGGGTGTTGATGCAACAACAGTGGCCTGTTTGTTTGCCATCCCTCCAGTAGAGAGGGTTTGGATGATAAACCCTTCACCCATCCCTACCTTTTACTGTTGTCAAACGGTAAAAGGCGATTCTTGCTGTAGTGAGGAATACTTTATTCACAGATGTCGAAAACACCGTTTATGATGTTCTGTGTGTCCCCCAAAATTCCTTTTATACTATTCGTTTTAGTATTGATAATGTTTTAAAGCTTCGAAAGAGCAATGTGCTTTTAGAAACTTAAGAGAATGACATCCATGATGAATGTAAACTAAAATATTGTCTTGCCATATTTGATTTTACTATAGCATCTAATATTGGATAGACACTTGATTTATCTGGTCTGTCATATAAACTTTTTTTTTTGAGTTTAACTTTTGTCTCTTTCTCAAGCGCTGGCTGTCTGTTGCAATGAAAGCCTTTTATAAAATAGAGAGATTGAAATCAGTCCTTTTGTATGCATAAGTGTAGGTAATTATACTTTAAAGAGAACTTGCTTTGTACATTTTAATTTTTATAAAGAAACGAGCAGTTATCTCCCTGACACCTTATTAAATGTATAATTAACCTTATGATCCCTAGCTCACTTGTGAATGCTTGGCAGTATAATTGGAGAGGAATAGTGTTTCTTTTTTTCCCTCTTTCTTTGCAGTCCTAAACCTTATTCAGTGGTTGTTGAAGCATTAGTTTAATTTTTCCCTTGTCTTTTTAAACAAACTTTGTACTTGCAATGCCAAGGACAGAACTGGCCAGAGATTGGCATAGCTGGCACTTGTCTTTTTTCTTGCCTTAAAAAATGGTGGTCGACTATTAGGCGCTCCTGTTGTTAATAATACATCAGTATATTATTGTGAACTTTCTTAATTGAAAATATTCACCTTGATCTGCTTGTTTATCGAAAACCTTCACTTACTGAGTAATGTTTTAATTTTTAGAGATGTGGTGCCATTGCTGAGCAAACCCCAATTTTGGTGGTGTTCTTTGTTAGGAATTCTCAGAAGCCAGGAAAGGTACTGTGCTTTACTTACTAACGAATCTGTGATGCTGTAAACATCTTGCTCAAAGGGATTGAGTTTAACATAAGAGCTTATTGGTTCAGGACCTTATTTGAAAATATGATAAAGTGAAGATTTCTCTTGTCTACACTTTCCTTTTTTCCCCTTTCTTTTTTTTAAACAGGTAAGTTCTCACTCACCCCGGCTGGAGTGCAGTGGCGTGATCACTGCCCACTGCAGTTTCAGATTACTGGGCTCAAGCAATCTTCCCACCTCAGTCTTCTGAGTTGCTGGACTATAGGCTCGGGCCACCATGCCCAGCTAAATTTTTTTCATTTTTTTTTAATAGCGATGGGGGGGTCTCACTGTGTTGCCCAGGCTAGTCTCGAACTTCTGACCTCAAGCAAGCCTTTCACCCTAGCCTCCTAAAGAATTGGGATGACAGACGTGAGCCACTGCACCTGGCCTATACTTGTTTCCTTTTTATTTGTTTGTTTTTAGTTGGAGTCTCACTCTGTTGCCCAGGCTGAGGTACAGTGGCACGCTCATGGCCACTACAGCCTCAAACTGCTGGGCTCCGGCGATGCTTCCACTTCAGCCTTCCAAGTAGCTGGAATTGCAGGCACTCCCCACCATGCCCGGCTAATTATTTTGATTTATTGTAGAGATATGAGGTCTTACCAAGTTGCCCAGGCTGGTCTCAATTCCCTGGACTCGGGCAGTCCTCTCATCTTGGACTCCCAAAGTGCTGGGATTACAGGCTTGAGCCACCCCACCCAACCTACTTGTTTATTTTTGTAGGAGGTTGATAGAGTCAATTGTGGCTTAGTTGTTTTGGAAATGCAAATTCATGCAGTGAATTTTCTACTTATAGTTATGCATTGAGAGCCCCAAGAAAGGGCCCGTAGAAAATCATGCTTCTTGGGCCACCTTGGTACATTTAACAATGCATTTCCGACACAGGTGATTAGCACTACAGAGTATCTCCCTTCGTGTGGCTACTTTGACCATTTCTCAGGTATAATCCATCAGGTGATGAGCCATTTGGCTTTAAAACTGGTATGAGCCACAAACTGATGTTCTTATTTGTACAGTTACCTTATTTACACTTATAAAAGGGGTGGTGAGTGTGTAACAGAACCAAATCCTGTTTTTGATATTTAACCAAAAAAATAAAAACATGTTTCAAAAACTTTTTTTTTAGATCTGACTTTACCTGTTGAGCCCCAGAAACTACATTTTTTATTTAGGTTCTTTATGAAGTTCAGACCAAGTGCTACTGCAGCGCTTGTTTTATTTGAAACATTTGAGTTGTTGTTTCCAGTCTGGGAGATGTAGTTTTCCTTAATTTCCACACATTTCCCCTGCATATAGAGTCACACTTTTAAAAAATTTGTTTAATGCACTTTTTATCTCTGACTCATGCATTTACTTACAAACAACTTTGAGAAACATTTGTTTGCCCTTTCTTTTTCCTTTCAAAGAGGGTTTGTTTTAAGTTTGTGATTAAAAAATACAAGAAATAGAAAAGGCACATGTCAGTCCACATGTGGGACTATGCCAAGTTCCTACTGCCTTGCCCAGGCAATAGGACAGGAAATGTACAGTGAAATATCTGCTTAAAACATTCCTCCCAGGAGACTTCAACATGCCAGAAGTCCTGGAAGGATGCAGGCCTAGGTGCAAGTCAACTAAACAAGATACCAAGAAAGGAGTTTGGATTTTTTTTTTTTTTTTTGAGTCGGAGTCTCACTCTGTTGCCCAGGCTGGAGTGCAGTGGCACGCTCACAGCCACCACAGCCTCCACCTGCTGGGCTCAGGTGATCCTTTCGCCTCAACCTTCCAAGTAGCTAGAACCACAGGCACACACCACCACACCCAGCGAACTTTTTTTCTTTAATTGTAAAGACGAGGTGTCACCAAGTTGACTAGACTGGTCTCGAACCCCTGAGCTCAGGCAGTCCTCTTGCCTCTCCCAAAGTGCTGGGATTACAGGCTTGTGCCACGGTGCCCAACTGAGAGTTTGGATTTTTAAATGCTGGCTACCATGTTCCATTGTTTGATAGTGAAGCGCTAAGCCAGATCTCGCTTTTTGTGAGGCGGGAAGAGGCATAAACATACATAGGTCCATCAGATCATCCAGCATTGTTGGAGTGGGTTTGGAATGATTCAGTGGATATTCATTAGGATGGCAGTTTCATATTAACTGAAGGAAATAGAGCTGTGAGTACATAGCCCTCTAAGCAACCAAGTAAAATTTCAGTGAGATACTGGAACATTCTATGTTATATATCAAGTGGGGAGCACTTTAAAATATTCAGCTGAGCCGGGCTCGGTGGCTCAGTCTGTAATCCCACGCCTTTGGGAGGCTGAGGTGAGTGGATTGCCTGAGCCCGTGGGTTCAAGACCCGCCTGGGCAGCGAGACCTCATCTCTACAATAAATCAAAAAATCAGCCGGGCGTGGTAGCGTGCGCCTGTAATTCCAGCTACTCAGAAGGCTGAGGCGGAAGGATCGCCGGAGCCCAGCAGGTCGAGGCTGTGGTGGCCGGGAGCGGCCACTGCACTCCAGTCTGGGCGCCAGAGTGAGATTCCAACTCAAAAAAAAAAAACATTCAACTGAATTCTTCACCATTTCCTCATTTTGGTACCTAAAGATATGCCCTTAGGATTTCAAGACTTCCTGGTATGGTTACCAGTTGACAAAAGAAGCAATCTTTATCATATGCTAGAAAACCATTTTTAGAAATGTACATGGGGCCAGACTTGGTGGTTCGTCCTATAATCCCAGCACTTTGGGAGGCTGAGGTGAGTAGATTGCCTGAGCCTACAGATCCAAGACCAGCCCGGGCAACTTGACGAGACCTCATCTCTACAATAAATCAGAAATTAAGCCAGGCATGGTAGTTCCGGCTACTTGGAAGGCTGAGGCGGAAGGATCGCTGGAACCCAGCAGGTCCACGCTAGGGTGGCCGTGAGCATGCATGCCACTGCACTCTAGCCTAGGCAACAGAGTGAGATGCTAACCACCGCCCCCCCACCCCCTGAAAAGAGAAAGAAATGTACGTGGAATTGCATTAACTTGTGAAAAGCACTGCTTTGTTTTGACTGTAAATTATTGAATCAACATCAAATGCTAAGATTTCCAGAAGGAAAAATATTTTGTCCATTAAATTGAATAGACAGTTCTGTGGTATTTATTTCAAATATAATTTTGATATATCAGTGTCCTGTTTCATTGTTATTTTGAGATTTTGATAATGTTACCTGTAATTTTCTAGGTACCAACTCTGCACTCTTTGTTGGAATTGATTCCTGAGTTACGTGAACAGGAAACAGCATATGCCTCCCTCATGAAAAGCTATGGTAATACATTTACGCTAACTATATTTACATGTTTTTAATGTTTGTGATATAGCCAACAGCTCAGTAATACTAAATATTAGATAATTACTTAACTATATAAATGATTCACTTAGTTCTAGAATATATTTTAGAACTATGTATGAGAAAAATATGAAATTATTCCTCAAAGTTTAACATTAAAAATATCCCTGAGCATCTTCAGAGCAGTCTAAGTATTGTATTGAGTAGGATCGCAGGCTCCTGGAAAGACCTGGAATTCTTCTTGGACTTATGTGTTGGAAACTGATTCAGTTCCCCCACGGCCTGCCACCTGACATGTAGCTTGACACAGGCGCTCATTTAAGACTGTCATTTAGGCTAGGAACGGTGGCTCACGCCCATAATCCCAGCACTTTGGGAGGCCGAGGTGAGAGGATTGCCTGAGCCTGCAGGTTCGAGACCATCCTGGGCAACTTGGCAAGACCTCATCTCTACAGTAAATCAAACAATTAGCTGGGCATGGTGGCACGTGCCTATAGTTCCAGCTACTTGAAAGGCTGAGGCAGAAGGATCACCTGAGCCCAGCAGGTTGAGGCTGAGGTGGCCAGGAGCGTGCCACTGCCCTCCAGCCTGGGTGACAGAGTGAGACTACAACTCAAAAAAAAAAAAAAGACTGTCGTTTGACTTGCCTTCTTCTTCCTTCGGTACTCTCTGCCTGCCTGCCTACTCCTTTGAAGTGACAGGCCCTTGATTAAAAAGTAGTGCAAAAGCCGGGCTCAGTGGCTCAGCCTGTAATCCCTCGCCTTTGGGAGGCTGAGGTGAGTGGATTGCCTGAGGCCGCAGGTTCAAGACCCGCCTGGGCAACTTGGCGAGACCTCATCTCTACAATAAATCAAAAAATTGGCCGGGCATGGTAGCGCATGCCTGTAGTTCCGGCTACTTGGAAGGCTGAGGCGGAAGGATCACCGGAGCTCAGCAGGTCGAGACTGCGGTGGCTGGGAGCGGCCACTGCACTCGATTCTGGGCGACAGAGTGAGACTCCAACTCAAAAAAAAAAAAAAAGTAGCTCATGGTTTTACCTTAAGTCCCAGTTGAAATATGTCTTTTAACTAGCTTGTGCCTTGACAATCATATGAAAGGAAGCCAGTAATCAAGATGAACATTGCCTTTTCTAAGTCATGATCGCCTATCTGCCACCCACGAATTTGCTCATTGGAAGCATGAGGCAAACAAAGAATTGCTTAGTTGATTTTATTTTTGGCAGGACAGCAGGCTCATGAGTCACAATAAGCTGGTTCTCAATTTTTTACCCTTATGAGGGGGAACATACTGTATTTCAAAATAGAAATATAATCATAAAAGTCACATTTGCAATATCAAAATATAAGTGTACCTCAGAGATACTGTGAGTTCCGTTCTGGACCATCACAGTAGAGCAAATATAATGAATGAAGTGAGTCACAGGGATTTTTTTTTGGGGGGGGGTTCCCAGTATATCTAAAAGTTATGTTCGCACTATACTGTAGTCTGTTAAGTGTACAATAGCATTATGTCCTTTAAAAAATGACATACCTAAGCCGGGCTCAGTGGCTCAGCCTGTAATCCCGCGCCTTTGGGAGGCTGAGGTGAGTGGATTGCCTGAGCCCGCGGGTTCGAGACCCGCCTGCGCAGCGAGACCTCATCTCTACAATAAATCAAAGAATCAGCCGGGCGTGGTAGCGCGTGCCTGTAATTCCGGCTACTTGGAAGGCTGAGGCGGAAGGATCGCTGGAGCCCAGCAGGTCGAGGCGCGGTGGCCGGAAGCGGCCACTGCACTCCAGTTTGGGCGACCGAGTGAGACTCCAACGCAAAAAAAAAAAAACCAAACAAAAAAATGACATACCTTAATTAAAAGATACTTTATTGCTGAAAAATGCTAACAATTGTCTGAGCCTTCAGTGAGTTAGAATCTTTTTACTGGGGAAAAAATGTTTAAAAGACAACAGTGATGTTTGCCACATTGTTGGGCTCTTCTTTTCTTAAAAGATTTTGCTGTATCACTTGATGCAGTCAGTTAGCGTCTTACCCACAATTGAACTTCTTCAAAATTATCAACTAGTGTATGTAATAATCTAAATCCTTTGTTGGCATCTCAACAGTGTTCACAGCATCTTCAGCAGGAGTTACCTCCATCTCAAGAAACCACTTTCTTTCTCGCCCGTAAGAAGCAGCTCCCCATCCATTCAAACTTTATCATGAGACTGGAGCACTTCAGTCCCATCTGCAGGCTCCACTTGTCATTCTAATTCCCTTGCAGTTTCCACCAGGCCTGCAGTCACTCCCTGCAGTTACACAGAAGTCTTGCACCTCTCAAAACCATCCATAAAGGTTGGAACCAACTTCTTCCAAGCTCCTGTTAGTGTTAATATTTTGTTGTCCTCCCATGAATCATGGATGTTCTTAATGACATGTAGAATAGTGAAACCTTTCCAGAAGGATTTCAGGTTACTTTGCCCAGCTCATCAGAGGAAGCACTGTATGTGCCAACTACAGCCTTAAGACACAGTTCTTAAGTAATAAGCTTGAAAGTCAGACTAACCCCTTGGCCCATGGGCTGCAGAATGGATGTTGTAGTAGCATACATGGAAACAGCATTCATCTCCTTGTACAGCTCTTAGGCGGTGGAACATTGTCAATGAGAAATAACATTTTAAAAGGAGTTTTTTTTTCTGAGCAGAAGGTCTCAACAGTGAGCCTAAATTATTGAGTAAACAGATGTGCTTTCATTCAGGCTTTCTTGTTCCCTCGACAGAGCATAGGCAGAGTAGAGTTAGCATAATTCTTAAGGCTCCTAGGATTTTCAGAATGGCAAACGAGCCTTGTCTTAGCTGCATTAGCCCCCAACAAGAGGGTTGGCTTGTCCTTTGAAGCTTTGAAGCCAGGCATTGACTTCTTTTGAGGTATGAAAGTCCTGGATGGTATCTTCCTCCAATATAAGACTGTTTCATCTGCATTAAGCTGTTTAATGTAACCACCTTCAATGAGCTCACCTAGGTCTTCTGGATAACTTGCTGCAGCTTCTTCATCAGCAAGTGCTCCCTCACCTTGGACTTTCTTTTTTAGGGAGACGGCGTCTTCCCTTGAACCTCTTGAACAAACCTCTGCTAGCTTCAGACTTTCCTTCCGCAGCTTCCTTACCTCTCAGCTTTCATAGAATTGAAGAGAGTTAGGACCTTGCACTGGGTTTGACTTTGACTTGAGTCAGTATTGTGACTGGTTTGATCTTCCCTCCAGACTTCCAGACTTAAAGCATTCTCCGTATCAGCAGTAAAACTGTTTCAGTTTCTTATCATTTGTGTGTTAGCTGGAGTAGTACTTTTTGACTTTCCTTCAAGAACATTTTCCCTGCATTCACATCTTGGCTGGCAGTGTGGTACAGGAGGCCTACCTGGCTTCTGGCCTGTGCATTTCCTATGTGCCTTTCTCTCTAAGCTTCATCATTTCTAGCTTTTGATTTAAAATGAGAGACATGCGACTCTTCTTTTCACTTGAACACTTGGAGGCCGCTGCAGGGTTGCCAACTGGACTAATTTCAACATCATTATATCTCAGAATAGGCCTGAGGAGAGGGACAGGGATGGGGGACTGGCCGATTGGTGGAACAGTTAGAACCCCCACCATTTCTCAATTAAGTCTGCCATCTTATGTGGATGTAGCTCCTGGCGCCCCAAAAGTCACAATTGTAACATCGAAGGTCACAGGTCACCATAACAGATATAATAACAATGAAAAGGTTTGAAATATTGTGAAAATTATCAGAATGTGACACAGAGACATGAAGTGAGCACGTGCTACTGGGAAAATGACAGTGGCCTCAATTGAGGCAGGGTTGTCACAAACCTTTGGTTTGTAAAAAACACAGTATCTGCGAAGCACATTAGAGCCGAGACATGTCTGTGACATGGAATAGTGTCAACACGTAAAACTGTGTTGCTACTGCATTCAGTAGTCCAACTTGGAGGATGAGGACAGGCGATCAGGAAGTAAAGAAAGGTAGGATTCTGGAGTCCTCTGAGCAACTTCTGAGAAAAAGGTTGAGCTTGAGCCCTTGACGGTAGTCAGGATGGGTTCAGAGACCCTTAGGGAGGGCAGCTAAGGATTCGCACAGGAAACCGGCAAGATCTGCTCTAGCTCAACGAAGCTGGTGAGTCACCCACCTAGGGGTTCCCCATGGTGCTGCTAGACTTGAGACTGGTTGCACAGCACTGGTGGAGGGTAGGGGGTGGTTAAAGGATTGAGTTACCAGCAGCAATTGCTAGCAGAGGCCTGATAATCTTGACAGTACACTAAAAAACCAAAATTTCTGCAAATCAACCAGAAGTGCCAGCTCAACTTAGTTCCTAGGCTATTTTGTCGTTCATTTAAGTGAAATATTAGTATAACTTGTTACTATCTCCTTATTGGATTTTTTGTTTGTTTGTTTTGTTTTTTGGCCATTGTAGTTAACTATCTTCTCCATATAGAGTCCTTCTGATGTTGCCGAGCTGATGATATTGGTGTAGATATCCATGTAATTTGCATGTCTCTCGCCACAACAGGCCCTGGATTATAAGTGTGGCTTTAAATAGGAGAATCTAGGCTGGGCCTGGTGGCTCATGCCTATAATCCCAGCACTTTGAGAGGCAGGAGTGAGAGGATAACCTTACTCAGGGGTTTGGGACCAGCCTGAACAACATGGCGAGACTTCGTCTCTACAATAAATACATACACACATAAGCAAACAGAAGAAACTTGGGGTGTGTGTGTGAATTTTATGATTTAGGACTTCAGTTAGTGGTGGTCACTTTAGCTGTCATACTCTTCAAAATAATGTAATAACTTAAATGCATGGTACCATTTAGTATTGTTCTGAAGGCCTTTAAATATAGCTATGTGTGTCATTTTTCTTCTTCAAAGTGAGTGATGCTGAATGAAAGGCGTGGAGAAGGAGCGAAGGGCTTTGTAAATTCTGAATTGGTTTCCTACCTAAGGTAGTTAAGTGGTCATTTGTCATGGGACAAAGGGATCCACAAGTCCCTGTGTGGCTAGGTGTTTTGGTGAAAGAGGAAGATAGATGGCCTTATCTGTGGTTAACATTTTCTTCTTTAACTTTGTCAGTCTTGGACAAAGATGTCACATCTGCTAAAGCACTGTACGAACACTTGACTGCGAAGAACGTCAGCTTGAATGATCTGTTTCTCAAGCGTTACGCGCTTCTGCTGAAGAACGCTGGGGAATCCGTCCCCTTCCCTGAGCCCCCTGTGAGTATTTCTTAATTAAGAGGGAACATACCCCTACAGATTTATGTCCGCTTCATAACGGTGTGATGAAGAGTGGGTTGGAGACTTAATTACATGAGGATTAGATTTCTGTGCGGAACACGCAGGGGAGGACCCGAGGGACTGCGCCGCCTGCCTTGGCTGTGCTGGGGGAGCAGCGCTCCCTGGGGCTGAGGTTTGAAGTACAAGGACCGCCTCAGACCGGCAGTGTGAGCTCATCAGATGTCCTTGGGTGCTTCTGTCATCACGTCACCTTGCAATAGGATTTCCTGGCCCAAATTTCAGTAGTCAGGCATATTATGTCACTGTTAATTACATGTTCACTTTAAGTGAGTTGGTTTTTATTTCCTCATCTAGGAAATTTTGTTTTCTTCAGTAAGAGAAATCACAATGTAGAATTCCCTTTGATTGTGTCATTGAACGGAAAGTCACTACACCATGTTTATTTCAAGCACCTCCGCCTTCCATTCCCAGGGGTAAATACCTGCGCACATGTGCACACACATGCAGCAGAGGCTTCTGCTCCCAGCTTTAGCTCTGAATGTGGGGCCTTTGAACTTGTGGTTTCACAAAACAAGGAAGAGTGCTGAAGCTGAGGGGTGGCATCTGCCACAGGTCCTGCCATCTTAGCTGCCAGTTAGTAGAGCTTATGATTTTTGTAGTGCTGTATGATTTTGAGGTTTTGGACCGTCACCTCTGGCCGGTAACTATCTTTAACGTCCCTCCCTTTTTTTCTCCTTAACAGGAAAGCTTTGAATTTTATGCAAAGCAGCTAAGAGAATCAAATGAAAACCCTTCGTGAAATAAGCACAACTTCATTTTGTGTATATTTGTGATTCTGTGTCTATATGTTATTTTTAAATATATTTGAGAGGAAAAATAAATGAGAAACTACTTTATATACTTTTATTTGTAGTGCGTATTCAGTATCTTGTTGACAATAAGTGTTACTCTTACTGGATTTTTGGAGTAGTTTCTGTGCCGTAAATCCACAGCATTTTCTTTAATGCTCCTGATGTGTGAAGCATCATTTCAGGGTTCTTCTCCCAGTTGACGCTTCTGTTTCCCTGCTCTATCTCCTTCAAGCGTCACTCCCTTATTTAGAGCTCGCTTGTGAGTTTTGTTTACCTGGAAAATGTTGTGCTGGGTGGAATGATGCTCAGTGAGCTCCAAATGCCTCATATCCGTAACAGCTCCTGACCTGCGGGAAGTCCTGCGTGATTTTCTAATTCTGTAAAGCGTCGGCTCTAGGAGTCACCACATCCATGCTTCGTCACTTTCCACTAAAGCAGAGACCCAAGAGACTGTCGCTTGCCCTTGGTCAGGGGCTGTTGGCCAGTGCCGACTGCCACGGTGGCTTCCACCTCCCTCTTTGTGGAAGCAGAGCACAGCCACACACTGCAGCAGGCTGGCTGTTTAATACTCATGTCCTGAAAATATGTGATTTCCTGTTTGAAGGGGTGAAGTCTTGGTTTGTGTTCAGTTTGGAGAAATAAACGTTATCCCCATATTGGCTTTCATGCCTGTTGATATCTGCATTATAAGTAATTACTCCAAAAAAAAATTTAAGATGGGTCATCAAAACAGTTACCATTACAACGGTGTCCTAACATAGAATATTGACCTGTTAGGGGATGAGTCATTAATTACCAAAAACATTGAAAATGTTTTGAGAATTATTCTCACTTGGGGGTATTCCTTGTCTGTTTGAATTTGGTGACTGCCTTCTCCTCCGGCCTCAGTGCTGACTTGGTTCCCAGGGTTTTCATCAAGGGAGACCTTGCCTTGGAGGATGCACCGGCCTCTTGCTCGTCGAGCTGTTAACCTTCTGCCTTGTGGGACCCACCCTCCTGCACGAGCACCTCCTTCAATGCTGTTTCGTGGAATTGGACTTAAGGAAGCAGGGGGCTCGGCCAGTGCTGAGTCCCAGAGCTGAGTACATAGTGCAGCTCTTCAGGCGCAAGACCTGTAGAGTTCTGCTGTTGTCTGCTGATTCAGGAGTCTCACCCCTGTGCACCTGTCTTTAGTGGTTCCCTGAGGCCTTATTTGCAGTCCTGCTAACTACACGTTAGTTGGACCAAGTTTAATTGACATTGAAATAGGTCTGTAAGGTGAGGCGTCACCGTGGGGCATAATCTGAACTTCACAATCATCTTGGGGGAAACTGAACATGCATGCAAATCTCATGTGCATGCAATGACACCCAGCCAGTTCTGGTAAAGTATGGATCTGGCACAGGAAATAGATAAACCCTCTTGCCTGGCACTCTTAAAGCAGATAGGAGCACTGAAATAGGTGTTAACAACAGACTGCAGCCAAATATCCTTAGCACTGTATTGGTTTCCCTTTTGCATGTAAATACTTATAGTATAATAATTGCATATTCCAGATGCTTTCTAAAATAGCTTAATTGAAATAATAAAAATAGCAGATAAAACTTAGCAGCTCTCTATATTACATTTAGACTCCAATCAGAAGCAAACATCTGATTCTAACATGTCATCATAGACTTTTGGAAAGTATAGTATTTTTTTTAATATACGTGTATTTGGACTCAGTATAATTTTAATGCGTGAAATGCTTTGAATAAAGTATACTCCAAATATCTATGGGCTTCTTTATTTTTATCTTATCAAATGTCTGCATGAGTGCTTCAAGCCATTTCAAGTGACTTCAGTTCTAAAATTTTAAATGGAAAGAGGTGTGGTGACTTCTGTTGTGGCCAGAATTTCCTTGTTAAACAGCCGGTAGATTGTGGGGAACCAGCGAAGCCACTGCTTACCTGCTTTATGGACAAGCAGGTATTTGAGATCTCTGAGGGAAAGTGTTAGCGAGAATTGGAAGCTAGAGCTTGGATGTCTGGTAAATGAGACTCCAAAATGCAGGGGGTTTATCTTGCGTCATGTCTGCGGGAGTGGTTTCCATCCCCATAGATGGTAGACCCACCACCCCCCACAAAGGCGGGCTCCAGCTCTTCCCCTTCTCCGTGGATGCCCACAAGATCGCTGTCACCACTAACCCTGCTGCTTTCTCAGACCCTCACCCCCAACCAGCTTGTTCCCTTTCTAGGTTTCCTACCAATTCAGAGCAGGCATCACACCTTGTGTCCACATAGCATGAGTCCGTAAGGACCAGGTCTTGGTCTCATGTTTCTCCCAACCTTGCGCAGCCCCCGGCTGTGTGCTCACAGTCAAGTAAGTCTAGTCGTTTCTGTGGGTCTACGTGGGCAACTGCACCTACTACCATGATGAGAAAACTTAGGCCCACACAAGCGGATTTGCCCAGAGTCAGTGATCCATCTCCCGGTGAGGACCCTCACTAAAGTCATTTGCTTCCTATGAGAGCACAGAACAGAAGTGATCCCGTTTAAAGACTGTTAAAAGTCAAAGTGAAATCTAAACCAAAGAATATTTTTTTTTAAAAAGCTTTCACGCTAATATATGCTCCCACTTTTTGACTTCTTTACACCAAGGTGATTTTCAACCCTTTCATCGAGTCCCAGTGCTGGGCGTCATGGGGAGTGGGTGTGTCCCTGTCACTTCTTAAGCTTTGTGTTGCAAATTGCTCTCCAATGCTGTTTGTTTCTCAGGTCTGCAGTGTGTGTACCCCGCACACTTTTTCTCATGTCTTTGAGCCCAATTTTCATGTAATAATTCACCTTTCTGACAAACGAATATTTGTAGAATTTCTATATTCGAAAGCAACATTCCTGAGGCATAGCCAAGCTCGCAGCCACGGGGGGTGCAAAATCACGGTAATTCATCGCTTTGCTGTTGTACAATCATGCCCGGGAGTGTTTCCATTAGAAATGTATACTGCTTTCAGTCCTGCAGACTTTACAAAGCCTGCATTATGCAACCTCAGTACAAATAAAGAAAATGGCTGCATTAGCGAATCGAAAATAGGCATTTATCTTTTTTCTTTTTTGCATGGAGGAAAAACACACATCTTCAGGTCTAGGTAGAGCAAAAACATTTAACCAACTTCAGACTTACGACCTTGCGCGTGTTTGGGCGATGCTTGCCTGTTGAGATCTACCCTTAGAGAGTCCTCGAAGGTGTCCTCTTCAACCAGCCCCCAGACATGCGCTTGCTGTGATGCTCTCTTCATTACTTGTTTTTGTCTGTTTCCTGCTCAAAGCGCTGAGCCCTCTCATTGCTCTGCAGACCTACCTATTAGAACAGAGCTGGGCATGGTGGGCGCCCAGGACTCATCACTGAATGAATCGTGGGCACAATACCTTTCCAAACCCTGTTCTTTTCCCACTCCAAGCCTGTTCTTTTTGAGATGTGTGGTTTGTGGGCATTGGAGGGTTTCCTCTCATGCCCTGGTCTTCATATGGGTTCTAGTCATGAACTCTCTAGCTTAGAGTTAGGACCTTGGGGGCCGAGGCCCAAGGAGTCCTTCAAAACCCGAGTGCCCACAAGGATCGGAGGCCTCTCAAGCGGTGTATGTCATACAAACTCAAGTTGAGCCCAACCACAGCACCGAGGGTCTGTGCAATAGTGAAATCAGCAAGAGCAGTATTCCTAACATGGGACAGTGGGGCTTATAAGCATTTGGGGGAAACAGGGTGACTTCCAATGTTACAAAAGATAAGACAATCGTATGGTTAACTGCGCGTGCGCATAACTGTAAGCACGGTGACACAGACGACAGAGGAGTGTGGTATGCGATTAAAAATCTCAGCCCACTGCTGAAACATCGTTTTAATTACTGGCTGCTAACACCACATGTGAGGCTGTTCCCGGCTCTCCAGCAGAAAATGAGCTGCACTCCACTGGGCTGCCTCCCCTGCCGAGGCTGCCTGGGGCAGAGCCCGTGTGATGTGGACACAGGATATTGCTCCATACCCAGGCCACTTCAAAGGACGAGCCGATCATTGTCAAGGACGAATGACAGATGACTGGAGTTCTGAATTGCCTCGTTCAGACTATTCGCCAGGATGCTTGTCTTCCAGCATGAGCACTGGATATGTTTCCCAAATAAGCACAGGTCAAGCAACAAAATGCATCACTCTCCCTGCACTCCAGTTCCCAGTTCACTTCTTGGAGCCAGTTTGGTGCCCCAGACCCCAAGGCAGGCAGGGACCAGAGGAAAGTGGTTTGCAGGCTGTGCTAAGATCTGCTAGGTGACTATTCGAGTCTCAGTAGAACCCTTGGCCCCAGATCTGTCATCACTTGGATTTGACAGATTTAAATATCTGCTGCTGGGTGTTTAATTTGGGATCGAGACAAGAATTAAAAGCAGGCCAGGCGTGGTGGCTCAAGCCTGTAATCCCAGCACTTTGGGAGGCCGAGGCGAGAGGATTGCCTGAGCTCAGGAGTTCAAGACCAGCCGGGGCAACTTGGTGAGACCTCATCTCTACAGTAAATCAAAATAAATAAATAAATTAGCTGGGCGTGGAAGAGATCGCCTGAGCTCAAGTAGGTTGAGGCTGCGGTGGCTGTGAGTATGTCACTGCACTCCAGCCTGGGCAACAGAGTGAGAGATGCTGACCCCCAAAGAAAAAAAAAGAAAAACAAAAGCAAAAGTGAGATCTTCTTCTTGAGGCTGCTTAACCCAGAGCAAGAACACATCTTAAATACTCTTTATAGAACAAGGCAGTTTAACAAAATAATATCTGGAAGTATCTGGGCCGATATAGGTAATCATCTTCTGTTTAATTAAAATAGCATAACTTGAACTCGGAGGGCTTAAAGCGGAAATTTTAAAACCTTTACCTTTTGATTAAGAGTCTACAAACTACAGCCAAGTCCTGCATATGTCAAGTCCTGCAAGTTCCTGTTTTTTATTTATAATATTATTCGTAAATAATATGAGAACACGGCCACACCACCTCTGCTTTGCTCCTGTCTATGGTTGCTTTTACACGGTAGAAGCAGACTTAAGTAACTGCAACAGAGGCCACGGGGCCCACAAAACTAAAACGTTCACTATCCCACCCTTAACAGGAAAAGTTTGCAACACAGGCTTTTTGATAATTGCAAATAAGCAGATCTCCACCCTTTTGCAACGCTGGGCAGGGCTCAGTGAACAGCATGCCTGCCTCCAGAACGTTGGTTCTTTTTTCGTAGTCTCACATGCCTTGGAGAGTGGTTTCTTGTTTGTTTTACTTTGTTTTTCTGAGTCAGGGTCTCACTCTGTCACCCAGGCTGCAGTGCAGTGGTGCAATCACAACTCATTGCAGCCTTCATCTTCTGGATTTTGGCTATCCTTTCACCTCAGCCTCCAAGTAGCTGAGACAACAGGTGCATGTCACCATGCCCCAGCTAATTAGGAGGATTTTTTTTTTATTGAGTTGGAGCCTCACTCTGTCACCCACTCCCAGCCATTGCAGCCTTGACCCGCTGGGCTCCAGCGATCCTTCCACCTCAGCCTTCCAAGTAACTGGAACTACAGGCGCATGCTACCACGCCCTGCTAATTTTTTTATTTATTGTAGAGATGAGGTCTCACCAAGTTGCCCAGGAGGATCCCGAACCCACGGACTCAGGCAATCCACTCACCTCAGCCTCCCAAAGCGCGGGAACAGGCTGAGCCACCAAGCCCGGCTTTAGGAGGATGTTTTAAACAAATCCATGGAATCAGAATCTGGTGGTGGGATACCTATTGGCCTTAGTTAAAGCTCTAGTGTGGGCAACCAGATGGAGAACCAATGCCCTAGAAAAAACACTACTCTAGGGGGAAAAAATACACTGCTCTAGGAAAAAAACCCACAAAGAAATGACAGCTACTGGAGTTTTTCTCTCTCTCCTACCTTTGCACTTTGCCCCTTGCCCCTCCCCCTGTAGCCCAACATACAGAGCCCACCAAGTTATTAAGGCCCTTTGCAGGCTGAGTGGTGAGCTCACAAAGTTAGGTATGTGTCTTAGTGGCTGTCAATCCTCCATGAACATTTCTGGGGAGTTAGAAAAACAGTCCAATGTACTCTTGTTCCTTCCCTCCTCTTCATTCAGGCTTAAAACCATCAGGTAACCACAAAGGAGGGGACAGCCGAGGAGGGCACTGTGCAGACCCAGGGACAGCTTGATGTAGCAGAGCCCAAGTAGAGTGAACAGGATGTCCACACAGGGACTGGTGGGTGGTGTAGATGGGAGACTCCTTACATGCAAGGGATTGATCAAATGAGAAAATACTGTAAATCCCCTACATACGAAACTTCACATTATGAACTTTAATGTTGTGCATGTGCTTTTTAATGTATTATTTCTCTCCATCAGGTGTCAGTATATCCTGTTAAAGACATACAGTACTATTTAGTGGATTGTGTTAGTTGGGTACCTAGGCTAACTTTGTTGGACTTACAACAAATGGACTTATGAACGCACTCATGGAACCGAACTCGTTCGTATGTTGGGAACTTCCTCTATTGTCAATATAATGGAAGACAGCTTCTCACAATTGGAGAAGAGGGAAGAAACGAAAATCAACTCCATGGTGCTGGATGGGAGTTGGATATTACCAGTGTGAACTCATATATGTAATTGGGTATGCGCACACACACACACACACACACACACACACACACACACACACACATAATCTCTAACTGTTCACTGAGTGGCCTTGGGAGCAGAGATGTCCCAACAGCAGTGAGCATACCTGTTACTTAGACCATGGCATCTAAACACCATTTTCCACTAAAAGAAACCAAGATTCTTTAGAGAAACAGCTGATTCCAGGGCGGGGGTGGGAAAATACAAGATGACCCTGAAACACTTTGTTGTGTCACAAACTCCTCAGAGAATGCTGGGGACATGTCAAAAGGATGCAGAAGCCAGCTTGAAGGGTCTCCCACTGGCCAAATCAGGGACAGTGTGAGCACACAAATTAATAATGATAGTCAAGAACTGTAACCCATTGAATAAAACAGGAAATCGAAAGTCTGTATGGATAAAAATTTTAAAAGGAATACTTGGGAGGTGTAGTGAGGAACAGGTGATTTGCATAGTTTCAAAGTACCAGCCTACGAAATGCTTATAAATGACAAAGGAGGGACATGGTCCCTTGACTGTGGCGAGGCCTGGCAGACGCCCTCTAGTGAAGGGATCAAAGTGAGCTCTGTCAGTGTGGGACAAGCTGACCTCATGTGCCCCCATAGGATGCACCGAGCAGAACACAGCGTCCCTTCTGTGACATTCCTGCCGAGGGGGCGTGGCCTCTGCTTAATCATGAAAATACATCGGACAAACCCAGACAGAGAGATCTTCCAGCATCTTCCCAGGGTCAAGGTCATGAAAGTCAAGGAACGCTGAGGAGCCTTTTTAAGCGGAAGGGGATCAAAGAGACATGACAACGAGAGCCACGCCTGATTCGATCTGGACCAGCTCTCTATGAAGGACATCTCCAGGACACCCAGTGAGTGTCAGGAAGAGGGCAGGGCTGCGCCGGATGACAGCCCCAGGCAGCGCCCAGGGCCCACACCTGGGGAGTGTGGAGGGCACGTAGGAGCAGCGCAGCATGAGAACGTGCACAGATCACCAGGGGGTCTTTCTTTGAGATGGACTCTGGCTCCACGGGGCTGGGTGGGGTCTGAGACTCTGCCTGTCCAACCAACTCTAGCAGTGCCCAGGGCCTGGGGAGTTGGTCCCCAACAACTCAGGCATGAAACCTGCAGCTTGGGCCTGACCATTTCACGCCCTGGCCACTGTGAACAGTTTGAAGCTGACCCTGAGGTGCAATGCTAGGTGGCCTGGCTGAGCTGACACCGCCTGCCTCTATGCGTCCCTTTGTCTTCTGGAACCATCTGGGCCTTCCAAACCTTCCAGTGGCTCAGGCCTTCTGCCTTCCAGCTTCCAATTCCCGAAGCCACCAAAGACTTTTCTGCCCCTGCCCTCATGACTCCACTGCAGCATGGCCACGTGACCTTAGCAAAATGAATCTGTGCCTCGGTTTTCTTGCCTGTAAAATGGGATACCGCTTACCTCCTAGGGTTGTTTTGAGAATTGAACGACGGCATCCACATAAAGTGTTTGGCACTGTCCTGGCCACAGAATAGATGCCCGATAGGTGTTTAGTTGTTCATGTTGGCTTTGGAGGCCGTGACCCCACCCAAAAGGAAGGAAGGGCATCTCGCTGTCATGTTTAAGGCCACTTTCAGTATGGAGAGTGACTGACCACAGAGCTGGGGGCCCCTGGACGATGAGGCCCAATCTTTGGCTAGCAGTTATTGTTCCCTCTGGGTTCCAGCGATGCCTGCCCAGCCGAGCTACTCAATTCATGCTTAATCTGCTCCCATCCTATATCGGGTTGCCTGCATACATACACATCAAAAGGAAATAAATTAGCAACATTGTAGGTGCCACCAAGGACAGGCTGTCTCGTTCCGGTCTTCGCCATCTCCTGCCCGGGAGCCGAAATCCCTTTCGACTGTCTTTATTCTACTGCCATCCTGTGGCTGGTCTGTGCCACTGCAGCACCATGGGCCGAGTGTCGCTGAGCACCTGTGTCATCATGGTCCTCGGGGTCCCCAGGGAGGGGCTGCGTAGGAGGAAGGGAGTGCCACCAAGGGTCTACTGGGGTCTCCCGCCTGCAGGCAGGAGCCTGGTGGGAATCACCAGTCTTGACTCGATTTCTGTTTGATGAACCTTAAGGACACATAGTACAGGACCATGAAGCCGGCACTGATGCCAATGACGATGAGGTAGATGGCGTAAAGCGGGTACGAGTTCAGGTCCATGGCGCTGAGGATCTGGAGACACAGACACTCAGTGAGCTCGTTAAGAAGACGTTCGGGGCATGTCCATTCTTTCTTTCTTTCTTTCTTTCTGAGTTGGAGTCTTACTCTGTTGCCCAGGCTAGAGTGCAGTGGCACGTTCACAGCCATCGCAGCCTTGACCTGCTAGACTCAGGTGATCCTTCCGCCTCAGCCTTCAATAGCCGGAACTACGGGCGCGTGCTACCTGCCCGAATAATTTTTTGATTTACTGTGCAGATGAGGTCTTGCCAAGTTGCCCGGGCTGGTCTCGAACCCCTGGGTTCAGGTAATCCTCTTGCCTTGGCCTCCCAAAGTGCTGGGATTACAGGTTTGAGCCACCATGCCCAGCCAATTTTTTCAAGTCAGTCTCACTCTGTTGCCCAGGCTGGAGTATAGTGGCACGATCATGGCTCACTGCAACCTCGACCTCCTGGGCTCAGGTGATCCTTCTATTTCAGCCTCCCAAGTAGCTGGTACTACAGACACACACCACTATGCTCTATTAATATTTTGATTTTTTTTTGTAGAGACCAGGTTTAGCTATGTGACCCAGGCTGGTCTCGAATGCCTGGACTCAAGCAATCCTTTTGCCTCAGCTTCCCAAAGTGCTGGAATTATAAGAGTGAACCACTGTGTCCAGCAATTAATTTCTTTTTTTAAGAGACAGGGTCTTACTCTGTAACCCAGGTTGGAGTGCAGGCTGGCACGATCATGATTCACTGCAGACTCAAACCCCTGGGCTCAGGCAATCCTCTTGCCTTGGCCTCCCAAAGTGCTGGGATTACAGGCTTGAGCTACTGTGTCTGGCCAATTTTTTTTTAAGGCAGTGTCTCACTCTGTCACCCAGGCTGGAGTATAGTGGCACAATCATGGCTCACCGCAACCTTGACCTCCTGGGCTCAGGCAATCCTTCCATTTCAGACTCCCAAGTAGCTGAGACTACAGACACACACCACCATGCCCTGTTAATTTTTTGATTTTTTTTTTTTGTAGAGACCAGGTCTAGCTATGTTGCCCAGGCCTCCCAAAGTGCTGGAATTACAGGAATGAGCCACTGCGCCCAGCAATTAATTTTTTTTTTAAGAGACAGGGTCTCGCTCTGTTACCAGGTTGGAGTTTAGGCTGGCACGATCACGGCTCACTGCAGACTCCAACACCTAGGTTCAAGTGATCCTGCTCCCTAAACCTTCCGAGTAGCTGGGACTACAGACTATAAGCACCATCACACTCAGCTATTTTTAAGTTTTCTTGTAGAGATGGGGTCTTACTATGTTGCCCAGGCTAGGATGCCCATTACTTTCAAATCCAAGAGCTTCCCTACTTACTTTGTCTCCTGAGACCGAGACGGTGAAGTTGCCCATCTGCATCTTATAATCACACTTGCTAAACTGAATTTTCATCAGCCCTTCAAAACACCATCGGAGGAAGGACACCTTGGATATCCACGTGGGCACTGAAGACAGCAAAAGCCACATTATTCACACGAGCTCACCCACCTGCCAAAGGGTGCCACCCACTCTCTGGGAGTGCTCTTTTCTACAAGACAGGAGCGGGGTGGCTCCAGCCCAGGGGAAGCAAGTCCCCTGGGGGGAAAGAGGGGGAAGATAGGTGGACAACAGGCAGAGGAGTCGCTGAGGACATGGGCTGGGGCCGAGGGAACTGAGAGGCGGCGAGTCCTCCTCTCACTTGATCTGTAACAATCCCAGAGAGTAACTGAGTGATGTGCACACACACCCAGCTTCCCAGAGCCTGCAGCCCTGCACTGGAGAGGATGGGGTCTGTGCTCTGATCCTGTGCAGGTGTCAGAGTATGGGGGGAGCTCTGCCCGGGTGTGTCAAGCGAGGCCCGTGGAAGGTGGGGCCTGGCATCCCCGAGACAGCTAGAGCACCCGTTCGGAGGAGCGGGGGTAGAGGGGGCTGGGGCTTCAAACTCCAAGGGCTGGGGGCTGCAGGGAAGGAGCAGCCCGGGAGGGACACAGAGGGTCTCAGGTCACAGAGGCCAGACTCGTTAGTGGCTCGGGCTCAAATGACAGAGGCTGGGAGACAGAACCACGGAACATTTCAGAAGGACTTAGGAGGCTGAACGGCCAGGCTCACTGATAGATGATAGAGAGGGAAGGCGGGGAGAGTCAAGGGTGACTTCCCGGGTCAGCCGTGGGGATGGGAGGTGCCCTCTGTCCCCTCTAAGAGCATCACTCCCTCCGCCTGCAGGACAGCGGGCACGGGCATCTGCTTCCAGAAGGTCCCAGAGCTGGGCCCCGCCCGGGCCGGGGTGGGGGGCACAGACTCACCTGTCCACAGGCTGTTCAGGCTTATCATGAAGCCCCCGGTGAGGTAGAAGGAGTTGTACAGGGCGTTGCCAAAGAAGGAGGCCATGTGGAAGGTGGGGAGCAGACCCGCGACACCCAAGGCCATGACCCGGCAGCAGAAGACCACCAGCCACACCAGCAGGAAGTGCAGCAGGAAGGGCTCGGGGCCCGGCCGCAGGTTGGCCAGCCAGTAGGTGGGCATCCCATAGATGGCGATGTAAGCGCAGTGTTCTGGAAGCTCCCCTAGGATCTGCAGGGAACAGCCGCACAAGGGTGTCACCCGCCCGCTGTCTGCCATCATCTCAAATCACTGAAAGGTACCAACGCCCAGCGCACACCACCACACCCTGCTTGTTTCTTGATTTTTTTTTTTTTTTGGTAGAGATGAGGTCTCGTGATGTTGCCCAGGCTGGTCTTGAACTCCTGGGCTCACGCAATCCTCCTGCCTTGGCCTCCTGGGATTACAGGTATGAGCCATCACGCAATTTAATTTTTTTAAAGCGGCAGGGTCTGGTAGATTTCCCTCCTGATATATGAACTCCTTGCTTCCCACCACTACCCTGCAGATGCCAGGTGCACCCTCTCTCTGGGGCAGTTCAACCTGTTTCCCCCCAGGGAGGCAGTAACTGCCTGCTCCCCTAAACCCAGTTTCAAGTCCTTACCCCTCCTGATCGGACCTAGTAGCTGTGTGGTCTTGGGAGAGCCGCCTAACCTCTCTGAACCTCTGCTTTCTGCAAACACCTGCCTGACCTGCTCCTACAGGGAGGCTCTGAAGAGCTAAAGAATGCTGGGTGTTTCTTCTGTAGGTTTCTGCTGACCAGAAAAGTATCATTCCTGGTCCATAGCCCTGGTTTTCTGGTAAATGTTTAAAAAAAAAAAAAATCAAGTCTCCGAAACTCCCCCAGGAAGTGTGGCATCTGAAACCACAGAGGACCAGTCGCCCCACGGTTCAGAAAACGCTTCCCCATAACAAGCATTCTCCATCCCACCCTCTACCCAGGGCAGGGAGAGTGGGGGACTTCCACTCAACCCTGTCCAGTCACCTTGGCAAAGAAATATGGACCCGCGGTGTAAAGCCCGTCTTCCAGTTCATAGTACAGCATTGCCCTCTCTGAGTAACCTAAAAAAGGGGAAAGGAGAAGAGGCTGAAAAAGTGAAATTAATCTGCAGCGTTTCTGTGTTTGAGTCTCTCTTAATATGATTCAAAGTCATTATATTGCCCAAATCGCATCAATTTCTTTCTTTCTTTTTTTTAATGAGAGATGGGTGTGTCTCGCTATCTTGTTGCAAGTTTCAAACTCCCGGCCTCAACTGATCCTCCCACCTCGGCCTCCCAAAGTGCTAGGATTACAGGCACGAGCCATCATGCCCAGCCGTAAATTTCTTATGTTTTTTTAAACGGACCTTGAACAATTATAATGCTATAAGAAAGCGATTGGCAGTAGTGGGAAACTGTCAGGGGAGGGAGGGGCATACCTCTTCAACAAGGGTACCTGCATGATCAATGTTTGTATACCTAACCCTGAAATGTACCCCACATCTTTATAATAAAATTTTTTTTTTAAAAAGCAGGCACGGTGAAACCTTCCTAATTAACCAAGAGGACTCGGTAGTTGGCTTTCATTTGCATACTAATATGAATGGGTGAACTTCACGATGAAATCTTTCGGTGGGGACTCGGAGGTGGCCGGCAGGTGTGGCTGCTGCAGGCCCAGGCCCCAGGCCACACTCACACTTGGAGATGACGTCCAGAATCACGTTGAAGGGGATGAGAGCTCCGATCATGAACAAGAGGGCTGCCGTGTCCATGAAGGGGAGCTGGATGCCCCCATGGCCGTAAAAGAGGAAGCCGATGGTCAGGGACATCAGGCAGGCCTCTGCCCCGTGGATGAGGAGGGTGGGCAGGTCCCGGAAGTCGTTGGAGATCTGCCGGCTCAAAAAACAAGAGAGAGAGCTGCCGAGGAAGCAGGAAACGCCAGCCCCGTGGAGCTTGGGAATGCCACTTCACCTCCGCAAGCTTCACTTTTCTCATCTGTAAAATGGGAATAGTATAACCCACCTCACAGAGCTACTTTGAGGATTAAATCAGGAAATTGATGAAAGCGTCTGTTCCACAGTAAGCACTTAATAAGTGACTGTTACTTTTTTTTTTTTCTGAGTCAGGGTCTCACTCTGTTGCCCAGGCTAGAGTGCAGCGGCACGCTCATGGCCACCGCAGCCTCCCCCTCCTGGGCTCAGGTGACCCTTGTGCCTCAGCCTCTTGAGTAGCTGGGACCTGTAGTCCAGAATCACATGAGTCACCAGCATCTGGCTAAATTTTTTTATTGTTTGTAGAGACGAGGTTATACTATGTTGCCTGGGCTGGTCTTGAACTATTGGGCTCAAGAGATGCTCCCGCCTCGGCCTACCAAAGTGCTGGAATTATAGGTGTGAGCCCTAGGGCCAGCCTACTACTTTTTATTTTTATTTTCTTTTTTGTTTTTGTTTTTTTGAGTTGGAGTCTCACTCTGCTGCCCAGGCTGGAGTGCAGTGGCATGTTCACAACCACCGCAGCCTCGACCTGCTAAACTCAGGTGATCCTTCCACCTCAGTTTTCTAAGTAACTGGAACCACAGGCACATGCTACCACGCTGGGCTTATTTTTTGATTTATTGTAGAGACAAGGTCTCACCAAGTTGCCCAGGCTGGTCTCAAACCCCTGAGCTCAGGCAATCCTCTCACCTCGGTCTCCCAAAGTGCTGGGATGACAGGTTTGAGCCACTGTGCCCAGCTTATTTTCTTTTTGAGACAGGGTCTCGCTCTGTCACCCAGGCATTCTCTCTCCCTCTCCACTTTTTTCGCTCCTTCCCTCCTGCCTTCCCTTCAGGATCTTAGTTCCCTGCAGCCTCAAACTCCTGGGCAAAAGTGATCCTCCTGCCTCAGCCTCCTAAGGACACTACTTTTTTTTTTCCCCAAGTGATTCCACTTTTGCCTCCTCCTTCAGGCCACTTGGGATAGAAAAGGCTTGAAGTGATACACACAGACTTTGGGGGCCGCAAGGCTGTTGTGCAAGGACAGCTCCTTACCGGATCAGCGTGGTGAATTGCCGCACGGTCCCAGGTGGCTTTGCAGGAGCTGGGAGGCAGCTGCTGTCCTGCGGGAGGTCCGGGCTGTGGGAGGCAGAGGAGGCGGCCGGGTTGTGGGGGCGACCGCCCTGCAAGGGGCCCTCCTCCCAGGGTCGTCCCGACCTGCCTTACCTCCCCACACAGGTGCCCACGTTGAGCTCCCTGGGCTCTGCTTTCCACAGAAAGTCATTTAAGTCACGCACTTTCTCCAGAAACAAGGCTGCAAGTGCCCGAGCTTTCTCCCTGGTGGCCGCTTCCTGCTCTCTGCTGCGCTTGTCGATGCTGGTGAGGTCCACTGTGAACAGAGGATGCGAAGCTGTGGGGGGGGGCGGGGTCCCTGGCACCTGTTCCCAGGTGAGCACCTGTTCCCACAATGCTGAGCAGCCCTGGGCGGGGGAGCTGGCACGTGCTCCCATCCTCAGAGAGAACCACGAAGCCATGGTCAGAGCAGAGTGACCTCCAGGGCTGGCCCCTCCCCCACCAGACCTGACCATGTCTGACCCGACCATGTCTGACTGGGGGACAGGCAGAGGGTCAGGGAGTGGACATCAGCAGAGGCCCTGGCCCGGGTTCCACCCGGGATCCTTCCCTCCTTCCCTCCCTCCCTCTTTCCTTTCTTCTCTTTCCCAGAGCCTTGGCTTGGTCAGGATTACCTTTCTCTTCCCCCCCACTTTTTTCTCCTCTTTCCCTCCCTCCCTCTTTCCCTCCCTCCCTCCTTCCCCAGAGCCTTGGCTTGGCCGGGGCACCTGTCTTTCCCTCCCTTCCTCTTTCCCTCCCTCCCTCCTTCCCTCTCCTAGAGCCTTGACTTGACCAGGGTTACCTCTGCACCTCTCTCCCTCTTCCCTCTTCTTTTTGCTTTTTTTGTGTTGGAGTCTCGCTTCCCTCTTCCCTCTTCCTGCTTTCTTAACAAAGTTGTGTCTAGGCGGGGAGTCCTATATACCACAGTGGATCCCCTGGGTTGCAGGACTGAAGCTCAAAAGACCAAATTGCCCGGCTGGGTGGCTCAGCCTATCATCCCAGCACTTTGGGAGGCCAAGGTGAGTGGATTGCCTGAGCCCACGGGTTTGAGACCAGCCTGGGCAACTTGGTGAGACCTCATCTCTACAATAAACCCAAAATTAGCTGGGCGTGGTAGCGCGCTCTGTAGTTGCAGCTACTCGGAAGGCTGAGGCGGAAGGATCGCCGGAGCCCAGCAGGTCGAGGCTGCGGTGGCCGGGAGCGGCCACTGCACTCCAGTCTGGGCGACAGAGTGAGACTTCAACTCAAAAAAACAAAAAACAAACAAACAAAAAACAAATTTCCTGGACACCCAAGGCCCTGTGCAGCTCCTGCACCCCAGAGTGGCAAGGGGTCTCTGCCCCAGGGCTTATAGGCAGCAGCCCCCCTCCCCCTCCAAATAATAATATAAAAAAAAGAAAAAGAAAAGTTTTCCAGTCTGTTTCAGCCATTTGACTTCTGGTAACCCCTCTCTGGGGTTACTTCAAATGATTCACTGGTGGCCAGGTTGGCAAGTGCCCTTTGCCCCCATTCTGGGGACAGCTGGCCTGAGGATGACACACTGGCAGGAAGCCAGGCCGCACCTGAGCACGGAGAGGGCAGTGACCTCTGCGTGAGTTCATACGGAGTAAACAGGCGAGGGCGGTCTGTCCTCCTGGGGGTGGGGTGGAGGGTAGCTTGGAATTCTGGAAGGTCAGCATGGGCAGTGGGCCAGGAGGCAGGACATCCCAGTCCTGTGCCTCACAGCCATGCCGGGGCGACCCAGGTGCTCAGCTCTTGGAGCTTGCATGGACCCATCTGTAAAGGAGGGGATGACCTTGGCCTACTGGGGTGTGAGAGTCAAACTGGAGACCCGCTGGAGCTGGGCACTCTGGGGCCCAACATGTGCCTTCAGGAGATGGTGAGGGCCTTGCCCCAGCTTGCCATCCTGGGAGGAACCTGGGGCTCCAGGAAACCTATGGGACAAGCTGCAACTGCTCCTTCCAGGGCCCCGGCACAAGGGAGTCACCTGTGCCACAGTCATGCCCTTCCTCGGCACTCAAGATCCAGGCGCTAGTTCCCAGGGAGGGAGGGCAACTCTAGCCTCCCAATGAAGGAAGTGGCTTGTGCTCCCCTGGGCAAAATCCGCTGAGGGTTCAGGACACCAAGCACGAGGCAGTCTGGGGCCGTGAGAGCAGCTTTTCTGTCTGGAACTTCATGGGCCAAAACCACCGAAGAGGCTCTGAGCTGGCCCCTGGGCCCCTCTCCTCTCCCCCGCCGCCACCCCCATTGCCACCCCCACCTTCCAGGCCCCAACCTCTGTGGGTCTCCAGGGCATAGTCTTCGGACTTCCTGGTGGCCCCCTGACCTTAAAGATCCTGTTTCCCTACAGAGTCTGAATAAAGATGACAGTTGCCTGTAATCCCAGCACTTTGGGAGGCCGAGGTGGGGAAGATTGCCTGAGCTCAGGGGGTTCGAGACCAGCCTGGGCAACATGATGAGACCTCGTCTCTACGATAAATTTAAAAAATTAGCCGGGCGTGGTGGTGCACACCTGTGGTTCCAGCTATTTGGAAAGCTGAGGCAGAAGGATCGCCTGAGCCCAGCAGGTCGAGGCTGCGGTGGCCGTGAGTGTGCCACTGCACTCCAGCCTGGGTGACAGAGTCACACTCTGACTCGAAACAGAAAAAAAGACCACAGTTGTAGAAATGGATCCGAACCCTCATGGAGTCGGCCCTCTCTCGTCTTGGGAGCTCCTGGAAGTTTCTAGTCTGTTGTGCACAGAAGGGTAGCTGCTGGTCAGAAGCTGCCTTTTCAACCCTCATCTCTCTCTCATTCCACACCTGGCCGAATGCTGCACGTTCTCACCCCTCTCTGCTCACCACCCCATCCTCTCCCTCCCCCGAAGCCTTTGGGCTTTCTCTCCTGAACCCTTTCAGCCAGCCCCGGCGGTGTCTGGGGTGTGGGGGAGGCCCCAAGTGCCAGGTCACCGGCCGCTGGCTCTGCGGGCTCACCGTAGAAGTCGGCAGGGTTGCTGTAGCGAGGACAGGGGTGGCCGATGGCCGTGAAGTACTGGACCATGTGCTGAGCTGCCCCCAGGTAGATGGTGGTGCCGGATGACATCAGGAGGACCAGGTCAAACAGCCTGAAGATATCCGAGCGGGGCTGATGCAAGGAGATGAGCACCAGCCGGTTGCCCTTGGCCAGCCTGGACAAGGTCCTCACCAGGTTGTGCGCCGTGAAGCTGTCAAGCCCAGAGGTGGGTTCGTCGAGAATGAGGATGCCTTCCCACAGACAGAGGGCCCCGGTGAGCCTGGGCCCCTGACCGGACCAAGCCAAGCCTGAGGGTGGCACCAAGTGGGCCCCTCTGCCCCCCTCCAGTGCCCGTGCCCTCACCTGGGTTCCACAGGAGCTGCACTCCGATGCTGACCCTCCTGCGCTCGCCCCCCGACACCCCCCGCAGGTAGGCGTTGCCCACGCGGGTGTCAGCACACTGTCGCAGCCGCAGCTCGGCGATCACGTCCTCCACCTGCGAACGAGAGGGGGGCTTTGAGGCCACCTCCTGGGCTGGGCTTGTTGTGATCCGAAGCATAAAGAGCCTGCTTCTCTGGGTGGGCTTTAAGGATGGGGAGGACAGCCCAGGTTTATGGCCCTGTTGCAGCGTTTGCTTTCCTGATTCTTCCCCAGATCCTGAGCAGCTTCGACGTGCTGGGCACGGTGCCCCGTGTTGGGAACGTGGCCATGGGCTGGGGCCAGACAGTTGGGCTTCCTGCCCATGTGAAAGAACAGAAAACACACAAGCGAATAAACTCATCACACATCTTGACAAGTGCCGGGAAGGGACTGGGCGGTCTGAAATGGCTTACAGCAGGCTTCTGGCCTTAAAGAGGGCTGGGGGCAGGGGGTGGCCTGGAGTAGACTTGGGGTAGCGATGAATAGTGAGCTGAGTTGCTCAAACTTGACCTGTGGCTGCGATGGCAGGCGGGGTAGGGAGGGAGGGGGAGGATATTGCAGTTTCTCGGACCCTCACGGAGATCAGTGAGTTACCCTTTTGTTACGCTGGGCCTGGGAGAAATTTCTGGGCAGGCGCATCTGGGCAATGAACGCCAGGGTCTCGCGGACGGTCAAGTTGGGAAGCAGCTGGTCATGCTGGCGCACATGGGCCACACACTTCCTCACCAGCTGAGGTGTGCCGGGCTGCCCGTTGATCCAGATTTGGCCTGACTTAATCTTGCCGCCGTGGTCTCGGCCGGTGATCACGTCCAGCAGCGAGGCTCTGCCACAGCCTGCAGGGTCACCAGAGTACATCCCTGGGAGCAGAGCTTCTTGGGGGGTCACTGCTCCCTGCACACTCTCCAGCACCCTGGACCGCGTGCTGTCCTTGTAGCCCCTAGAGAGGCGGCACAGCCCCTAGACCTTGATGGGCAGCCCTGGCACATGGAGCCCAAGCCCTCTGTCTGCAGCTTAGGTGAGCAACCTGGTGGGGGGTTGGGGACACATGAAGGTCCAGGCCAGGTCAGCCGGTGGCTGCATGACAGGGGAAGGGGGAGTCTTGACTGCCATAGGCCTGCCGGCGTGCCTGGAGTGTTCCTCCCCTCCTGCTGCTAACCAAGGTCCTTTCTCCCCAAGAAAGGCTGATGTTAACTATTTTTAGCTGGCAAACATACCAGCAACGTCTCATCATTCAACGTCATTTGACTCAGAAGCTGGCTTCGTGAGAAGAACTAATTTGGAGCATTTACAGATTGTCTTTTAAAACCAGAACCTATTTTGAGAAGTAAATGAGAAAATGATAGAGAAATAATAGATGCAAAAATGATTTTAAAACTGCAACACAGGCCGGGCACGGTGTAATTCCTAGCACGCCTGTAATTCCTAGCACTTTGGGAGGCTGAGGCAGGAGAATTACTTGAGTCTGGGAGTTCAAGACCTGCCCGGGCAACATAGCGAGACCTCATCTCTACAAAAAAATAAATAAATAAAAATAAACTTAAAAATTAACCAGGCATGGGGGCCCGTGCCTGTAGTCCCAGCTACTTGGGAGATAGCACCTGCAGGCATTACAGATCTTGAAAAAAATAGCTGGACTCTCCAAATCAGTAACTTCATTAATTGGAAAATGCTTTCGGTATTGCTGATTCCATAAAAGAAACTAAAATGTCTGGGACTGTTTTTATTCATATTTTTAAAAATTATGGCCAGCTTTCTTGTGTGTATGTGTGTAGGAAAAATCACAGAAAGGATAACTGATCAACCTTTCTAATAAGTCATTTTAATAATTTCAGCTGTTAAATTAAACTAAATTTGTCCTGAGACTCCCTCCTTACTTTGAGTTCCTGTGGAGTGAACTGCAACCTAACTTAATTTGCAAACAAACTGCAGCCTACCTTAAGAGTTTATTGTCTCTTAAGACAGAGATTGACTGAGACAGTTTGCTGAGTCTCAGCCAATCGTGGCAGCCAAACTTCAGCCAATCACAGGCTGCCCAATGATTGGCTCTTGCCCATGCAAGGTAAATGCCTCATCCCACATCTTGCCAAATAAATAACGCATATGCCAAGCTTTAACCAATCAGGCTGTTTCTGTAGGAACTTTCCTTTTCTGTCTATGCATACTGACACTCCTATTCCTGGGCGGAGCTGCTGAACCTCTCTTGGTTCTGAGTGCTGCCAGACTCATGAACCATTCTTTGCTCAAATAAACTGTCACATTTTATTGGTCTAAAGTTTTTATTTTTTTAAAACATCTTAAGCTAGTCGGGTTCGGTGGCTCAGCCTGTAATCCTGTGCCTTTGGGAGGCTGAGGTAAGTGGATTGCCTGAGCCCGTGGGTTTGAGACCCGCCTGGGCAACTTGGCGAGACCTCATCTCTACAGTAAATCAAAAAATCAGCGGGCGTGGTAGCGCATGCTTGTAATTCCGGCTACTCGGAAGGCTGAGGCAGCAGGATGGCCGGAGCCCAGCAGGTCGAGGCTGCGGTGGCCGGGAGCGGTCACTGCACTCCGGTCTGGGCGACAGAGTGAGACTCCAACTCAAAAAAAAAAAACAAAAAACCATCTTAAGCTAAGCAACACTGAACCTAGAGTCAAAAGACCTGGAGATGATTCAATTTAATTTATTTATCTATCTATTTGTTTATTTATTTGGTTTTTTTTTTTTTTTTTGTCAGAGTCTCACTTTGTTGCCCAGGCTGGAGGGCAGTGGCATGCTCATGGCCACTGCAGCCTCAACCTGCCAGGCTCAGACAATCCTTCCGCCTCAGTCTTCCAAGTAGCTGGAGCTACAGGCATGTGCCACCACACCTGGCTAAATTTTCTTGGTTTATTGTAGGGATGAGGGGTTGCCCAGGCTGGTTTTGAACCCGTGGGCCAGGCAATCCTCTCACCTCAGCCTCCCAAAGTTCTGGGATTGTAGGCGTGAGCCACAGTGCCCAGCCTCCTTTATTTATTTTTAAGAGAAAGAGTCTCACTATTGTGCAATGATCCAATCATAACTCACTTTAGCATCCAACTCGTGGGCTCAAGTGATCCTCTTGCCATAGCCTTTTAAGTAGCCAGGATAACAGGCACATGCCGCCATGCCCAGATCATTTTAAAAAATTTTTTAGAGATGGGAGTCTTACTATGTTGCTCAGGCTAGTCTGTCACTCCTGGCTTCAGGCTATCCTGCTGTTTCAGCCTCCTGGATATTCAATGTAATTCTTGCTCAGCCTCTCTGAACTTTACTTTCCTCAACCACAAATCAGGGACAGTAACAGTTAGAGGGTTGTATGTACCAAGTATTACCCGTGATGACCTTATGTAAAGGCCGGTGTATTCCCTGGTGCTTAATTCAGGAAGAAAAGAAAGAGATGACAAGAAAAGCTACCAGAAGTTATAAATTAAAATAGTAGGTCCATGAGGGATCTGCTTTTTTCTTTCTTTTCTTTTTCTTTTCTTTTTTTTTTTTTTTGAGTCGGATTCCCACTCTTTTGCCCAGGCTGGAGTGCAGTGGCACGCTCACCGCAGTCTCGACCTGCTGAGCTCAGGTGATCCTTCCACCTCAGCCTTCCAAGTAGCTGGAAATATGGGCACGCACCACCACGCCCAGCTAATTTTTTGATTTATTGTAGAGATGAGGTCTTGCCAAGTTGCCCGGGCTGCTCTCAAACCCACGGGCTCAGGCAATCCTCTCATGCCTCGGCTTCCCAAAGTGCTGGGATACTTTTTCCTTGTTTAAGTTAGGATTGCAGGGTCAGGACCAAAGCGGGCAGGACTTAGTGATCATGCATGTTGTTGCAGTTACAAAGTGCATTTACACACAGCATCTCATTTGCTCTTTGGTTAGACAATAAACAGAACTTATTTACCAGAAGGGTGTAGAAGTTTGGGGCAGATGTTCAAAACATTGAGCAATCTCTGGAAATGATTAACTAAAAGATATAGAATGCTCTCTCGAACACTATGTAAGAGTGTCTCAGGGAGAAATGCCTGAATCTGGGAATCATAAAACCAAGTTTCTAGTTCTGACTCTACATGGAATGTGTATCCTTAGGAGAACCACTTGACTTCTCTGGACTTGAGTCTCCTCATCTGTCAAATGAAGGGGTGTGTGTATGTATGTATGGGTGTGTGTGTGTGTGTGTGTGTGTGTGTGTGTGTGTGTGTGTGTGTGTGTAGGGTCAGCAGGATACTCTAGAAATATTGAGGAGTTGGTGGTTTGAAAACCTTCCTCTCAAAATGCTTCCTGACTGGTAGGAAGAAAGAAAGGTAGACCACAATGAGGAGAATGAACAGTTCTCCAAGCCCCCTTTCAGACCTGACGGTCTATAATTTTAAATTTGGCCCATGGAGTTAACTATTTGAGGCACCCCAAGCATCTGGCTCTTTGTGGATGGTTGATGATTGTGCTAAGACTCTGAAGGGGCGACCTGAGAAGTGAGAGTTGTGTCAGGGGCTGTTGAACCATAACCAGAATCTGATGATAGAGAAACACCCTGACTGAGCACCTCTTGTGGCTGAAGGAGTCTCTGAAAAGACCATGACTTTCGAAACGGCTTAATGATCTGTCAGTACAGGCATTAACTATAGATGGATGCTCTCAGCCAGGTGTGGTGGCTCATGCTTGTAATCCCAGCACTTTGCGAGGCCAAGGTGGGAGAATCTTTTGAGATCAGGAGTTCAAGGCCAGCCTGGGCAACATAGTGATACCCTGTGTCTACAAAAAAGGTGAAAATTAAAAAAAAAATTTTAAAAAGAGACTCTGGCTGCAGCTTCAGGTGGACAAGAACCATGATTTGAGCCCTGGTCTGTCTGACCCAGAATTTGTCACTTCAACCATTCTGTTAGATGCTTCTAGTCAGCAAAGAATTCTTAGCAAAGAGCTAAGAAGCATCCAATTGTCCAAAGGACCACTCTGCAACCCAGGAGAGAGAGAAGCCACCTGCCCATGGTTTGTCCTTGTGGTACCTGCACTACCAATGATAGCCAGCATCTGCCCGCTTCTCACTCGGAAGTTCAGGTTTCGGATGCCAAGCTCACTAGAATCCTGGCTGCCGTGAGATGTCCAAGGTATCTTGAACTGAGCCAGCTTCTCAAACCATGGCATCTGCGAGTTCACGTTCACCTGTGGGAGACATAGGGAGGTTCCTTAGAGAGTTCAGTGGCTCCCCTAGGCCCCGTGCGGCCCCTCTCCACAGGGGACAGCCCCCTGCTGACACACAGCAGGCTTTGAGCACTCCCATCCGTGTTCTACCAAACACAGAGGCTGGACCCCACCATGCCTGGAACCTGCAACAGCTGCTTCCAAGTTTAAGATCAAGGGGATGAAAAACAGGGGCAATAGTGGAACAGAAATGAAAATACAACATGAGCTGGGCAGGGTGGCTCATGCATGTAAGCCCAGCACTTTGGGAGGCTGAGGCAAGAGGATTGCTTGAGCCCAGGAGTTCAAGACCAGCCTGGACAATAAAGTGAGATCCTGTATCCACCAAAAAGAAAAAAAAAATGCCTGGGCATGGTGGCACATGCCTGTAGTCCTAGCTATTCAGTTGAGGTGGGAGGATTGCTTGAACCCAAGAGTTCGAGGCTGCAGTAAGCCATGAAGATGCCACTGCACTCCAGTCTGACTGACAGAGTAAGACCCTGACTAAAGAAAAAAAAGTCCACTGCACAGTGCCACTGCACTCCAGTCTGACAGTGCCGTGACAGTGCCACTGCACTCCAGTCTGAGTGACAGAGTGAGACCCTGACTAAAAAAAAAAAAAAAAAAGTCCACAACACGAAGCAAAATATCTTCACTTAATGTTAGTAATTTATTAATAATTATCAAGTGTTTGTGCACATTGTGTTAATCACTTTACATTCATGATCTCACGCAATCCTCACTGAAAATCTATAACATACGTACTGTTAGAATCTTTGTTTTGTTTTGTTTTGTTTTGTTGAGTTGGAGTCTCACTGTGTCGCCCAGACTGGAGTGCAGTGGCATGCTCCCGGCCATCGCAGCCTCGACCTGCTGGTCTCCGGCGATCCTTCTGCCTCAGCCTTCCAAGTAGCTGGAACTACAGGCGCGTGCTACCATGCTCGGCTAATTTTTTTGGTTTATTGTAGAGACAAGGTCTCACCAAGTTGCCTGGGTGGGTCTCGAACCTGTGGGCTCAGGCAATCCACTCACCTCAGTCTCCCAAAGTGCTGGAATTACAGGCTGAACCACCGAGCCCGACCAGAATCTCTGTTTTAAAGATGAGGCTTGGGCCGGGCTTGGTGGCTTAGCACTGTAATCCCAGCACTTTGGGAGGCCTAAGCGAGTGGACTGCCAGAGCCTGAGGGTTTGAGACCCACCCGGGCAACTTGGTGAGACCTCGTCTCTACCATAAGTCAAAAATTAGCTGGCGTGGTAGCGCACGCCTGTAGTTTTGGCTACTTGGAAGGCTGAGGTGGAAGGATTGCCTGAGCCCAGTGGGTCGAGGCTGCGGTGGCCGGGAGCGTGCCACTGCACTCCTGCGTGGGTGAGAGTAAGACTCCAACTGAAAAAAAAAAAAAGATGAGGCTCAGAGCCATTAAGCAACCTTTTCAAGGTCACACAGCTTATAAGTAGCAGACCAGAGAATGCTCATTGGCTTGTCCCAACTCACACCCACAGAAAGCCAGACTCAGGCCTTTGAAGTTCACCACCCCAGGCCCTGCCGTGTGCCATCTGGGCAACAAGTGGTCTGCACCCCAGGAATTGTGGGAACAGGGTTCCTTGAGCCTGACCAGGGGATTCTTGAGAGCCTCTGAAAGGCCATGGTTGTCTTTTGTACTCTTGATGTTTTATTAGCTCCAGAAAAAAAAAAAATGTATATATACATATACACATTTCATCGGTATATACATATATATATATATAAAAATATATGCATATACCGATGAAATCAGAATAAAGTCTGTAGTGAATATCTGTGCATCATTAATTTCTTGGTTTTGATCTTCATACTATTGGGATATGAGATGTTAACATTAGGAGAAGGTGGACAAAGCGTATATGGGAACAGTATAGTTTTTTGCAACTTTTTCTAAGGTCCCAAATTACTTCAAAATATAGTAAGACGAGTTCCAGAGATTCTTCCAAAGGTTCACACCATTTGCCTTATGCTTTCACAAGGTTCTCATTTTCCACGCCTTGCAACCTCCAGCTCCAGATGAGGCTTGCCAAGTTGCTCAGGTGGGTCTCGAACCTGCAGGCTCATTGATGCCATGCATTGTACCCAACACATGAGGCATCAACACACGCTGGATCCTGTCTGTGGGAGTGGAGGGCCTGCAGGGTGAACCCACACCTCCCTTCCTCTGGGGATATTGTCTGGCTGCCCCTGCCTGTCCCTCTCCCCTCAAGCCCAGGCATGCGTCTACCTGGTAGCTGAGGTCTCTGACCTCCAGGGTATTGGGCGGGCCACTGTAGGTGAAGTACAGGCTGTTGTCACTTTCGGAGGAGAACAAGCTGTCCTGCAGGCCCTGTGAGAGACAGGACAGGTGAGGGGCTCCTTCAAAAGCTGCTGAGGACATCGGAGAAGACAGAAGGAGGAGACCAAGAGGTGTCAGCGACTTCTTATGGGGACGTGGTTGAGATCCCAAGTCAGCAAGAGTGAAGAAAGAGTCCTGATGAAGGCTCTTCTCTCTTCCCTTCTGAGAGAGCCTTGGGGTTTCTCCCAGTCCAGCTTCTGTCCCTGAGAGCTCAGCCTCAGCCTGGTGGAGCCTGAACCCAAGCAGCTGATGGCAAAGAGGCCCGGCCAGACTGGGCTAGAGAGAGCTCTGTGGGCCTCTGCACGCAGGGAGGACCTGAGCGGGGAGCTGGCAAACCCCTGGTCTTTAATCTTCTCTTCCCTGCATCTGGCGTAACGTCTCCTAACGCCAAAGAGACATCACACCTGCATGTGAGAAGAAGACAGCTGTTGACAATGAACGCTCAAGACTTGTGAAGACACCACCCTGGGAAAAGTCGCATCTTCTTTTAATCAGTCTTGCACAACAGAGCCATTGGAAACGCCGTTGGGAGACTGCAGAGGAAGTCCCTGTCGTCACCACCACCGTCACCACCACCACCACCGTCATCATCATCATATCATCATCACCACCATCATATTCTCACCACCATCATCATCACCATCATCACCATCATCACCACCATCATCATCACCATCATCATCACCATCATCATCACCATCAATCACCATCACCATCTTCATCATCACCATCATCATCACCATCTTCATCATCACCATCATCATCTTCATCACCACCATCTTCATCACCGCCACCATCATCATCATCATCACCATCTTCATCACCATCATCATCACCACCATCATCATCATCGCCACCATCTTCATCACCATCATCACCATCACCATCTTCATCATCACCATCATCATCACCACCATCTTCATCACCATCATCACCATCACCATCTTCATCATCACCATCATCATCATCGCCACCATCTTCATCACCATCCTCACCAACACCATCATCATCATCATCATTTTCATCACCATCATCATCATCACCATCATCATCTTCATCACCACCATCTTCATCACCGCCACCACCATCACCATCACCATCTTCATCATCACCATCATCATCATCACCACCATCTTCATCACCATCACCATCTTCATCATCACCATCATCATCGCCACCATCTTCATCACCATCATCACCATCACCATCTTCATCACCATCATCATCACCATCATCACCACCATCATCATCACCATCTTCATCATCACCATCCTCATCACCGTCATCATCACCATCATCATCACCATCATCATCACCATCTTCATCATCACCATCATCATCTTCATCACCACCATCTTCATCACCGCCACCGTCATCATCATCATCACCATCTTCATCATAACCATCATCATCACCACCATCACCATCCTCGCCACCATCTTCATCACCATCCTCACCATCACCATCATCATCATCATCATTTTCATCACCATCATCATCATCACCATCATCAGCATCACTATCATCATCATCACCATCTTCATCATCACCATCATCATCTTCATCACCACTGTCTTCATCACCATCATCACCATCACCATCATCATGACCACCATCGTCATCCTTAGCATCATCACTGCCACCACCTTTTCAAAACCATCATCACCACCATCATCATCAGCATCACTGTCACCACCACCACCACCATCATCCTCCTCACCATCACCGCCACCACCGTCATCATCGCCACCATCACCACCATCATCATGTTGCCATTATTGCTGAAGTTGTGGTATATTTTAATATAGATCAAGCAAATTGACTTTTCATGGTATCAGCTGATATCTTTGAATGGTGAATTCCTTCTATCTTCTTTTTTTTTTTTGAGTCGGAGTCTCACTCTGTCACCCAGACTGGAGTGCAGTGGCACGCTCCTGGCCACCGCAGCCTCAACCTGCTGGGCTCCGGCGATCCTTCTACCTCAGCCTTCCAAGTAGCTGGAACCAAAGGCACATGCCACCATGCCTGGCTAATTTTTTGATTTATTGTAGAGATGAGGCTTGCCAAGTTGCCCAGGTGGGTCTCGAACCCGCAGGCTCAGGCAATCCACTCGCCTCGGCCTCCCAAAGTGCTGGGATTACAGGCTGAGCCACCGAGCCTGGCAGAATTCCTTCTATCTTAACAATTCAATCATTTAAATAATTGAGGCCCAAACAAAGGAAGAACCTGACTATGAAACTTTCTATTTTATTTGTTTGTTTGTTTTTTATTCTGTGTCTCACTCTGTTGCCCAGACCGGAGTGCAGTGGCATGCTCATGGTCACCACAGCCTCGACCTGCTGGGCTCAGGCGATCATTCTGCCTCAGCCTTTCAAGTAGTAGCTGGAACCACAGGCACATGCCACCATGCCTGGCTAATTTTTTGATTTATTGTAGAGATGAAGCTTGCCAAGTTGCCCAGGCTGGTCTCAAACCCCTGGGCTCAGGCAATGCTCTCACCTCCACGCCCAGCCTTCCTTCAGCTGATTTTTAATCAGTAGTTGAAGTGTACCTTCAGACACAGATAAGATCGGGCCCCTCTCTGTCCTCCATTGACTGGTCATCTCAGAGTAAAAGCTGAGAGGGGCAGAATTTGCCACCTCAAAAGATACCATTTGGGCATAGGAGTTACTATGGGTACCTGGAAGGTCACTATTCCTTAAACGGATTTGTCTGGAATATTTCGCAATATGTTTTCAGATGGAGAAAGCAAGTCTGTGAGTAACTCTGAACTTCCAGCGGCCAGTTCCCCAAAGCAGGAGGGAGAGGTGAGGGTGAGGTGGTGAGAGGGCCTGTGCCCTCAGAGATGGAGAATGGAGCTCCCAGGAGACCAAAAGCAGCTCAGGCAGCTGTTGGACCCCTGCGGGTCAGCCCTGCAGCCCACCCACTCACCATCTCTGCCACCACTACACACACTGCCTAGTTCTTACTAACCTACCAGAAATCCTATCAGTTGCTGAGAGACTCATTTTGGGGCCAACACACATCCTGCTGTCCCTGTTGTCCAGGCTGGAGAGCAGTGGCACAGTCACAGCTCACCGTGGACCTCGACCTCTTGGGCACACGTAATCCTCCCGCCTCAGCCTCCTGAGTAGCTGGGACTACTGGCGCATGCCACCATACCTGCCTAATCTTTAATATTTTTTGTAGAGACAGTGTTTCACCGTGTTATCCGGGCTGGTCTCGAACTCCTGGGCACAAGCGATCCTCCTGTCTGTGCCTCCCAAAGGGCTGGGATTATAGGTGTGAGCCACCTTGCCTGGCTATTATTGTTTTTAAAGAAAATATCCACAGGAGGGATATCAGTCCACTGGCACCAGACATAAATGAGCTGAGAAATTGCTTCTGCTGGTCAAAACGTCCCAGGTTGGGTTTAGTGGTGAGGGAAGGACTGAGGAAGGAAAGGTGGACATTTGGAGCCTGGAGCGATGTGTACAGGTGACCTCAAGTCCAGGTGGGCTCCACTGTGCTGTGTTTTGAGAAGGGGAGGGCACGGGGTCCAGGGAGAAAGGCAGCAGGACAGAAGACAGATAAGAGGAAGGACAGGGTGCCTGGCTCCCAGCTCTGAGGCTCCCAGGCCCCTGCCCTGGGCTAGGAAAGCCAGCCTGGGCCCTACCATCATGGAGGGCTTGTGCCTTCTGGGAGCTCCATAGGCAGTTCTTCCTTTGGAAGAAGAAATTTGTGCCTGGGTTGGGGACGACCTCTGTTCCATTTTTAAATATTTTCCTTGGCTCCCAGGAAGGATGTGTTAGACTCTTCCTGAGGTTTTGACAAACTCTCTGTATTTTTCAAATACTTAAATATCTATTCGGCTGACATCTTAATCAGTACGACTGTCAGAACATGACTTGAATTTCTGACAGGTGACACCCAAAAAAGCAAAAGCAGGTTTATTTGTAGGTAACCAGCTCTGCTCCTGCTGGGCTACATTGTAATTTCTCCTCGTATTAACTTCTGATCAAATTCCTGAGTCAGGAGCACAGATGAGAAGGAAACTCAGAGAGCACAAAGCACACGTTTCTCATTCTGAGGTGAGGAGTCTGACTGGAGAGCAGGTGATGATGTGCTGAGGACCAGTGACTGGGGGTGACGGGGGAACACAGGACTAGCTTTTGGCTGGGGGCGCACTCCTGTGCCTATAATGAAGCTTCCAGATGAGATCTTATGCAGCTCAGCCCTGCTATTGCCCATATAAAAAGGAGCTTGGGGGCCAAGAACACTTGCCATGCCAGGTTCCCAAGATGTCAGGATTCCCTGTGCCAATGGCCCCAAATCCAACCCCAGGGCCTAACCACTTCCTTCCAGGCCCGTCCTCCTGAGCACCCCAGGTCAGGGGAGCATTTGTCTGTGCAGGCCAGAGATGGAATACGGATAGGCAAGGCGATGACCACCCAGGGGTGCATGAGGGCCCTGTGGAGTGGGACGGAACTGGGGACGGGAAGAGGAGACAGGCTGCGGCTTGGGATGAAAGTGGCTTCCCCATACCAGAATATTCTAGCTGCTGCTCTAAGAAGTCCTGGAATTTCTAAAGTTACACTTGGCCTTCCGGGTTGTGAGGAAGCTGTGTCAAGGTAAGAGAAGAGAGACTAATCGCTCTTGGCTTGCTGAGTGCGGTGTCTCAAGCCTGTAATCCCAGCACTTTGGGAGGCCGAGGTGACAGGATTGCCTGAGCTCAGGGGTTCAAGACCAGCCTGGGCAACTTGGTGAGACCTTGTCTCTAAGATAAATTAAAAAATTAGCTGGGAGTGGTAACACACGCCTGTAGCTCCGGCTGCTTGGAAGGCTGAAGTGGAAGGATCGCCTGAACCCAGCAGGTCGAGGCTGCGGTGACTGTGAGCATGTCACAGCACTCCAGCCTGGGCAAGAGAGTGACTCCATCTCAAAAAAAAAAATTGTTATTGATTGCTAACGTTTAAATACCTAGAATAAGGCATGTATCCTTCACCCTCTTGTTCCTAGCCCCCTGGGTGTTGGGTGCAAAACGCTGCTGGGCACCTGGAGTGACGAGGTTGGAGAGAAGGAAATCAGAAACTGCAGGGCCTGCACGCATTTCTGGACACAAGATTCCTGCAGTTTTTTGCCTCTTAAGCTGTGGTGGCTGAACTCTTAGCCCTTCCGGGCAGACTGTGCTCCCAAAGCCCCCATTGACTTTGTACCCTATTGAGGCTGTAAGCATTTCCCAGGAGGGTTGGCCCCAGGGGGACCCTCAGAGAGCAGAGCCAGTCTTTCACGGCAGTTGCAGAAATGACTGCGGCTGAGTGAAGCCCTGGCAATTCAAGGCCTGTTCGGGTGGCTGGTGGCCTTCCCTGTCGTGTGTGGAGTCCTCAGCTCTTCTTGTCTTGCTCTCCTTCTTGGGGAGGGTGACGGGGGGTGGGCGCGGGATCTGCTTCCACTGTGGCCTCCTGTTTCAAATCCCACCAGACCCCGATTTCAGTCAAATGCTGTTTCTCCAGTAAACATTTCACAGGTAAAATGAGAGGACACCTTGTTCCTCCGTCTCTTGGGCACCTGACTGCCTCTGTTCCTTCCAGGCCCCTCCCAGATCCGATGATTGCCTGCTAGAGCCACGCTTTGAGCATAAATGCTGACATTCTCATGAAGGTCGTCTGTCACCCTGTTTCATTCATCACTTTACTTCTGAGATTCTTAACCCCATGGCCACATGGGCGGAGGAGACACCAGTAGGGTCCCTGGCATGTGTGAGCCCGTTTCTTTGAAGTCTCGTTTGGAAAAAGCTAACTCAGCCCAAGTCACATACAAGGACATCATCTCCCGGAGGAGCGAGCCTGAGGGTAGGAAGTGACCTCAGGGCCCCTCAGCCCCCAAATCTGTTCCCCACACCCCCGTGGTGCTGGCAAATGGAGTCCTGCTGCCGTGTTCCCCTCTGCTTGCTGTCTGGGTGGTGAGTTAAGACAGAAAGGTCATGAGGCAAGAAAGAAAGGACCAGGGCTGGAGGTTCTCATCACTCACCGAGGCGTCCAGGGAAGTGGCCCCCTTCTGCAGTCCTCTCTCTTCCGTGGCCCTCCCAGCCATGGGTCCCAGTGGTCTGTGCCCCTTTGCTGCTGCTTCTTGAGACCTGGCTTCTGTCAGTGCCAGTGTCTTGGCTCTGTGTGCCCTAGAGCGGGGACGTTTCAGCCCTCCCAACTGTCAGTCTCACTCCCAGCATTCCTCTCTGGCAAGCCCGCTCCACCCAGCGTGGATTCTGCCCACTGTCAAGATAAGGACTTTCTGGCTAAAGGTACATCAGATAATGGCATCGGCGGCCAAGTCCTAGTTCCGCCACCGGGAGGGCCTGCCAGGGGACTCCAGGCCCAGGCGAGGAGCAGGTGGGGCAGTCTGCCACTGGCTCCTCTGCTGAAGCCACCAGAAAATTCACCTGCTGGCCATGAGTGAACTTCCATCTTTGATCCCCGGGGGGTCCTTGGGAGTCCAAGAAAACAGAGGCTCCCAGAACTCCCCAGAGGAGGGTTCCATGGCTGTGTCGGAGCCGCGGCACAGCCTGGGCATCCTCCATGCCTCCTACACTGTCAGGTAAGGTAGACCCCAGCTGCTTCTCCTCTCCCTGCTGCTTCTCCTCTCCCTACTGGGGGCTCTCACCCCTCTGCTGCCTTTTCCTATTCACGGGGGCATGGCTGGGGCTTTGATGGATCGGTTGGAGAGAAGAGAGGGGGAAGGATTGCCGCTGGGAAGTGAGGAGCGAATGTGAACAGCCAACCCCTCCTCCTGCCCAGGGCAGGGCCTGGGCACAACGTGGCAGCAGCACCCTGCCACCCGCCCCTGTCTCTTGCCCCTTCCTGTGTTTACACTCCCCCGTGTCTGCGGCCTACCTTCTGTGGATGGAGAGGGCTCGGGGAATGGGGGTACCGGGAATACCAGGTGTTAGGAAGCCTGGTGAAGGAATGCAGGGCCGATCACCTCCCAGCCAGCCAGAGGGGACTCTCAGCACAGCTGCAGGGCAGGATCTCTCCGCAGGCCACTGACAACCTCAGCCACTCCCCACCAGGCTCTACAGTGGAGGACACTGGGACCGAAATGTTAGGAGCCTGTCTCGAGACATCGGGGGTGGGGCAGAGCTGGGATCAGTGCTGCGGGACTGGGCTCTGGCCTCTTCCAGGACCCCACGCTGCCATTACCTTTCCGGGGTTTCCTTTCAAGCAACCACATCGGGCCCTGGTGGGACATGACAGCTTGCCGGCGAAAGTGGACCAGGCAGATCCTCAAAGACGTGTCCCTGTACGTGGAGAGCGGGCAAATCATGTGCATCCTGGGAAGCTCAGGTAAGCTGGGGAAGGAGGACTCGCAGAGGCCTTGGCTTGAGTCAAGCACCGCATTGAAGAGACGGGCATAGGTTGTGGCGAGAAGGCAACGGGTTTGATATGAGAATGAAATGGAATGACGTGTCTGACGGTGGATGGAACCTGCCACTAACGTGAAATCTTTAGAAAGATGCCCGAAAGAGTGCCAAATTCTGCCTACCATGCAAGCAAATCCATATTTCAAAGTGTGGGAAGCCCCTAGCCCAGGGCCTGGCATATCAGGGTGCTCAGCAAATGCAATCTCCCCTCGCTGCCCCCTGCCTAGAGACAGGAAAAGAAATTAAGTCAGCACAAAATGCCAATGAAGCCCCCCCATTTGATTCCACTGGTCCTTTTAAATGAGGATATATTTCAGATATAGAGTCAGGAATAGAGATTAATATAGGAGGTGTTCATGTACTGACATCAGGCCTCATCAAATCTTATTTTTCTTTCCTTTCTTTTTTTTGGGGGGAGGGTCAGAGTCTCCCCCAGGCTGGAGTGTAGTGTCATGATCATAGTTACCGCAGTCTCAACCTGCTGGGCTCAGGCGATCCTTCCGTCTCCACCTCCCAATTAGCTGGGACTACAGGCACATGCCACCACACCGAGATAATTTTTAAAATTTTTTGTAGAGACAAGGTCTCATCATGTTGCCCAGACTGGTCTCGAACTCCCAGGCTCAGGAAATCCTCTCACCTCGGCCTCCCAAAGTGCTGGGATTACAGGCATGAGCCACGGCACCCGGCTTTTTTTCTTTTCTAAGGAATTAAACATGATCAACTGCATCCACTCTGTGCATCCACTCTGCACATCATCCACTCTGCACATCTGTATCCACTCTGCACATCATCCTTCTCCTTCTCTTTCCCAAGAGAACTACACTTGAGCCTGAACTCTGTCTGTATTTGTGTCCTGTATCAGCAGGTCATTGCCCTGGGAGGGTACAGCCTTTGGTGAGGCAATTCCCTGGGAGGGTCACAGCTATGAGTCCTGAGCAGTCGACAGTCCCAGCAGCTGGAGGATGGTGCACTGGCCCTGAAGAGGGGGTCTGGGTGGCACACTACCGTGTCCACTACACTGGGTTATCCTGAGCATTTTAAGGTTGAAAGATTCTGACAAGTTGGCTTCATAGAAGCCTCTCGATTATTACTTGCAGATTGTTGGCACTCACTGCCACTCTCTGCTTGTATCAGTCTTTTTAACAGAGATAGGAATGTTTATGATAGAATGTCGGTGTGGTCACCCTCTTTAGACCCAGGGAGGTAAATCTGTGGCCATTCACGCGGCTATCGCAGGTGAGCAACTGGAGGGGAATGGTAGTGTTTTAAGATCGATCAAATGGAAAGGCATTCCCTGACTGTCTTAGTCCATTCGGGCTGTTAAAACAAAATACCACAGACAGGGTGGCTTGTAAGCAACAGAAATGTATTCCTCACAGTTCTAGAAGCTGGGAAGTCCAAGATTAAGCAGCCAGCAGATTCAGTGTCTGGTGAGGGTGGCTTCCTCCCAGGCAGCCATTTTCTCACCTAACCTTGCTTGGCAGAAGTGGGGACGAATCTCTCTCAAGCCTCTTTTAGAAGGCCACTAATCCCAATCTTGAGGACACCCCAGAACCTGTGCCTTCCAATATGACTTTCTGAAATGCTCCACCTTTCAACATCATCACCTTGGGTATAAGGATTTCAAAATATGAATTTTGGGAAAACATAAACATTCAGAACATAGCATTGACTAAAGCTGTTACACTTTTCTGAGATTTCCTGGCAGTTTCTTTTTCCTTTTTTTTTTTTTTTTTTGAGTTGGATTCTCTCTCTGTCGCCCAGTCTGGCTGGCCACTGCAGCCTCGACCTGCTAAACTCAGGCAATCCTTCCACCTCAGCCTTCCAAGTAACTGGAGCTACAGGCATGTGCCACCATGCCTGGTTAATTTCATTTTTTGGATTTATTGTAGAGAGAAGGTCTTGTCAAGTTTCCCAAGCTGGTCTCGAACACTTGAGCTCAGGCAATCCTCTCGCCTCTACCTCCCAAAGTGCTGAGATTACAGGCGTAAGTCACCACACCCAGCTTCTTTTTTTTTTAAGTCAGAGTCTCACTCTGTCACCCAGGCTGGGGAACAGTGGTCGGATCAGGGCTCACTGCAGCCTCGACCTCCTAAACTCAGGTGATCCTTCTGTCTCAGCCTCCTGAGTAGCTGGAACTGCAGGTGCACACCACCATACCCAGTTGATTTTTAAATTTTTTTCTGTAGAGATGAGGTCTCGCTGTGTTGTCCAGGCTGGTCATGAACTGGGCTCAGGCAATCCTCCCACCTCAGGCCTCCAAAGTGCTGGGATTACAGGCATGAAGCCACCATGTCCAACCTCCTATCAGTTCTCATTTCAATTTTTTAAAACAATTTCTAACTACACATGTATCATAACATCCAGGGTCATTCTAATTTTCCTCTTAGTAAATATAATACACTCCTTTAAAAAAAAAGAGCTGTGTTATTCATATAACCATTTGTTACTTGTTGTATTCCTTATGTAGAATTCAACAAGGTGGCATGCAGCACCTTTCTCAGAAGTATGTCTCACTTCCTTTTTTTTTTTTTTTGAGTTCAAGTCTCACTCTGCACTGGCACACTCATAGCCACCACAGACTTGACCTGCTGGAATTATGCATTCCTTCTACCTCAGTCTTCCAAGTAGCTGGAACTACAGGCATGCACCATCATGCTCAGTTAATTTTTTGATTTATTATAGAGACGAGGTCTTGCCAGGTTGCCCAGGCTTGTCTTGAACCCTGGGCTCAGGCAATCCTCTTGCCTCTGCCTCCCAAAGTGCTGGGATTAGAGGCTTGAGCCACTGCGATGGCCATATCCTCTTTTAAATGAGGCTTGTCATCTTGCTGGTTCCCTCATTAATGAATTAATAAATACTTGACACATGCTTTAAAAAACTGAATTTGTTCTTTAGATAAAGTATCTCAAACCTTAATGGCTAAAAACAACAAAAACACCATGTAGTATCTCTGAGTTTCACTGGGTCAGAAATTTGGAAGTGACTTGGTTGGGTAATTCCATCCCAGAGTCTCTCATAGAGAAGTATCCATTGGATTTGGCAACGATAAAGTGGCCTTGACATCCCCGGGGAGGCCAGTTCTGATGGTAGTGGTGGGGCTGGAATCCAGGCTGCAGGGTATTCGGAGTTCCTGCCAGAGTTGAGATTGGGTCTTGGAAGTATAAGACCAAGGAGGCCCTGGTTAGGACAGTCACACATGAGACCAAGCATCATGACTGGGAAATTACAGGACACATTGGAAAGACAGCCTCAGCGACATCACATTTCATTTCTTTGTAATCACTGTCCCTCTCTTCCCCACCCTGACCTGTGCCTGAATACGCTGGGGTCGATTCTGAATTTTATCAGTCATGAGTTAGAAAAAAAGACAACCGTGTATTCATCTTTGCTCCTCTTGAAGCAACAAGCAGTCTTTTTAAAATATTTGAACCAGGCCGGGCTCGGTGGCTCACATTTGTAATCCCAGCACTTTGGGAGGCGAGGACGAGAGGATTGACTGAACTCGGGAGTTTCAGACCAGCCTAGGCAACATGGCGAGACCTCATCTCTACAAGAAATCAAAAAATTAGCCAGGCGTGGTGGTGTGCACCAAGGGTAGCTACTTGGAAGGCTGAAGTGGAAGGATCACCTGAACCCAGCAGGTCAAGGCAGCAGTGGACATGAGTGCCACTGCACTCCAACCTGGGTAACAGAGTGAGATTCCGATTAAAAAAAATTTTGTTTATGAACCAAAGATCTTCTCTTTGGCTGTGCACTGGTCATCACACCCTCAGTATAATGCTCTCGGTGTTTTCTTAGACAGTTCAGAACCTCAGGCCTATTTCCTGTTATACAAGATCTGAAAATTAAGTTCTTGAACTCATCCTAGAAAAAAGTGCTCCATACCTCATTGTTGAATGTCACCTTCAAAGTACTCCCCTTGACACCAGCACCTAGACTACACATCAAGCAATTTTGGAAGTCTTTTTCTGGAATGGCCATCAGGGCTGTTACCTATTACCCTTGATGTCCCGAATGTCTTCAAATGTCTTCCTTTTGCTATTTCCTTTATCTTTGGGTAAAGAAGAAAGGAATTGGGAGCCAGCATCAGGTGACAAGGAGGGTGTCCAATACCTTATTTGTACAGTGCAGCCAAATAAGTGCTCAGAGGTAAGTTCATGAAATTGTCAGACCTCAACAAATAACGACAACAGCTCTGAAGGACATCCAAAAGAAGAGTTCCAAAATTGCTTTGACAGGTGTACTAGGTGCTGGCATCGGTACATAGCTCCCTAAGGAGAGTACTTCGAAGGTGACCCTAGTGATATTTAGCAATGAGATATGTAGCACTTTTTCTAGGATGGTTTGTGAACTTAATTGTCAGACCTCGTATAACTTCTTAGCAGCCTTGGCTGGGAAAGGCCTGGGGAAGCCTGTTCTGTTCCTGTAAATTCACGTTAAGCTTGTGTCCAGTGTGGTTGGGGGGCTAGCAGACTTGTTATCCTAGAGGCACCTAACCTCTAACCCTAGAAAAAAGCAAACTGGGGAAAATCATCCTCCCGTCATCTCATGGGCCCCACAGTTAGTTCACCACAGCTCCTCTGTGAGGATGTTCTTAGAGACACCCGCAGGGCTTTGCCCACGGCTCGTAGTGCAGGATGTGGTCAACTTGGTTTGACCAGGTTCTACTAAACAGACTCTGACTCAGCAGTTCTGGTGTGGGGCCTGGGGTTCTGCACATGTTTGTTTGTTTTTTTTGGTTGTTGTTGTTGTTTTAGTTGGAGTCTCACCCTGTTGCCCAGACTGGAGTGCAGTGGCATACTCATGGCCACTGCAGCCTCGACCTGCTGGTATCAGGTGATCTTTCCCCCTCAGCCTTCCAAGTAGCTGAAACCACAGGTGTGTGTCACCACACCTGGCTAATGTCTTGATTTATTGTAGTGATGAGGTTTTGCCAAGTTGCGTAGCTTGGTCTTGTACCTGTGGGCTCAGGCAATCCTCTCGTCTCCACCTCCCAAAGTGCTGGGATTACAGGTGTGAACCACCACGGGGGTGGGATTCTGCACGTCTAACCAGCTCTCAGGAGGAGGCACTGATATTTCTGGTTTGTCAGATCACACTTTGTTAGCAAAGCTCTAGGAAGAGTCACCTATATCCTGATATATCCAGACAAACCCAGGGAGACACAAAAGAAATCCAGATGTCCTAGAATCCAGATGTTTCCAAGAGCCCTGGTTTTCCTTTTACTCCGATCCTACATGTATTTTGTTTTCCAACCCCAGACAGTTTTAAAAGCAAATACACAAACAGATAAAGCACCTTCAGTCTTGACCAGGGTGGGAGAACTGGCTTGTCCCCTCTCACTCAGAGGACACGCCAGAGACTCCTTTGGGCCATGAGGATTTGACCCATGAGTCCAAAGACAAAACAAGTCAGGGTCAGGCTGCGGGGTTCCACCCGCACAGGGGGTCCTGGGATGCTTCTCCAGGGCCTCCTCTTGTTGACCACAGGCTCGGGGAAAACCACACTGCTGGACGCCATGTCTGGGAGGCTGCGGCGCACGGGGACGTTTTTTGGGGAGGTGTGTGTCAACGGCCAGGCGCTGCGCCGGGAGCAGTTCCAGGACTGCTTCTCCTACGTGCTGCAGGTGTGCATTCCCGCCCCGCCCCGCACCTGCCCGGGGCTGGAGAGACCCTGATGCCCCCTCTCCCGCAGAGTGACACCCTGCTGAGCAGCCTTACGGTTCGAGAGACATTGCGCTACACAGCCCTGCTGGCCATCCGCTGTGGCTCCCCAGGCTTCTTCCAAAAGAAGGTGGGTGCGGCCATGTAGCGGACATCCCCAGGGTGGCTTTGCACCCCCCCTTGGCCTCTGCTTGCGCATCCCTCCCCAACACTAGAGATCACCCTGAGTCCCGCACCCTGTGCTGTCCGAGAGGACACCCTACTGTTCACTTGTGCATTTTGAGCACTTGAAATGTGACTAGTCCAGATAGAGGTGAGCTCTGAGTGCAACATACACCCCAGATTTCAGACCCCAAGTCTGAAAAAACAGAATGTGCTATAGCTCATTAAGAATTTCTTAAAATATTGAAAAGATAAGGTTTTGGTTGTAGATAATATTATATATTAAAATCAATTTCACTTTTTTTAACTTTTAAAAATATGACTACAAAATATGTCAATTCTGTATGTGATCTGCATTGATCCTGCTGATTGTGCTGTTGTACAAGCTCTGTGTTTGAACAGGTATGATTATCTTCCCCACTGAGTTTTCTCCACTTGCACTGAAGCATCTTGAATGTGCCCCATCCTAACTGGATTAAGGTAGTGAAGGAAGAAACAGTTGAATTGTCAACTCCTGCTAGATTCCAGTCTGTTTCTCAAATGTACCCAATTTGGAAGTAGCTGCAGGTAAACCCACCGCAACCTTACCTGGAAACCTTGTCTTATTTTTGACTGGACTGGGCAGACCTGGGAACACCCAGGGAACCACTGACACATAGATGGACACAATTCCCTGGAAGCAGGCTTGTTTCTTGAGATGCCCTAGATGGGTGTCTTCATCCATTTTGCATTGCTTTAAAGGAATGCCCAGAGTTGGGTATTTATAAAGGAATGAGATTTACCTAGCTTCCAGTTCTGCAGGCTGTGCAAAAAACATGGTGCTGGCATCTGCTTCTGGTGAGGGCCTTAGGAAACTTTTACTCATGGCAGAAGGTGAAAGGGAGTCAGTATATGCAGAGATCTCATGGCAAGAGAGGAAGCAATGTAGAGTGAGAAGGGAGAAGTGTGACTCTTTTTAACAATCAGCTCTTGCAGGAACTAATAGAGTGAAAAGTCTCTCACCACCACCACCATCCTCTTAATCTCTCCATGATAGATCCAGCTCCATGACTCAAACATCTCCCGTTAAGCCCCACCTCCAATATCAGGGATGAAATTTCAACATGAGATTTGAAGAGGACAAACATCTGAACTTAGCAGGGAGTAAATGACATTCTTCTGTTTGAGACTCCCAGACAATTTGGGGGTGTAGCTTGCACTCTAGAGGAGTCTTAGCAAGGAACCTGGCCCTCATGAAAAACCAGCAGCCTCACAGAGCAGGACCTGACTGTTTCCTCCCTGAAGGTTACCTTAGAGTGCCTAGAAGGTATTGCGAGTTTCTTGCTATTTCATCACGTTGTACCCTGGGTGCTCATATCTGGCTGACATTGGGCAGAACTTGCTCACACATGGTAACCCAGTTCATTCTGACATCAACCCTGGGAGGGAGGCGTCGTCTCCATCTTGTAGAAGAGTAAACTGCCATCCAAGGTGATTATGATCAGACATCTGGGAATGGCAGAGCTGGGATGGGAACCCAGGTCCTCCGGCTCCAGCATGTCTCCTGGAGACCCCTGGAGACCCTGATGGAGGCCAGAGCTCAGCCCACGGAAAGGCTTAGGGTGCAAAGGAATGTTCACGTGGCTTGATGGACAGAACAGTGAGTAGCAGATGAGCAGCCAGGCCACCCAGCCCCCATGCAGGCTTTCTGTTTGCTTTAGTATTTCTGACTCTCAGTCGGGTAGGAGAAAACCCCACTGGCATTTGGGTGGGAGATATGAAGTCATGAATAGTCTCTTCTGAATTAATGAGCCCTTCATATCATACGCCTCATGGAGAGAATCTGAGAAAGCCCCTGGGCTCTTTCCCCAGGTGTCCACATATGCAAATATGTGTCTGAGCATTTATGCTCATATTTGCATAAATACTCAGAAAATTCATGGGTACCTTGAAATCGATTGATGACAAATGAATGGTTCCTCTCCCTGGCACAGGCAGCCCCTAAGTGTCCTGCAGAGTTAGATAGCAGACTCCTCCCTGCCTGAGAGTCCTTTCTGAGCAAATCCAGTCCACGGGGTGTAAAATCTTGCCAAGTTGCCCGTGCTGGTCTTGTACCCATGGGCAGAGGCTATCCTCTCGCCTCTATCTCCCAAAGTGCGTGAGCTACCGCGGGGTTGGAGCTCTGCAGTTCTAACCAACTCCCAGGGGGCACTGATGTTGCTAGTTGTCAGATCACACTTTGTTAGTAAGGCTCTAGGAAGAGTCACCTATATCCCAACAAGGAAATTGAGTGAGAAGGAAGTGCCGGTAATAACAGAGGAGACAGCAGGGTGATTTGCTTCTGTCCTTGGAGGAACCTGGACATTAAGCACGGTCCAGGTGAGCAGGCTGTGTCTGCAGGCTGTTGGCTAAGTCTTGGCTTTGTGGACACCTGAGAGGGCCCAGGCAGTCCCACTCCCAATCCCGGCTCTGCCATTTGCATATGGCAGGACTTGGGTAAGTTCTGGACCTCTCTGAGAATCTGTTTCCTCCTCTGTAATAAATGCAGTAATAACACATCTTTCGTGGGGTTGATGTGAAGAATACATCACATTACGTGAAAGCACAGAGCATGAAGGGTGGAACCGATAACCCAATGGTCCCTTCAAAGACTCTGTGAATTCCATTGCCAACAGTGTTTGTAAAATATGGGAGAGGCTTTCTGCGAGGGCATGGACCCTCTAAGACACATTAAGTAAATGTCTTCTCTGTTCATCCCTTCTGAGCCAGGAGGGCCTAGCGTACTCCTTTCTTGATGTAGAGACAGAAAAAGAGGCTCAGAAATCTACCCTAGTCAACGAGCATGTAAATCTGATCACGTCCTGCAGAGCTCAATTCCAGGATCCTTCTACTCTGATGGCAAGAGGAGACACTTCTTTTTTCCAGAACATATCATGTTAGTTTAGTTATGCATTTTTACCTTCTCATTATTCCTCTTGTATCAATTTCAGATATGTTTCTTCTTTTGGTCAAAGATTCATGTTGATCCCACCCCAGTCTCCTCTGGAATTTGTTCCATAAATAATTCCCTCTTCTTCTCCACTCTTGTTTGTTGTTGATGGTAGGCTTTTTTTTTTTTTAATGCAAAGGCTTTGTTTCCATTTTTATTATAAGAGTAAAACAATCTTATTAGGGGTGTATGGAACAAAACTTATTACCACATATGTGTTCTTAGTCTCTATCTGCTTTTCCCCAGGGCTTTATGCAGATGGGGAGTAATCAGTGAGAGAGAACTAAAAATATGGAATTTTTTTTTTGAGTTGGAGTCTCACTCCTTCGCCCAGACTGGAGCGCAGTGGCATGCTCACGGCCACTCCAGCAAGACCTGCTGGGCTCCAGCGATCCTTCCACCTCAGCCTTCCAAGTAGCTGGAACTATAGGCACATGCTACCACACCCAGCTAATTTTATCTATTGTAAAGATGAGGTCTCACCAAGTTGCCCAGGCTGTTCTTGAACCTGTGGGCTCAGGTAATCCCCTCACCTTGGCCTTCCAAAGTGCTGGGATTATAGGTTTGAGCCACTACGCCCAGTCGCAATAGGGATTTTTAAAAGGGTTTCTGGAGAGAAGACAAACTGCGGAGGGAAAGACAGAGAGAGAAGAAAAAGGCCAAATTTCTTGGTTAGAAAGTCCATAAGTAATTTTTAAAATTGTTATTGTTGTGGGGGAGTTGAGAATGAGGAGATAGCAGATGGATTCCTGGGAGCTGCATGGTTTAAGTAGACTGAGAATTGAAAGAGAGGGAATTCAAAGTGTGGCTGTGAGTTATAAATTAGGTCTCCTTTAAAGCCCTTAAGAAAATTCAAGTAAAGATTGGAATTATTTTTAATTACAATTAATAGCTGGATTACATTTCTTTGATGCAGCACCACACGAGATTGGGCCACATGAGATCCAGGATTTATTTGGGTTACATAGGGAAAAGAGGTTTCATTCAAATCAAATGAGATGTTTTAAACATATAAAACATGTATTATAATAAAAACTGGGTGCAGTGGCTCACGTCTGTAATCCCAGAACTTTGGGAGGCAGAGGCAAGAGGACTGCCTGAGCCCAGGAGGGCAACTTGGCAAGACCTTGTTTCTACAATAAATCTAAAAATTAGCTGAGTGTGGTGGCTCGCACCTGTAATTTCAGCTCCTTGCAGAAGGATCGCCTGAGCCCAGCAGGTCAAGTCTGTGGTGGTCGTGAGTGTGCTACTGCACTCTAACCTGGGCGACAGAGTGAGACTCAGGCTGAAAAAAAATTTTTTTAAAGTAAATAAAACATTTATTATAATAAGTTTCAAAGCCTAAACACTTACAAAAATAGACTGCATTGTAACTATCCCTTTGGGGATAAAATGCCAAAGGGATTTTTCTGTATGGGTTGGGTTAATTGTGGCATCTGAAAAGAGGAGTTAAATGAATATCCGTTGTTTACTGGTGAATTTCCCTGCAAGTAGAAGCAGTTCTTGCTGCTCCGAGGAGTTTAAAAAAAATCCTATATTGTTTATTTAAACCAAACACATGTATTATATTATGATCTAAACCATACTGGATTATACCGTTTTTAAGAGGCTTGCTTTCCCCAGGTGTGGTAAGGTCAGAGGTGGCCCTTGCGTTCTTGAGAGGTGTGTTCTGTCCCATCCCCACCCCACGAATCGGAATAGCAGCTCCATCAATGCCCAACCTTCCTGGAATTTGTGTCTCCTGCAGGTGGAGGCGGTCATGGCCGAGCTGAGTCTGAGCCATGTGGCTGACCGACTGATTGGCAACTATAGTCTGGGGGGAATTTCCAGTGGTGAGCGGCGCCGGGTCTCCATCGCCGCCCAACTGCTCCAGGACCCCAGTAAGTGGGACCCAGGGCTGTGCGAGCTGCCCCTGACACCTCCAGTGTGTCTGCAGATACTTTAGGCCCGTTCTCCCCAGTATCCATTTGGAAAGGGATTTGTGTGCCACTGAAATCACTGAGATTTCCCAACATAGGGACCCAGATTTTTGGAAATGCTCTATAGTTCATTTCCTGATAATAGTTCCTCCCACCGAACATTTCTTAGACTTGGAAGCATTGCATTTGTGCCGTAGGGTTCCACTAGGGTCTTCCTTGAGTATGGGGTCCTGCCCTGCCCATCCTGACTTCTCACCAGAGCAGTACCATTTGTTTGCTGGGGAAAGCCAGTGAGCTTTGGTATGGCTACAAGTCTTTATGAAATGGCTGGAATGAAGGTAGGAATTGAGTGATCCACTCAAAGTGTGTATGTCATGGGGGAGGGGCCTCCTGCCTGGTCTGTATCTTCCCCATCACTTGGGGAGACCTTACCACTCATACATACCCGAAGGCAGATATTCTGCATTCACACTGCAGTAGAGCAAGACTGCCTGTTCTTCAGATGGTGCTTGGTCACTAGAAGACAAAGGAGAGATGCTTTTCAGACCCCTTGTCACTATTTGGGTAGAAATAAGTTACTTTAAACTCTCTAAAGAACTCAAATGCCTGCTACACCTAAGATCTTGTTTCATGGGTTGGAGTTTTTCTTTCTTTCTTTTTTTTGAGTTGAAGTCTCACTTGGTCGCCCAGACTGGAGTGCAGTGGCATGCTCATGGCTACCCCAGTGTCGACCTGCTGGGTGCCGGTGACCCTTCTGCCTCAGCCTTCCAAGCAGCTGGAACTACAGGCATGAGCCACCACACCCAGCTAATTTTTAAATTTATTGTAGAGACGAGGTCTCGCCAAGTTGCACAGGCCGGTCTCAAACCCACGGACTCAGGCAATCCACTCACCTCGGCCTTGCAAAGTGCTGGGATTACAGGCTGAGCCATCGAGCCCTGCCGGGTTGGGTTTTTTTTTTTTTTTGTAGTGCAGAGACCCTGTGAGTGCTGGAAAGTGCCAAGGTGTGAAAAGTGTTTATGTCTTTTGAACCAACCTCCTCTCAGACTTCTCAAAACAATTTGGTGCCAACCTGCCGGCCCTTTTTCCCTATCAGGGTCTCCTAGACAGAGCCCAAACAGTTCACAGAATCCTGTAAAAGGCTTGATCTGGTTGTCCCCTGTCCCCTCAAGGGTTAAGGCCCAAATGTGTTCCAGAGCTGGGAATGGGGCTCTCCCTGGTCAGGTGCTTTCTCCCGGGCTCAGGCTGAAAGTTCATTTGTCACCACTTCTCCCCATGCACTGTCTGGATGGGGAACCATGGCTTAGTAAGAGACTGTGCAGAATTCTGAGTTTTAAGCCCACAACCCGCGCTTAGAAGTCTGGCCCTTCTTTGCTGGCAGAGGTCATGCTGTTTGACGAGCCGACCACGGGCCTGGACTGCATGACCGCCAATCAGATCGTGGTCCTCCTAGCCGAGCTGGCGCGCAGGAACCGCATTGTGGTCCTCACCATCCACCAGCCCCGCTCAGAGCTCTTTCAGGTGAGGGCTCAGCTCGTCAGGGCTGGGTACCTGGTGTGTTGAGCTGGGACTCACAAGGGCAGGGTCAAGATTCGTACAAGAGCAACTGGAACCAATGGCCCCTGATGGGGCAAAGGCGAAGAGTGGAAACTCACTTCTCTCAGCACCTACCATGTTCCAGACACTTTCCGGCTCATTTAACCTGTACAACAGTCCTATAGGTAGCCAGCCCCCTGCCTGGTCTGTATATCTGTATATCCGTATATCTACTTTACAGAGGAAAAGGGTGAAACTTAGTAATGATTCAACATTGGGTCAAAGGTGGGAATAACAGACGCTGGAGGGGGAAGGGAACATAAAGGGCACACAACTACACACTGGGAACCAGGTCCACGACCAGGGGGAGAGAGGACAACTAGATGCCCAAACTTCACCTGCACGCCATTACTTATGTAGCAAATCTTCACGGGAACCCCACAATTCTAAAATTGAGATAAACATAAAGCAAAAAAAAAAAGATAATTGAGCCAAGATCATACAGTTAGAAAAGGTAGAATTGCCACTCATAGTTGGCTTCAAAAGCTGTGTTTTTCCACTAAAACATACAGATTTCCTTCCAAAGAAAAAAAATCTCACTTTCTCCTCCCAGTATCTGTTTAGTTAGCTGTTATTTGCTTTTTTTTTTTTTTTGAGTTGGAGTCTCACCCTTGTCGCCCAGGCTGGAGTGCAGTGGCACGCTCACAGACACCGCAGCCACGACCTGCTGGGCTTAGGTGATCCTTCCACCTCGGCCTTCCAAGTAGCTGGAACTACAAACGCACGCTGCCACGCCTGGCTAATTTTTTGTGTGATTTATTGTAGAGACAGGGTCTCACCAAGTTGCCCAGGCTGGTTTCGAATCCCTAGGTTCAGGCAATCCTCTAGCCTCGGCCTCTCAAAGTGCTGGGATTGCAGGCTGAACACTGCGCCCGATCATGTTATTTGCTTTTTATAGATGAGGATCTAAGATTTAAAACAAAAGCAAGAACCAAACAAACTAAAAACACCTCCAGCTTGCCCAGGGTCACTCTCTTGGCATGGCTGGGACTTAAGGCCAAGACCAGCAGGTCCTGTCTGCCCCAGATGTGACACTGGGCCCGGGGGCGGGCTGCAGCATGACCCATGGGGGGGTGCGTCCCAGCTGGCAAGTCTGGGGATGCACTTTGAGTGCCCCCAGCAATAGTGATGCATGGCCGGGGTGATCAGCATGTACTTCTCATAAGGACACTCACTTCACCTGTTGTCCCATCAGCTCTTTGACAAAATCGCCATCCTGAGCTTCGGAGAGCTGGTTTTCTGCGGCACGCCCACGGAAATGCTTGATTTCTTCAGTGACTGTGGTTATCCTTGTCCTGAGCATTCCAACCCTTTTGACTTCTATAGTAAGTTTTTCTTTCCCATTCCTCATCCTGAATGGTTTTTAAACTTTCTTATCTCAGATTTCTGCCTGGAAGATTCCAGTCACAGAGGGTTTTATTTTTGCTTTTGTGGTGATGTTTTATGCTCTTCAAGAAATTAAGGTGGGCTAGTTAATTAACTTAACATAGACAACCTATTGGAAGACTGGTGCACTCCTGCTTTGTCAAAGAAAATGAACTCTCAGACCCTCCCAGTGGGATCTTCATGGTTTTAAAATATTCTGATTTTATAGACAGACAGTCACAACAGGCTTTATTCTGCTGGAATAAGGTATTCTGCCTAGGACTCTTGTACCAGTGATGAAACATATTATTAACTGTTGTATAGACATATACATGTGCATTTAAAAACACATGGGTGTCTCTCTTGGGGAAAAATTTTAGTGGACCTGACATCAGTGGATACCCAAAGCAAGGAGCGGGAACTGGAAACCTATAAGAGAGTCCAGATGATTGAATCGGCCTACAAAAAGTCAGCAATTTATCACAAAACGTTGGCGAGCATTGAAAGAACAAAACACCTGAAAACATTACCAAAGGTTCCTTTCAAAACCAAAGATTCTCCTGGAGTTTTCTCTAAACTTGGTATTCTCTTGAGGTAAGAGCCTTACAATGCGTAAGCAAAGTTCATTTGGGGTCTTTAGAGATCTGCCAATCTTTTTTTTTTTTTGAGTTGGAGTCTCACTCTGTCGCTCAGGCTGCAGTGCAGTGGCACACTCACGGCCACTGCAGCCTCGACCTGCTGGGCTCAGGCAATCCTTCCATCTCAACTTTCCAAGTAGCTGGAACCACAGGCACGCACCACCATGCTCAGCTTATTTTTTGATTTATTGTAGAGACAAGGTCTCACCAAGTTGCCCGGGCTGGTCTCAAACCCCTGGATTCAGGCAATCCTCTCACCTTGGCCTCCCAAAGTGCTGGGATTACAGGTGCGAGCCATGGCACCCGGCCTGCCAATCATTTTTTAAAAAAGGGTTGTTTGTTTTCAGGAGAGTGACAAGAAACTTACTGCGAAATAAGCTGGCTGTGACCATGCGTCTCGTTCAGAATCTAGTCATGGGTCTGTTCCTCATTTTCTTCATTCTGCGGGTCCAGAACGACGTGCTGAAGGGTGCTATCCAGGACCGTGTGGGACTCCTGTACCAGTTCGTGGGCGCCACCCCGTACACAGGCATGCTCAACGCCGTGAATCTGTGTGAGTGCCCACGTGCTGGCGGTGCCTCCCTTCTCCCTAAATACCTCCCTTCTCTTCTGTAACCTTACAACAGCCCACTAATCACAAGGGCATTTCTCTGAGCTAAGCCTGGGAAGCCCTGACTCTCTCCTGGGGAAGGTAACTATTCACACTTCAGTGTGACAGCTCAGTAGGTGGTTCTCTCTGAGGGTCTAAGGATCCAGGGAGATGTACAGCTCTGATGTCCTGGTGGGGTGGGGTTGGGGAAGAGTTTTTTTTTTTGAGTTGGAATCTCACTCTGTCGCCCAGACTGGAGTGCAGTGGCCGCTCCCGGCTACCGCAACCTCGCCCTGCTGGGCTCCAGCGATCCTTCCGCCTCAACCTTCCAAGTAGCTGGAACTACAGGCGCGTGCTGTCACGCCTGGCTAATTTTTGATTTATTGTAGAGATGAGGTCTTGCCAAGTTGCCCGGGCGGGTCTCGAACCCGCGGGTTCAGGCAATCCACTCGCCTTGGCCTCCCAAAGCGCTGGGATTACAGACTGAGTCACCGAGCCCCACCGGGAAGAGTTTTTCAAAAGCTCATTCCTCGCATCTCATCCCATCCATCAGGACACACAGCCATGGGGCCCAACTACCAGGCCAACTTTGCATCATGAGTTTCTTTTGGAGCCTATGTTAGCATAGTTGGTACCTAATTTTTGGTGGGAACCCAGAAGCAACACCTAGTTCCCCAATGTAGTAGGTTATGCGGTAAAATGGAGGGTAGAGGGCGTTCCGGGATGTAACACTACATTCAGGGAATAAGAGGGAGGCGAAGTTGCTGCCAAGCCTGCCCTGGAGACGGCCATGCTGTCTCTGCGTTGATGAACCGGGCCAGCCTGGTCCCCAGAGAGCAAGTATAAAATATGGGCTGCCGGGATTTGGGGGAGACAAAAAGGGGACGAAGTGGCCCGAAACATTTGTTCATGCCCCCTTTGCATGTGCTTTTCTTGAACTGGTGAGAACTCCCCATTTTTGAGAGAAAGAAATACATTACGACGTCTTTTGCAAGCGCATTGCAATTCAGGGAGCCCGCAGGTTTCTGGAGTGGGCGTATTTATTGTCCCGTGAATGGCAGGACCCCTCCTTCCAGGACTGGGGAACCCACCTAGCTGGTCCTCACCATCTAGTCCTGACAGGTCTCAAGTTCAGCTTGGGCTAGCCTCCTGCCCGTCCCTCGGCAGGGGAGCGACCTGTTCTGAAATCTGCTTTCCACTCCCAGTTCCCGTGCTCCGCGCCATCAGCGACCAGGAGAGTCAGGACGGCCTGTACCAGAAGTGGCAGATGCTGATGGCCTACATGCTGCATGTCCTTCCCTTCAGTGTCGTTGCCACCGTGATTTTCAGCAGCGTATGCTACTGGTAAGGGGCCGTGCAGGGGTCTTCGGGTCTCCCGCGGAGTCATTGGGGCCCGTGGACTTGCAGAAGGCAGAACAGCTCCGTGTTCTTTGCCTGGGAGAATCTACATTTTGCCCATCAGTGTCTTTCAGGACATTTGCTTTGTTTTAAAAAAAAAACCCAGCCATGGACGGCATGGGCCCTGAGAACACACCAACAAGATGACGAGTGACAGGGGATAGCATGTCCCTCGTTCTTGGCAGGGCTGGGCCTGAGAAGAGGGCTCTGAAGAGGCTGGGACCCAGGGATACATGGTGCCCTGGTGCAGGGAGAAAGCAACTGCATGCGAGATCTCAAGACAGACACATTCTGAGGGTGGGAAGAGGACACCAAGCCAGGGAAGGAGGAGGAGTGATCAGGGAGGTAGGAAGAAGCAGAATCAGACAGCATCAGAGAGGATGAGGCAAGAGCGTGTTTCAAGATGGTCAAGTAAACCTCTCAATACTGCAGTGGTTAAAGGGGTGGGGAGGTCACAGATCTTCCCATCAGAGCTTCAGTGGAGCAGTGGGAGCCAGTCTACAAGGGAATAAGAGTGGGATGGAGGAAGCATGTGCTGTTTTGAGAAGCTTGGCGGTGTAGGAGAGGACGAAGAGGGGCAGGTGCTGAAATGGTGATCAGGTTTAAAGAACGGTTGTTTCGTATTTGGTAAATAACACTGTCAAAAACCACTAGATTGGGCATAGATGAAAATGCAGCCAAAATGTGGATAAGTCAAAGGGCAGGTTTCCAGAGTGAACCAACCGGGATGGAGAAATTGGAGTAATGTGGGATCCAGGACGCAAGCGGCCAGGATCACATGTTGCAAAGATGGGAGAGTGGGGACGGGGGCTGGACAGATAGAGAGGATGAAAAGTAGAGAGATGGAGACAGCGAGGAAGGCATGCAATCGGAGGTAAATTCATCTACTGAGTACTGGGGAGAGAGACTGAAATGGGGGGGCAATTTAAAGCAGAGAGGTTTATATCAGTCGTGATGGGACATGCCATCGGAACTCAAGACACAGTGAGGAAACCCTAGGTGCCCAGGGGCCAGCTGAGGCAAAATGGCAGAGTGCAGCAATATCCTTGCCCAACCCACCTGCTGCTTAAGGAGAGAGCAGAGTGCCCAGAGGTGGAACCGAAAGGTAAAGAATGGCAGAGGGAGCAAGAAGAGACAGGCGACCATGATCAGAAAGGGTGTCCAGAATCTGAAATCTTGGAAGTGGAACACTTCTGAGTAATTTTTTTTTTGAGTTGGGGTCTCACTCTGTTGCCCAGGCTGGAGGGCATGACTTACCACAGCCTCCACCTCCTGGGCTCAGGTGAAGTTCCCATGTGTGCACCACGCCCGGTTACTTTTTTGAATTTTGTGGAGATAAGGTCTCACTATGTTGCCCGGGCTGGTCTTGAACTCCTGGGCTTAAGCAATCTCCTGCCTTGGCCTCCCAAAATGCTGGGATTATAGGTGTGAGCCACCATGCCTGACCTTGAGTAATATTTAAGTCTAAGACAAGGTGAGTGATCAAGATGAAGCCACTGGAACTATATTAGCTAATTAGGAACCGCTGACATTGATGACTCATCAAGAAGGTTAAAGAACTTGAGGAAAATAACAGTAGAGAGGAGCAGAGAATGACTCTGGTCTGGATGCTGTAAAATCATCAAAGATGGGTGTTTTCATGTCACAGAAGACTGCAATGTGGAAGGGAATTAATAGCATTCACAAACTCCATGATTTGTTCACAAGGAAAGATGGATGGCCGTGAAGAGTGGTGAGGAGGGGCGAGTATAAGACATGCTTCTGGCCGGGCTCAGTGGCTCAGCCTGTAATCCCAGCACTTCGGGAGGCTGAGGCGAGTGGAATGCCTGAGCCCAGGGGTTCTCGCAACTTGGCGAGACCTTGTCTCTACAATATATCAAAAATTAGCCGGGCGTGGTAGCATGTACCTGTAGTTCCAGCTAATTGGAAGGCTGAGGCAGAAGGATCGCCAGAGCCCAGCAGATTGACGCTGGGGTGGCAGTGAGCGTGCCACGTCACTCCAGCCTGAGTGATGGAGTGAGACTCCAACTCAAAAAAAAAAAAAAATAAGCCATGCTTCTTTTCCTTACTCTACAAATAGAATAAAGAGCAGCCATGTCTGATGTTTTTTGAAGACATGCAGTCACTGGGGAGATGCAACTTGGTGAAAGGAATACAAGAGGAAAAGTGCACAGATATCGTTTGTTTACACGAAAATGAAGGTCAAGTCCATGGGAGGGGTTGGTAGAACAGAAGACAAGAATGGAATGGTGTAGGCCTGGAGTGGGCTGACCTGACCAAAAACGAAAGACGTGAGGGGTTTTCAATAATCCTACACAACAGGTAGGAGATTCAGGGAAGGAGGGGCTGAGAAGCGGGTCGGGAGTCCTTGGCATTGGGGCGGGCGTGGAGCTAGCCAGGCAGAACATGGTTATTTACGAAGCAGCCTGGAAAATTCTACAATCCCACTTACTACAGTTGGATGTGACCGTCGTCTAAGTAATTTAACATTGTCCCGTGAGAGCCGAGGGAAGTGTGAAAGGGAAAATGTGGCTCCCATTGAGCTAGAGTACATGGAGACAGTTCGAGGTCATCAGTGACTGCGAATGTCAGCTGTGTTCCAGAAAGGCCTTTCAAGGGAGTTTGGCTCGCCCTTCACACCCCTCCCACCCTCCAGCCATCAGGATTTATGCAGAGAAGGCAAGTGTGGTGTTTTTCTTTAACGATGACCCGTGGAGAGGAAAATAAAGTCTTCGTGCTTTTCTAGGACTCTGGGCTTATATCCCGAGGCGGCCAGATTTGGATATTTTTCTGTTGCTCTCCTGGTGCCCCATTTAATTGGCGAATTTCTAGCTCTTGTGCTACTTGGCATGGTCCAAAACCCCAATATAGTCAACAGCGTAGTGGCTCTGCTGTGCATTGCTGGAGTGCTTGTTGGATCTGGATTTCTCAGGTAAGATAACACAATGAAAGAAATTTAGATTGGGATAACTTGTCGATAACAATCACCTGATAATGATTGTTATAGAAGAATTCCAGAGGAGAGCTATGTGATACTGGTTAAAGGTACTACGTTATAGTCTGGAGTGTTTATGCTGTTTGCTAATCATTATAGCCTTCGACTTTGAACTGTTTATCATTTGTTCGATGTCTTTTATACTGAGAGTCAGGAATTGACAAGGTTATGTTATGACATGATGTGATTCCTATATGATAAGCCATTATGCCGAAGGAAGGAAAACCAATCTGGATACTCCAGAAAAATCTATAAGCTGTACGACTGGTTAAATGGCGAGCATATGAGCTCATGTCTGACCTGGTGCTGAGTCTCAGTTCCTAGGAATTCTTAGGAACTAAGACTGGTAGGATAAGAAGAGAGTCTGCGGGAATAAAAACTGCTCAAAAAGTATCAAGATTTAAAAGACATGTACCAAATATTAACAGTAATGATCTCTGGGTGATATTTTGATTTTTTCATATTTTCGTATTTCATAAATGTTCAATAAAGGACAAGTATCATTTTATAACCAAGAAAAAAATGCCTAGACACACACATTTTTAAAGAGCAGTAGAAAAAGGGGTAGGGATTTTTTTTTTTTTTTTGAGTTGGGGTCTTACTCTGTTGCCCAGGCTGGAGTGCAGTAGCACACTCATAGCTCACTGCAGCCTCGACCAACTGGGCTCAGGTAATCCTTTCACTTCAGCCTCTCAAGTACCTGGGACTGTGGGCATGCACCAGCACACCCAGCTGATTTTTTTATTTTTTTGTGGAGATGAGGTCTCACTGTGTTTCCTAGACTGGTCTCAAACTCCTGGGCTCAAGCGATTCGCCTGCCTCAGCCTCCCAGAGTGCTGGGATTACAGGCCTAAGCCACGGCACCTAGCCAAGGGTACGAAATTGTAAAAGGGTAAAAATGATCCTTGGCAGATGATGTGAGGGTGATGTAGTGAGTAATCTATGGGCCCTGAGGAAATGTAAAGAAGGCTCTTTCTTTGACTTAAATGTAAAAATTCAGCCAGGTGCAATGGTTCAATCCTGTAATCTCAGCACTTTGAGAGGCAGAGGCAAGAGGATTGCCTGAGCTCAGGGGTTCGAGACCAGCCTGGGCAACTTGGTGAGATTTCGTCTCTACAATAAATCAAAAAATTAGCCAGGTGTGGTGGCGTGTGCCTGTAGTTCCAGCTACTTGGAAGGCTGAGGTGGAAGGATTGCCTGAGCCCAGCAGGTCGAGGCTGTGGTGGCCGTGAGCATGCTACTGCACTCCAGCCTGGGCAACAGAGTCAGACTCCAACTCAAATAAATAAATAAGTAAATAAATAATAATAAAAAATCAAATCAAAAGGCAAATGACTATCTACCATGTGCTGTTATATCTGGATGTTTAATTACTTAAAACTCTCAGAACAATCCATTTCTTAGGTAAGAAAACTAAGTTCAGACTTGACTGCTCAAGTCACACCACCTTGAAGAGTCTCCCATGATGCATGTGACTTCCTGGAGAGAGGCTGACCCAGGAGTCAGAAACTTCCTCTACCACCTAGCTGCCAGGTGACCAGGGGCAAGTCACTTTCCTACCTAAATTATTTATAATTATAATATGAAGATGACTATCTCAGCCCCACCTATCTCAAGGGATTATGCAAGTGAGATAATCGATGTGAAAACACAAGATAAACTGTAGTGAGTTATGTAAAGTTGAGATAGTATAAAGCAAAGGGCGCTAGGCTTTGCTTAAGCAGGAAGGATATTTTTTCCACTGACACCAGTATATTGTATTTGTCAATGTTGCTTAAGTGGATTGTCAACTTCTATGAAAAATGCACAAATTGGATCACCAAAGGTATAGGATCAAGGTACAGACCCAAGCGTGGGCACCATCTGCTCTTTTAAATTATTTGAGTCAGTAAATGGCACTATTTCAATTCACTGATTCAATCTGGCACTAATTCAAGTCAGGCAGACCCCGACTTACAATTCGATTTATAATTTTGGGACTTTACGATGGTGCAAAGGTGATACACTCTTCCGTAGAAACGACTTTGGGTACCTATACAATGATTGCTTTTCACTTTCAGAACAGCATCCAATAAATTGCATGAGATATTCAGCATGTTATTATAGAATAGGCTTTGTGTTAGATGATTTTGCCCAGCTGCAGGCTCATGTAAGTGTTCTCAGCATGTTTAAGGTGGGCAAGGTTAAGCTGTGAGCGCTGCCAGGTTAGGGGTAGTCAATGCTTTTTGATCTGGGGTATTTATCAGGATGTAACTCCATTGTAGATCAAGAAGCATGTGTATCTGGTTTTTAGAAAAAGGGGCTTAATTGCTCTTAAAAGGGGGGCAGTGGCCAACATTACTAAAAGCCCTTGGATTCTTGGCAAAATTTTTTTTTTTGAGTTGGAGTCTCACTCTGTCGCCCAGACTGGAGTACAGTGGCCGCTCCCTGCCACCGCAGCCTCGAACTGCTGGGCTCCGGCGATCCTTCCACCTCAGCCTTCCAAGTAGCTGGAACTACAGACACGCGCTACCACGCCCGGCTAATTTTTTGATTTATTGTAGAGATGAGGTCTCGCCAAGTTGCCCAGGTGGGTCTCAAACCCGCGGACTCAGGCAATTCACTCACCTCAGCCTCCCAAGATGCGGGATTACAGGCTGAGCCACCAAGCCCAGCTATCTTGGCAAAATGTTAACATCCCAAGGCTTCACATGAATCCACTCACTCCATCACTGAACTGAAAGTCCATTCTTGAAGGCCCTGCCAACCTCCTAGTCATCACGTTCACATCTTTCCCTCAAGTCATCATCTTTTCAGCTGAACTGCCACTGGCTCCCTCCTCCTCCAAATGCAAATGAAAGTAGCTAAGCTGTCCTCTCTGCTTACAAAATAATCCAAACTCTTTGGGATAAAAAAATGCGCACAATGTACAAATGTATGAGGAAGAAACTCAAAGTTAGCTTGAAGTATTCTTTTTAAAATCATCAATTGACCGGGCGCGGTGGCTCAAGCCTGTAATTCCAGCACTTTGGGAGGCTGAGGTGAGAGGACTGCCTGAGCCCATGAGTTCGAGAACAGCCCGGGCAACTTGGCGAGACCTCATCTCTACAATAAATAAAAAAATTAGCCAGGTATGGTGGCACACGCCTGTAGTTCTGGCTACTTGGAAGGCTGAGGCGGAAGGATTGCTGGAGCCCAGCAGGTCGACACTGGGATGGCCGTGAACGTGCCACTGCACTCTAGCCTGGGCGACAGAGTGAGAATCCAACTCAAAAAATATAAATAAATAAATAAAATCATCAGTTACTTTACCTTCCAAAAATAGTGCAGTGAGATTCTAATTGTCAATGAGTGCTATGGACTGAATTTCACTTGCCGTAAGTATTCTATTTTGGAATATTATTTTTACATGTTACTCTGAGGAAGCAATTTCCTGAAGGAAGTGTATTTTTGAAATAAAAACTATATTTTATAATAAATTGATTTAAAACATGTTTTGAAAACAGTCCCACATTTTATCTGATTTTTGAGATGAAAGAAAATAAGCAATAGTCAAGTCAGTCTCCCATCAAAGGTCAATAGCTTAAGGCCACCTGTATGTTATTAGAAAATGATGGACCTTACAGTGAGGTAAACTCTAGTACATTCTGGATGAACTCAGTTCCTATAATCATTGAACATATTCGTGCAGGCTGAAGTGACTGATTCCCCAAAATGTACATAGCATATAGCAAAAGCCATTTTTGGCAAAAGTCTATTTCTCAATTCCACCAGAGGGAAGTGGGAATATGACAAGGTCTTCATGAGTTAAACTGGGTTGTGCATCTTGCTAGGCTTTTAGAGAATCTGTAATGAAGATGAGAATACATTGCTACGTCGGACGTAGGGGATGCCTACCTTTTCCCACTTCCCAACATACCCCCAACAGTACGTTTAGAACTAAGGTTCTCTCTCTGCTTCTCCTGCTGCGCCTTTCACAGACCCATTTGGCTCCCTCCTCCACGTGCACAGAGCCTGTCTGTTGTTCCCAAGCCTGGAGGCTCTCTCTGAAAGCCCCTTTGTTTCTCATAGGCCACCCCACCTCCTTATCGTCTTCCTTCACAGTAACAAGCTGTCTGCTTCTTGAGGGCAGCAGCTGTGTCTCATTCATTACTCCTCAGTGGCCAGCCCTTGGCCTTGCAAACAGATTAGGTTTGCAAAAATTCTTTGTTGAATTGAGTGAATAAATGAATGGCCCTCTCCTTGAACTGCATACACATGGGTCAGTCACCAGAGTATGTTGGTTTTCTTTTCTGATTCAACCACAAGTGCACGTGGAGCATTTGTTTTGTGTTTGGGCCGGGGGATGCAGGGAGAGATGAGGGTGTGCCCAGCTGCTGGGCAGCCATCCTCTCATGGCCAGTGTCCTTGCTAGGCCTTCGCTGTCTCATACTTGATCTGCTATAGCCTGCTCTCCTTTGTGCTGTGCTTACTCTGTCCTTATTCTGGTCCATCCTACTTGGTGTCACATTTGTTTTCTTAACACACTGGTTTCAACATGATCATTCTCGTGGTCATTCAACGCTAACTTATTTCAAGGCCCTGAAATGGCTGCTGCTGTCGTTCCAAACCCACCACTCGCTGCTGCCACTTCAAATCCTCTGTTCCAACCTTTCCGGTGTGTGCAGTCCCGTATGCAGCCCGTGACATGCTGGGGCTCATAGCATTTCTGCAGTCCTAGAATGGCCTTCCTCTTCCCCTAATTCTTTCCCAGATTCCCATCTATTCTTTTCAACTGGCAGCCTCTTAATGTGGTCAATTTAATTTTCTGTCTCGGGAAATTGTCATAAAGATGGGGGTCACTTTGGAGTAGGTGAAACCATAAATAATAAATACAAAAACATCATGGACATGTGGTACTAGGTTTTTAATATTTTCTAGGCACAAATAATTCACTACTGTGTATTTTTGTAATTTTAAGGATATATAGTCTGTATCTCCAACTACATTGTGAGTTCTTTAAGGATAGGATCCTTCTTTTGAATTTCACAAGCACCTAGAACTAATGTCTTGTAAATAGAAAGAAGTTTATATTCTCAGTTGTTAGAAACTATATAGCAGATCAAGAAGATCATGGTGTCAGCATAAAGTTTTTCCTGAAACAGACTGGAGACATGTTTCATTTTCACAAAATGTTTTTTTTTTTTTTTTTTGGTCAGAGTCTCACTCTGTTGCCCAGGCTGGAGTGCAGTCGTGTGGTCATGCACTGCTGCCTTCACCTCCTGGACTCAGGCAATGAGTCTTGAACTACTGTGCTTAAGCAATCCTCCTGCCTTGGCCTCCCAATGTGTTGGGATTACAGGTGTGAGCCACCAGACCCAGCTCTTGTATGTTTATATCAATGGTACATACAAAAAAAAAGTAGACACTAATTGTTCATGAGAGGGCTGTTAAATTAAGGTCTCTACTATAATGTGCCACCAAGCTGTGATTTAAAATGACAAGATGCTATGTTACTGACTTGGAAAGATGTCTGAGGCGCATGTTTGGAGGAAAAAAGTAGGTTAGGAAAGAGCATAACAAGTTTCATATCATTTATGTAAAACTTTATGAACACATCCATATGTTATATGTATCCTCAAAATGTTAACAGTAGTTATTTCCGGACAAGGAGGTATTTCTGTATATTTTTTAGTACTGTTTGAAGCTTTTTTACAGTGAGCATTTTTATAATAGAGAGATAAAAATTATATTCATCTTGGGAAATATAAAATAAGGATTGCCTTTCTTTTCATTAGATAGGACTATTAACAGAGCCTATTGGATTTCATCTCTCTTTTTTTCTTTTTCTTAAGAAACATGCAAGAAATGCCCATTCCTTTAAAAGTCATCAGTTATTTCACATTCCAAAAATATTGCAGTGAGATTCTTATAGTCAATGAGTTCTATGGACTGAATTTCACTTGTGGTAAGTATTCTATTTTGGAATATTATTTTTACATGTTACTCTGAGGAAGCAATTTTCTGAAGGAAATGTATTTTTGAAATAAAAGCTATATTTTATAATAAATTGATTTAAAAGGTGTTTTGAAATACAGACCCATATTTTATCTGATTTTTTTAAGACGAAAGAAAATAAACAGCGGTCAAGTCAGTCTCCCGTCAAAGGTCAATAGCTTAAGACCACTTGGATGTTATTAGAAAATGACGGGCCTTACGTACAGTGAGGTGAACTCTAGCATATTCTGGATGGGCTCAGTTTCTGAAACTACTGAACACATTCAAGCAGGCTGAAGTGGCTTCTTAGTCCCCAAACGCACATAGTTTAGAGCAAAGAAATATTCCTCAATCCCACTAGAGGGAAGTGGGAACGTGACAAGGTCCTCATGGCCGCTGGAAATCCCAGAGCCACTCTGAAGAACATGGTAGAATCTAGTCGTTGTTTTAAACAATATTAGGTGATAACAGTAACTTTAGAATATGTGGTGCTAAGTATCATGATTTTTATCAGAATATGGTAATGAACCTCTACACAAAACAGAAGCAAACCTGTCTCCATTTTCAAATGAGCCAAGCAAGGCCTAGAACCACCCTCTCTTGCTTCATCTAATTGTGAATTCCGGGCTCAATAAAGCATCCGTATTTTTCATGAAGGGGGTACTTAGCAGAGTGCTAAGCACTTAGTGAGCATTTGGTAAATATTTGTTGATCAAATGACCTGAGCTAAATCACAGCTGACCTTGTCACTCTTTTCCTTGGCAGGCAGCTCAAATGTTTCTGTCACAATGAATCCAACCTGTGCCTTCACTCAAGGAATTCAATTCATTGAGAAGACCTGCCCGGGTGCGACATCCAGATTCACAGTGAACTTTCTGATTTTATATACATTCATTCCAGTTCTTGTCATCCTAGGAATAGCTGTTTTTAAAATAAGAGATCATTTCATTAGTAGATAGTGAGAAACATTGCTGGGAAAACGGAACGTAAACTGCCAGATGGGCACGGTTGCTCTGAATGTCTGAAATAAGAGAGCCACACATTTCTTTCTTGGTAGGACTTCAGTCTTTTAACCATTAAGACTCCATTTGTGCCCCTTGGATCCACACAGACCTTGAAAGCAATGGAAATTGTTCATAGTTCCTTGCTATTCCAACTTGCAAAGACATGTGGTTTTCGAAATTGTGAATGAGCTGGCCCAAGAATGTAAATAATAATAATTCATAAACTTATGGGAGACTAGTGTGACTATTTGTTTTCCTTGTTCTGGACATAGAAACATAGGTCAATTAAAAAATATGTTTATATTTGAGAAATGATTACTGATTGTGAGTAACAGAAAAAGGAGTTATAGGTTTAATAGGTAAGAATGCTTTTGTTATCATCTGAAACACATCCTTCTGAGCACTTGACTACATGAGGGGCCTGATTGACCTGATCCCAGTCGAGAGGATCGTGAACACGTGGTGAGGAGCACCACCCATGCGGAGCACCAAGGACTTTCTGCAGGGTAAGATGAGGTCCTGTGGAATGGGCTGAACAGTGCTCACAACACAACAGACAAGCCCCTTTTGTTTGCTCTTTTTTACTTTCAGCTAAGTTTACTTATACAATTGAAAGTAAAAACGTTACTAGACAAAGCATATGCACTGTGAAATGACCTCTTTAAGCTGAAGATCAGCTGTTATTTAAAATCCATAGAGAAAAAATGCTGACACAACCTTTACACTAAGAAAGCTAGGGTTATGCTCTAGAAATGTACATTCTTGACTGTAAGAGAAAGAATGCCAATAAAACAAATACAGACAGCAATGTTACATATTTTCAGGGATGACATTATGTATATAGGTTATTAAAAATGGGTTCTGTACTAAATGATTATTTCTGATTGATCGTCAAGTAATTAATGTACAAGTCAGAAATAAAACTGTCTCAATGTTACCATGGTAACTTTGAGCAAGAATGTGGTAGAGAGCACATGAACTTGTTCAGTTACTGTGACCTAACTTTGTAAAGAAGACAAATTATAGCATTTGAAATGTCTCACACTATAGTAGGAAAGATCATTTCATTAAGGAAGCCACAGTAAAATTTTATTTCTTAGAACAGTATTTAAGGATCTGCAGACATTGGTAAATTACCAGACTAGTACTGTCAATTTTTATAAAAGGTCTTTGACACCGATGATTATGGTATAATAGTTACATAATGTCTTACAGATTATATATGTCACATCAGTAATAGACAATTCTGGATATGATAATCTATTAAAGTAGTTCAAAGAGAGTCCCACAGGAACCTCTTTTGAAATCACTGATTTCAACTTACTAAAGATATGGGTGTACAGCCTAAGTGGAAACATTTTCTACTATTCATATGCAGATGAATTTCATTTTAGCTCAAAAACATTTGGAAAACTGACATCACACGTGACTTCAAGCTATTAAGTGTCAGTGATAGCATCTTAGAAAAACACAATGGCTTTCAACATGTGACAGTTTGTGTCTCAAGTCAAAAATGGACAGTGATTTGTAAGATAATCAAATTATATAATAAAAATTCCTATTACTATTGTGGAATAGGCTGTTTCTTCCCACCAAGTCAGTGATGTTTCTGAGATCATGATGCTCATCATAAACTTAAAGGGATCTCTTTCTCCACACTATTCAGGCACGGAACCAGTCTATTCTTAAGACTGAGGCTCGAAATAATTGATAATAATAATAATACTTTTTAAAAAGGCAAATTCCTTGGAAATATATTGATAATTCTGTTCTTAAGAGTGTTAGAACCACACGCATTGCAAATAATGTATGAATTCCTAATTTGTTACAGTAATGAGATAGCTTACTACGTGCTCAGACACCACTCAATCTTGGTGTCCTTGGGGTTAGTAATGTGCTTATTGGAAGTTGGATGTGTGCCATATGAGAGACAACATATTATATATGTGGAAATGAAAGAGACTAGAATAAATGATTTTCCTGGTTAATGACAACAATTATACCTAAAATTGAACTTGGCCAGCGGGTACACAAATCTACAGTATTGGGAAGGCTTCTTAAAGGTTATCCCACCTTGGAAATGACCCTGGTTATCCCCAACTCATGAAGTTTTGGTCTGCTTATGGATAGGATATCTCTTTCAACTTGCCTGTTCTTCAAGAGTGATATTTAAAGTGAATGTGTCCATCTCACCAGGAGTAGGGGTGGGTGCTGAGTGAAAGCATCCCATTCCAGACCACTGATTCAGAATCTCTGAGTATGGGACCAGGTATGTGCATCTTGTAAGTACTGCAGGAGCTTCTTTTAACCATGACACCTGTGAACCCAATTCTGGTTCTTCACCAGCTGCAGCTAAGAATTCTTCTAGAAGGAATGCGTCTAACATGGGCGCTTAACCTTATATTTAAAACTGTTACCAAATACTCTTGCTTTAATCTTCCTAAAACCATATCAACAGAAATGTGTGCATATTGAATTGAGCAGATGTTACTTAAACATGTTAGAAGTAGGCCATAGAGGATTCTTTTATTTTTAAAAAATACTACATGTGGTTACACAATTCTTTTCCTTTTAAAAGACTTCAAGATATTCAGAACATTGCATGAGTACAATAAATGTAGCTTGTCCTTTTACAAATTATATATATTTAACTTTCCTCATATACTGTCACAATAGTTCATTAATCAAATTCTTACTTGTATTTGGAAAAGAAGAAATAAATACAAAGTAGTTGAGTTAGGTTCAAGAATCAAGCTCAATTTGTTTCCAGGACTTGGAAGAACTTCTTTTGTACTGTTCTAGTTCCTAAAACAAAAATATGTATTACTTCAAGAAAAATCAACTTTACAAATTCAAGTAGGCAACTTAAAACTGCCTTAGCAGTTTTTATATACAACAATCTATCCTTAATAGCATTATGATTCTCAAGATTTCCTGACAATTATTTTGTAAGTGATTATCTTGAGACTTATTTTCAAGAAATACAGTCTTCAAAGTGTTGTCTAAGCAGCACTTAGAGATGAATTTATTAAAGTTCCGGACAAAATCATATACTACATAGTATATACAAAAGTACATACAAATTGCCTTTCAACTAAGAAACCGAAGCATTTGACAGACTTCATGCATTTAAAAGTGATCTTATTTTTGATTGTCTGTTGGTTGGTTCTTGTCAAAAACTTGATTGAAGTTAGCAAAATATTTAAAAATGTATGTATCCTTTGACTCAGTGATTCTACTTTGAGAAATTGATCATGCAGACTAACAGAGCAGCACAGAGGATGTCAACAAAAGGATACTTGTGGCTCTGTGAATCTCAGCACATGACTGGAAGCAACTTAGGGTCCCCCAGCAAGGACTGATTAAGTAATCATTGTTCATTTGCAAGTGGCTTCCAAGGCAGCTAGCAAAAATAATGGTGGTCCTATGTGTCACATGAAGAAAACACATAGGCAGGGAGAGCGCAAGATGCTTTCATTTCCTGTTGTATATACTTTGATATCTTTTGAATTTTTTCACAATGAGTGTATGCTACAAATCATAAAAGGAAGACAAGCTTTAGTAGAGGTGAAAATTCTGCACAAGGCAATGGACATGCGAAAGGGACCATCTTGGAGGCCTGTCACCTACACCTCCTGCATGTTGCTCCATGTCTGAGTAACTGTGCAAAGGTTATTATTACTTCGAATAAACAAAAAGTGGTTACTCTGCAAGATAAGGCTGCCCTTTGGCTAACATAATTGGAGTTCACAGCTGCTATTAAGGAGAAAACCTATTCTTGTTTTCAGAAAAACTGTAGATTGTCCCTTTCATACCCACACTCTAAGCTATTACAGCTCAAATGTTAAATGTTTCAAAACGGTATACAGACTTTGAAAGAATTTTTTTTCTTTCTCTTTTTTCTTTAACTTCCTCACAAGATTCTAGGAAGAATTTATATGGTCATAATCCCAAAGTAGTCTTTACAGTTTGGTTTATATTTTCTAATGAAGTTAATTACAGTTTCAAAAATTAACTCAAAGAATAAGCAAATTAGTTACTGCAAACTTTGTCTTTAACGGGAAATGTTGGATTATTTTTTACTGATGGTGAAGTTGAGGACATTGCTTTGAGATTCTGCCCGAAGGATCTCCCTTCAGCAGACAGCAAATGAAAGAAAAATGGGGCTGGTCACACCGGCCACACCAGGGAAGAGTAAGGAGAGCCAGTGTGGTTTAGAACTCACCAAGGCCCCTAGAGCTTCAATACTGCTGTGATGTGACCTCAAAATAACACGATGATATTTTAAAGGAATTGCAAGAAAGAAGGTTTTCAGAATGGGTATCTGTGCTTGGCCAAGAAGACCTTAAAAATAACTGTTTATTGAAAATTTTTCTTTCCTTTTTAAAATTTCTTTAAGAAAAATATGGGCAAGAGGTAGAGGGCTCAGCAATTGCTTTCCACATTCACCTTCCCTTAAAATCAGGAATGCTTGAAAGCTAGCAGGCTTGAAGAAATAGAAAACGCTACTGGAGGTACTTTCCGGTACCATGTGAAGTCTGGCAAAGACAGAACTTTGGCTAATCTGAGCAGAGAGCAACCAAGGAAGGACCCTCAATCTGCAAGAAAGGTGATGGGGGTCTTCCTACCAGTGCTGAGACCCAGGAGGGCTGGTGGCACAGAGCACAGCTAGAAACAACTGAAGGTCTCAAAACGACTCTGAGAGAGCACAAAATAATATTGACATTGACAATCTGGATATTAGAATATCAAAATGTAGATTCCAATATCGAGCAAATAATCGAGCATCAACACTGGCAATCATTAGAGGATCTTGAAAGCAGGAGTATAGAATGATGTTAAGTGCCATGTGTGCAATCTGAAATCAAGGCAATGCAGCTACTAAAACAACGCAGGTGAAACTCATTTTGAGGCAAAATTAGGACATTATAACTTTGCAGGTAGGTTAAAAAAACTCTCAACCAAGAGGTTATAGCAACTGGTGACCTGCTAGCAGTGAGATACGAGGGTTGAGGGATGAATGACATGGGAGCTGTGGGCTTGCCTTCTGTTCCACACAACATTCCTGAAGTTCTGGGTCAGTTATGAACAGATTTGAATGTGAATAACTCATGGTGCTCTCAAATGCCCTCGTCCTTTAATAACACCAATGTATGTGAACTTAATACAAGTGATCACTGTGCAATATAAACAGATACTCTTATCAACAATAGCAGTTAATCATTGACTCCTAGATAAATATTAATCCAGAGATGACTTCCAACTCATCTCTGCAGCCAAGTTGCAAACATAATAAGTGTTACAGTAGGTCATTTTGCTGTTTGTACAACACGCCTCTCACTTTGCTGCAGCTCTGAGTATTCAGAATAGTTTTCAAAAGTCTGGACTATGTTTAAGCAAAATGTTTTGCTTACTTATTCAAGGGACCCTGGAGGTGAAAGGCTAGTACTAACAAAAGCACCTGGGTCACTGCTCCCAGTGGACCTTTGTCTTCAGGTTACCCTCGCAACAATGTGACTGCTCTAGAAAGTTACATGGCTCTAGAAATCTCACCCCAGAGGCTGTCAGGGCTTTCAATTTGGTGTGTACACAGGCTTACTCATATAAGGACAGATTCTGTACAATGTCTTATTTTATTAAACTGAGGAAAATCTAAGATTTTTTTTTTAAAGCAAAACCTAAATATCAGAGTCATGGTGAATTTCTCAACTCTTCCTTTCTCACATTAGACTTGCATTTTCACATAGGGCTAGGTAGGCATATTTGGAATGGCAGTGTCCACTTGTAAGCATTTTCCTGAGAGACCCTGGGCTCTGTCAGATATGCTTGTGCTTTCAGGCTAGGTAGTCCTTAACTGGATAGGATACTTTTTCTGGTACAAGGAAAGCACAGGTATGTGTGAATGTCCTAAGCAAAAACAAAACCTTTCCGATAATCCCACAAACCAAAGAATAGTTCAAGAGTCTTCCAGCAGCAAGATGAGAATCGTGACCATCATTAACATAATGTACAGCGGGAAATCGAAAGAGGACACGTGAGCATTAAGTCATCTCTGAGTAGTGAATGACAAGTGATTTTTAAATTTTTCTTTATGCATATCAGAATTTTTTTCTATAGTATACTATAGAAAAACGTACTATTTCAATAATTTTAGAGGTTCAAAAAATACCTACGTAAATACATTGAGAAAAATGTAAGGAATTCCTAAGGCATTCCAGATTTTGTGATAAAACCTGAGATGAAATTGAATCAATGTTTTGGATACTACCTGGTCCTTCTGCATTCGCATCTCATCAACTTCACTTTCAGCATACTGAGGGTCTCGTGCAGGGTCCTTGATATCTTTTAATGTGTTGATACTCTGGAATTACAATTCTCCATATCACTTCATGCTCATAAGCCACAACCTTCAATGGCCACCATCTGCACGACGAACCCAGCCTCCACTCCTTAGCTTGCCAGTGAAAACTCCCTAGATCCTCCAACAAGTGTTCATCATTCCCCGAGGCCCATTTAAATCCCAGTAGGTCCTCTCGCTCCTTCCCCCTTCAGAGGTCGCTGCCCTGTCTCTAGCCAGCAAGCTCAGTTTGAAAGCAGAGCAGGAACCACATCTTGCTCATCTTTTCATCCCCACCTGTCTTATTTACTATAGAATTTTAGCAAATAGTTCATTGAGTTTTGAGGATGGAGATAAAAACAAAGCTATCACAGCAAGCCCTTTGGAACATTTCCCATAAATGTTGAATAGTGCTAAAATTCTTGCTTTAAAAGAATTAGAAATACTACCTTTGGTGGAAAAAGCTTTTCATATACTTTTTTCCACAACTCCAGGGGTGAGTGGGCGTGAAACTTTCCAATGTCATTGTCAGGAATGGGAGGAGACCCTAAAATGGGAAGTTTTACTTCAAATGACTGTAGTGATTAAAACATGGCAAATTATGTCAATAAAACAAATACACTAATAAAAGTATAAATCTTAGATCAGTCTCATTTCCTCTCCCTAAGGTAGTCACCATTAAAATTTATCCTACTCACACAGCAAGGCCACTGTCCAGTTTTAACACCTATATTGTTTACCAAAACTGTTTCCCTGTTGATCTTCCAGGACATCCTTACCACAAGGTAGGAAAGGCACTGATATACTCCACTGATGTTATTCAGTTTTGCCAGGTTTTACTTGGGCTCCTTTGAGTGTATGTGTGTGCACGTGTGTGCTTGTGGACTAAGTGCTATGCAATTTTATCACCTGTGCAGGTTCGTGTGTCCATCACACAGTCAAGGAACTGTCTAAATTCCATGACATGTTACTACACCCACCTACTTCCTGACCCCTCCCCTCCCCACCAAGAGCCCTATCCCTACCCTCTGACAACCCCGAATCTACCTCCATTTGTAAAATTTTCCACTTTGCAAATGTATCAATAAAATCATCCTGTATGGAATCTTTTCTGATGGGCTCTTTTTCACTTGGCATGGTTCTCTGGAGATTCATCCAAGTTGTGTGGATCAACAGATTCCTCCTTTTTATTGCTGGGTAGTGTTCCATGGTACAGATGTACCACAGTTTGTCTAGCCACTCACCTGTTGAACAACTTCTGGATTGTTTCCAGTTTGACTATTACAAATAAAGTCGTTATGAACATTTACATACAGTTTTTTATGCAAACATAAGTTTTCATTTATCTGGAATAAATGTCCAATAGTGCAATTTCTAGGTTATATGGTAGTTGCATGATTATAAGAAACTGTCAAACCGTTTTCTAGAGTGGCTGCAACATTTTACATTCCTGCCAGCAACGTGTGAATGATCTAGTTTCTCTGCATCGTCACCAGTGTTTGGTGATATCACTGTTTTCTATTTTAGCTATTCTGATAAGTGTGTAGGGATATCTCATTTGGGTTCAATTTGCATTTCCCTAATGACTTAAGTCTTTAAATACCTTTCCATGTGCTTCCTTGCCATTTTTAACATCCTTTTTCTTTTCTTTTTTGGAGTTGGGGGCTCATTCTGTTGCCCAAGGTGGACTGCAGTGGCGGAATCACAGCTCTCCACAGCCTCAAACTCCTGGGTTCAAGTGATCCTTCTGCCTCAGCCTAATGAGTAGCTGAGACTATAAGTGCACACGACCATATCCTGATTTTTTTTGTAGAGATGAGGTCTCACTATGTTGCCAAACTGGCCTTGAACTCCCAAGCTCAAGTGATTCTCCCTCCTTAGCCTCCCAATGTGGATTACAGGTATGAGCCACTGTGCTGGCTCCAGCTAATTTTTTTATTTTTTGTAGAGATGAAGTTTCTCTATGTCACCCAGTCTGGTCTCGAGCTCCTGACTCAAGCAATCCTCCCATCTCAGCTTCCCAATGTGCCAGGATTACAGGCATGAGCCACCATGCCCAGCCTTTTATCTCCTTGTCTGAAATGAAATGTTTGTCCGTGTCTTTTGCCCATTTTCTAACTGAATTGTTTGGGTTTTTTTTTTTCTTTCCTATTGAGTTATTTATATATTCTAAATACTAATCCTTTGTCAGATAAGTAGTTTCAAAACATTTTCTCCCAGCCTGTGACATGTCTTTTCATCCTCTTCACATGAGCTTTCACAGAACAAGTTTTAAATTTAATGAGGTCTAAGCTCCATGATTTTTGAATTTGGTAATTATAAACTCTCTTTTGACTTCCAACTATTCACATGGACAAAAGAATTCCATCAGTATTATCCATCAGTACACACAGTGATTCTCACTGCTACTGAAATTAAGTTGGCACTAATGATAATTATAAAAATCAACCTCCATGACCACGCATTAAGTAAAATCACCTCTATTCTTTTCATTCCAATTCAATCTATAATCTCATTACAAGGATCTCTACATCTTAGCTTGAAAGATTAATAGAAGATGGGGAAAAAAACAAAAACAAACAACTGCCCCTTAGATTGTTAAAACCAAACTTTGCCACCCCCAGAGTATAAAGAGTTGTGAGGCTCAAACATCTTCTGATGAAAATAGCTTCTGTGGGATGATAAGGAGCTTGATATACAAACTTTTAAAGTTCTTTCTGTTTCAGAAGCCTATGGCATCCAGGAGTTTAGAAAATATAGTCCAATAGATGAGGCAGGCTATTTTTATAACAAAACATTAAGGTATACCTAATCGGCACAACTGTGTTCTTTTAGTTTATTCTATCATTTCAATCTCTCATGTATTTGATTATTGCCCATATTATATAGCTTCGAGTTTCTTGGCCACTCTATGCTCCTGGTTTCTTTTAAACCCAAGGAGCTGAAATTTAAAAGTACCTGGAAATCAGTGAGGAAAAGAAAATACATGTAATTTTTTTTTGGAATAGAGATCAGAAATCCATTTCTTATGTGGCGACATCCCTTCCATCACAAATGTGTCGATGTGATGAATGTTGCAGCAATACTAGGTATACAAATAAACACACATGAAATAACAGCAATGAAAATGAAGTCAGAAATGATAGTATGTTGGAGACATGGAGTAGGGTACAATCAATAAGCAATTAAGAGAAGAGGGAACTATCTTAATAAGTTCACTAACCTATTTGGCTTAAAGAATCCAATCCTGCTGCGATAAACAGTGGTTTGTTCTGATCCACACATATTGATTTGCTACATGGAAAAGAAAAAAAGATTCTCGATTAGTTTAGCAGTTGAATATGCTGCCACATCTACGATAAACATGAGAGCCAAGTGTTACGTCTAGCCACTGATGAGAGCACAGCCCCAAATCAATGAATGAATATCAGCTTAAGTGATTTCAAAAATTTAAGTATAGCATGAATAAAAGTTTTACAGGAAAAACAGTGACAGACCCATATTACCTTAAACCGGAACCCAAAGAAGCAGCAAGGCTAAGAAGACACATACTAAAATTTTCAATTTCATTTCAAATCAATATAAGAAAATAGTAATAGAGGGAAAGCTACTAAAATGGGGGAGAAGAAGTAAAAGAAATCAGGGAACAAGTGTAATAGTATCATTATTTCCTACCAGCCTCAAGTCCAATATTATATAACATTTTAGTTGTAAAACTTGAGAAATAGTTAAACAATATAAGAAGCACAAGATAATAAGAAATTATCTCTTTAAGAATAGCATATAAGGCACGTTCCTGGTCAAAAAACAAAAGACTAGTGAGAACAACAACCAGATGAGACAGCACTGGCAAAATACAAAAATAAAGAGATATAAAAATATTTTAATAGTACCTTTTATCGATGCCAAATGCCAATTGGTTGATAACGCCACGTATTTTTAGTAATAGAGCTTCTGATTTACTGGTAAACTTTAAAAAATCAGGAGAATAAATTATATGCTGTTTTCCAGTCACAGAAACAGTACATACAGCTTTGAACAAGTAGAGAATTCAGACAGAATTACTATTTTCTTGCCCAATAAACACTTCCTTTTGAGTAGACCAAACAAAACCTGAATAAAGAAGTCTTAATAACTTCGTTTTAACTCATTCTTCAAACTCAGTGAGTGCATGATGTGCTTATGCAATCATCATTTCAGCTACTCACACAAATAGATCATAACCACTGTCAAATAATTTCTTGAAAATTTACAAGTACGATTTTGGTGTGTGTTTGTGTGTATGTGTGTATGTAAACATACTCATTCTGGTTTAAAAGAAATTTTCCCAAAATGCAAATGGATTGGTTAGGAAATAAGAGGTGTGTGTCAAAAGTAACTTTTAAATCCAAGGGTGTAGGGTTTCTTTCAAAGCAGTCAACATGGGAGCTGCAGACAGACCCAGTGATACTGATACTCACTGAAATGTTTTTAACTTCTCTTTTGAATTTTCTTTGGAACCTGAAAAATAAACTATGAATATTTTCAGTGGTGATATATATAACTAGGGGGACCATACCAGAACATTCTAGAGCATGAAAGGGGCTGGATAATATTAATAATTCAGTTGTGACACCAGGTGAAAATCAGGATATATGGTTACCCCACAAACTTTTAAGAGTAGATTTGATTTTTAGAGATGCCAAAAGTCATTCAGAGTCAAACCAAAATGTCCAAGATATACGAAAGTGAGAAAAACAACTCTCAACTGACATGAAATGTAATTATGAAGCAAAGATATCAATGCTATGGTTTCAGTGGCAATTTCACAAGATAAGCTTCATTCTGGATTAAGAACAGGCTCTCAGAGAAAGTATTCAAAAGAGAACACTCACGTAAATATACAAGATCTAACATATTTATATAAAGGCATTGAAATGATTGTAATGTTTCCGCTGAGACAATGTTGAAAAATATATAGAAAACCTTAGTTGAATTTTTAAAATACAGTTGCTCTGTTTATTATGTCACGTCTTCTTTATGTGAAAGGAAAAAACCTAATTGCTAACATATGTATTTCGTAGACCATTTGGCTGGGAGAACATTAGAAGTTTTAAACCCATCTTCTCATCTGCTCCATCAATCACCTCTAAAACATTCTCCACAATTGGTTACAGACCTCCTGCTTGAACCAACTCAATATCCAGAAACTCACCTCCCAAAACAATTCAATCCATGTTTCAGATAATGGGATTATTAGAAAGTTCTTTCATATTTCAGGTAAACTCTATTGTTCTTTGTTCCTGACTCTAGGAGAGCAAAGAATAAATTTAACCTCTTTTCCATGGAACATTCCTTCAACTATTTAAAGAGAGCTATCACATTTTAGATGATATTCTACCCATCTTCATGTATCAGAATTTTAAGTCCCCCACTATCCTGGTAGTCTTCCTCTGAATCTGGTCCTATTTATCAATCTTCTCCTGTTTTTGTTGTTATTAACTATACTAGATTGGCCTAATATTGAATCAGTGTTCTCAACTGAGCTATAAAATTTCAACTATCGTGTTGAAAAAAGGGTGCTAAATGTGCAATCTTGCAAAACAGTACCTTATGACTTCCTTAAATGAGGTAAAGGGTAAGAGTAGATGTGAAACTGAAGATGGGGCTTTGAGCTGCATTCTTCTTGGTTCAGGAAGCTAGAAAGATCTTCTGGTTTCTTTGGTGGCCCAGAAGTAATCCACTCATGCAAGCCCTTTTCCCTGGTTCCTGATCTTCTAGGGACTTCTGGGCCATGGTTAGACCTAGGCCTGCTATGGCCTGTGTTGACCTGATGCCATCTAAATGTGTACCCTTAGGCCAGACTGGGCTCTGATTTGGTCATCATATGTGATCTGTTCCTAAAGAAATACAGGATTTCCTTCAGCTAACTTTAACCAGAATTAAATGTTGGTCTTTTCTAGTGGCAAAACTAAGGAACTGCAAGGCCTCTGTACCCTAGATGAATCATTCACTTTAAATTCCCCACATTTTTTTCAAAACAGTAAAGAGTATTTCTTAAAGTACTCTGTCAACCTAATATGTAAGAAAATACAGTTCAAATATATAAGGTGATGAATTTTAAGAAAATACATAATGAAATGTATTTAAAATATGTAAAAAGATATAAAAACAATATATATGCATTGAAAGGTAGAAACCCAAAAAAAGAATAGAACTTGGTAAAATCTAGCAATAGTGCAGCCATTTTAGCTTCAGCTCTAGCCCTGTCATAGGGTTAAAAATCTGGTAGTTATTCTCAGTCCCTTAAGCCTATCCAGTCCTAATTATTCTTCTTCTAGGGATCTGTGCTTCTGGCCTTGATGTATTGTTATTAGCTTTTGGTGACCAGCCTCCAGCCCACCACCTGGAGTCATAAGATATCAGTGCCTGGTGATGTCAAGACATAAGACTTATGTGATTTCTATTATCTACATCAAAAAGTACAACTATAAACGCTCTCCTCGCCCAAACTCCTCCCCAAGAGCTTTAAACATACCCAGTTCCCCAGCCTTCAAGGGGAAGCACTAGCCTATTGAGTGCTGGCTCCTTTCTATCTGTGGGAAGTGGATAATAAACTTTACTTCTTCCTCTGTTGCAATCTTGCATTTATTCCCATGGCACTGGTCCACCTTGCCTCAGTTTACCCTTTCATGTATGTACTTGTGTGTGTATATATATGTATATACACACACAAATACATACATATAGGAGGTGCCAAAAAATGTATATTTTTAGTATGACATTTGCTCAAAAGATGGCATTAATTAAATGAATGCTAGCATCACCATGCGATAGGCAGGACAGCTAAAGAAAATGGCAGAAGCATGGTTGAGTGAACATCATACTATACATTGCTACCGTAATTCAATTCAACTTCAAAAAGTAATACATAGATAACATCCCCTAAGATGTGTATACATTTTTTTGGCACATATATAAATGTGTTGGGATTACAGGCATGAGCCACTATGCCTGGCTTGAAAATATATATTATATGTATTACTTTCAGTCATAATTTCTAGCCATGAAGTCAAGGGGCTAGACCATGTTGTCTTTAGGTTTGTCAAAAAGCTCTGATTTGGAGGAAAAAGAGACTATTAAATAATTATTCAAAAATGAAAGAAATCCAGCAAAATTTGGTCCTACTATGGGAGATAAAGATACAGTAATTATCATAACCAACATCTATTGAGTAATACTTCGTTCCAGGTGTGCTAAGCATGTCACACCTACTTCCTCTTTTAAGCCTCACAACAACCCTATGAAGAAGGTGCAATTTTTATCCATTTTACCCTTGAGGACAGTATGGTTTAGGTGAGATTGACTTGCCTAAGAGCACGTGTCTAGTAAATGGTCGTCCTGAGATTTGAGCCCAGGCAGCATGACTTCAGAGTTCATGGTTTTTTTGTTTTCGAGTCAGGGTCTCACTCTGTCACCCAGGCTGGAGTGCAGTGACCCGATCATAGCTCACCACAGCCTTGACTTCCTGGGCTCAGGTGATCTTTCCACTTCAGCCTCCCAGCAGCTGGCACTATAGGCAAGCACCACCGTACCACCATGCCCAGCAAATTCTTTTTTTTTTTTTTTTTTTTTTTGTAGAGACTCATTCTTGCTATGTTGCCAAGGCTGGTCTCAAACTCCTGGGCTCAAGCAATCCTCCTGTCTCAGCCTCCCAAACTGTTAGGATTATATGCTTACACTATGCTTGACCCAGAGTTCATGTTTTTAACCTCTACAACAAACAGTTTGTAAAGTAAGAAAATCTTATTGTTAAAGTTTGTTGTTGTTTTTCTGCTAAGAGAATATAGATTGTAACTCTTAAGGAAAAACTAAGAATGAATAAATAGATCACCAATTCTTTAAGCTTGACTGGGGTTTATGGATATAAGTAATCTAGAACTTTTGCCCCCAAAAAGCGTAGGCTATCTGACAGTGTGTGTTCTGCAGATACATCATCAAACACTCTGTAAGGAGAAGTCTTTGGCAGTGGAAAAAGAAAGAAGAGAAAAAGGCGTATTAGTGAAAGCATTTCTTATTCATAGCTGTGCATCAGGTTGCTAATTTCCCCAGATTTGGTACTGCCCATTCAAGCCAAAAGAATAGGAAATGTACAAACCATTAATGATGCTCCATAATAATGTGCAACAAACCGAAGTGTCTTGCATATTACCTTTCTCTTTTCAGAGTCAAAATCCTGTAGAAATGTGTTGTTCCAAAAAAAAAAAAGTCAAGAGAACTGAATATTTGTAGCAGGAAGATGTAACTTGTTAAATGCAGAAATAGATTATTTCTCAATTTTTAAAACTCACCCTGAGGAATAGGATTCCATTACTTGATATTTGTTTCTACAGAGCTGAACAATAACTGCGACCTTCTTAGAGCACAGTTTCCAGATTTTTTTGTTTAAACACTTAGCTCAGCAGAATTTTGATACAAACACACATTTTATAGTGTGGAATACCCTAACGATTCTTTGACAAGCAAAGATAAGAAGGAATTTATTTCAACTTTCTTCAATTTAAAGTTGGAAAGTAAAGTAAGTCCTGTTCTTCAGTGACCAGGCTGAAGACTCGTTTTCTAAATCTTCTGCCTTGTCCCCATTTCAGTATTTATTTTCTTACCTGTTTTCTATGTCCCAACTCCATTTTCTTTTCTAAAATCTTTAAGATGTGTGACTCCTAAACTTATCCCTCCCAGAATCATTTTTCTTATTTTGACATTAGTTTTGTACCTCCTCCATAAAGCATAGCCAGGTATGTATAACAAACTCAGCCAGAAGTGGAAGAGCTTACCTGAAAAATATCATATTTACTTCCAATTATGACCAGAGGTATTGGAAATGGATCAATTAATTCACGATCCTGTTAATAAACATATTTCATTGATTATTATAATTGTTTATTGCTATGTGCTCAGTAATTTCCATTTACTTTCAAAAAGATACCATTTTCAGTCTCTTCATAGATGTTGACTTTGCCTTCTTGACATATAATTTGTTCCAACATTTAGCTTTCACTTCCTACACTCTATTTCTGAAGCATAAAACTAGAAATGGCAATTTCCTAAATTACTATGATATTTATTCTTTTCCTTTTTCTGCCCTCTCATTTCCTTATACAATCTATTATCTTCCTGGGTGTTTTTTTCCCCCCTATTTTATGTTAATTATTGGAATAGCATTTATATGGCATGGATTTGTTTTGTTCTGATGTTATCTTTGTAAAACACATTCTTGTAAACTTTGGGCAATATAAAATGCTGCTGTTAGTTTTCTAGATGATGATATGTATGACTGTATTTGAAGAACTTGTGTTACCATCATAGTAACTTGATAAATTTAATTAGGTGCCAGATCATCAAAAGATATTGACTATGTGCCAGAAACAAAACATATGCAAAATACAGAGTGACAATGAAAGCTGTTAAAACTCCACTCCTAGCCAGGCTCGGTGGCTCAGCCTGTAATCCCGCGCCTTTGGGAGGCTGAGGTGAATGGATTGCCTGAGCCCGTGGGTTCGAGATCCGCCTGGGCAGCGAGACCTCATCTCTACGATAAATCAAAAAATCAGCCGGGCGTGGTAGTGCATGCCTGTAATTCTGGCTACTCGGAAGGCTGAGGCGGAAGGACCACCAGAGCCCAGCAGGCCCACCGGGAGCGGCCACTGCACTCCAGTATGGGCAACAGAGTGAGACTCCAACTCAAAAAAAACCAAAAAACAAAAAAAACTCCACTCCTTGCTTAAATTTGTAGCTGCATCTAGTATTTGCCAGGTGACTTTCGTACAGTCTGGTTCTTTTATTTTCATTTTTATGGAGATTACAAAATCAATATCAAACTATTACTTTAAAAACTCTATTTCTTTGATTGGTGTAATATGCCATAATAATCACAGTAGATGTCTAACAGGAAGACATAAGAAATCTTTTTCCTTGTTTTGTTCTTACTGAGCTTTTATTAAATTGCTATAATTTTCCAGTGAACATTTCATCTACATCAAATTAATTTCAAGTCATGCATAAAAATCTAAAGAAGTTGTTTGTGATGTTATTGTTAACTATGCATGGGGCTCAGGATTCTAGGATTAATCCCAAGAGCAACCCACCGGATGGTTCTTCTGCATATTACTCCATATCTTCTGTCTCATTTCAGAAGCTGCTTTAGAATTTGTCTTTCCCAGTTTCATTATCACTTTATCTACATGGCTTTTTGTGGCTTGCAACAGATTTTCCATGGTGGGCCAAAGGTCATTAGGTTTTGAAAGATCCAAAACAAGAACAACAGAAAATGTCCTAAAGAAATAAAAAACATCTTTCAAAAAAGACTCAAAATAATTACCATTTTGAAACCCTAATGTACTGAAATGTATCTAAGAATAACAATATTATAGCTTAAGAAAGAAAAAACATATAGCATTATTTTAAGATTAAAAAAAAAAGACCAAACTTATAGTCTTATTTATGACAACACTTTTTCTCTAGTGATATTTTAGTGTTACAGCCAATAGTGGCATTGAAGCTTTTGTTTGAACTAAAAATAATCTAGCCCAAACAAAAAAGTTGCAAGCAATTGGGTACAACAATGTCATGTTTAGATCCAACTTTACTCTGTGCCCCAAAGAAGAGAAGCAGAAATAATAAGAGCCACATACCAATCTGGTAACAGAGAAGGAAATGAATTTATGGATGGACTTTGCTAAGGCACTACCTAGTTAATCTTTGTAACAACCCTTCCTAGAAGATGTTACAATGTCCATTTTATGAATTAGAAGTCTGAGGCACAGATTTCTATAATTAGTAAATTGTAGAACTAGTATTTAGGTCCAAAGTAATGTGGTTTTCTGCTATACCATCTGATACAGTTTGAATGTTTATCTCTTCCAAATCTCATGTTGAAATGTGATTTCCAGTGTTGGAAGTGGGGCCTAGTGGGAGATGTTTGGGTCATGAGCCAGATCCCTTGTGAATGGCTCAGTGCTGTTCTCAAGGTAATGAGTGAGTTTTCTCCCTCTATTAGTTCCCTCTAGAGCTGGCTGCTTAAAAGAGTCTGGTGCCTCCCTTCTCTCTCTTGCTTCCTTTCTTGCCATATGACACGTCTATTCCCTCTTCACCTTCTGCCATGATTATAAGTTTCCTGAAGCTGTCACTAGGAGCAGATGCTAGCACTATAGTTCTTGTACAGTCTGCAAAACCATGAACCAAATAAATCTCTGCTTTTCATAAATCACCCAGCCTTGGGTAGTCCTTTATAGCATGGTCAAATGGATGAATACACTATTCTACCTCTCTGAAAGCACCCCCTGACCACCAGATACACCATGACCATCACCACATGTACTTTTCTGTTCGTGCACATCAAACATAAATCTAAATTCAGCAGCCAAAACAAACAAACTACTTCAAAAATGGGCAAAGTGCTGGGCTCAGTGACTCAGCCTATAATCCCAGCACTTTGGGAGGTCAAGGTAAGTGGATTGTCTGAGCCCGTGGGTTCCAGAACAGCCCTGGCAACTTGGCGAGACCTCATCTCTACAATAAATCAAAAACTAGCCAGGCATGGTAGTACATGTGTATAGTTCCAGCTATTTGGAAGGCTGAAATGGAAGGATCACCAGAGCCCAGCAAGTTGACGCTGGGGTGGCCGTGAGTGTGCCACTGCACTCCAGCCTGAGGATGGAGTGATATTCCAACACAAACACACACACACACACACACACACACACACACACACACAAAGGACAAAGGACCCAAATAGACATTTTTCCAAAGAAGATATACAGATGGCTGCTAAGCACATGAAATGATATTCAGCATCACTAATTATTAGGGAAATGCAAACCAACACCATGATGAGATACCATCTCATACCCATTAGGTTAGCTGTTGTCAAATATTTTTTTTCTCCAAAAACTGGAAAATAACAAATGTTGGAGAGAAGATAGAGAAACTGGAACCCTTATACATTGCTATGGGAATAATGTAGGAGCTGTGGAAAATAGTATGGTAGTCCCTCAAAAAATTAAACATAGAGTTACCATATGGTTCAGCAATTCCACTTCTGGGTCTATACCCAAAAGAATAGAAAGAAGAAATTCAAACAGATATTTGTACACCAATGTTCACAGCAGCATTATTTACAATAGTCAGCAAGTAAAAACACCCTAAATGCCGATGCATGGATTAATGGATAAACAAAATGTGGTATTTATATTCACAATGGAATATTAGTCTTATAAACGAAGGAAGTCCTGCCACATACTACAACATGGATAAACCCTGAAGACATCATGCTAAATGAAATAAATCAATAACAAAAAGACAAATAATGTATCATTTCATTTATACGAGGTACTAGAGTGACACAGTTTGGAGGACCCCAAAGTTGGGGTCCAGCCCAAGGGGCCAAGTAGGCTCTTGGCTTCATGTAGGAAAGAAATAAAAAACAAGCAGACAAAGAAAAGCAAAAGTAAGTTTATTAAAAGAAAAGAGGAGCAGAAAGAAAGCTATTCTAAAGGTAGAGCAGACCCTGTACACACACTGCAGGGTTACAGCTGGAAAATGAAAGCAAGTTTACTGAAATGACAAACAGCAGTCTACTCCGTAGGCAGAGCAACCTGGGCTGGTGTGTAGGAGGAAGAGCAGTCATATATTGCTGGGGTTTTATTTTTATACCTGTATCTTGATTATATACCAAGCAAGGGGTGGAATATTCATGGGTTTCCTGGGAAAGAGGTAGAGATTTCTGAGAACTGGGGTTCCTCTCAGTTTTTACTGTAAATAGGTAGGGTCAGACCTGTCATGGCACTAGCGGGTGTCATTTAGCATACTAATGTATTATAATAAGGGATAAAATTTTCAGGCAGCGGGCAAATTAGTTGCCATCTTGGTTCTAGCTGGCTCTAATCAGTTCTCAATCAAATCTTATTTTTCTCTGTGGCGGCTCAGATAACAGGCCAGCCACCTGCCTAGAGCAGTTGTCTCAGCCACCATCTTAAAAAGTTAGGCTTAGCCGGGCTGGGTGGCTCAGCCTATAATCCCGCGCCTTTGGCAGGCTGAGGTGAGTGGATTGCCTGAGCCCGCAGGTTCGAGACCCGCCTGGGCAGCGAGACCTCATCTCTATAATAAATCAAAAAATCAGCCAGGCGTGGTAGCATGCGCCTGTAATTCCAGCTACTTGGAAGGCTGAGGCGGAAGGATCGCTGGAGCCCAGCAGGTCGAGGCTGCGGTGGCCGGGAGCGGCCACTGCACTCCAGTCTGGGCGACAGAGTGAGACTCCAACCAAAAAAAAAAAGTTAGTCTTGTTTATCCTAGAGACAAGCAGTAGGGATCATGGTTGCCAGGAGCCGGGGAAGGGGAAAATGTGAAATTACTGATTAATAGTTTCAGAGTTTCAGTTTGGGAAGATTAAAATTCTAGAGGTGGCTAGTGATGGAAATAAACTCAGTGTCACTGAACCGTATACTTAAAAATGACTAAAATGGTAACTTTTATGCTATGTATATTTTACCACAATAAAAACCAAACATACATAAATCTAGGAATATTTTAGAAAATGGCTATAAGCCGGGCTCGGTGGCTCAGCCTGTAATCCCGCACCTTTGGGAGGCTGAGGTGAGTGAATTGCCTGAGCCCACGGGTTCGAGACCCACCTGGGCAGCAAGACCTCATCTCTACAATAAATCAAAAAACCAGCCGGGCGTGGTAGCGCATGCCTGTAATTCCGGCTACTAGGAAGGCTGAGGCGGAAGGATCGCTGGAGCCCAGCAGGTCGAGGCTGCGGTGGCCGGGAGCAGCCACTGCACTCCAGTCTGGGCGATCGAGTGAGACTCCGACTCAAAAAAAAAAAAAAATGTCTATAATAAGTATGTAGAACCATAATCATGGGTCAATATATTCTTGATCAACAGACATTCTGCTAAATGATATATAGCATGAAATTATATGTTATTTAATTATTTTGTTTAGTTTAAGCAAACCAGTTATTTTGTGTAATTCAAGCAAAATAATAACTAAACGCTATTATATTGGTCTAAATTCAGAAAGTAGTTTTTTACACATTATCAAAATTTTCTAAGAATTACTATGCTATTACATTGCCTAGTCAATCATATTTATGTCTTTTTAATAAGCTCATAAACAGTTTTGCTTAACTGGAAAAGTAATATAATACATTCATTCTTAACAGTAAGGAAACTAATTTTATTTTTAGGGTTTTGGTATGATTATGTTTGAGCTATGATTTTAACTTTTTTATTGTGGTAAAATGGATATAAAATTATTAATTTTTAAATGTAAAATAACTTTGTTTTTAACAAAAATGAAATGGATTACTCAGTCTTTTTCCAAGATTAATGTTTCTAATTATAGTACATTAGAAATACTTGTATTACTTTTTACCTATTTCATAGAAAATGGCAGCTAAAAATTTATTTTTAATACGCTCTTAAAACAGGGAATCAGACCACAGGAAATATTCTATTACAAATTGTCTAAAGTTTGTGGAAATGTTCAATGCATTTATAATTCTACGAACAGTTATTTCAAAGATAAACAGTATCTAGTAGTATTTGGCAATATTATTTTTTTCAAGTTGTTGGGCTTTCTCCAACACTAGGAAATTATGTGTCAAACTAATTCCAGTCAAAAACATTCTGAGATTAGCAACTACATTAAGAGTGAAATGTTTTCTATGAATTCTTTAACCACTCAGCAACCTACTTTGGACCCAGGCCTGCGGCTCCCTTTCCCTCTGCTTGTCATAACCCTGACCCTTCCTCTCTCCTAAAGCATACTTCAGCCATCCTAGGACTGCAGGGAAAGGGAGACTAAGACCTTACAAAGTGAGCTGTGAAGGAACGCTTGGGAAGATTTGGTTTCCTGCAGCGCCCAGAATTTCTACAAGCCCGTCAGGCCAAAGAGGGGAGTGAGGTAATGTGACAAGTCAGGGCCAGAACAGGAGCCAACTCACAACCCAGGTAAGAGTTAGCACTGCATGTTCATCCTTTCAGCCCCTGGCCACACTAACTGGCGGTGTGCGTCTTCAGCTCCTCCTCACCCTCACCATCTCTTCTCAACTACACCACTCTCCACTCCCCTAGCTCCCAGGCAACTGCTCTTCTTAGTCTCCATTAAAGACGGACAGATGAAAAACCGTTCCTAAAAATAGTATCATAGAAAAAAGGTGTTTAAAGTCAAAAAGCAAGGTCTAAATATGTATATAAAACATACCAGATCTGTACAAAGGATATTTACAAACACTGAAAAGACTGAAATACCTCACATGTCAATAGTGGTTTTTTAAATGTGATTCTGCATGTTTTTACTTTCCTTATTTTCCAAGTTCTCTATATAAGCATACATCATCTTGCAATAAGTAAAAGGAAGTAAATTAGATTTCACTAAAAGAAAAAAAATAATTGGGCAGATAAAGTCAACATTACCTGTATCCAGCCAGTTCTGGAAAACCAGCTGTCCTGTTAACAAAAACAAATTCCATACTCCAAGGAGCTTAGTGGTCAAAACAGAAACAAATAATTGCCAAGCCCTTTGTATTTGATCCAAGCAGTCACAATGGTTTGTGTTAAACTCTGACAAGAATAAGATAGTTCAGATTCAAAAGTTTTTGTTTTTCTTGGCTAAGACTGGTTCCCAAGAACATTGTGAGAAATGTCACAACTTTCCACATATTACGATTTGGCCAACATGTGGAAGTTAGTGTCAGGAAAACACCACCCAAGGGTTTTGAGGTTTTCCCTGGGTTCTATTCCTTTAAGATCAGCAAACAGAGGGATTTTTTTCTCCTCTCCAACACATAGTCTTCCTTTGGATGAAGCGTCAGTATCAATTAGCATTAAATTCCAAGGTAGACTTATAATATGCAATTGAAGAAAAAACTCAGAGCCCAATTAGCTCACACTGAGATGGATCCTGGAAAGAATTAAGCTTTCAAATTTATTGTTGCCAAATGAATTCATTGCTCAAGTGCTATTTGACATATTTTTTTTGTTTGCAGTCTTGCAAAATATGTTACTAGTGGGAGTGTCAGCTGTCTCACTTCAGCACAAGCTAGAATCTTGGTTCTTTCAAACCTCTTTGAAAGCATTATAGTTTAAGCACAGGGAAAGGAAGTGGGCGTACGCTTTCAGCAACATCAAACTGTCCCCCAAAATTCTTACTGAGAAAAGCCTACTCATTCTTCCCGTGGACACTACTGTGTACTTACAACTGTTCCTGGGGCTGGCACACTTACCGTAGGGTGTCACTTGTGATGGGAATGCTGATTAAGTCCAATAAAGAGGTTCCTCCACCCAGTTCCCAAAAGTGAGCAATATCTTTTGGCTGAAAAGAATAGGTTTTTTTCAATATTAGGAATTTTGATTTTTAAAAAATTTTTAGGTGCTTTTTATACTTCATTAGCACCTGCCAGTAATAATTATAGATACAAAATATCATAGTCCTTAATCAACTCCCTCTTGGCAGTCAAAACTTTCTCCTCTCTCTCTCCCATCCCTCAAAATGCACCAAAGCACCTATTCCAAAGAGCAAAGATGAAATATCAGGAAAATATTTATGTGCACATAAATGCCATAATTCTAATAATACCTTAATAGAAGATATAAACAGTGCCCCCATTTTGTAAATGTCATATGTAGTGTATACTTATGCAAATTTTAAATAAATCAGTTGAACAAATTTAGTATTATCTCTTTGAAACCATTTATAATTCTAGATAGAAATAAAACAGTTTAATGGGAAAATATCTTGATACAGGAAGACAGCCGCTCACAAAATGAATTAAACATATAGATGTGGCATGAGGGAAAGGGACGGACTGATGGCATCTCGACTCCAGATCAAGGTCCCCTGACAAAAGAATAAGCAGACAGTTTGTGCCTGGCTCCCACGAGAATCTGCCAGGCCAAGAGCTCAAGCAATTACTTTTTTTTATTATTTTATAAGATTCTTAAAATAATAGGGGAATGACAGGGCTAGGCAGCCAAGAAGGTTAGAAATCAGGCCCTGTATTTCATGAGACCTCCTTAGATTGCTGGCTAATGGCATCTCTGCTTCTGTCCCATTGATGAAGAGCTTTCAGGCCACCAAAATTGTGTGAGGCGCTGACAAAGTACTTCCATTTAGAACTCTTAGGCAATGAAATCTGAGAAAGACATGGTGCTTCCAGAATGAATATGGCAAAGCCCCACTTGACAGTACAAAGTTTAGAGGAAGAAATAAGTGAAAAAGAATCACATGGGTTTTAATGTCTCTGGTACCATGAGCCTGGAAGAGACAGACATTAAAGCAAATTTTAGATTAATATATGTAATTTTGTATATACTATATACATGTATATTTTACATTTTGACACATTCTCATCTTGTAATCTCTACACTTGTTTTGCTGCTGATATTTGAATCATTAATGTTTATGGGAAAAATAAGTTTTCATTGGAAAGTCTCCCTCAATTCACAATTTGACGAAGGGAAGTTTTTAAACTTTTCTCAAAAGTTAAACTTATGAAAGCTGTCTCAAAGTTTCTGACGAAAAGCATAATTACATTTCTAGGCTTATTACTCAAGCTGAAATTTATGTGAGTCACAAAAATGAAGTTCTCCTGTATCTCAATATAGGAATTGTTTTCCCTTTTAATTTCACAGTTTTAATAACCTACCTTTGTTGGTAAACCCAGGAAGCAACAAAAGGTAGTTTTAACTCTTTATACATTGTCTAATGAGCAAACATTTGGACCAGATCAGTATATAAAAATTTGCCTTTGTTATGGATGTTAGTGGAATGCTGTGTTCTAGATAGCTTGTCAACAGACTTAACTTTATTTGAGAAATGATCTATTTTCATGTGAGAATGCCAGAAAAGATTCTATTTAGGAATTTTTCCTCCCTAACACACACTCCAACCTGTAGTTTACAGTCTTCCTCTGAAGAAACACTAAAACAACCTTCCTTTGAAGAAACACTAAAACAAGCAAAAATAAACAAGTAGAGTATATGGTCTTAAATAGTATTATAAACTTCAAGATATATATATATATATATATATTTTTTTTCCTCCTTTAATTTTTATTTTGAAATTTTGGGGTACAATTCAGGGTTAGGTATACAAATGTGCATTGTGCAAGTACAAATGTTCATTGTGCAGGTACCCTTATTGATAAGGTGTGCCCCACCCTCTTCCCCAGGCGGATATCGACTACTGTCAATCCCAGCTCCCCACCCCCCACCCTCAAGATATATTTTTAGATTTTTTTTTTTTTAGCAATACAAAAGATAAATATTCAGAACAAAACTTTTAGCAACAGGTTTCTTGGAGCCCTGACCCTTACCATTAATGCCATCTTAAACAGCATATTTTCATAAATGTTCCAAAGGCAAGCCCACATTTTTAGCAGACTTTTTGAGAGACAGAAAGTAGCTCACAATATTATTCTCAAGAATGGTACAATAAAGTTAAAAAGCAATCTTACTCCAGCATTTTAAAATATAACAAAGGAAAAGGCTAAAATATTTTCACAGTTTAGGTTGGTTTCGTATCTGCTGAACTGCATTTGAGGTTTAACAGTACACAGCTATGGAGGGTGCAACTGGATGTCTACTGATTGCTGTAAGATGAAAAATGTACAACAGTCAGCATCATTATTTCCCCATCTATGAACATGGCAATACCACCTTAAGAGACACTCACTGTGTTATGCCCTTTTGCTCTTCTTCCGTATGTATATTCCAAAGCTAAGGTTGGTTTTGGTGGCTCATCTCTGTACAATAAAGGTGGAAAATATTACCATTGTGGGTGGTATTAGTTTCTTATACTATCATCTTACTTGATTCATTTTTGCTTCCTCTTAAACACTTTAATCTATTAGTAGAGAAGTTACCTTGTGCAACCACATTGATTGAGGTAAAATATATATTAATATATATTAAAATAATTAAATATATAATACATATCTCTCTGACTTCAAAAAACCATCTTAGCGGATTTTAGTGGCAGAGGTGAACAATGACACCTGCACGATGCGGTAGCCCCTAAAAGCACTGTGGCGGTGAGTGGAGAAGGCGGCGGGGCTGGCAGTATTGACGGCCATGTTGGGCCACAGCTCTCCACATCCGGGCCACGTGAGAAGCACTGGCATCAGGTGTGTGCTCAGCCTTGAGGTGAGGAGCTGGGACCTCACTAGACTGTGAATTTAATAGGGACATCAGTGCAAGACTTTAACGCAATTCTCTGTCTTAAGTCACAGCTCAAATATGGACATCAGATAGCTAGTGAGAGTTGTAAACAACCATCAACAAGTCCCTAAAATCAACAAATAGTTAGAAAAATATTAAAATAATTTGGTGAATTATTTACATGGCAGTTTAGCAGTTTTATGGCATATGCAACTCCTTATTTTTCCCTCCCACTGGTCCCTGATAACCACAATTCTACTTTTTGTTTCTATGAGTCTGATTATTCTAGATACCTCATATAACTGGAATCCTACAGTATTTGCTTTTTTGTGTGTCTGGCATATTTCACTTAGTGTAATACTCTCAAACTTCATCCATGTTGTACTATGTGACAGAATTGCCTTTCTTTTTCAGGATGAATGATATTGGTATATATCTATTTTTAAGTTGAAAAACAAAAAGAAAAAATTTTTACATTTATGATTTTATGTTTTACATTTATTAAATATTTTGAATAGTACCCCTGCATATATCTTTCTGACACAAACCTAGAATGATGTTTGGTTATATTTCCAGAAAGACAGAAATTTTCTTTTATCAAGCAAAATGCTGCTTTTAAGACAAAATTTGTAAGATCTGATACTTACCCTACAATTTGAAAAACTGTCCTTTTTTTGAGTAGACTACAAAGGAATTGAAATAAATAATTTTCACCAGGCTCGGTGGCTCAGTCTGTAATCCCGCACCTTTGGGAGGCTGAAGTGAGTGGATTGTCTGAGCCCGCAGTTTCGAGACCCGCCTCGGCAACTTGGCGAGACCTCATCTCTACAATAAATAAAAAATCAGCCGGGCTTGGTACCACACGCCTGTAATTCCAGCTACTTGGAAGGCTGAGGTGGAAGGATCGCTGAAGCACAGCAGGTCGAGGCTGTGGTGGCCGGAAGCAGCCACTGCACTCCAGTCTGGGCGACAGAGTGAGACTCCAACTCAAAAAAATAAATTAAATAAATAAATAAGTAATTTTCAATTCAATGTAGTACTTCATCCTAAGTGGATGTTGTATTGGATGATTTGTTTATAACAGGGAACATCTAAGTTTGGCCTACAGAGAACCATGATTCCTGGAGATGGAAAGATGAAACAGGTGTCATCGTGGATAGGTGTTCTAAGAAACGATTTTGTTGGTGAAAGGAATTACACAAAACCAGGATTCTATTATTTGTGTTCTTTTAATCTTTATATTATATTTTATTTACTGACCTCCCTGAAATGTGCCAAAATTCATATGGTTAATAGAATTTACCATGCTAACATGTCACTCAACATGACACATTTCTACAAAAAATATTTTAATGTAGTGCCTTCCTTTCACTCTTTAGGAATCAACATATGAACATTACATATAGGTGGTAAAATTCAGGACACAAATATAAGATAAATATCAAATAACACCATATTTCTGGTTTACTGGAAAACAACAGTTGTGATATCATGCCTAACACCCTGGTTAAGTAAAGAGAAAAAATGGGCAGGGATGTATGCAAAGATTTGACAGTTTTAATAGTCCTTAGCCCTTCTGAGAAACTACAGATGGGAAATACGCAGTAAATAGTTCTGTAATATGGTGGTTTCAGCTTATTATAGTGATCAGCTTTTATTCATGCACTCAAATAACTGCTGCTGTTTCTGTTTAATGAAAACCAGATTCAAAGTCATTGCTCAACAGGCTGATGATACCACAAATCCCTTACATTAAAAGATAGTTTAAATCTGAAAAGCTTATGGTAAAGCATACTTATTATTCACAATTACTTTTTAGATATAACTCAGACTATACTACTCTACATAATCAGGTGCATAGTATGTATAACTATGCATAATATGGTACAAAATTAATTCCATTTACCATATTTTATATTTTTTTGGTCATCAACAGCACAAATTTTATGCTTCAAAAGAAATACTTACTCCAACAAAATGGTTACGTTTAATTTTCTTTTAAAGGGCAAATGAACTAAATTTAAGGAAGAACTGGCTTTTCATTTATTTTCAAATTACTGATACAAAAAGTTATATATTTTACCCAACATCAAATAATTTGCAAAAATTTCCAAGATAGGTACATTTCTTGTTCGATTTTCAAAAATAAATAAAAGTTTTCAGTTAGAAAGTCTTTACATTCCTAGCTCTACAAAGTAAACAGTAAAAAGAAAGTACAAAAAATTATCTCTAGGCTTTTGAATAGCCCACTAAGTTAGATAAAGCATTTTCTGTCCCAACACTCTCTAATTCAAAACATATTTACTTCCTAAGAACACAAGAGAGTCTTCATTTCAAACTATTCACTGTTTCCACAGTGACATTGCTGGCTTCCTTGGCTACCATGTCACATTAGTTGACGTGGAATTTCTTGATCTTCTTTATATCTTGAGCTTAGTCTGTTTTACACACCAAACAAACTGCATCATCTGTTACTTTAATCCACAAACTCCCATCAGAATGCCTATATCGGAGAACCGCCCGTGCCTTCATAGGGTTGGTGAGATAGAGCTTCTTGGCCGTGCGGCTGAATTCTTCCCAGGTCTGGTACTAAGGCATCATGGCTCCGGGTGGAAAAGGACAGAGAGAGGCAAGGTTGTAGTTGTTGCAGGGTTTCCACTATTTGTCTTCTTCAATAGTATTTTTCAAATAAGTGATGTTTCTTTAATGCTATCTTAGAATGAAATTCCATCTCTTTTGATGATTTTGAAGAAGTTATAAGAAATATGCATTAGAATGAAAGGAGCGGAAAATTATCTTTGAGAATTGATTAAAGACTTTCCTGATCAACTTCCTGTAACATCTACCAATCATAATCCTAAATCTTTACCTGATGGCCTGCTTCCACAATACAGGAGGTTAGAAAGTATATAAAACAAATGGTAACATGTACAGTTTAAGGAACCAACATTGTGCTTTAAAAATGTACTCCTGAGAAACTTAACTATTATAATGAATGTTTAAATAATCATTGAATTATGGAGAATAAAAATAATTTAAATACCAGCATAACATAGCTAAAAAGAAAGTAAATACTATTGTAGGCTGGTAATTCTGGTAACATTTCTCTCTAAAATAGGAAAGTCCAGTATAAATTCTGTGTAATTTTCTGGCTTGTTAATTTTAGATTCACTGAGAATTAAATATTTTGTTTGGGTCTCAAAATCATTTTCCAACCATGTGTCTTTTAGAACCTAACTTGCCCTATACAACTAGGAATAGCATAAATATAGTCCAAAGGTTAACATAACACTTACCTGTCAAGACACCTTAGAATAATAGTAGTCTTTCCCTGTTAATTTAAAAAGAAATAATACTGTGTTAATGTCATTCATATGTAAAATTTTATTATTGTTCATAATTGTGGCCCAAAATAGCTTTTTAATCCCTTGAATGATAAATTACCTGGAAACGAACAACCAGAAACTTTCAGAATTGTTCTAAAGTTTGATAAGTGGAAAAAGTTAACTGTCAACTTTCCATCACAGTATAACTACACTGCTATTATTATAATTATAAGTCCCACAGATGACAAATACTAGCAAATCATACCTCACTTAAGTGGTCAACTTGGCAGCTGTCTTAAATTTTTTCTCTACTCATCAACACTAATTACTGGTTAAGCTGATGATTAGTGTCTTCTGAAATGTTTTAATTCCAATTGTTGAAGTGGAAATAAAGGAAAAGGATAACATACAAATAAAGGACATGTTGCAAATATGTTCCAAGTAAGCAATTCAGATACTGGATGAGAGTACTTTGTTTTCATTCTAGATGGCGTTACTTACTGCATGTTTCTTTTTCTTTTTTTGAGTTGGAGTCTCACTCTGTCGCCCAGACTGGAGTGCAGTGGCCGCTCCTGGCCACCACAGCCTCAACCTGCTGGGCTCCGGCGATCCTTCCACCTCAGCCTTCGAAGCAGCTGGAATTACAGGCATGTGCTACCACGCCCGGCTAATTTTTTTTGATTTATTGTAGAGATGAGGTCTCGCTGCCCAGGCAGGTCTCGAATCTGTGGGCTCAGGCAATCCACTCACCTCAGCCTCCCAAAGGCGCAGGATTACAGGCTGAGCCACCGAGCCCGGCTTCCTCCATGTTTCTTTTTTAGGAGTCAGGAAATACAGGTTCTGGTCCCATCCCTGCCACTAACCATGAAACTTAATCTCACATCTTAGCCAAGGACTAGCTCAGTGTTTTGTTTTGTTTTAATAGTAAAATCTTTATTTTTTTGGTAAACAAAGGACCCCTTACAAGAAAACAGAAAAGAGGGACAACAGGGAGAATTCCACTGGAAGAAACCTTCAGGCTCTAAGGAAAATAATCTGGAAAACTTTGGATTGCCAAAAATACAGAACTTTCTACTATATGTGAGTTTGTTTTTTCTAACTTAAAAAATCCTATCATTTTTACCAAAAAAGATGATAAATTAGTCCAGTTATATCTGGAATATAATCAAATTGAAAGAATTTTCAATTTAAGAAATATAAAGAAAAAACTGAAATGGTATAAAAATTGTATATTACTGAAGGGTGTTTACTGGCTGGTGTTATATCAAACCGAAAAACTGATACTCAGTTTGTTGTATCAGACTGAAAAAATAACCTAAATATCCCCAAACAGTGAACTGATTAAATTAATTATGGTAGTCCATATAATGGAATCATATATAGCTATTAGTAATGTATATTAGATAATGTAGAAATATACTTACTGTTATGGTAAGACATTCATAATGTTAACAGATTAGGATGATTCTGTTTTCAATTAAAAATGTATTTTTAGCTGGGCTCGGTGGCTCAGCCTGTAATCCCACGCCTTTGGGAGGCTGAGGTGAGTGGATTGCCTGAGCCCACGGGTTCGAGACCCGCCTGGGCAGCGAGACCTCATCTCTAAATAAATCAAAAAATCAGCCAGGCGTGGTAGCACATGCCTGTAATTCCGGCTACTCGGAAGGCTGAGGTGGAAGGATCGCCAGAGCCCAGCAGGTCGAGGCTGGGGTGGCCAGGAGCGACCACTGCATTCCAGTCTGGGCGGCAGAGTGAGACTCCATCTCAAAAAAAAAAAAAAATGTATTTTCCTGCTTCCTTGGTACATACACATACATACATACATAGAGGGAAACAAGCACACAAATAAATACAGAGGGGCATCACTACGTTAACAGTAATGGTTTCTTGCTGATGGATTTGCAGGTTATTTTGAAAAGAAGATCAGGATTTTCTAATTTTCCTACACTGCACTTGTGTCAGATGTAGTATATTACAAAAGTTTTACATAAATGAGGAATACATTACCTAAAAAGTAAGGTACTCTATGTACAAGAAGGTATAGAATCAGAATTACTGAATTTTAGAATTGGAAAGAATTTTAGATAATATCCAGCAAATTTCTTCAAATTTTCATGGTACACTTGTATTGATTTATATCATTTTTATTATTATAATTTCATATAAGTGTACGGTACTATGTGGCAACAATTCTAAATGAATAGAAACTAATCTAGGAACTGAAATCAGTTTTAGATCATCATCAAACTGATAATCCAAATTTTAAAAATTCACTAGTAAACTGTGGCCCCCTGAGAATGCATCCACAGTCTTGTGGGTTTCCTAATTCTAGAAACACTGACCCAGGACACGTTCATGGAGAGACCATCAAAATGAATCCCACCTCCCTCCCATTACCTCAGTCATACTAAATGTCAGTCTTCTCTGACCCACTCTCTCTAGAACTCGGAACTCCATAATCCTCCAAGAATCCCCTCCCATCCTCTCTCCCTCTAAAATCTTTCCACTCTACAACTGCAGTACCATGACTGGCAAATCCTCAAGATCTTACCTTTTCAGAACATTCCCTCCACCTGCTGGCCTTAACAGAAACTGTCTGTCCCTGAACCACTTCTGCAGCCCTGGCAAACAAGGCTATTGACTCCCACCACCCTATGTTTGTCGGGGTCCTCCTTGCACCCCAGGGCCACCTGCAAACAACTACTCTATAAACAACTACTCTATACTCTATACTACTCTATCTCCCTCCTGCAAGAACTTCAGCGGCTTGAACCAGTCTACCACTATAGTCAATACCATCTCTTCGGGCTCAGTCTCCCTTCCCCTCTTGGCCATGGTCATTTGTCTTGTTAATTTCACAACCACTAAGGCCTGGCAGACCACCGACATCCTGACCTCTCAGCACACTTGCCTCCTTACAGAGGCTTTGCTTCACTCCACTTCTGCCACGTTGTCACTTCCTAGGTTACTTGGTGAATCATTTTACCACTGGAAATGGCACCGCTTTCAAAATCACACGTGCAACAACACACTCTCTAGCCACTTCTTCAGGGATCCCCACAGAAACAGCTTATTGGCCTTGGGGAGAGATCTCAGAAAAATACTGAGCCTCCAACATTCTCCCTCAGCCTCCTTTCGCCCTTGCTTCTCTCCTTTTCCATCTGAGAGTCCATAGTTTATCATTACAATCATCTCCTGCAAGTATCTCCCATTCCCTAGGATTCCTCACTTTGCATTGAACCATCCAGCAAAAGCCAACCCCAGGTAATTACCTTCCTCTTCCATGCCATGCCCATGAGTGATAGTGGAGAAAAAATTATACATTCTGGGCAGAGGAGTGTCACATTAATCTCTCTCTCCCATTGGTAGCAATAGCTGTTTCACACATTTTTCTTGATCCCTTCCTTAAAATACTCACCGGACCCTCTTTACCTGAGTTACTCCTTTTTCCCCTGCTTCTTACCTTTGAAGCCTTAGTCATTTACCCTCTTTTTTTCTTTTTGGAATTGGAGTCTTACTCTGTTGCCCAGGCTGGAGTGCAGTGGCATGATCACAGCTCACGACAGCCTTGACCGCCTGGGCTCAGGCAATCTTCCCGCCTCAGCCTCCCAAGTAGCTGGGACTACAGGCACATGCCACCACCCCTAGCTAATTTTTTGTAGAGACAAGGGTCTTGCTATGTTGTTCAGCTGGTCTCGAACTTCTGGGCCTCAAGTGAGCCTCAGTCTCAGCCTCCTAAAATGTTGGGATTACAAGCATGAACTACCATGCTTGCCCATTCATTCTTTTTTTTTTTTTAAATTGGAGTCTCACTCTGTTGCCCAGGTTGGAGTGCAGTGGCAAGCTCACAGCCACCCCAGCATCAACCTGCTACACTCCGGTGATCCTTCCGCCTCAGCCTTCCAAGTAGCCAAAACTACAGACACACGAGACCATGCCCGGATAACTTTTGATTTATTGTAGAAACAAGGTCTCACCATGTTGCCCAGGTTGGTCTCGAACCTGTGGGCTCAGGCAATCCCCTCGCTTCGGCCTCCCAAAGTGCTGGGATAAAAGGCTTGAGCCACTACGCCTGGCCTCATTTATTCCCTTTTAAGGAGACTTTTTCAGTCTCCTAACTTCTTGGGCTGTGTTCAGTGTCCTTCCTGTTTTCCACCATAGCATTTGTTTTATGGTATTGTCATAGTTGGTGTACAAGTCTTAGTACATGAGTTCTCTCACAGAAGAGAATGTGTCTTTCATTCCTGTTTCCACAGTGTCTGGCAGGATGCCCAGCACATAAAAGATGTTCAATAAATGTCCACTGAATAATGAATAGATGGTTGGAAGGAGAGAGAGGAAGAAGCAAGGCAGTAGGTTTCTTTGGTGATTACTATTAGTTAACAACAGAAGCATTAATTGCTTCTCTTCATCTTTCAAAATAAATGAATGTTCTCCATAAAGCAGAATCAGATATGTTCTAAAGAACAATATCTTCAAAAGTTTTTAGGTATCTTAAGGGAGTTCCCAACTCCTCAAAAGCAAAATAAGTTTTAATTTATGTTAGGGAAAGCAAAAACCAGCTTGTATATGTCACATATCGCTATCAAGAAGAAGGGGTGGTTTCACAAATAAAAAATAGAACAAAACAAGACAAAACGAACAGGATGTCACAACAAAAAGAAGTCAAGAATCACTGTCACAGTTGAGGATGCCAGTAGGGGTATTTTGCACGTGAGCTGTATGCTGGAATCAGTAATCAGTACCATTAGTATAAGCCATTCTGAATATTATTTGTTACATGGAATGTTTTTTGTAATAGAAATGTATTTGTACCGTAACACTAGTACTGGTTATTCACTAATTTATTTAAATCCACGTATGTATCTATATGGCAGTAAGATAAAATGTAGGATACTGTTAAAGTACTATACCCAATTGGAAAATCACTCTCCTCATAATAGTAAATTCATGAAATGACATGCTTATATACTATAGTGGGGTTAAAATTTAAAAATATAAATAATCCCTATGATAATTTTATTTTAAAGAATTGAGTTTGAGCTGGGCACAGTGGCTCACATCTGTCATCCCAGAACCTTGAGAGGAAAAGGTGAGAGGACTGCCTGAGCCCAAGGGTTCGAGATCAGCCTGGGCAACTTGGTGAGACCTCGTCTCTACAACAAATCAAAAAATTAGCCAGGCATGGTGGTGTGCACTTGTGGTTCCAGCTACTTGGAATGCTGAGGCGGAAGGATTGCCTAAGCCCACCAGGTTGAGGCTGCAGTGGCCGTGAGCATGCCACTGCACTCCAACATGGGTGACAAAGTGAGACTCCTACTCAAAAAAAAAAAAAAAAAAAAATTAAGTTTGGATTTTAAAATGTGGGCCAATATGAAAACTTCGGAAAATGCAGAAATTAGAAACAAAATAATACAGCAATTAAAATTTTGCTATCCATATTTTTAATTTTATCTTTATTATATTATATAGTTGAGATCCTATATTGTAATATAAAATTTGTATCCTGCTTTTTCAACTCACATTATATTATCTTCTTTACCACAAACAACTTTTTTATGGTTGTGTGTGGCTATTTTCCCCAATAAATGAAAATTTTTTTTTTTGAGTTGTTGTCTCACCCTTGTCGCCCAGGCTGGAGTGCAGTGGCATGCTCACGGCCACCGCAGCCTCGATCTGCTGGGCTTAGGTGAGCCTCCTGCCTCAGCCTTCCAAGTAGCCGGAACTACAGATGCACGCCACCATGCCCAGCTAGTTTTTGTGACTTATTATAGAGACGAGGTCTATAATTTGCCCAGGCTGGTCTCGAACCCCTGAGCTCTCACCTAGGCCTCCCAAAGTGCTGGGATTACAGGCTAAACCATCGCACCCAGCCTAAATGAAATCTTAATGTTGTATATGATACATTGGTCCAATAGTAGATGTCCTGTTCTGCAGAGAGGATCTCCTGGGACATGGCCGGAGGCACAAGGGGTGCTCAGGATGCCTGGGCACTGACACTGCTCAGAGAACATGCTGCCTTGCTGATGCAGAATGTCCATGTCCTATTAGTCAATACCCTTAGGTCAAAGCATGAAGGACAGAAACTGAACAGTAATATGAACCCCAAGCAGAAATGAGCAATGATGCTACGTGAATTTCAGCATCTTACATCTGGTAAGCCTTGACCTTTTTGAGATAGTGTCACCAGCAGTTCTGCCTCTCTGGCAGGAACTTTGTGGGCCAAGCAAAACTGCACGAAGATATGACACATCTGTTCCTGCTCTGTGTGGCCACTTCCAAAACACTTTTGTATGCTTGGCTAAATAAAACAGAAGCTTACCATGAGTGGGCAGGGGTCTCTTTTTACCCATCAGTGGCCCAGTGGAACTGTAGCCATATTTTCCCCACATTTTTCAAAACAACGAATAACCCGTTGACAAACATAATCAAAATTCGATTAATCCTTTAATGAGATTCCTAAAAGCAAAGTAACTGAATCCAAAAAAATATGAAATTGTTAAGATACTGACTTACTGATTTAAATGTTGACTTACATATTTAAACGGATCCTAGCTTTTATACTCAATTGAGGTAGACCTGAATATTTCCAATATGAAATTTAAAAAGATAGTTAAAATATGTTTTTAAAATGTTTCTTTATTATTATAACTTTTCCTTAATCAATAATAAGTACTTTCTAATTCACACTAAACCAGGTTGGTCATCTGGTTAAAGTATCTAATGTTTATCAAAGTATAAATTTAAAAAAAGAAAGAGAAAGCATTACCCCATTTTTACTGCCAATGAAGAAAACAGATTTTTCTCCAATTTCAAGTCCATCACCTTCACTTTCATTACTCCCTCTTTTCTCCACTTCAGCTTTTGCAATTTCCCAGAGAGTTTCACTAAATGAGAGGCAGAAAAACAAAATTCAGAGAAACAAAAAGAATTCTTTTGAATATTTATTCAAGCTCAGAAAAATTTTATTTCACTATTTTCTGGGGAACAATAACCTGGTAAGACATCTAAGGACTAGTCACTGTGTGGTTTTTTTGTGTTTGTCTGTTTGTTTTGCTTAGAACTAGGTCTTTGAAGAAAACTGAAACTGATAAGCAGAGCTTTTATCATCAGGATTTGATTTTGTGTTATTTTGGGGCTTCCAAGTAAGGTACCCAGTTGTATGTGTTAGCTTTTCAAACACATGAAAATACACTGATGTGAAATGTACAACTTGAAAATCACCAACACTTAAATTACCTAGGAAGACAGGAAATATGCAAAACTCGTGTACCAAATAAACTTTTCTCCCTAAAATGTTTCTCTTTGTTTTTTAAGTTATGTTTTTGGCTCAAAAATATTTTTAAAAATATAAAAGTATAAGGAAGGGGGAAAAAAACCACCTGAAATTACAAACCTTTTGAACACTATTCTTTCATTCATCTCTTTGCACACATATATAATTTTATACAAATAAGATTACACTTAAAAAAAATTAAATCCCAAATGAATTTACTGAACTAAGTACTGAACTGAGAAAACACGGGCAAGACCTTATGGGTCCTACCCTGAATCTGCTACTTTCTATGTGTGTGAACTTGGGCAAATTACCTAACCTCTCTAGGTCCTTCATTCCCTTATTAATTAAACACATCTTTAATTAATATATGCAAGCTTAATATATGCAAGCCTCTGTGCCATTCCCCGGGCTCAACTCTGTTTCTTCATCTCTAAAATGCTACTAAAAAAGAATATCAGCTTAATAGCTTGTTATAATTGTTAAAACGTGTATTTAGTTTAGGGCATGGCCTATAAAATTACAACAATTATTGGGAGTTCGTAATTATTACTATTCAAGAACCAAGAATAAAGAAAAGACCAAAACAGGAGTCTCTAAATATTTGCACAAAAATTCACTCATTTCTTTCACAGGTGAGCCTCCAGAACTCAGTTCAGGCCTGTTTGCATTCCATTTTACACAACATTCTTTCAGAACGCGATTATCTGCTTTCCAAGTACCCCAGCAGAGAGGCGAGAAGGAGGGGCTGTAATCAGGCATGCCACCTGTGGGAATCTGTAACCACAATCACAGCTTCACAACTGTAACCACCAATTACACCGTAACAGAAAGCGGACAATTTTTCACACTAAGGTTCATAAACTCAAAGGAGATCACACCGTGGATCCCTAGGTGAGATAAAGGCGTATCCTGCTCTGTGCTGCACTCCCCTCCCCGTCCCCCGACGTGCTTAGAGATGGTTCAGGGAAGGCTTAGGAATATCTGGAGAGCAGGTAAGTAAACACGAGCATCACAGAACTGGAGAGCGGACATGTATTTCACAAGCCTCCCCCGGCTTCCCCCTTAACCGTGATGTTACACTTTCCACAGTGCCTTCCAAGTTTCCCCTCATTTACTGCTCTGAACCCCCGCGCCGGGAGGGGAGGTCGCTGGGGAGGCTTTGTGGTCTCGTCCACCGCCGGATCCCCGGCTCCTGGGACAGTCCCTGGCCCGCAAGAAACTTGTATTGAATCATTGAATGGGTGGAGTTGCTGATCTTTCCAAATCTCTTACTTTTCTACCCAAGGAACTCTGTCACCTGTTTGCAGCGGGATCCTCATGCTCGGGGGTAGTTCCTATGGGTCCCCCCACCCTCCAGACCTGGGTTACCAGCAGGCTGCACCCACGGCCTTCCACGAGCAGGTCCTGCGCAGCCTCCCTCTCCCCAGAATGCCCTCAGCGGCCTCTCCCTCTTCTGCCCTTCCAGCCTGGGGTGGAAAAAGAGGGGGTGGAGGGGAGGTGGGGACCGTAGGCCGGGAGCAGGGAGGATTCAGGGGATACCTGGGCATCGTGGCTGGGCCGCCCCGTACGTCGCGGGCTCGGCGTAGGGCCCTGGAACCGCGGGCGGAGAGCTTGATGATGGCGGGGGGGGGGTGCAGACTCGGGGTTGCCATGGGAGCGACGTCGAGGCCGCGGTTGCGAGCGGAAGACGGCATCATGGGAAATGTAGTTCTCAGCCTTCCCTTTGTACTCTCTCAGCGTCCACCTCTAGGATGCCAAGCAACGAGGTGACAAAGGGTTACAGACCTGGTACCTAAAAGCTATTGTTTCTGGACTGGAAGTGTTCTTTTTTTTTAAAAAAATAGATTGTTTACTGAGCGCCAACGATATGCCAGGGGTCTCTGCTGTCTCTCATCTTTTATGTTTCTTCCCCAAATAGCCAGGATTTAGGAATACAGGGTGAAATGATCTCTTGAGCTATTTTCTAGTAATTTACTAGAAACAAAGACTATGCGGACTTTAAAACTAAAAATAAGACCTGTGATTTTAGACATGTGAGTTAGAGTCTCTGTCCTTCTGCCACATCATCCTGAGTAGCCAGGACCGCAGACACATGCCATCACACCCGGTTAATTTTTTGACTTTTTTGTAGAAACAAAATCTTGCTATGTTGCCCAGGCTTGTCTCAAACTCCTGGACTCAAGCAATTCTCCTGGTTCGGCCTCCCAAAGTTTGGGGATTGCAGATATGAGCCACTGTGCCTGACCTGGTGTGTGATTTTAATGTTTTCAACCTTCTGAGTATTTCGTTTTCTCAAGTTTAATGCGAAAGCACATTATGCATTAATTAATAAGGTAAGCTGGGCTCGGTAGCTCAGCCTGTAATCCCAGCGCTTTGGGAAGCTGAGGTGAGTGGATTGCCTGAGCCCACGGGTTCGAGACCCGCCTGGGCAACTTGGCGAGCCCTCATCTCAACAATAAATCAAAAAATTAGCCAGGCGTGGTAGTGTGTGCCTGTAGTTCCAGCTACTTGGAAGGCTGAGGTGGAAGGATGGCTGAAGCCCAGCAGGTCGAGGTTGCAGTGGTCGAGAGCCGCCACTGCACTCCAGTCTGGGTGACAGAGTGAGACTCCAACTCAAAAAAAAAAAAAAAAAAAAAGAAAGAAAAAAAAAATTAATAAGGTAATGAAGCAAGTGCCTTTCTTACGTACTTAATGTACTTTATGAACATAGATTATTTTTGTTTGAACTTTGTGGTCTCTTTATAGAGCTCCAGGAGTGTCCAAATCAATAACAAGCATTGAGTTATGATTATATGCTTACACAGAGTAAAGAATACAGGGATGGGGTGGATAAGATCATAGCAACCCAAGGAAGTGAGAGCAAGTGGACTAATTATGCCCGAAGGGGTTGGTGAAACATTCATGACAGTGATAGTAGTATTTGATCTGTGATAAATACTGAGCAGATTCAGGCTCTCTAACCCAAGATGCCCTGAATATCTGAAGGAGATACTCTCCCTTCAACCCTTGCTGTTTGGCTTCATTTCTATGGAGTGATGTTCAAGAGTAAGATGGGCCTGGGTTCAAGTCCTAGCTCAGCCACACTGGCTGAGTTGTCACATTGCAACATTGGAGAAATTGCTAAATTTCTCTGAGTCTTAGTTTCTCATCCTGTAAAGAAGGGAAATAGTATGAGTTTTAAATGAGATAGACATAGGTAAAACAAAACCTGTGTGTGTGGGTGACACATTATAAGTGCTTAATGTTTGTTGTTACCATGTGATAAGCATTGATTGACAACTTTGAACAAAGAAACACAAGGAAATGAGGCTGATAGCTGATGAAAGAAAATAGTGTTCACTTCACATAAAGTCTTTAGGAAAAAAAAATTCTCCCAACATCCAGGTGCATTTTGGAGATGGGGAGAATACTGAAGTTGCACATAGGAAGGGATGGAATGGGAATGGAATTCATTGGAGAAATAATGATTTCAGGGAAAGTTTATACATCAATCATTGAATCAACATCTATAATCTAGTGCTAACCAGCCTGTAAAGCTCACACACTGATATGGGACAGATTGTAATGAATATAACGATTTGGGTTCTGGAACTTCAGAATCTTTTGCATGCTAGTTAGGAAGGCCTTTGGACATTGATAGCAATAATGACAGCTAACATTTTTGCCAAGTGCTTGCCATGGGCTAGGCACAACATCAGCATTTCAAAAGTGTCCTTGTTTGGATAAGTGGAATAGGCGGTTGAAGGAGGGAGTCTGGTAATGAGGAAAACGAAGATTACCTGGCTGGGCTCCAATCAGTAGTCATGATTCAGGGTTGATTCCTTTGATATGAATGAGCGGGTGAGTTCCCCTTTCTTCCTTTATCCCACCTGAGGCTTCATACACGGGCAAAGAAAAGGACCTTCCTAGGGAGATGAAATTGTTCTTAAGGTAAAAAAAATACAAAGATTTCAGCTTTCCTATTGGATCAGCACAAGAAGACTCAGGAATTTCAAAGCTGATGAGGAGGAGGAGACAGTTTTATGCTGCTGGATGGGACAAGCAACAGTGCAGAAGGGTAAAGGCATGTGCAAGATACATTTGGGAAACTGAATAATTGGAGTGGGATCACAATGCCTGGGAGGCAAAGGTGAAGAACAAACTGGGTGTGTAGCTGGGCCACTGTGAAGATCTCGCATTCTGGATTTTACTATGTTGGTTATGAAAAGCCAAATAAAGTTTAAAAATAGGAGTGTGCCATGGTTAGATGTGAATTTCAGTGCGATAATTTTTTGCAGCTGCAGGAAGGATTTTTTTTTTGGAGTCTGGAAGACATATGGAGACTATTAACAATAGCCAGGAAAGTGACAGAATTTCTACATTTTTCCCTTGTTTTCAAAGTTATATAAGCTTATTGAAGGAAAAAAATGGCAGGTAGACAAAATGAAAAGGATAAAATAAGCAGAAGTAATCCCAGAAGTAATAATTATTAAACACTTTTGATGTTCATTCCAGTCTTTTTTTTAGAGTTGAAATTAACCGTAGAGTTAACTAATGTCTTGATTTTTAACATGTTTCCTCAAAATAAATTTTTTAAATGCATCATAAACATAGCTTTAATAGTTGCAGAATATTTCACCACACGGATTTCTCATGATTTACTTAAATCATTCTTCTAGTGTTGAGTAAGGTTGAGGAGGTTCAAAGTAAGCAGCAAACAAAAATTCGGTTAATTACAGTCCTCTGCGATTTCAAATAAGAATTGGGAAGAGCAAGTCACTCCTCCTCTGAAAGAAATTAGCATATTTTCTGCTACACGAAGAAGCCATTTTGTAGTTAGAGAGCATTAAGCAGACACACACTGATAAGAAGAGAAAGTCCTGGCACGTCTCATGGTTCTGGTGGGACCTGAGGCTCGTTTGCATTCTCACCTTTTTTATGGCTTGGTTGTTCAGCTTGCCCTTCGATTAGATGAGACATTTTAGGCTCCTTGTAGTAAATTTTCTCATTTTGGTCTAAGCAGTTTTGAACTTTGAAATTTACCACCAAAAGAGTTCTATCTAATATAGTCACTAGAAGCCGGGCTCGGTGGCTCAGCCTATAATCCCACGCTTTGGGAGGCTGAGGTGAGCGGATTGCTTGGGCCCGCGGGTTCGAGACCCGCCTGGGCAACTTGGCAAGACCTCATCTCTACAATAAATCAAAAAATAAGCTGGGCATGGTAGCACACGCCTGTAGTTCCAGGTACTTGGAAGGCTGAGCGGGAGGATCGCCGGAGCCCAGCAGGTCGAGGCTGGGGAGGCTGGGAGCGGCCACTCCAGTCTGGGCGGCAGAGTGAGACTCCAACTAAAAAAAAAAAAAAAAAAAAAAATATATATATATATATATATATAGTCCCTAGATAGTAGAGAGTGAAGACTTGGGTAAAAGGAGAAAAGTTATTATTGCTCTCTTTGGTGACTGATGAATTGGTGATCCTATTAACCAATTGTTGGGACAAAGAGTGGGAGAAGCAGGTGTAGGGGACATGGTGAATTTGAAACAGACAGCATCCAGCAGACAGTTGGACCATCTGGGGTCTGCTGGACTTGGCAGTTAGAAGGTCAATGGTAACCTCATGTAAGATGTTTCAGTAGAACAGTGAGGACATGCATATTACAAACACTGATCAGAATTCTCAACTTGTCTAAGGTGACACACTTTCTATAAGCTTTTCTCTCATCAAAGGCAATTCTCACTGGAATTTGATAGTATTTCCTATTTTGATAGGAATTTGATAATATTTTCCAGAAATTCAAGAAGTTAATAACTTCTAAGCCATCTCCTCTGGTGTAACCAATATTCAGTTCCCAGGGACTCCTGGAAATTCATTAGAGCTACATCGTGAGGGCCTTCTCTTGTCACTCCACCGCTAAAAAACAGTCATCTGATTTTAATAAAACCTCAATACAACCTAGCAGCACCTTCAGAAAGAGATGCCCTTCCCATCTACTACTGTTTACTAGAAGATTATGTCAGCAAAATGCCGGAAGGAAGAGTGCTCTGCATCGATTTGTGTGGTGAACAATTGTGTCTCATTTTGGAGTTATCTGCTGAAAGAGTAAACTAAGGCCAGTGCTGTGAGAATAATGCAAAGTTTTGCAGAAGAGAAGGAAGTTTATTATCCACTTTCCGTAGATAGAAAGGGGCCAATGCTCAGAGGTAAGCATGGCCTCGAAGGCTGGGGAGCTAGAGTTTTGTTTTTTTGTTTATTTTTTTGAGTTGGAGTCTCACTCTTTGTCGCCCGGGCTGGAGTACAGAGACACACTCACAGCCACCATAGCCTCAACCTGCTGGGCTCAGGCGATCCTTCCTCCTCAGCCTTTCAAGTAGCTGGAACTACAGACAACATACACCACCACGTCCGGCTAGTTTTTGTGATTTATTTTAGAGATGAGATCTCGCCAAGTTGCCTAGGCTAGTCTCAAACCTCCGGGCACTAGCAATTCCCTCGCTTAGGTCTTCCAAAGTACTGGGATTACACACTGAGCCACCGCACCCAGCCAAGAGCCAGGTATTTTTAAGGCTCTTGAAAGGGAGTTTGGGCTAGGAGAATGTTCAGAGTTGCATTCTTTGATGTAGATAACAGAAGTCACATAAGTCTTGTATTCTGACATCACCAGGCACCAGTATCTCATAACTCCAGGTGGTGGGCTGGAGGTGGGTAAACTGAAGGCCGAATACATCATTACCAGAAACACAGATATCTAGAAGGAAAAAAAAATCAGGACAGGATAGGCTTAAGGGGTTTAGAATAATTACCATATCCTAACCCCAAGAGTGCCAGTTCTTCTTCTTTCTAACTGCTCAGCAAAGCGTGACAGGTTTAGGGCTGAAGCTAAAATGGCTGCACTGTTTCTGGAATTATTTTACCAAGTTTTTCTATCTCTTCTAAGTTTCTTGGGGTTCCTGCCTTTCATCTGCTAATAGATGTTTCCCTAGTAAAGTTTTTGTTTCTTGCCTATTGCTGGACTATAAAAGAGTTATAAAGCATACAGTGAAGATTTTTGGATTGATGTTGATTATCCATGTGCCTCCAGTCACTGCGACTATGTACAATTTAGGTTAAATTAAATTCAATGAGGAAAACCACAGTGTGGAACAAGTGCTCATCTCATCTCCTCACCCGGTCTCTGCCAGGCCCACCAGCTCTTCCTTCACCGTAGGGCTGACCCTCTCACTTCAATGCCCAAGAAGAGCCTGCGTATCGGTCCCACTGAAATGTGGACAAATCTTACTTCTTCCTAAATATCTGTGTGGATTTACCTTAATCTGGCGTGTAAAGGGGGAAAAAGTTCCTCTTGTTGCAATCCCGTTCTCCTTTAAAGGAAAAGAGAATGAAGGAGAATGTGAGAACAGGTGCGGTTTCTGTACCAACCAGGTAGGTAGTCGAGAGGCTGCCCGTCCACTACTTCTTCCTCTCCCTCCCTTCCCGATCCCCACCCCACTGGAGCCTCTCCCCTAACGATGTCAGCCCAGGGCCCATCAGCATTGAGGGAGGCCAAATTCCATGGCAGCTGGAGGGTGGTGTATACAGAAAATGTGTCCTTGGCATCCCAAGAACGCTCCAGGCTTTTTCTAGAGAGTTATCCATGGTGGTTAGTTCTTCAGGATTATGCTTCGGTACAATGGTGGGTTAAACATATTGTTCTAGAAAACTGACCACTAAGTTTTTATAATTATTATTATTGGCAGACAGAAGTAAGAACATGCACTTTATTCCCTATGAAAAACATTTCCAAACCATAAACTATTAAATACATTTTTGAAAAAAAGATGATGACCAGGCACAGCACTTTGGGAGGCTGAAGTTGGAGGATCACTTGGGGCCAGGAGTTTGAGACCAGCTTGGGAAACATAATGAGACCTTTTATCTACAAAAAAATAACCAGCCATGTATGGAGGTGCATGCCTGTAGTTCCAGCTACTCAGGAGGATGAGGTGGAGGATCATTTGAGCCTAGGAGTTCGAGGCTGTAGTGATCTATGAACACACCACTGCACTCCAGCCTGGACAACAGTGTAAATCCTGACTCAAAAAAAAAAAAAAAAAATGTAAGTTGCAACTAACTTCTTATGTAAATTGAGAATTAAACTCATTTGCAAGCTATGGTAGTATTTGATTTTAAGGGTACACACACACACACACACACACACACACACACACATACACACACACACTCCAGAACATTTAAAAATAAATATTTGGAACACGGGCCATTCAGTTCACCCATATGAAACAGACTCCTCCAAGGAGATTATTATGAAATCATGGGAGAACCAAAATTTCCATCTGCTTATCTATTTACATATTATGTGTCAATATGCATACATGTGTATTAAAATTATGATTTGCCAAAACAGCTTCCTTTTATGTGGATAAAACAAAGCAACGCTGGAGACAAAGCATGAATGCAAGAAAAGGAGGTATTAACTACCATTTTCACTAGCACTACACCTCAGCTTTGACAATGAAAACATTAGGCATTTCTTGAAGATTTATTCAAAAGATAATGCTCAAAATGGGTTTTGTAAATCATTTATTATGATTGAAAGGGAAGAAAATGATAGGAGACAAATATTACAATTAAACATGTAACATTATTCTCTTGTAACCAATCATAATAACATACTTTTTGAATGGCTATATAATTTCCCAGAAAATAATATTTTCACATCATCAGTTACAGAAAATTGATTTCTTTCCATCAAAATATTTTATCTCTATCAAAAATAAATGCCAAATCTAAGGTACTACAGTTTAAGCTAAGCCTTCCTTCCTTGTTTAAATTAGAAGATTGTGGGTAGGGACTTACCAGATTGCTTAAGAATAAAGCCCTCTCACATAAGTACCAACTCTCCCAAGCCTCTGGATCACTGACTAATTATTAATGGTTTTCTGGGAACTTAAAAACTCTCTGTATCCCAGCCAAAGGGCTTCTGAAGGTCATCCCAAATTGGTAACCAGTTTATTCTCAAAAACTAATTTGCTTGCTCAGAGAGTAGTTGTGGCTCAAAAGAGGGGAAATCGTTCATGAAAATCTATTTAATGAGTTTATTTTTAAATCTTTTTATACCAATAAAGTACACTAGTACTTGAGCGATGTATTTCTTAGCTCTGTCCCTTCAAAGGATGCTAACATAGGATAGAACATGTGTAAAAGGCTTAACATGAGAACAGAACATTGCCACAGAGAGACAGCAGCAAAGAAGAAAAACAAATCAATTCAGCAGCTAACACTTTTCTCAAATTGGTTAAAAAAAATATGATCAAAAAGTGATAAATATGTCCAAAAAATAAATACAAATATTCTATACATAAATAAAATTAAGTAGACTCATGATTACTATTACAATTGAACATTTTATAATATAATTTTCATGTCTTATCACAGTTTCATTTTTATCGTGAACATGAATTACATTGTTGTAACACACACTGACCACTTATATAACCTAGTAAATATATTTCAAGACTCTATCAACTAAAACATGACCTCCTTTGACAAAAGGATTACTTTCTCTTTTCTTTTAAAAATACTTTTGGAAATTTATTTTCAAACTAAATAGAAAGTACTGTATAAGGGGACAAAGCTTTAAGGATTGTCTTTGTTTTCAAAAATATTATTGTTGAACAAAGGTCAAGATGACCCAGCATCAAATGCAGTGAAATGTGGGCAATATTCCAGTGAACTTCAGCTATGTTGACAGCAAACTAATGGCAGGGATCACTGTCTCGTTTTAAATGTTACACTCCAGGGAGCTGAAAAGTGACAAGGTGTACTGTGTAATACCACATAGGCAGTTCAGGTTACCGAACCCCTGCTTTTTCACATAAGGATTCAAAGAGCCAGGAGATTTATTGCACTTGCTCTAGAAACATCCTCCACACACCACCCTGCAATTGTCTTACACTGTGTGACACACTCCATCCAAACACTGGATCCCTAATTAAAAAGCACATTTAATTATAGTACTTACTTTTTCCAAATACTCAACTGGTTTACCAAATGAGAGTCTGGAATCTCCCTCTCTAAAGGCTGCCAGAAATTAAAGAAAAAAAAAAAAAAAAGAAAAGCCGTATTGCACAATGTGTCTAATGACAAGGAAGAGGGAGACGGAAAAAATGATGAATTCTAACCCATTTACTCCAAGAGCAATGAGCCTGTTGGCAAATTTTGTGTTTATGTTTTATTGTTAATATTCAAGTGAATATTTAAGAATCAAATAAAAGAGAGTAAACCCATCGTTGTCAGGTCTAGAACACCAGTGTGTGGATGCCAGGCTGCCAGGTACAGATGAACTTGGGAGTAGACACGGCCACTGTGCAGAGGACAAGTAAATGAATGTAGGCTCTTTAGGCTCTTGTGCGTTCAGAGTAAGGTGGGGCCTTTGGTTGGTCTGCTGTTTGACAGTAGAGGCTGGCTTCCCATCGCCCTGGCTTGGGGTCCCCGGGTCCGGGCTGAGAGCAGCGCTGGAGCAGAGAGGTGGTGAAATGCTGCCTTTTGCTGGTGGAAGTTGTTTATGTAACTGGCGATCAAAAGAGTGATTTCAAGAATCTAAAAGAAGGAAAACAGAATTGTTATAATCCTAAAGAAGTTCTCAACACTTTCAAAATAGAGTAAAGGGCTGGCCATGGCTGATCCCCATTTATAAGTGCCCAGAATTCCCTTCTATCTAGATCAAACACTGACATACTTACTTGTCTAGCAACATCAAGGCACTGACACAATTTTTCATTCAACCAGTAAAAAGAGTGAATCTTAAAAACAATCAAATTTAGTGGCAATATTAGAAATGTGACAATGGTCAGCAGCACAACTGTATCAATAATCTTTTTTTTTTTTTTTTAAGAGACACGACCTCGTTCTGTTGGTTCGGCCGGAGTGCAGTGGTTCAATCATAGCTCATTGCAGCCTTGAACTCCTGGGTTCAAGGGATCCTCCCCCATCAGCCTCCCAAAGCACTGGGATTACAGGCATGAGCTGCCACCATTAGCCTCTGTCACTTATCGAGAAACCACATTTGCGAATATATAAAAGAACAAAGTTAGTATCACATCAACTCTTTATTTAAACTAAAGTACTGATGGTGTTCTGATCTTCTGCACTTAATGGCTATCTTCACTCAAGTAGAGACTTAATAAGATATCTTCCATTCTTTAAAAACAGCTTCAGATTCTGAAGACGTAGTCTCTTAATTGATAATTTTAAGAAGTTACAGTTTTAAGAAAAACAATTTAATCCTTCTTTTTACTAAAATTAGAATTACATGTTAGAATGTAGTCCATTTATTTATTGCATTTACTTATAGATGTTAAAGTGTCTATAAATCAAAGCAACTGTGGCTCATGCCTGTAATCCCAGCATTTTGGGAGGTAGAGGCCAGAGGATTGAGCCCAGGATTTTGAGCCCAGCCTAGGAAACTTGGTGAGACCAAAGCAAAAAATTAGCTATGTGTGGTGGCACACGCCTGTAGTTCTAGCTACTTGAAAGGCTGATACAGAAGGAGCGCCTGAGTCCAGCAAGTCAAGGCAATCATGCCACTGCACTCCAAACTATGTGACAGAGTGAGACTCCAACACAGAAAAAGAAACAAAAAATGCTGTGAAATGTGGGCAATATCCCAGTGAACTTAGGCTATGTTGACAGAAAAATGGCAGGGATCACTGTCTTACTTTAAATGTTACACTCCTGCTCTTTCCTCTCGTGAATCCATAAAGTGAAAACCCCAAGTGAATAAGATAACATATATAAAGTACCTAACAACAACTTACACCATGACCATTTATTTGAAACCTTCCGTATACCAGGCACTGAGTTAAGTACTTTAAAAACTTCCTTCATTTAATTCTTAGCCCAAAGAAGTAGGCACTATCATACTATTTTTTTCAGACAAAGAAACCAAGGATTGGAAAGATAAGAGAAGTCAGAATTTGAGCCCATGGTTGTTTGATTTTAAGTAACATCTGTTTGCCCATCTGGAATGCAGTGTTTGCTGAATACATGTTTTACTTTTGGAAAAAAAAAAAGCTAGCACCAAAATGTTAGCAAAAAGGCTTCCACTCACCTTAGGTTTTGCCATGGCAAAAAGTAACTTCTCTGTTGGTTTATCCTTAGAATGTTCATTGTTAATGACTACCATAAAATCATCTTGATAACCTCCAAAGGTCATTAGACTCTTGTACACGTAGCTGACTATTAGCCTCTTCAAAGAGAAGAAAAAGTAAATATGTTATATGCACTTTACTTTCAAAGAAAGATGAAAAATGATTAATAATATATTTCTATTAAAATGCTGATATTACTCAATTATGATGTAATACAAAAAAGTTCTAAGATAAAATATAGTGTGATCCAAGTTAGATAGTGGTGCCAATTTTATTTAGGCATCATGTAAGTTTACCATTAAAATACCTTTTGATTCTGAAATAAATAGCTCATGGCAGAACAATAATAAAAAAATACAAAGAAAAATAAGAAAAAAATACAAAGCACTTAGATTCTAGTATCCAATGGATAACCATTGCTAATATTTTTTGTATGTCCTTTCAGATACATACTAGGTTGAGTCACATGAAACTGATATGTTTTATGGTCAAAATATCAAATATCTGCAAATGTATATGTTACATCCTAATAGATGACTTTGGAAATCTATAAACAAAAACAGTATCATGCATACTGGTTAGCATTTGGCTGCTTCTCCAACTTAACCACAATTGCGAATATCATTCCATGATGACACGTACCTCTGTAACATCATTTAAAATGATTTCATAGGCAATCCTTTATTTAATCAATCTGGTATTGCAGGATATTTAAATCATTTCTTTTTTTGAGTCAGTCTCACTCTGTCGCCCAGGCTGGAGTGCAGTGGCATGCTCATGGCCACCCCAGTGTCGACCCACTTGGCTCAGATGATCCTTCCACCTCAGCCTTCCAAGCAGCCAGGAACTACAGGCGCACGCTAATATGCCTGGCTAATTTTTTGGATATATTGTAGAGATGAGATCTCACTAAGTTGCTCAGGCTGGTCTCAAATTACAGGCTTGAGCCACCACGCCCGGCCCATTTTTAAATCTGTCATATCTTAAACACTACTCCAACGCATATTTTTTGACATGCTTAATAATGCACATACCTCATTATTTCTTTGGTTATAATCAAGTGACTGGATTTGCTAGCTTAAAAAGTAAAGACAGGCCAGGTGCGGTGGCTCGAACCTGTAATCCCAGCACTTTGGAAGGCCAAGGTGAGGGGATTGCCTGAGCCCATGGGTTTGAGAACAGCCTGGGCAATTTGGTGAGACCTCATCTCTAAAATAAACCAAAAAAATAGCTGGCGTGGTAGCGTGAGCCTATAGCCAGCTACTTGGAAGGCTGAGGTAGAAGGATCACCTGAGCCCAGCAGGTTGACGCTGGGGTGGCCGTGAACGTGCCACCGCACTCCAACCTGGGTGACAGAGTGAAACTCCAACTTAAAAAAAAATAATTAACACAATTTTGAGAATTTTTCCAAACCCTACTCCTATGTACTCTCCCAGCACGGCAGTCTTGCTCACTTTGGATGTTATCATTCTTTTAAATCTGCAATCTGACTGGTGAAAAGTAGAGTCTTACTGTTTTAAAATGTATTAATTTAATTACTGATGAGATTTACATTTTAAAATACACTTCTTTAAAAATAAAAAAAATTTCTTTAACATCTTTACTTCTTCTTTTATAAACTGCCTTTACACACTTGTCTGCTGTTGTGTTCATAATTTTCTAATTGTTTAATGATGTCTGTATGTTATATTAAGGATATCAATCCTTTGTCATGCATGCAGCAAACATTTTTTCCTAATGTGTCTCCAAAACAATTTAAAAAATACAATTTAAAGATGTAAAGTCTAAAAGCAAAAGAATGCATATTAAATGATTAGCTTAAAGGACTGAGCAGATCTTTCCAACACTGACTGCTTCAGAACTGCCACCCACCCGCCCCGGGTATATTTCCTGGCCACCTCCCGGGATCTAGGGAGCTAGTTTTCTGAACTAAGTAATTCAGTACTGGTGTATGATTTTCTTACACACTTTAAGTCACTGATTTTGTAATCTGTCTTTAAGTTATCCATTCAAGAACTAAAAGGCATTCAGAAAATATAAACTCCTTTAAAAAAAAGTATAAGAAAAACAGTAACTATAACACTAAAGGATAATTTGGTTTCCAGAAAACTTGGTGATCTCTGACTGTCACAGATAAAAAAAAGCTCACACTACCTGCCAGGTGAATTTAGCAATTCTTGCCCACCAGATTTGAAAAAAAAGGATAAAATTTTTACTAAATAATTGGACACTTGAAATATGTTTACAATAATGTAAATTTCAGATAAATAAATGAGCATATATAAAAAGCACAGTTTGACTTTACTTTGAATTATGTGAAAAGCACTAAGATATTGTGTATGTACAACTGGTAAGTGACATTATAGAAAATTATAGAGATTGCTATAAAAGTCTTAGTGAAACTGAACTTTGGCAATTAAAGTTTCCACTTTAAAGATCTTTTAAAGATTTTTATTTCACATAGGAAACAATCTTCCTTAACATATTTACAAAACAGTCACTTCATGAATACAACCATGACTGCAATTTGATCATGGTATCAAATTAATATTTTTCTTATTCACACTAGACACTTTTTTTCTTTTTCTGAGTCAGGGACTCGCTCTGTCACACAGGCTGGAGTGCAGTGGCACAATCACAGCTGATAATGGCTCACTGAAGCCTCGACCTCCTGGGCTCAGGTGATCCTTCTGCCTCAGCTTCCTGAGTAGCTGGGAATACAGGCGTGGGCCATTCGGCAAATTTTTTTATATTTTATTTTTTTTATTTTTTGAGTCGGAGTCTCACTCTGTCACCCAGACTGGAGGGCAGTGGCACACTCCCGGCCACCACAGCCTCAACCTGCTGGTCTCAGGGGATCCTTCCACCTCAACCTTCCAAGTAGCTGGAACTACTGGCATGGCCACCACATCTGGTTAATTTCTTGGTTTATTGTAGAGATGAGGTCTCACCAAGTTTCCCAGGCTGGTCTTGAACTCATGGGCTCAGGCAATCCTCTCACCTCGACCTCCCAAAGTGCTGGGATTATAGACATGAGCCACTGCGCCGGCCTTTTTGATTTTTTTGTAGAGATGAGGTCTTGCTATGTTGCCCAGGGTGGTCTTGAACTTCTAGGCTCAAGCAGCCCTCCTGCCTCAGCCTCCCAAAGTGTTGAGATTATAGGTGTGAGCCACCACGCCTGGCCACTTAACTTGTTTTAAAACATTAAATTGTAATCATAGTTGTATTTGTAAAATGATTATTCATTATATACTTTTAGGAAGAATATTTTCTGTGTATGAGACAATTCAGATTTAGATTATTATTCTCTTCTGTTTATGGAACGTTAAGCAATGGAAATAGCTGACTCTATGCAAGACTTCAAGGTTGAAACTTACCATGGAGTTGTATTCCAAGATGCTTAAACCATCCTCGTGTACAGCCAGCCACATAAAAGTACTTCCAAGTGCTGAAGGAGTTATAGGCTAGAAAGCAGTGAAAACGCACTCTATTACAAATACTAAGCAAAATTAAAGAAATATTGTTCAGATTAAAAGTCACGTAACATTTGCCATTAAAAAGAAGCAGTGTATACCACTGGAAAGCACAGTGAATTTGACTTTAGGAGACCTGGCCTTGAGACACAAGTCTGCCATTTATTCTTGTGCATTTGAGCGACTTTATCTCTTTGAGGCTTGATTACCTCATCTTTAACATGGGAACAATAATGTTTATATCTTACTTTTCTTCTATTTTGAGAGGCTAATATTCAACAATGCTTTTAGGGTTTCTGTGATGACCAAAAGCCTAAAAATATATATATATTAATGTGTTTGAAAGGTTGTGCAGTTTTACACGATTACAAAGCAAAGGATTATTATGATACTTGCACTTACACTTTTCCTAAAGTTTATTAAGTCTGATATTCAATGTCCAATAAAAAAAGAATATAAAGAAAATATGAACCTATGTGATCAATAGTAATGAGAAATACCAAAATTTCCACCAAATTTTCTATTGCAAGAGCAATGAAATGGTATTTTTTTATTATAAAGATGTGGGGTACAATTCGGTGTTAGGTATACAAACATTGATTATGGTGAAATGGTATTAATAAGAAGAATCTCCTTAGCAGTAGTAGGACACTGCCAGGGGAGGGACGGGGAGGCACATAACATCAATAAAGGTAACTTTACCTGTACGATGAGCACACATGTACCTAACGCTGAATTGTATCCCACATCTTTAAAAAAAAAAAAAGAATCTCCTACCAGAATCCAGTCAAAACTCATGAATGTTTTTGGGCATTTCACAATGATTGTTTTGTTCAGTTAACAACTGAAATTCTAACAAATACTTAGCTACCTCTCTTAAATCTTATGGAAGAATGTCAAGACTATAGATAAGACACTGAGATGAATTTTGTGTTATTTGTGTATAGTAAAACTTATTAGCATTTCATATAAAAACCCTGAGTTTTTACCACACTGTCTACTGAGGGTTGGTTTGCAAAGGATAGGCAAGCATTCAATTCAAACGGATACCATTCAACTCAATGTCCACTGACAGATAAATGGATAAACAAAAATATCAAAAATATTGTACATATATATATGGAATGTTAGTAAACTTTAGGAAGGCAGGAAGTTTTTAACATACGCTACAACATGGATGAATTCTGAAGACATTATGCTAGGTGAAATAAGCCAATAACAAAAGGACAAATGTTATATGATTCCTCTTAGGTGAGGTTCCTGAAGCAGTCAAGTTCATGGAGACTGAAAGTGGACTGAAAGTGGAATGGTGGTTGCCAGGGGCTGGGAGGAAGGTGGAGTGGGGAGTTAGCATTTCAAGGGTACAGTTTCAGTTTGGGAAAGTAAAAAGTTCTGGAGATGATAGTAATAACAGTAGCATAAACAGCATGAATATACTTAATGCCACAGAACTGTACACTTAAAAATGGTTAAAATGGTAAATTTTTGTTCTGTGTATTTTACCACACTCACACAGAAAAAAGAATGCCATTAAGCAATAAAGGTGGTGCCACCCTGTTATCAAGAAAGAAAAATGAGCAAAAAAAGACTCCTTTCATGCAACTTGAAAAGCAATATTATTACTTAATAGTATTTTGTGTCAGCAAGTACAGAACATATTATCAGAGCAGAGGAGGGTATTTAATATTCCTGCCAGTGCTGAAGTTAGAATTAAAACCCATGCTGATCTACAGTTAAAATCTTTTCCTTATATTAAAAAAAAACATATGTTTAACTCTCTGCAAATATGTTAATTTTACAGATGGTTAAGAATACTAACTTTATCATCTTTCTGTTAACTTATTTCATAGCCAGCTTTGAGTTCTAGCAGCAAAAATAATTTCTTACCTAACAATAATATAGTCATTCATAGAATTAAGCTTAGAAGATATCTTAGATTTTACTTTTCTGGTTCAAATTGTCCATTAGTAGATATGGGAACTGAGGTCCAGAGAGGTTAACTGACTTGTATAAAGCTGCACAGCTATTCAGCAAATATCTATTCAGTGATAATTCTGTGCAAAGCATTACGGTGGGCACCAGAGGAAGATTTTAGGGTCGATAACTCTATACTCTCAAGGAGAATGCAACTTAATAGTGAGAATAAAGCAAACACATGGAAAAATGTAAGACAAGATCCTTTCTCGTGTTATCTTTGTATTCTATCTTGTGTGTCTTAAGGGCCAGTACAAAGTGACATGGTTCAGCAGAAAGAAGAGGAATCACACTGCTGATGTTTTCTCTGAGGGGTTGGAGGCTGGCCATCTCCAGGCCAGGCTGGTTACCCTCCCTCAGGGTTTCTGCAGCTCGTGTCACTCCTAAGGATATTTACCATACAGTGGTTGTTTACAGGCCTGTTCCAACTCTGGACTATCCTAAGTGACAAGGTCCTGGGAGTTCAGGGACAACCAATCTGAAACGATGGGCTTATGTACCCCTAGAGCTCAGCTCAGTGTCTTCCAGGCAGAACTCGGTAAATACTAAATAAATGAGCAAGTGAATGACCAAGGAAATGAATGAATGAATGAAGAAAAGGACACAGAATTCATGATTAGCCTGAGTCTGAGAAACGATTTAACGTCGGGGAAATTTTGTCCCTTCATTGTTTTCGTTGCATTGTTGGGTATTTATTTCTTCAGTTTTTGAAAACTCCAAAATACACTAAAACTGGGGTAAATGTGGTCGACTAGGTACACAACAGTTTTACTATGAGTCTTTCTACCATTCTTTCTTACTTTTACAAGAAACAACTTGGCACCAAAGAATGGCCACTTCCTGGCTACTGTCAAGTAAATGCGCACACAATCAGCAGCGCTGTGTCCCCGGAGGGCCATCCATCTTGTCGACAGTCGCTGGCAAAGCTGCCTAAAAAAAGGAAACAGAAACACAAAAGCAAAAACACAAGCAGCGTGTCATCCTCCCAAGAAAAGGTATCCTTGAGCTAACGGAGGCACAATTGTGACTCCTAGGAATTACCCAGATGAAGGTTCAACGACTTTCCTGTCACCACCATCCAGGCCTTGTCCTTTTTTGGAGCATTCCTTCCACCAATGCTCATATTATTAGTGTTCTCAGCATGACGTGGGTACCCTCAACAGGTAAATTTTAAAAATCTGAATGGCGGCTGGGCATGGTGGCTCGTGGCTGTAATCCTAGTGCTTTGGGAGGCCAAGGTGGGATTGCTTGAGCCTGAGAGTTCAAGACCAGTCTAGGCAATATAGTGAGATCCCATCTCCAAAAACTTTTTTAAAAAAATGAGCTGGACATGGTAGTGTGCACCCATAGTCCCAGCTCCTTGAGAGGCCTCAGAGAAAGGATTGCATGGGCCCAAGGGGTGAGACTGCGGTAAGCTGTGATCATGCCACTTCACTCCATCCTGGGTGACAGAGTGAGACTCCAACTCAAAAAAATATAAATAGCTGACATCAATCAAGCTTTAGTGTAAATTAGTTTAAAAGGTAATTTCTCATGGGAGTATTTTCATCTTTAAAGAAAAGTATGAGCTGGGCACGGTGGCTCACACCTGTAATCTCAGTACTTTGGGAAGTTGAGGCAAGAGGACTCCTTGAAGCCAGGAGTATGAGATCATCCTGGACAACATAGTGAAACCTCATCTCTTAAAAAATAAATAAATAAGTAATACAAACTTAGCCAGGTGTGGTGGTGCACGTCTGTAGTCCTGGCTACTTGGAAGATTGAGATAGAAGGATCACTTGCGGCCAAAGGTTTGAGTTTGCAGTGAGTTATGAATCTGCCACTGCCCTCCAGCCTGGGCAACAGAGCAAGACCCTATCTCTAACAAACAGACAGACAAATAAACAGACAAACAAATAAAAAGTACAAGTAGTAGAGCCCAAAGATGAATTCCTAACGGTAGAATTTCAAGTACTACCACTTCTAGCTTGGAGAGATGTTGGATGCAGGAGAAACTTCTCAAGTCAAATAAGAGGCAACCACTTATTCTACATAGGCGATATGGATCTTAAATGTTTCTGATCTTAAATGTTTCTATTTCAGAAAATGCATAGTAAACAGAATTTGCCTCTATTTTTAAATCTAATCAGATTTTCTTTCTACAGTCTCAAAAAATGTGACTCCAAATTAGTTGAGTTTAATTTAAAACTTTATGTTAAAAACCAGCCTGGGCAACATAGCAAGACCTTGTCTCCACAGAAAATAAAAAATATTAGCCAGGTGTGGTGGTGTGGGCCTATAGTCCCAGCACCTACAGGGAGGCTGAGGTGGGAGAACTGCCTGAGCCCAGGAGGTCATGGCTGTGGTGATCCCTCATTATGCCACCACACTCTAGCCTGGGCGACACAGTGAGATTCCAGCTCAAAAAAAAAAAAAGAAATTTTTTAACAACAACAAAAAAATTAACAAAAAACTAGAGTGACTCTACCCTTTAAACAGTTACAGATAGCTGGGCGCATGTCTCATGCCTGTAATCCTAGCACTTTGGGAGGCAGAGGTGAAAGGACTGCCTGAGTCCAGGGGTTCGAGACCAGCCTGGGCAACTTGGCGAGACCTTGTCTCTAATAAATAAAAAACCAACTAGGCATGGTGGCAAGCGCCTATAGTTCCAGCTCCTTGGAAGGCTGAGGTGGAAGGATCACCTGAGTCCAGCAGATCGAGACTGTGGTGGCTGTGAGTGTGCCACTGCACTCTAGTCTGGACAACAGAGTGAGACTCCAACTCAAAAAAAAAAGTTACAGATATTTCCTTACCTTAACTGCTCTTCAGAACAGCCATCTCTATACCTTTTAGGATAAAATTTCTCTATGACTTGTTTCAGAGTTTGATTTGCTTTGCACTGGTTGGTAACATGCCCTGCGGGAGTCGAGAAGGGTCTTTCGAAATCTCCAATCTCCACCTAAATGGAAATCCAAAAAAGAGAAAACATAGGATATTGGAAAGGGTTTTAAAAAAAAAAATTAGCTGTATTTTTTCCAAACATTCTTTTTTAACACACAATACATAAATCTCCCAACATGAGCCAGACGAACACACTGCCTCACTAGACTCTATATCCAACAATTAAGAGTCGGCTCCAAGAATTTCCTGAATAAGGCAGAGAATGTCAACAAGCATCTACAGACATTCAAATCTACAACAGAGATCACTGCAGAGCTCAGGTTTCTTTGGTATATTTTATCTATCTTCACAAAACTACTCTGAGGGAAAGAGATCAGAGGAATTAATTTCCTCTTATGGAGAAATTATACTTCCTAAGTTGGTAATGTGTTCAGAATTTTCTTGACCTGTGGTTTCATCTTTCCACTGCTTCCTCGAATTCATCTAAAAAAATGTTAAGATTGCATGTCTCCAAAGTGTATTACAACTTTTCTTGTACAAGCTTTCTTGACAAAAATTAAAAGTCAAAGAAAACAAGCTTAAATTTTAGTAAAACTGGGAGTGATTTTAACAGAGTATCCCTGCCTTTAGGAAGCTAACCCATAGAATGGAAAGTGGCAGGAAATCATTTGTATTCTACCACAAAGAAAATAAGTGTCCTACTTCTCTTTTTTCTCATATTTTCATCACTTATAGAACAAGAATGCCCAGTGTGGCTAATGCTTTATTTTATTTTATTTTATTTTGAGTTGGAGTCTCACTCTGTCGCCCAGACTGGAGTGCAGTGGCCACTCCCGGCCACCGCAGCCGCGACCTGCTGGGCTCCGGCGATCCTTCCGCCTCAGCCCTCCAAGTAGCTGGAACTACAGGCATGTACTACCACACCCAGCTAATTTTTTGATTTTTATTGTAGAGATGAGGTCTCACCAAGTTACCCAGCCTGTTCTTGAACCTATGGGCCCAGGCAATCCCCTCGCCTTGGCCTCCCAAAGTGCTGGGATTCAGGCTTGAGCCACTGAGCCCAGCCAATACAATTATTTTAAAAGTATACTATGCCAGGCCAGGCTTGGTGGCTCAGCCTGTAATCTCAGTACTTTGGGAGGCCAAGGAAAGAGGATTGCCTGAGCTCAGGGGTTTGAGACTGGCGGGGGCAACTTGGTGAGACCTTGTCTATACAATAAATCAGAAAGCTGGGCGTAGTGGTGCCCACCTGTAGTCGGAAGGCTGAGGTGGAAGGATCACCTGAGCCCAGCAGGTTGAAGTTGTAGCTGCCATGAGCGTGCCACTGCACTCCAACCTGGGCGACAAAGTGAGACTCTGACTCCAAAAAAAAAAAAAGGAAACTAAATTTTCAACCATTCGTTCCTCCAAGAACACTCTTGGAGAGGGGACTATGTGTAGGACTGTTCTAGACACAGAGATGGACAGGAGGAGACCTGGCCATCAGGGAGGCCGCTGTCAGCATTGCAAAGCAGAAACATCCATAAATAATCAGAAACCATTGTGGTCAGGAGAGCAACAGAACATTTACAGAAACCTTGAGAGGGATGTTTAATCCACCCAGGCAGGATTCGGGAAGGTTCTGGAATAAGTGACACCTACGATGAAAAGTAAAGGATAAGATGAAGCTAACAGGTGAAGGGGTGGGGCAGAGAAGATCCAGGCAAAGAAGACACACTAGTGACCCATAAGAAGCTGGGCTCGGTGGCTTAGCCTGTAATCCCGCGCCTTTGGGAGGCTGAGGTGAGTGGATTGCCTGAGCCTGTGGGTTTGAGACCCGCCTGGGTAGCGAGACCTCATCTCTACAATAAAATTAAAAAATCAGTCGGGCATGGTAGCGCATGGCTGTAATTCCGGCTGCTTGGAAGGCTGAGGTGGAAGGATCGCTGGAGCCCAGCAGGTCGAGGCTGCGGTGGCTGGGAGTGGCCACTGCACTCCAGTCTGGGTGACAGAGTGAGACTCCAACTAAAAAAAAAAAAAAAAAAAGAAGTAAGAGAAAGTGAACCGTATGGAAGTCAGGGAATTGCGCATGAAACCACGGTTTTATACGTGATTGCAGCATAAAGTTCAAGCTAGGGAGATGAAGGGTGTGTTGAGGCTGGAGAAGCTGGCAGAGTTCAGATCATGAAGGTCCTTGTATTTACATGAGAATGACATTTTTGTTACATCTCTCTCCCAGTTGGTAGTGCTAACAAATGTCCATGCACAGATGACATTGTGCCAGTTTCTAGGCCCAGCCTTTAAGAAGATGGCAGTGCCCACTTCTTGTCTCTTTTAGGATGTTGCTCTTGCCACTCAATCGCCATTGTGGCAGGAAGCATAAGCAGCCACCTGATGAGACCCTGTGGAGGTGTTCCAGCTGGCAGTCCCAGCCAGCATCAGCCAACAGGCATGCATGAAGAAGTCTTCAAATGGCTCCAGCTGTCAGAAACCGGCCCTCAAGCTATGCCAGCTGGTGCCATGTTAAGCTAAGTCAAGCTGTCCCTTCACATCCCTGCCCAAATTATTGTCTTTAGCAGCTAACTTTTGGGGTCATTTGTTAAGCAGCAAGAGATGAGTGGAAAAATCCCAGACCAGAGAAAGGCACACCAGATACACGCCTGCTGCAGGAGAGCAGGCAGGACGTGACAATGGTCTGAACCACAGCAATGGCAGTCAGCACAGAGGGGAGTGAACAATGTAAAAAATATCTAAGGGTTAAAACTGGCAGAACGTGCAACTGGTGGGAAAGGGTGAAAGGGAAAGAATAGTTGGTGATGATTCCTGGATTCGAAGCTCGCCTGGGGGACTGCGTGGAGGCAGCATTTTGAAGACATGGAACGTGAAGAAAGAGAAGGGAAGATGATTGGTTTCATTTTCAATATGTTGAACTTAAAGAGTCATAAATGAGGTATGAACTGGAGAGAAAAGAGTGGGGAATTACTGGCATAGGCGGTGGGTGAAATAAAGAAAATGAATAAGATGTCCTGGGATGGAGTGTCAAGTGAGAAGCCCAGGCAGAAGCCAACATGCCTGGCTAATGTTTTTTAGTTCTTGTAGAGACAGGTTCTCACTTTGCTGCCTAGGCTGGTCTCTGACTCCTGGCCTCAGGCGGTCCTCCAATCTTAGCCTCCCAAAGCGCTGGAATTACAGGTTTGAGCCACCGAGCCTGGCTAAATCAATATTAATTTGCATATGTGTGTGTTTATAAAAGCTGAGCCTCTCTCCAGGTGACATATCACAGGGTTGCTTTAACATTTTCCCTGTGCAGAGACTCAAGTGTGGTAGAGACCGTGGCTTGCCCCTTCTGACCATTCTCTCCTTCTCCTAGAGTAATAAAATCCTCGAACTTGGCTGGGCACATTGGCACTCAGCTAAGACCCCATCCCCCAGGCTTCCTGGTAGGGAGGCACGGCCATGTGACTCCATCTGCCCAGGGAGACATAAACGGGAGTGTTCTGCATAACTGCTGAGAGGGCATGCCCTTTTCAGTCTTTCCCCATCCTGATGCCTGAAACACTGACATCACAGCTGGAGAGCTGGCAGACCTCCAGGACTGAGAGATGACACCCTGGAGAGCGGGAGAAAGCCCACACCCCTAGGGAAGGAGAGGTGCCAAGAAGCCTCTTTCTCTTCACACGAGAGACAAATATACTTCTATTCTGATCAAATCACTGTTTTATTGCAATATTTATGTATTTATTTATCGGGACAGGGTTTCACTCTGTCACCCAGGCCAGAGTGTAGTGGCACGCTCATGGCTCACCGCAGCCTCAAACTCCTGGGGTCAGGTGATTCTCCTGCCTCAGCCTCCCGAATAGCTGGGACTACAGGTATGCACCACCATGCCCAGCTAATGTTTTTCAGCTTTTGCAGAGGCAGCATCTCACTTTGTTGCCTAGGCCGGTCTCGAACTCCTGGCCTCAAGCGATCCTCCCACTTTAGCCTCCCAAAATGCTGGGATGACAGACTTGAGCCACCACACCTGGCTTAGATCAATATTAATTTGCATGTGTGTGTGTGTTCATAAAAGGCTGAACTTAATCGTAATTGATACAAGAGGTAAATAAAAGAAAGTGCTTATCCTTTTCACAGACTCATCCCTATTTGACTACTGAACAATTTTGGCATGCCATCCTCAGTCCTGCAGCTCTACACCCAAATTCTTTAATTAAATGCAAAGCCTAGTGCTATACTTTCAAGATAATTAAGACACTGGATTCGCTTTTTGGGATGCTGTTTCATTCTATATCATTGCAAGTGTCAGCAATTCAGAGTCAAACTGTAATTATAGTGCCTGAAATTTTTAAGGTGTTAATCATAGCAAAATGAATTTAAAGAATTACTGAAGGTATATTGTTTCACTACATTTAGTTCAGTGTAGAAATTAGTATCTTATCATCTCAATATATTACTCTACATAACGTGAAAGTTACCTGAGCTAAAAGAGCTGCCATTTCTAATGCTAGATCCTTGTTCAGAGGAAAAAGCCCATTTATTATTTGATCGTTTGTCTGATACATTAACAGCAACTTTTCTCTATCAGTCTCTCCACGGGCTTGCATTGAGAAATATAGTCTGTAAAAAAAGAGGCAGTTTCTCATTAAAATATATTCTTACAAAGCAAGATAGTAAAGATAAGTCCACAGGACCGAGATGGGGCTGTTTTTAACACAGTTCTCTAAGTGACACGAACTTAAGACCATTACTACCAATGATCTCTGTTTCTGCTGTGTAACATTTTCAGCAAAATAAGGAAAAACTTCTGTGAAGTTGAGGAACTCTTGTATGCTATTTTTTCTTTTTCTTTTGAGTCAGAGTCTCACTCTGTTGCCCAGGCTGGAGTGCAGTGGCACTCTCACGGCTACCAGACTCAACCTGCTGGGTTCAGGTGATCCTTCTATCTCAGACTTCCAAGTAGCTGGAACTACAAGCATGCACCACCACGTCCGGCTAATTTTTTTTTAATTTATTGTAGAGATGAGGTCTCCAGGCTGGTCCTGAACCTCTGGCAATTCTCTCGCCTTCGCTTCTCAAAGTGCTGGGATTACAGGCGTGAGCCACTGTGCCCTGCCTCTTGTATGCTGTTTTTTGTGCTCTACAGTACCAAATCCTTTTTTTTTTTGAGTAGGGGTTTCAGTCTGTCACCCAGGCTGCAATGCAGTGGCAGTGGCACCATCACGGCTCGCCACAGCCTTAACCTCCACATGCAATCCTTCTGGCTCAGCCTTCTGGGACTACAGGCATGTGTCACCACACTTGGCTAATTTTTTTATTTTTGATTTTTGTAGAGACGAGGTCTCACTATGTTGCCTAGACTGGTTTTGAACTTCTGGACGCAAGCAATCCTCCCGCCTCAGCCTGCCAGAGAGCTGAGATTGCAGGCATGAGCCACCACGCCCGTCCCCAAATCCTTAAATGTCACTGAAGAAGGACTTAAGGAACCAAGCAAGATTAATTATGCCCTCTCTTGCAAGGAATGCATAAAATAACCCTTTATTTCAATGACCTGTATAAACCCAATATTCAAAACACAAATGGTCCTTCCTGAGTACCTTGGACACAGGAGGGAAAAAGAAATGAAGGTTCAACCCCAAATTAAGCCCAAACCAACATTAAATGCAAGGAACACAGAGTGTATGGTTTTCTCTGGGAACCAAAGAGATAATGTTTGTATATTTCAATGCGTTTTGACTTTTTGGTCATATTCTGATAAGCAGCTTTGGGAGTTCAAAAATAGTTTGCATGTTGTCATTCTTGTTGAAACACAACTTGGCTCTTGTTTGCCTAAGAGGTTTTCATCAAATCGGTGATCCTCTTTATCTATTCACTGTGTCATTTATTTATAAGTGATACTTGGGAGACTCTGACATCAGGCTGCAGATCAGGCACAGGTGTTGTAAATGCTCTAGACGCTGTGACAATGGGATGGGCAGGTAACAGTGTGACACCCCTAAATACTGCCATGACAACATAGGGGCTGGAAAAGAGACTTAGGTGCAGTAGTTGTCAGGTGTGTGCCCAGCTGGCATTAACTGTGGGTTTCCAGCCCTTTTCTCCCTACGCACTTGAGGGAGAGGATACACCCCTGTAGGGAAGGAGGGGGACGCAGGTCCGAATCTCTGGGGAAGCATGCTGGGGGTATTTTGCAAAGCTCTCACCCCAGGATTCTGACCATGCTTCTTGCTCATTCTGGCTTATGAATCAGAGTGGTTACCTGAAAAAATAAATCCTAAGCTCCATTTTTGCTCATGACTACATGAGGACAAATGATGTGGGATTGTTGCACTGTCAGAAGAATAGGGCAGGGCAACGGAGACAGATTCTAAAGGACATCAGCAAAGTGATATAAAACAGAGAGTAAAATGGAAGGGAACACCCCTCCCCTTTGGCAAGCCTACATCTCTCCATGGGGCCTGTTTCCCCCACCTGAAGTTAGGAATGTCTTATTCATTACTGTCATCCGCTAGGGTGTAGCACTGGAAGGGTCTTCATATGAGTTTGAATTGGTAATACAGCTTGGGGGAGAAATAAAACCCAACAGCTACAGGCAGGAGGAGCTAAAGTACATTTCCTGCCATTTCTGGATACAAGATTGAACCTGGGAAGGGAAAATGGAGCATCGTAGCAAAAAAAGAGAACATCAACCCTGGACACATACCCAGTACAGGAATACAACATATAGGACCCCGTGGCTCAAACCCCGAATGAAACCGTTTGGGCTCCAACAGCTCTCCAGGGATTTGGAGAGAATTTGGAGAGGAACTAAAGAGTCACAAAAATGACCAAGAGGTCATAGAGGCACATCCATGGAATAGATCCACAGCCAGAGGGCTGTGACCTAAGCCTCCCCTATGGCCAGCTTCCAGCTGCTCCCGAATCCTAGAGGCCTGTAGCAGACAGGTGGCATTCTACCACAGAAGGCAGGACTCAGATTAGACTGCAGGGGTATTCTCAAATGTCCACCTCCTCCCTGGACACTCAGGAAGCGGAATACTGTGGGATGGAAATCTCCCCACTGTGAGCCCAGTACCACGACATAAACGTCGCCTCCAAATTCAGCGCTGCTGGGTGGTCCTCTTGCTAGTCCTCAACTAGCTGCATTTTCACTCTTGGAGGCATTTGTTCCCCACTGCCACCCTTCTCATCCTCTTGTAAACACACGGAAGGCACAGCCTGTAATTTGTCTCCCTTTGTCCTCCCTTTCCTCCTCTGTCCACCATGGTCTACTGAGTACACTCCAACAAAATTGCAGTCGGGATCCCCCATGCTCATCCCTTCTCTGGTGCCTTTCTGCCTCAATGGCCACAACCTCTGATCATTTGCTTGGAAGTTACCACTCTGCAAAGCCTTCCTTTATGTCCCTACAACCTCTTGTATATACATGAGGGAGACCCCACAAAAAAAAAACAAAAAACAGAATTATCTTTTTGGAGGGCTGGTCACTTGTAGTACACTCATAATTTGTTCTTCCAGATCGAACAGCCAAACACAGCTTTTATTTGGAGGTTTTTGAGAAGGCTGCATCACAATTTGTGAAAACTTGTCCCAAGTTGTGGCAAACAGGGCTCTTCCACCATGAAAATGTACCTGCCCACAACGCGCTAAGTGTTCAGCAGTTTTTGGCCAAAACCAGCATGACTCCTGTGCCCCACTCTCACTATTCACCTGATCTTGCCCTGAGTGACTTTTTTTTGTTTCCTCAGTGAAAAAAAGTCCTCCAAGGGAAACATTTTGTCTATGTAGAAGAGGTGAAACAAAAAATGGCAGAAGCAATAAAAGGTATCCAAACTAAGTTCAAAAACCGTTTTGAGCAGTGGAAAAACCATCTCAATAGGTGTACTGCATCAAATAGAGGGGACTTTGAAGGTGACTGAAGTTTAAACATGTAAGAATAAACATACCATTTTTATAATTAATTTCTGGGTTTTTTGGGGTCTTCCTTGTACATGTTATATTTATGGTAACAGCAAATAACTATGAAGCATTTACTACGTGGCAAGCTCTGAAACAAGTGTATCACATTTGCCAACATTTCATCCTTCAGACATCCCAGGTAGGTGCCATTTTACATACAGGGTCCCTGAGGCACAGAGATATTAAGTAACTCGCTCGAGGTCACACAACGAATATCAGAGCCAGGGTTCTAACCCAGGCGGTCTGTCTCCAGCGCCCAGGTTGTCTGTTCCTGTTCAGCACTGACCACACTGCTAAGACTTCATGTCTGCCTCTCCCTATAAACTTGAGATTCTAAAGGGTAGGGAAATTCTATTCACCTCTGAATTCCCAGAGCTTCAAGCAAGGCCTGGCGCGGGTAGAGTGCATGAATGGATAAATAAGTGGTATGTGACAATTGCTAAATACAGGAATATTTGCCCCCCAGAAGCCTGAAGAGTCCACTTTCCATAGCCTTGGATGCCTTAACTCTAAAGCTCTGGTTTCCTCATCTGCAAGATGGAGATGCTAATAGTAGCCCACAGGGTTGTTGTTAGGATTATTTGGGATGATGCATATGAACAGCTCAGCATAGGGCCTGGATGTGGGAAACGTTCAGTAAATGTTGTCTTTAGAGCACATCAGAGTCTCTTCATTCTGGAATTTTCTTTAGTGTCAGCATGGCTAGAAGAAATGGGATAAACTCCATGACCTGCCAAGATCCTTCTCGACTTAGATACCAATGGACACAGGCGCTCTTACGGTCAGTTAACAGGGGCAGAGACAGGAATGTTAAATTATCTTCCAGAAAATAATAGCTACAAAGCACTATTGAAAATAATGGTTTATTTTCAAGGAGGGGGAAGGAAGAGTTGTTCCTTTCAGAGAAGAACCCTTGCCAGTTTGTTTTGTTAAAAACATGCCCTGACTTTTACAATTTCAAAAACACAGTAAGAAATCAAGTTAAGTAAGAAGCTTAAATATAAATAAAATTTAAGTATTAGTTGCCAAATCATTGTCTATGAGAATAAGTTCAAAATCTATTAATTAGATCTTTAACTCCTGAATCTAAATAATTAAAATTCCTTAACTTTCTAAGTATAAATAAAAAGTTCCATGATAAAGGGAACTGGTATTTTAGTTTTGTTTATTATAGTGCTGCTTGGCAGATGAAGAATCAAGTCCTTGGCTGCGTGACAGGTCACAGTCAGGTTCCCTCCTAACTGGGTCACTGGAAATTAGGGCTCATTGTCTAAGCTATTTATACACATATGTAAAGCATGGCCATGTTTGGAAACATGGTACTTACTCTCATACTGTGGCCACCCAACCATTTCAGATTTCTGTTAAAAATTAAACCTTTCAGTTGAGTTGCTTTTTATTCTGATGTCAACATTAACTGTCGTGAGGCTTTTTTTTTTTTTTTTTTTTTAAGAAGGCAATCATGTGTCATTCACAACTCTCTGTCCTTTGTAGTGGTGTTTGCTAGATTCGGGGCATTATTATTATTTGTGTCTTTCAGATCAACTTTGTCCATTTCATCCAAATTTCATCTCTGTTCCAATCCTAGCCATCATAATCAGAGTTAGTATGTATTAAGCAACCATAAGGTTTGGATGACTAAGAATCATCTTAAACATGGAAGTGATTCCATTTGGTTCCAACAAAACCAAGTGAGAATGTCCGACCCTCTTCTACATAAAGATCTATGGCAGGCCAGGTCCAGGAGCTAGCTCCTTCCACAAAGGGTGAGGCCAGGAGGTGATTAGGTTAGTGCTTCTAAATACTTAGCATATGTAAAAATTATCTGGAGAGTTGTGAGAACAAGCATGAACTCCTGGGCTTTCCCCTTCAGAGATTCTTACTTGGTTAAGTTTGTAGGGAGGCCTCATGATATGCACTTCTTACAAGCTCCCCAGGGTCCTGAGGCTGCTGGTACAAGACCCATACTTTGAGAACTACTGCTCCAGCACTAAACAGAACTAAATTAATCATCTAGAAGGTCCAAGTCTTCCAGCCCGCTGTCCTTGCCAGTCACCAAAGAGCCATAGATGAAGGCTGCCGTCAACGGAAACAGGTTCCTCCAGGAGTAAGCATATTAGATTTCCAACATCTATATAATGCTGCTTATCTCTAGGAAAGTCTAATCTTACAACCTTGGATACCAAAACTTCATAGCCACTTTCTTTTTTTTTTTTTTTGAACTAGAATCTCACTCTTTTGCCCAGGCTGGAGTGCAGTGGCACAATCACGGCTTTCCGCATCCTCGACCTTCTGGGCTTAGAGGATTCTTCCGCCTCGGCCTTCCAAGTAGAGGAAACTACAGGCATGCGCTACCACACTCGGCTAATTTTTTTGATTTATTGTAGAGACGAGGTCTTGCCAAGTTGCCCAGGTTAGTCTCAAACCCGCGGGCTCAGGCAATCCACTTGCCTCAGTCTCCTAAAGTGCTGGGATTACAGGCTGAGCCACCGAGCACGGCCATGTTTTGATTTTTTGTAGAGATGAGATCTCATTATGTTGCCCAGGCTGGTCTTGAGTTTCTGTACTCAACTGATCCTCCTGCCTCAGCCTCCCAAAGTGCTGGGACAGAAGGCATGAACCACTGCACTTGGTCAATAATCACTTTCTTACTTAGAACTCTGGCAAATCATCACAGCTCATAAACTCATAAAGAAACTGCAACGGTTTGCAATCACCATTTATTCAGATAGACAGAGACTGTTCAAACAGTGGGTAACCCTTAAGTGGCTAACTGCATGAGCTGAGGAGTCCAAAATATGAATGCACCATATTTAATAGTCCCCCAATTAATAAACATGTAAGTTTCTGCCCCTAATTTTTCACTGTTATAAAAACTATGATAGTCTTGGCACGGTGGCTCATGCCTGTTATCCTAACACTTTGGGAGGCAGAGACTGGAGGATCACTTGAGCCCAGAGTTCAAGACCAGCCTGGACAACACAGAGAGACCTTGTCTTTACATAAAATCAAAAAATTAACTGGGTGTTATGGCACACATCTGTATTTCCAACTACTGGGAGGTTAAGGCAGAAGAATGGCCTGTGCCCAGGAGGTCAAGGCTATGGTGAGCCAATGATCACGCCACTGCATTCCAGCCTGAGCAACAGGGTGACACCCCCAATCAAAAAAAAATTATGACAAATAAGATACTGGGACATATGGGAATACTCTGCCCACTTATCTGGGTATTTCTGTGGAATAGATTATTAGACATTGAACTGGATCAAAGGTTATTGTTACATTCTTTATGATATATAGTGTCTTCATTTCTTACGTTCCAATTTCAAGTCTGAATGTCTTCCAAAAAGAGGCCTCTGAAAGAATTCAATACTACTCCAAAAATCCCAGCAGGTTCTTGGCCTGACATTTTATAGATTCCTTAATTTATAGTGTATACACATTCAAATAAAACCAGCAAATGCATTAACTTTAGTATAGTTCATGTGAGCTGGTCAGTTAACAGTATTTATTAAGTGCCAACTTCTGCTAATACATGAAAGAAATGAAAATATTAAAAAGAAAGAAAATCTGGTTTCTGATCATAGGCCAAAGTACATAAAAATTTTATCTGTTGGAGATGGGACCAAGATGGCTGACATGAGGCAACTAAAGTGAGTTTCTCTTACAAAGTAAACCAAGATAGAGTTTCTTCAGCATCCAGAGAGAAATGGATCCAGCAGCAAGCCCCACAAGTCTCCAAAGGAGTGATAATAATCACTCAGAGCAAAAAAGAATAAAAAAACCCCACCGACCTGGGCTGGAACTGGCCAGACTCATGCCTGCACCACCACAATCTACCACAGTTTCTAGAAGCAGCGGGGAAAATGAGTGAGGGGAATTTAGGAGTTCTGTGCTCCTGCTGCAAACCTGCAGGACACCCTGAGCTTCATGGGACTCCAGTCCCTCACAGGAAACTGCCTGACCCACTGCCATGCTCTGCCATGGAGTAGTGTAGGAAAAAAAAGCAGTCCCAGCCACCATTTCCCAGAAATTCAACTCTTGCAGGTGGAGCTTGGGGTAGAAAGGCCCCAAAGGCAAACTCCAAGGCTGCAGGCAGTTCCTGGCTGGGTGGTTTTCCTGAGAACACCTGAGGCCCTGAGGCCAACTGTACTTTGACATTCAAGATAGATCCCAGATTGCTTGAGGCCAAAGTGGGGGACAAGGGGGGGAGCAGTTGCCATAGCAAGTTCTCACTCCCTTGTGAACTCATCTGGGCCTGCTCTGCACATTACCCCAGTGGCCTGGTTCTCCCTCCTGTTCCCTGTTGGGGCAGCCAAGAGTGCACACTTGTAGGGTGTTTCAAGTCCTTTGCCCCGCAATACCCCAGAAGGCTTGAAATAGATAGAGAACTTGGGAAATACCCAGCACCCTGCCCTTAGCTTAGGCTGAGGGGACACTTTGAGCAACAGTCACCAAGGAGAAACCCTACAACCACCATCACAGATGACTTTCTTCTACAAGTACTACCTCCTGGCCTGAGGTCAACAGTACAGTCCACCAAATCAGATACAATACCTCAGCTTTGAGGTAAGCCTGATCCCAAATGCCAGCTAATAACACTTTCCAAGCTACTCTGGCCACTCAGGATGCCATGAGACAGTTCAGGTACACAACACAGGGCTGTCACATCTGACAACTAAGAAACCCACCACACTAAGGCTATATATAACTAAGAGAGCCCTGCAATGCCTACATCAGCCCCCTGCCAACTGCAAATAGGAAGAAATCTTCTGCCCAAATGTGAAGAAACCAGAAAAATATAATTCTGGCAATATGAAAAAACAGAGTTCTTTAAGACTGCCAAAAGACCACACCAACTCTTCAGTAACAAAACCTTGCCAAAATGAAATTTTTGAAATTACAGGTTGATTTTAAAATTGTTCAATAAACTTCAGGAGAAAATTGAAAGTCAACATAAAGAATTAAAAAAAAAACAAAAAAAAACTATTCAGGACACGAATGAAAAATTCTCCAAAGAGATAGATACCTTAAAAAAAAAAAAGCTGAAATTCTGGAAATGAAAGAAGCATTTAGGGAAGTAAATATTGCAGTGAAAAGTTTTAACAGTAGACTAGAAGAAGCAAAAGAAAGGCTCTCAGAACTTGAAGAGAACAAAGAACTTGGAACAAAGTCTCCAAGAAATGAGGGATTAAGTAAAACATCCAAACCTAAGAATCATAAGTGCTCCTGAGAAAGAAGAGAAAGCAACAGGTTTGGAAAACCAACATGAGGAATAACAGAGGAAAACTTCCTTTGCCTTGCCAGAGATCTAAATGATCAGATACAAGATGCCCAAAGAACTCCCAAAAGATTCATTGCCAAAAGGTCATCCCCAATGCACATAATCATCCAACTATGCAAAGTTAATGTAAAGGAAAGAATTTTAAGAGAAGTGATAAAAAAGCATCAAATAATTTACAAAGGCAGATCTAGCAGACTAACCGCAGCCTTCTCAGAAGAAATCCTACAAGCCAGAAGGGATTGGAACCCCATCTTCAATCTCCTCAGAGAGAGTAATGGTCAGCCAAATATTCTGTAGCCTGCAAAACTAATTTTCATAAATGAAGAAGACATGAAGTCCTGCCAGACAAGCAAATGCTGAGGGACTTTGTCACCACTAGACCAGCTCTGTAAGAAATATAGAAAAGAGTTCTAAATACTGACACAAAAGATCAAAACACAGCAGTAGAAAAACACTGGAATTAATTTAAAGGTATTCTGAAGAGATCATCTAAAATTCTAATAAATGAACTGAAAAGGAAAACTAAAAAAAAAGAAAAGAAAGAAAAACACTGGAAATCATAAAATTCACAGACTTTATGGAACACCAGCACAATAGAGAAAATAAATAAATAAATAAAGCAACCAAGTAACAACCAGTATGATGAATAGAATAATACCATACCTATCACTATTAACTTGGAACATAAATGGTCTCAATGCTCCACTAAAAAGACAGAGACTGGCAGAATGGATTTAAAAAACACAACTCAAATACCCGCTGCCTTCAAGAGATCCATTTAACTCACAAAGACTTCTACAGACTCAAGGTAAAGGGGTGGGGAGAAATATTCCATGCACATGGAACACCAAGCTAGCAGGAATAGCCATTTTCACATCAGATAAAACAAAACTTAACAACAGCAAAAAAAAAACCCCAAAAACACACACATAAAGATGACTATTAAATAATGATAAAGGGATCAACCCAACAAGAAGACATAACAATTTTAAATATATATGTGCCTAACACCAGAGCCCCAGCTTTTTAAAACAAATTCTACTAGACCTAAGAAAAGAGATAATTAGCAATACAATAATAGTGGGAAACGCCAACATTTCAATGACAGCAATAGACAGATTATCAAGGCAGAAAGTCAACAAGGAAACATTGGAGTTAAACAGGACTCTAGAGGAAATGGAACTAACAGATAGCTACAGACCACATTACCCCCTGAGAACTGGAATAAGGCAAAGATGCCCACTTTCACCACTGCTATTCAACATAGTACTTGAAGTCCTAGCCAGAGCAATCAGGAAGGGGTATCCCAATTGGAAAGGAGAAATCAAACTCTAGGTATAAGATTATATCTAAAGAACACTAAGAGACTATTCCAAAAGACTCCTGGACTTGATAAATGAATTAGGTAACATTTCAGGATACAAAATCAACACACACAAGTCAGTAGCACTGCTATACACCAACAGCGACCAAATTGAGACTCAAATAAAAAACTCAATTCCATTTACAACAGTGGCCAAAAAACTAAAATACCTAGGAATATATTTAACCAAGGAGATGAAAGAGCTCTATGAGGGGAATTAACAGAACTCTGATGAAAGAAATTGCAGAGGAATGGGAGGGGGAGAGAGGTGAGATTAACAGTAGCAAATATCTGTCTGGGGACAGGGAAACACCTCTTATCAACACGGTGCCTGAATGAAACGTAATTGTATACTTAACCCTTAACTGTACCCCACAAAACCATAATAAAAAATATTAAAAAAAAAAAAGAAATTGCAGAGGACACAAACAAGTGGAGAAATATCCTATGCTCATGGATTGGAAGAATTAATGTTATTAAAATGACCATACTACCCAAAGTAACCTACAGATTCAATGCAATCTCTATCAAACTACCAACATTGTTTTTCACAGAAGTAGAAAAAACAATTTTAAAATTCATATGGAACCAAAAAAAGCCAAAATAGCCAAAGCAAAAACAATAACTCCATTATTAAAAAGTAGGCAAACATCTATAATACTGAGTGATCTATCACAGAAACAAAGAACTGAGTACTACATGTTCTCACTCATAAGTGGACCTTGAACAATTATCATAATATTATAAGAAAGGAATTGGCAGTAATGGGAAACTGCCAGAGGAGGGGGAGGCACACCTCATCAACAAGGGTACCTGCATAATGAGCATTTGTATACCTAACCCTGAATTGTGCCCCCCATATTTAAAATAAAAAAATTTTAAAGTAGGTAAGAAATCACAAACAGATATCTCAAAAGAAGATACACCAACAAAAAAAGTTGAACCTAAATACAGATGTATACTGTGTATTCAACTAAAATTTCTATGAAGGTAAGATATGGACTGAGCTTAGTTCTGGATAGATTATCACCTTTTAACAGCTTATATTTGGTATCCTCTTAGTGATCCAAATTAAAAATAAAATAGACATGATATTGTTTAAAAAATTAAAAAACAAAAAATTTGAAAAAAAGATATACAAATGGCCAACAAACTATGAAAAAATGCTCATTATCACTCATGATCAGGGAAATGCAAATTAAAACCGCAATGAGATACCACCTTACACCAGTTAGGATGGCCATTAAAAACTTTTTTAAAAATGGATGGATGTGGAGAAAAAGGAACACTTGTATACTGTTGGTGAGAGTAAATTACTACAACCTCTATTGAAAGCAGTATGGAGATTGCTCAAAGAACTAAAAGTAGATCTACCATCCGATCCAGCAATCCCACCACAAGGTATCCACTCTAAGGGACAGAGGTCGTTATATAAAAAAGACACCTGCACTCGCATGTTCACTGCAGCACAATTCACAATTGTAAAGATGTGGAATCAACCTAAATGCCCATCAACTAATTGGTGGATACATAAAAAAGAATGAAATCATGTCCTTTGCAGCAACACGAATGGAGCAGGAGATCCTCATCCTAACTGAACTGACTCAGAAACAGGAAACCAAACACCACATGTTCTCACTCATTTGTGGGCACTAAACAGTCAAAAAGATGGAAATGATAGACACTGGAGACACCAATAAGAGGGTAGAGGGGTGGGGGCTAGGAATCAGAAACCACCTATGGGGCACAGTGTTCATTATCTGGGGAATGGGCCACCTGAGACCCAATCCCTACCACCACACAATATGTCCATGTAGCAAACATATATGCGTACCCTCAATATAAAAATATTGTGACAGACTACACAAGTGTTATATACTGTGGCTGGTATTATTTTTATTATTACATGCTGTTGTTGGCATTATTATTATTATTAAATTTTGAAACTTAAACTTCCATAACAATTGTTTTGCATGAATGTCTAATATAATAAACATTTCAGTATTAAAAAAAAGTTTTATCTGTTGAGAAGGTACATGCTCCAGCTCCGTGGCACTTTCTCAATTCCTGTAACCAGCTGAGCTGCCTCGCTCTGCAGGGCCTTGAACATCTTTTTTCTACTCATTTTGATGTTCCCATTCCCATTTCCCTAGAAACTTGGCATAAGCATCATTTCCTCAAAGAAGCATCTCTTGGCCGGGTGCGGTGGCTCACACCTGTAATCCCAGCACTTTGGGAAGTCGGGGAGGGAGGATTGCTTCAGCCCAGGAGTTGGAGACTAGTCTGGGCACATAGCAAGACTCCATTGCTACAAAACATAAGAAAATTAGCTGGACACGATAGCATGGTCCCAGCTACTCAAGAAGCTGAGGCAGAAGGATCCCCTGAGCCCAGGAGGTTGAGGCTGCGGTAAATTGTGATGGTGCCACTGCACTCCAGACTGGGTGACAGTGAGACCTGATTCAGAAAAAAAAAAAAAAAAAAAAGCCTCCAGTCTGGGTCAGGCTCCTCATTACATGTTCTCCCAACACTCTTTTCCTTCAGAGAACTTTGTCATTATAAACTCATTAGACTGAGTATATTATTAACAACGACCTTCCTCACTAACCTGTAAATTCCAAAAAGACCAGGGACTGAGTCTGTGTTTGTTTTTATTACCATTCTACCCATGATGTCTAAGTAACTGGCTTATAGTTGAAGCTCAATAAATACTGAGGGAGAGAGAGAGAACAGAAGGAATAGATATGAATATATTACTTCCAAGAGATTTAGGCAAACATAAATATTTCTTCTGACTACAGATCTATAATAGGTATAATAGGATATTTAAGTTTTCAGTCTTTACAAAAGTAATAATACCATCAAAGGAAATTTTGAAAGTGAAAAATTCATCCTTGTATCAACTACCCTAAGAGAACAGCTATTTTTTTTGCTTTTCTAATCTTTGTCCAAATGCATATTTTTATAAAATATAATTACTCATGATATTAAGAGACTAGAACTGGAAACAAAATTTTATGTGACAGTTTTTACCTGTAGAAAAAGTTATCATTGATATAAAAACAAACATAAAATAAATATTATAACTTTCAAGGCTAGTCAATAGGAAATGAAATTGTAAGTGCGTGATTTGAACATACTGTATACTCACATTCTGGAATCTGGGTATAGTATTACACACCTGTTTTTGTAAGTTAGGCGAACAGTTCTTGTACCTTCACATTTTCCAGGCTGTTGTTCTTTGGAAGCCTGTTCCCATTTAGAAATAATGTCACAAATCTAGAAGAGAAGTGGAAAACTGAGATTTACAGGACTTTCCAAATCATTTTTGGAAGACCAGTGTGTCTGTAGATTGAACACTGCAATGAATAGGATCACACCAAATGTACTGGAGCTTTTTGTTTTCAGATTCTGTGCAGCTGAGTTGAGATTTCATTATAAATTGCTCTTTGGTCCACTTATCCTTCTGGACACACATTAACTTTGGACTTTGGCCATGCATGCATTTTTAGTCAAAAAGGAATCTTAATGGAGGAATGCATGAAATTGGAAACAAGAAGATTCCTGAAATTTTTTCCTGATTAGGTCATTGAAGAAGCCACTTTTCCACCTTCTGAGTTTATAAAGATGGGAATAACTGAAGTCATATCAGAGACATCTGAACTATAATATAAGGAAAGGGTCGACACCCAGTTCTAGTTATTTGGTTTTGGGTAAATAATTTTCCTCTCTAGGTGTCAGTTTCCTCATTTACAAAGTAAGTAAAATGTTTCTCTAAGGTCCCTGGTGGTTCTATAAATCTATATTTCTAATGGTTGCCATCATTAAATGGAAACTTCATGAAACTTATTTAACTATGATCTGGAAAAGATTTTTTTTAAATGCCCCTTTCTTTGTTTCTACAAGTGCCTTTTGTACACATTTTTCAAAGTTCAGTTCAGCCTTCCCTAATTCCCAATGCTGACTTAATCCCGTCCTCTGTGAAAAGTTCACAGCACTCTTACCACACTTATCACTTTCAACCCTATTTTAAGTTTATCAGTGTGTAAGGTTGTTCTTCCCTAAGTAAATCTGAAGTTCACTGACTATTTCTGGTCCTTTTGTATTCCCCATAGGAGTTCAGTCAGTCTTTGAGACCCAATAAATAGCTCAGGAAATATTGCTGATTAAGTGGAAAAAAAAAAAAAAAAGAAAGCCATTTTATTAGCACTTCTATACCTCTACCCTTATCAAACTAATATTTGTTTATTTTGGTATAATTATTACCATGATTTATTTTTTTCCTCTCTTTAACATGGAATACGTGTGTGTAGACATTGTATATTGAGAATGCTATGGCTTTAACAAAGTTTTGTGATTTTTTTTAAACTTGTGGCGTTTAGACAACTTAAAGTTTTTGAAAACTTCTGAGCTAAACTTCACACAAAGACTAAAGAGTAGTTTCTTTGATGTTTGCTGGGTTTGACTGCTTTCACCTTGATATTTCCTTGAAGACAATACTCTAAATCTCTGCCAGAGGGATCGTCAGTGAACAGTGCAAATCCAGACTGTGCTGGCTTTCTCATTCCGGTGTCCTGGTTCAAAGTATTCAAAAATTCTTCCACTGTGGTGGATGCATCAAACCCAACTACCTACACAGAAATAACAAAGTAGTCCTCTTAATAAGAAATACGTAAATTCAGACTGAGACTTCAAGGGTGAAATGGGGCATAGGTGATGCAAGATTAATAATAACATATATTTCTCTAGGTGCTCTAACATTTTCCCCAAAACTCTACTGGAGAAAAGGAACACAGTTAACTCAGTAGTCAGCTTGCTGTAAGAACTCAGAAACCTCAGCTTCAGCCAACAGACATGAATCCAAAACAGAATGATCATTTGAAAGCTATAAACATCTTGCAAAGATATGACACACTCATTAGAAGCAAACCAAGAACTATAGAACAATATGCAATTCTTAGGTAAATGAAAGGAAATAAACAAAAAATGCACTTAAATAAATGAACAATTTTATGTATTTAATGTTTTTTATTTTTTATTTTTTATTTTTTGAGTTGGAGCCTCACTCCGTCGCCCAGACTGGAGTACAGTGGCCGCTCCCGGCCACCGCAGCCTCGACCTGCTGGGCTCCAGCGATCCTTCCGCCTCAGCCTTCTAAGTAGCTGGAACTACAGGCGCGCGCTACCACGCCCGGCTAATTTTTTGATTTATTGTAGAGATGAGGTTTCACCAAGTTGCCCAGGCGGGTCTCGAACCCGTGGGCTCAGGCAATCCACTCACCGCAGCCTCCCAAAGGCGTGGGATTACAGGCTGAGCCACCGAGCCCGGTTATGTTTCTTTCTTTCCTTTTTTTTTCTTTAAGAAAGCAGAATTTATCGAAAGGACAGAAAAACTCTCACAGTGGGAGGGGACCCGAAGGGGTTGCCCAAGTTTGTTCCTTTTTTTTTTTTTTTTTTTGAGTTGGAGTCTCACTCTGTCGCCCAGACTGGAGTGCAGTGGCCGCTCCCAGCTAACTTTTTGATTTATTGTAGAGATGAGGTCGCGCCAAGTTGCCCAGGCAGGTCTCGAACCCGCGGGTTCAGGCAGTCCACTCACCTCAGCCTCCCAAAGGCGCGGGATTACAGGTCTTTAACAGACAGTTAAGTATCTGAATTCTGTGACAAAAGGCTAATGGCTACAAAGACTAATTGCTAGTTTGGGAATATGTTTGCTTCAGTTAGTAAGTGAGCATCTGGATCTGAAAATTGGGAGGACCCGGGACCCAGAGATGTTTCCCCAGACAATTTCTGAGATTTTAAAAGACACTAAAATTGTCACACCCAATGTTAGTAATTATTTTCACACCTAGCAGGTACACTGATGGTGAAAAACCCAAACCAAAGCATTTTTTATTTCTCCAACAGAATTATAACAGCAGTGAAACCCATCCTTTTTCTAACTTAGTACAGATGTGTTCTTCATATGAATCCTTTCAAGCAAAACTGTTTCAAAACTCAGCTGTTTTTTGGGAGGTGGAGGCGAGAGGGTTGCCCGAGCAACCTCGCGAGACTTCATCTCTACGATAAAAATAAAAAATTAGCTGGGCATGGTGGTGTGTGCCTGTCGTTCCGGCTACTTGGGAGGCTGAGGCAAAAGGACTGTCTGAGTCCAGCAGATCGAGGCTGTGGTGGCCGTGATCATGCCACTGCACTCCAGCCTGAGACAGAGTGAGACTCTGACTCAAAAATAAATAAATAAAAACTCGGCTGTGTTGACAGAAGATCTAATATATTTGCATGTTATCACTGCCAGGGGCTGACGAGGGTACACAGCCAGCCTCACTTGCCCATTCTACAGAGGTTATCCACGGGATTCTCAGCAAGGCATGTTTTCATGGGCAAAAACGCTAACCTACCTGATAAATTCCATTCATGAAGTGCACTGGTATACTGAAGGGCAAAGAATGATGATATGGGTTTCGCAGAAGGGTTGAAAGAATTTCCATCCTTGAGGGTCTCACTTCTCGGTCTCCGTTCTGTTGCGTTCTTTCCACACAGCGCTGGCAGTAAATGGCATATTTTCCAAATTCTGTCCTGGAACATAAAACTTAAGATAAAATCTAAAAATAAATTTAATTGACAACCTAATATATGCAGCCATTAAGAAATCCTTCCTGGGACATTATTACAATGTATTCTGCTAATTTTGACAGTAACTTCTTTTTGAATGACAATATTAAACTGCTGTTAACTTTTCTCAAATTCCAATTTCTTTATTTTTGTAACTGACTCACTCAAAGGTCCCCACAAACATTCTTCATCTTTATTATCTTACAGTCACAAACTGAATTTAAAGTGACCAGTCATATAGTCAATATATAGTGATTTAATATTGATAAATAAAAAAAACCCATTGCATGAAGAATTGTACAGGGTAAAATAAAACATAATGTGGCAGAGATTTCTTTTGAAAAACATGAAGGTGAATGCTTGACTGCTAAACATGGTAAGAACATGTCTTCAAACAAAAATAAAAATATAGTCTCCTTCCTTACCCTATAAAACACTGCACTTGTTCAAAAATGATAAGTATTAAACAGACCACTAGAGCAAATAAACGTGAAAGGTGGATAGAGATTCCAATCTTGTTCTTGTTTGTTACATGTAAGCTTTATTCTGTGTATGAAGGCATATTGATGACACCTCTAAATATATTTGTATTCGAGTGCCTTGTAGGCAGACCCTAAAACGTGACCCTCTGTCTGGGGACGCCTCAGTGACAGCAATTGAAATCACATGACTTAGATCACAGAGGCCCCCAAATGTATTATGAACTGCTGAGTATTTATCTGCGTCCAAGTAGGTTTTTTGTTTCACTGTTTGTTCGTGTTAGTCCCAGAGTCTATGTAAGCAACCTAACGGAAACAGCTTCGCAGACAAAATGACCCTGGGTCCCAGCATAAGAAAGTCCTTCTGCAAGTTGGATTATAAATGTCTTTTTAAGGGAGTAAGAATTCTGAAGTAATTAAAATACATACAATTATACAAGGAGGAAGATTTCCACACAAAAGAACTCAATGTGGAGAAAAGCAGTAAAAGAGAAAACTGAGGAAACAAATTAGTTGTTCTTACTAAATGAATGCCACCCACCAATGCTAAGTCATTCATACTTGAAATACACAGACTTTTCACTTAAAAATATTCTTTGTCAGTTTTTCAAACTTTAACTGTAATCTTCCTTGAGAGATTTATCATAACAAAGGAAATCCTCTCCCAGCGCCACATAAATGACAACCAAAGCCTTCCTGATCAGTACTGTTTTCACACAACTTTCTGAAAATGCACCTGGCAGCGATTAAATACTTGGGGTCTGCTGTAGACTTTCGGAGGCCGCATAAACGGCTCAGCGGGCTGGTTTTCTGCACACCTGGAATCTGCGTTCCTCTTGAGGTGAAGCCTGAGGAGCCACAGGAAAGGATGATGGGGAAGGAAGAGCCCAACGCAGAGTGCCAAGAGCTGCCAGCCCTGGGCAAAGAGAAGCACCATGGGTTAGACACCTGCCAGTCGGAGATGCACGCCAGAATGAGTGTGACCTACAGAGGTTGGGAGAGCAACGGGCTGATCATCTCTTTTAACCCCAAAATGCATTGCTTCTTCCAAATATCCAAGATTGGTTTAGAGCATTTATAATACAATAACAACAACAACAACAAAAACCAACCAACCAACCAAACAAAATACTCTGGGCTGGGCACTGTGGTTCATGCCTGTAATCCCAGCACTTTGGGAGGCTGAGGTGGCAGAAATGGTTAAGCCCAGGAGTTCAAGACTAGCCTGGGCAACATAGTGAGACCTCATCTCCACACAAAATAAAAAAATTAGCTGGGCATAATGGTATGTGCCTGTAGTTCCAGCTACTTGGAAGTCTGAGGAAGAAAGATTGCCTGAGCTCAGGAGGCTGAGGCTGCAATGAGCTATGATGGTGCCACTGCACTCCAGGCAGGTTGGGCAACATAGTAAGACCCCAACTCAAAAACAAAACAAAGCATAAATTCTACATTGGGTCAGATCCACAACCCATCTAGTAGTGTAAATGACTATCTACAACTGAGGTAGCTATGGTGATCCTTTTTGACATCGCGCTCAAAGATTAGGAACATGACTTCTTTTTCGTTCTTTTGTGTATTTACTTATTCATTGAAGCATAAATAAAAGTTTCTGGAAAGGCAAGCAGCAAAATAGTAAAAAGTCGTATGCCCAAACCAAAACCAACCTGCCCATACATACATACATGTATAAGTGACACATATAAATAAGGGACAAGTATCAACATACTAACAGAGGTTATCTTTAGGTAACAGGATTACATGTGATTTTCATTTTTCCTTTGTTCTGTTCTGTATTTTCCTTTTTCATTAAGCAAGTATAACTTGTTTTTTTTTTTTTTTTTTTGAGTCAGAGGTTCACTCTGTCACCCAAGCTGCAGCAGTGGCACACTCACAGCCACCGCAGCCTCAAAGTGCTGGGCTCAGGCAACCCTTCTGCCTCAGCCTTCCAAATAGCAGGAATTACAGGCATATGCCACCACACCCAGATACTTTTTAAAATTTATTTATTGTAAAGACAAGGTCTCACCAAGTCGCCCAGTCTGGTCTCAAACCCCTGGGTTCAGGCAACCCTCTTTCCTTGGCCTCCCAAAATGCTGGGGTTATCGGCATGAGCCACCATGCCTGGCCAACTTCAGTCATTTTTTAAATGTTGTATTAAAAAGAGGGGGAAACTGGCACTGCGCCCGCTCTTGAGGAACCTACAGTCTAGCAGGAGACAGTTACATACTCAAATAGGAAATGGCAATAAAACTAGTAATTCCATTTATGTTTTAAAAGTATAACCCAATGGAAGGACTAACTTCTGGGGGAGTCAGGAAAGGATTTCCAGGGAATACGTTGCTTGGGCTGGACCATAAAGTCTGCATGAGGGAAGGAGGAGGGGGGATCCAGGCAATAGGAGTACCGTCGGGTGCAAGGTGAGGGATATCTCAAAGGCAGGGGCACCTGACAAATGGGAGCGTCTATTCATTCACTGCATGCTGGAGGCAGGAAGTGGAGAAAGGGGAGGCAGGTGGGCCAGGTTGTGAAGTGCTCTTGATGTGTGTGAAGCCGAAACTTCTGGATCCCTCTTGGGCACAGGTCCCGTCCAAGGCCCTGAGCGAAGGGCCCTGTCAGCTGTGTCTACATGGCCTTATGTTTTTAAAAGTGTGCAAAAGTAATATATTGTTACCTTTTTCTTAAAGAGCATGGTATGAGCTTCAAGTATCACAACACCTGGCTCCAACCCTGAGAGTCCTTTACGCTAGGGTAAGGAATTTCTGATCTATCCTGTGGTTAACACGGTGAATACACAAACATGAAAACAGGCACTCATTAAAGACTACATAAATGACTAAAAAGCACTCTATAATATATTCAGCTGGACTTACCAGTAATTAAGGAGATGTACCCTAAATCAATAGTGAAATATCACTTTTTACCTGGGAATGAATAACTAATTAATTAATTAATTGAGTTGGAGTCTCACTCTGCCGCCCAGGCTGTACTGCAGTGGCACACTCACAGGCACCATAGCCTCAACCTGCTGGACTCAGGGGAACCTTCTGCCTCAGCCTCCGAAGTAGCTGGAACTACAGGCACATGCCATCATACCTGGATAATTTTTTGATTTATTGTAGAGACGAGGTCTGATCAAGTTGCCCAGGCTGGTCTCGAACCCCTGGACTCAGGCAATTCTCTTGCCTCTGCCTCCCAAAGTGCTGGAATTACAGGCATGAGCCACTGTACCAGGCTTTTACCTGGGAAGAATTTACAAGAATTACACTGAATATTGTTGAAGAAATAGGAATATTCTAGAAATGGATTCAAAGAAATTCACTGGAACTGCACACAAGATTTAGGCCCAAAGATGTCTATTGCAGAGGCATTTGTTATAGAAAAAAATGACTGTGAAAACCTAAATGTATATAATTGATGTTAGTGTACACATTAATGTTTTGAAGAATGTTAAAGGATATAGGGGATATGGTTATGTTCTATAGCCTAAAAAGGTAATATGTACACTGTAACTCCAGTAAGATGGAAAACTGAGTGTGCACACATACACATATATGCATTTATATATAAACATATAAATAAATCAGAAGGGACTGGGTGTGGTAGCTTAATTTGTAATCTGAGCACTCTAGGAGGCCAAGGAGGGAAGACCTCTCGAGGACAGGAGTTTGGGAACAAGTCTGGGCAATACAGCAAGATTCTGTCTCTACAAAAATAAATTTTTAAATCAGGCTGGGCACGGTGGCTCATGCCTGAAATCCCAGCACTTTGGGAGGTCAAGATGGGCAGATTTCTTGAGTCCAGAAGTTCGAGACCCGTCTAGGAAACAGCGAAACTTCATCTCTACAAAAAAAAAAAGTTTTGTTTGTTTTTAAATTAGTCAAGCATGGTGGTGAATGCCTGTAGTCCCAGCTACTCAGGATTCTGAGGTGGAAGGATTGCCTGAGCCCAGGAGGTGGAGGCTGCTCTGAGCCATGATCATTGTGACTGTGCCACTACACTCCAGCCTGGGTGACAGAGCAAGACCAAAACGATATGCATCAAAACATTAATGACCATTGTTCCCTTCACACTTTCTGTATTTCTCAAATGTCTATGTGGAATGTGTATCATTCTACGATGAGAAAAACATCACTTTAAATTGCGTGTATTAATATATACCTGCAATGGTCCTGGTTGATTCTGCGGCTGTCTTCGTCTTGTCTGTTTAATAAGCTGACAGCAAATTTCATTCTGTAGCTCAGGATGTGTCAGACAGATTTGCAAAGCACTCTGGGCTAGAGATATGTGGTAATCAATCGCGGGGGAGTCAACTGCAGCATTTATAAAAAGCTGGCAGGTCTGAATTAAACAAAAAAAATGTATTCAAGGTGAGAAATGTTAGATTTATTCTCCATGAATTACACTGATTCTCTTTTCAACAACAGTTTTTGTTTAAAATGATGGGAAAAGATATATTATGATAACACTAATCAAAAGAAATCTGGAGGGGCTACAATAATAGCAGACAAAGTACCTTTCAGAGCAAGGAATTCTGCTGAAGGTAAAAAGGGTCATTTTATAATGATAAAGGGGTTAGTTCATCTAGAGGACACAGCAATCTTAAACACATATGTACTGAATAACAGAGCTTCAAGGTACAAATTAATCTTATTCAGCATATATTTTTCATTTTAGCCAATGCATTCTTCATCTGTAAAAGTTCAATTTCGGTCTTTTTAATATCTTCTATTACTCTCCTTAAAATGCTCATACACTCCTCTACCTTCCTGAACAAATGAAGTATGGTAGCTAGTCTCCAAAATGGTCCTTAATGATCTCCACCCCCTGATCTTCAGACCTTTAGGCAGTGCCCTTCCATATTGTACCAGGGTTGGTCTCTGTGACTAGTAGAATGTGGCGTGCCATTTCTGAGATTTGGTTATAAAAAACAATGTGGCTTCCATCCTAGTCTCTCTCTCTTCTTCCCTCTTAGGTACTTGCTCTAGGGGAAGGCAGTTGCCATGTCTGGAGCCATCAGTTGGAGAGACCCATTTGTGATGCATGGAGGCTTCTTGCCAACAGCCACATCAGAGAGTCTGGAATCCTCCTGCACCAGTCAAACCTTCAGATGACAGCTGCCCCACTAAAGGTAACTTCATGAGACCTTGAGCCAGAACCACCCAGCTAAACTGTTTCCAGATTCCTGATCCTCTAAAACTGTGTGAAATACTAAATATTTGTTGTTGTAAGCCACTCAGTGTTGGAAAAATGTTAAGAAATAATAGACAATACATAGAAATGTCCATGTCTACCATCATTTCTATTATTTCTAAGGATTTTTCTATGATGGCATTTTCTCATCATCTATGTTATACTTAACTCGATTCTCTGTATAACTGGTGATGGTTGACTGGATGCAGATGTTGTAAACTTTCTTTTTTTTTTTTTAGATTACAAAATATAATTTATTTAAAAGTAAATGAGAGAGAGCGAGAGAGAGAGAAGATTCACCCCCACAAGGTAGGGGAGGGGAACATTGTGAACTTTCTATTGCTGGGTGCTAAGTTCTTTTGTATTTTTAAAAATATTTTGTAACTTCATTCTGAGACACAGTTAAATTACTTGTTAACAGTTTGCTTCTTTACAAGTTCTCTTAGGGTGGACCAGAAGAGCCTTTAGGGTAGGACTATCTGGGGTCCATTACTGAGGCAATAACTTTCTGAGTACTCAATGTCATGGCCAATGTGGCAAGAGATCTTTCCATTCTAGATGATGGGGAAATGAACTATTTCCAGCTGTGTGAACTCCAGGAATTTCTTTGCCTATTCCTTTTCGGTAGTTCTTTCCCCAGTCTCAGGTAGTTCATTCTCTCTCTCTCTCCCTCTCTCTTCCTCTCTCTCACACGGACCAGTTCTTAGATAAACACTGGAGGCAAACACTTTGATGCATATCTGCAGGTCTTTGGAGCTCTCTTTCTCCCTCTCTGATTGAACAAATATCAGAAATATTTTCTCTCTCTCCTCAGCCCTGTGAATTCTAACTACCTTGGACTTCTCAAATTCTGAACTCTGTCTCGGCAACTCAGGAAGACTGCAGGCTCTATTTGGGGCTCCCTCCCTGCACTGCAGTCTTGAAACTCTCTCTAGACATTAAGATGCAGCAATCCCAGGGCTTACTTCCTCTGTTTTCCCAAAACTCTGTCCTGCACTGCCTATGTTCAATGGCTGGAAACCACTGGCATTACGGGTAAATCCAATCCCCACTGCTCCATCGAGTCCAAAAGAAGAAATTCTTCCTTCTATCTTCTACTGGTTGTTTGTACATATACAAGCTTTTTGTTTCTGCTTGTTTATTTTATATCTCTCTTATACAGTTTTATTTTTGTTTGTAATGGTTTTTTAATTTGTTTGCTTGGGTTTTTTAGATATACAGTCACAACATCTGTAAATATTTTCATTTATTGTCTAATTATACAGGTTAGTCCTCTAATAAAATGTTAAATAATAATGATAAACTTTACATAATTTATACTTTAATTAAAAAGTTTAAAAAATTATACAGAGGAATATTCTTGTCCTATTCCTCACTTTACTGGAAACATTTCTAACATTTCTCCATAAAGCATATGTGCTTTTAGCTAAGACAAAAAAATAGTATCATGTTAAGGAAGTATCTACCCATTGCTATTTTATGAATGCTGAATTTGTTAAATACCTTTCAACATCTATAAAGAAGATTATCTAACTAATAATAAGCAATATTAATAGCTATTATAATATTTGACCATCCTTGATTTTCTAGGATAAATTCCTTAGTCATGATTTATTTTTTCCATTTTAAAAATTATATCGATACATAATAGTTGTATATATTTGTGAAGCAAATGACTTTTTTGATACAAGTAAACAACACAAAATGATCAAATTAATCAGGATACTCATCACCTCAAACATTTATCATTTCTTTGTGTTGGAAACATCAAAATCTTTTCTTCTAGCTATCTTGAAATAAACCATAAAGTCTTGTCAACCATAGTTGGCCTAACGTGCTGTTGAACACTAGAACTTATTCCTTCTCTCTACCTATATTTTGTACCCACTAACTAATCTCTCTTCAACTCCCTTCTCCTTCCCCTTCCCAGTCTCTAGTAACCCACATTTTATTCTCTGTTTCCACGGGATTCACTTTTGTCTTTTTGTGCCTGGCTTATATCATTTAACATAATGTCCTCCTGTTCCATCCAAGGTACTTAAAATAACAGGATTTCATTTTCCCTAGTGGTTGAATAATATTCCATTTTGTGTGTGTGTGTGTGTGTGTGTGTGTGTGTGTGTGTGTGTGTGTGTCAGAATTTCTTTATTCATTCATCCATTGATGGACACATGTTGATTCCGTATCTTGGCTATTATGAATAGTGCTGCAATAAACATGGGGGTGTGGATATCTCTCTGATATGTGGTTTCTTTCCTTTTGGATATACACCCAGCAGTGGGATTGCCGGATCACACAGAAGTCGGCTGGGGAACCCCCACACTGTTTTCCAAAGTTGTTTTACTGATTTGCATTCCCACCAACAGTGCATGAGTGTTCCCTTTTCTCTGCATCTTTACCAGCATGTTATTTTCAGTCTTTTTCATAAAAGCCATTCTAACAGGTGTGAAGTAATCTCTCATTGCGCTTTTTATTTGCATTTCCCTGATGATTAGTGATGCTGAGCATTTTTTCATAAAACTGATGACTATTTGTATGCCTTCTTTTGAGAAATGTCTATTGACATCTTTTGCCTATTTTTTAATCAGATGTGTTTTTTGTTTGCTATTGAGTTGCTTGCATGAGTTAATGTTCTTCTGAGACTAGATTTTGATTGCTAATATTTTATTATTTTTTCATAAAATGTCCTCTATTTTGTACAGTCTTTGCTGGGGTTTGGTATCACAGTAATACGTATCTCACAAAGAATACGGTGATCAATGATGAGTGAGGACTACTTTCTAAATAGTGCCAAGTCAGGAAGCAGTGGAAATGGGAAAATAAAACAAAATTGGCCATGTGCTGACAACTGTGGCCTGAGTGATGGGTACCTTGGACCTCATTATCATATTCTTTCTAGTCTTACATGTGTTGGAAATTTTCCAAAAGAAGAAAAAAATTTTGGAAAATGTCTTTCTTTGTCTATGATTTGGGACCATTGAAATTATCTACACATAAACTTTGGTTAATTCTCTTGTTTAGATTTTTATTGTCCTGTGATATCAATTTTTGTCATTTTTAAAATAAAATTGATCACCACATCCAGATTTTCAAATATATTTGCATAGTCTTTCTTGTTTTATGTATTCTGTAGGTAGATTTTTTTTTTTTTCTTTTGAATCCGAGTATCACTCTGTTGTCCAGGCAGAGTGCAGTAACACAATCATGCTACTGTAGCCTCGACCTGCTGGGCTAAGATGATCCTTCTGCCTCAGGCTTCCAAGTCACTGGGACCATAGGTGTGTACCAGCATGCCCAGCTAATTTTTCAATTAATTGTAGAGATTAGGTCTTGGTCTTGCCATGCTGCCCAGGCTGCTTTCAAACTTCTGGGCTCAGCCAATCCTCTTGCCTCTGCCTCCCAAAGTGCTGGGATTACAGATGTGAGCCCTGCATACAGCCTTACAGGTAGATTTTTTTAAAAAATTTCATTATAGAAATTTTAAAAATGAACAAAAGTAGAGAGACCAGTATAATGATCACCCATCTATCCATCACCCAGTGTCAATAATTCTCAGCACTTTGCCAAACTTGTTTCATTCACCACCTCCTCACCTCCACTTTTTTGGGAGCATTTTAACATGTATCATGTTACTTTAGGAATACATACTTCAGGCTGGATATCCAATTATTAAAGACTTTTTTCCATAGCCATCATGCCATCATCAGAACCCATAAATTTGTGTGTGTGTGTGTGTGTGTGTGTGTGTGTTGGAGTCTCACTCTATCACCCAGACTGGAGTGCAGTGGCCACTCCTGGCCACCGCAGCCTCGACCTGCTGGGCTCCGGCGATCCTTCCGCCTCAGCCTTCCAAGTAGCCGGAATTACAGGCATGCGCTACCACGCCCGGCTGATTTTTTTATTTATTGTAGAGATGAGGTCTTGCTGCCCAGGCGGGTCTCGAACCCGCGGGCCCAGGCAATCCACTCACCTCAGCCTCCCAAAGGCGCGGGATTACAGGCTGAGCCACCGAGCCCGGCTGATTTTTTTTTTTTTGAGTTGGAGTCTCACTCTGTCGCCCAGACTGGAGCGCAGTGGCTGCTCCTGGCCACCACAGCCTCGACCTGCTGGGCTCCAGCGATCCTTCTTCCTCAGCCTTCTAAGTAGCCGGAATTACAGGCATGCGCTACCACGCCCGGCTGATTTTTTGATTTATTGTAGAGATGAGGTCTCGCTGCCCAAGCGGGTCTCGAACCCGCAGGCTCAGGCAATCCACTCACCTCAGCCTCCCAAAGGCACGGGATTACAGGCTGAGCCACCGACAATAATTTCATAATATTATCCCATAAACAAAAGAATTTTTTTTTTGAGATGGGAGGAATGTAGGCAAGAAGAAGCCTAAAGAAAGGAAGGGATTGGTGCTCAAAGAAACAAGGGAAAAATAAAGTACCAAGATCCTGGTGTGGAAACAAGACTTGAAGCCATAGAAGGTTCACGTCCTGAGACTGGAGGAGTGGAAGAGAAAACAGATGAAAGACTGCCTGTTGAGGAAAGGGATACGAAGTTGACATGTCTGATGTCTTCTAACTTTCTCATTGAAATAGAAAGTAAGTTTCTCAATTGCATTACTAAGTAGGAAGTTTGAAGGGGGTGTGACTAATGACAAACAAAAAGACAGTTAGCCATGAGGGAATGAAAACCACGGATTTATACTGGCTCCAGGCTACGTGGTGGTTTGAAGTTCTCCAACAGTGCCCATCTGGTTATCCTGGGAATGGACAACATGGCATTGATCTAACTTGGGATCTGGCTGAAAAGTGCAGAGAAGTATGGGCTCCAGGGAACCATGAGTGGAATAAGAGTAAACCAGTCTGGATAAGGAAGGAAGAGCCAAGAGGCAGTTATCATGATCTCAAAGAAAACACATGGCTCAGAACAAAAGTCTTAGAGATGACAAAAAAGATAGAAGAGTTAAAAAAAATAAGGCAGGGCACGGTGTCTCAAGCCTGTAATCCCAGCACTTTGGGAGGCCGAGGCAAGAGGATTGCCTGAGCCCAGGGGTTTGAGACCAGTCTGGGCAACTTGGTGAGAACTCGTTTCTACAATAAATCAAAAAATTAGCTGGGCGTGGTAGTGCATGCCTGTAGTTCCAGCTACTTGGAAGGCTGAGGCGGAAGGATCTCCTGAGCCCAGTAGGTCGTCGCTGGGGTAGCCGTGAGCGAGCCACTGCGCTCCAGCCTGGGCGACAGAGTGAGGCTCTGACTCAAATAAATAAATAAATAACCAAATAAATAAATAAATAAATAAAAGAGAGGTGGAGGTAAGAGGATTGTCTGAGCCCAGGGGTTGGAGACCAGCCCGGGCAACTTGGCGAGACCTCATTTCTACAATAAATAAAAAAATTAGCTGGGCGGGGTGGCATGCACTTGTGATTCCAGCTACTTGGAAAGCTGAGGCAGAAGGATCGCATGAGCACAGCAGGTCCAGGCTGTGGTAGCCATAATTGTGCCACTGCACTACAGCCTGTATGACAGAGTAAGACTCTGACTCAAAAAGAAAAAGAAAAAGAAAAAGAAAGGAGCTTGTGGACTAGGATGACGGTTAAAGAAAGAGATATAAGAATGTAAGCTTTTAGTGGGAGCATACTTATACAGAATGGCAGAGTCAGGTGTGGACATGAAAAACGAAAAGGTGAAGTAGACTAAAGGTGGAGCTACTGGAATTAAGAAGGTCAAAACTCTTAAAACCATTGGCACTGCTGAGTGAAGTGATCATATCACCATTTGCAAGATTTAGCATAGAGAGAAAATGAGATGGGAGCCAAAATCCTTCATGACATCTGAGGAGTTACCGGAAGGCAACCGATGACAGAACTGGGAGGATAAAGAGTGACAGAGGGCGGGCTCGGTGGCTCAGCCTGTAATCCCGCGCTTTGGGAGGCCGAGGTGAGTGAATTGCCTGAGCCTGCAGGTTCGAGACCCACCTGGTCAACTTGGTGAAACCTCATCTCTACAATAAATCAAAAAAATCAGCCGGGCATGGTAGCACGTGCCTGTAATTCCGGCTACTCGGAAGGCTGAGGCAGAAGGATCGCCGGAGCCCAGCAGGTCGAGGCTGCGGTGGCCGGGAGCGGCCACTGCACTCCAGTTTGGGCGACAGAGTGAGACTCCAAATCAAAAAAAAAGAGAGTGACAGAGATGAATGACAAGTTTCAAGTGGTCAGAGATTTCTGATAGAGGTTGAGGAACAAGAAATTTGAGAGTTGCTTTGGAAAGTATAGAGAGTACTGACCCCTCTCCCAACACTGAGTCTGAGGTGATGTGAAAATCTTTCCCTTTGAGAAGGTAAAGGGGAAATGATTACTCTGTTTCATATTGCCCAAACCATACATAGTTTATTTCTGTAAATCCCAAATCTTCACTCTGAAAGCATCTTAAATTTACCTGACTTTATTCTATAGATTCTCTTTCTTCCTTTCTTTTTCTTTTTCTTTTTGACTTGGAGTCTTACTTTGTTACCCAGGCTGGGGTGTAGTGGCATGCTCATGGCCACCATAGACCTAACCTGCTGGGCTCAGGCGATCCTTCCGCTTCAGCCTTCCAAGTAGCTGGAATCATAGGTGTGTGCCACCACGCCCTGTTAATTTTTTGATTTATTGTAGAGACAAAGTCTCACTAAGTTGCCCAGGCTGCTCTCGAATCCCTGGGCTCAGCAATCCTCTTGCCTCCATCTTCCAAAGTGCTGGAATTATAGGCGTGAGCCATCGTGCCTGGCTGGATTTTCTTAATATTTTTCATTTTCTTGGAGAGAGTAAAACTTTGTAACCCAAATTATTTTTTCCTATTAAATTACAGTGTTTAACAACATATAACTATGTTACCTTAAATAATTTAATGGCTTCCGTCTGTAGAGCTTCCGATGGCAGTGTTGTCAGAGGAGAAATGATTCCTTCTTTGCTGTGACACAAAGTGGGGTGTCTCCATATCTGAGAGGCTAAATACAGAATAAAATATTAGCAGAAAACTGAACAAACCACTCATCTTGGCCTCCCATTAAATTAGCCCTATGGAGCTTAGCTTATTCAGGCCTGGTTCACAACTGAAGTCACAAAGGTCAGGAAAAACCTTCAACGACATTATTTTATTTTGGTTTTGGGATTCTTATGTTCCTGTTTTGGAATCTAGAAGAGCCGAGTCCTAACTTACTAGGCTGCAACAAGTCCATCAGGACACTATCATATTGCTTAAATGTGCTCAAGACAGCTGACCTAGGGAGAGAGATATCACTACAGGAGGAGCTGAGGAAAGATCTAGAGAAGAAAAGCCAAAGTAGGAAGAGATAGAAAGACAATGAGGAACCAGAAGTGATTTCCAAAATCAAAATCTATTATATTCCTGTGAATACGGCAAATAAAATGTGGTTCCTGTTAGTATGTAAAAAAAGCATAGGAAGAATCTAAATTCTCAATGAGGAAACCTTAGCGATAACAAATTGATTTCAAGCTGGGAGCCGTGTCTCATGCCTGTACTCCCAGCACTTTGGGAGGCGGAGGCGAGAAGACTGCCTCAGCCCAGGGTTCAAGACCAGCCTGGGCAATTTGGCAAGACCTCATCTCTACAATAAATCAAAAAATTAGCCAGGTGTGGTAATGCATGCCTGTAGCTCAGCTACTTGGAAGGCTGAGGCAGAAGGATCACCTGAACCCAGCAGGTCAAAGCTATGGTGGCTGTGAGCATGCCACCATACTCCAGCCTGGGTGACAGAGTAAGACTTCGTTTCAAAAAAATCCAAAAAAAATTCAAATACTATAAAAGAGATAAGTGGCAAATGCATCGGGATGTCACTGTAACATTGATGAAGCACCTTGTATGAGTCAAATGCTCAGCTGGAGGGGGCTGGCTGGGGGATCTCCCAAGGCTAAGGTAGGGTGGCATCCTGTCGGTGAGGACTGCCAAGGAAGGGGGCATTCCAAGCAGAGGAGCAATGAGAACCAAGGCAGAGGGATGTGACAGGATATGCTTAGTGGGGAATGATGATATCCCTGGAGCTGAAGAGCCACCGTGAGAAGCAGTGGAAATGAAAGGTAGAGACACTGTGGGGAAACAGGAACCCACAACGTGAAAATCCCATCAGGTTAAGGGGGCTGGGGCTCATGTCATAAACCATAAAGCCTTCTGTATGTATGAACTTACAAGGTTCCCCTTCTATGTTTAGCAGTTTGCAAACGAGTTGCTCAAATTCAGATCCAACATTGACATTGTTGCTTCCAGCTGCAACAGTCAGATGATAAAGCCAAGTGTCCTTAAAATCAGAACATATTCATCGAAACGTTAGCCAAGATAGAGTTGTGATTATGCAAAGAAACAAACAACCTGCATAAACAGTTGAAAACTATGAGCTGGAAAAGAAACCACTTTTAAAAAATACTTAAACGATAACTAAAAGCCATTGAGTCAAACAGTTCTGGGGGAGGTACACTTGAATTGTGCTCACATTACCTATTCCATTATTCACATCTTTATTATTTTTCACTGATGCTCCTTAGAAAAGCATGACAAAATTAAGGAGAGAAACACTTGTTAAGAGACTAGAATCAATATAACCAGTTAATATTCTCTTAAGAAATACAATCAATTCTATCAAATTTAAAATCTGACTCTCAGAGTAATACATACAAAATACTTTTGAATTCAGAAAATTTGAAGGAAATAATACTAATTTTCCCCCCTCTCCAAGGATAACGACTGGTCTCTTTATTTCCCCTAGGAAAATATATATGTAGATTAGATGTTTACATGGTTGAGTTATACTAAAAATAGAGGGCTGTGGTTCCTGAATTTTACTAATAGAGCATGAGCAGTCCCTTCTTGCTAGAAATTCTTTATAAACAAGTTTTAATGGCTACAGGATATTTTATTTCACATATGAACATACAATATTTATTTAACCCATTTCTTATTACTGAACATTGAGATGGTTACTAATCTCTTAACGATAAAAGATATCACCTGTTAACTAAACAAGTTATGCTATATTTTGTTTGAAATATTTCAAAAATAGAACTATTTTTTAAAAGACTATTATACCCAAAAAGACTATCCATAAATCTTTGGCTGCATTTATGATCATTTCCTTACTATACATTCATTGAAATAGAATTATGATTCTACGATTCTAGTGATGCAAGAATACATTGCTAGGGTTACCTGGCCATGAAGGTAACCCTTGCAACATACTTCCAAAGTACTTTCCAGAGTCTTTACTCCCACCTTGGTGTATGAGAGTGCTGCCTTCCTCACAGTTTCACTAACAATTTTTTAGTATTTGGTCATTTGAGAGACAATAAAAGTGTTACCTTTTTAAAATTTGCATTTATACACCTTTAAAATAAAAAAAATGCATTTCTTTGATTAACAGATGAGTCTAGGCATTAACTGTGAATCTCCTCAGCAAGTTGCTCAATGGGTCCTCTTCCCTTTTTTCTATTGGAAACATAGCACTTTTCAAACTCAACAGGAGATAGTAGAGGCGAGTATCCAGGAACAGGCTCTGTAGCTTAGACAGGGGTCTAAGTACCAGCTCTGCCTTTTGCCAGATGTGTGACGACAAGATGTGCTTCAGTTTTTCCTTCTATAGATGGGACTAAGATCACCTCCCACATGGAGTGATTATAAGAATGAAGAAATACACTTGGCACTTGGTCTGACACATGTGCCCCAAAACACAGATCAGTAGTAACAGTGATAATCTACGAGTTTTATACCTCAGAGATACAGTAGCCATTCAAGAGATATGGTGGTTTTGTCTAATCTTTTTAGTTATATTTATGATTTTTTGATAAAAGAAGTATTTCAATTTTTTATTTTATTTATTTATTTATAGTTGGAGTCTCACTCTGTCACCTAGGCTGGAGTGTGGTGGCATGCTCATGGCCACTGCAGCCTTGACCTACTGGGCTCCAGTGATCCTTCTGCCTCAGCCTTCCAAGTAGCTGGAACTACAGGCATGTGCCACCATACCTGGCTACTTTTTTGATTTATTGTAGAGATGAGGTCTCGCCAAGCCGTGGGCTCAGGCAATCCTCTCACCTCGGCCTCCTAAACTGCTGGGATTATAGGTATGAGCCACTGCACCCTGCAAAAGTATTTCAATTTTTTATAGTCAAATGTATCATAACTTTTACTATGATTTCTTAGATTGCCTATTTTTTAAGAAAATACTTTATTCATAGATTAGATAAAGGCCTTTTTAAAAGCATTTCTACTGAATTATTTTCACTGTTAGATTCATCTGGAAATTCTTTTACTGTATATATGAGATGAAAAACTAAACTAAGTTTTTCCTAAATAGTCAATGTCCTCAATATATAATAAATACACAGTACTATATATTAAATAATATATTACTTCCCCATTAGTCTGTGATACCTTCATCACAAATCACTACATATATGTGTAATACATAAAACAACTAATTTTCCATTGTATCTAAGCCAACATTTCTTTGAAAATGATTCAAAACTATAACATGGAGGCCTTAGATTCACCAAAACAATCCAATCTGAGAATCTACATTTTTAATATAAGGTCCTTTTGTTCTCCACCTTCGTGCACTAATTTCAGCCTTCATACCGCCTTTATCAACAGGATTGAAAAATGACACATTTGAACAAAGCTTGTTTCCAGGGAGGTAAAGAATCTCTGAAGATAGAGCTGAAAGTCTATCACAAAATTTTCTTCTTCATTTGCATAAAATTGATTTGAAAAATATTACCAATACCTGATAATATTGGTCTAAATCATTCTAAATCTACCAACAAGTTTTCAATTACCTTTTCATGCTTGGATCCAATGAGGAGGTAAGTCGGGCCTTGGTCTTTGGGATGGATAACGATGGTGTAATGTGTTGATAACAGACTCCGTCCACTGGCTTCATAGTCTTCATCTGAATCACAAGACCTGTCAACCTCTTCAACTTTGGCCTCCCAGAGTTTGATCTGACCTAAAGGAAACTAAAGTAAATGTTAGTAATGATGAGGAAGGCTCTTTCTAAATCTTTTCCTCCTAAAATCTGTCATACTTCTTTTCATTTTTACCTTTATAAAGCACACCTTTTTAAAAAATGGATATTGGCTGGGCGTGGGGGCTCACGCCTGTAATCCCAGCACTTTGGGAGGCCAAGGTGAGAGGACTGCTTGAGCCCAAGGGTTCGAGACCAGCCTGGGCAACTTGATGAGACCTCATCTTTACAGTAAATCAAGAAAAATTAGCTGGATGTGGTGGTACGTGCCTGTAACTCCAGTTACTTGGAAGGCTGAGGCAGAAGGATTTCCTGAGCCCAGCAGGTGGAGGCCGTGATCGTGCCGCTGCACTCCAACCTGGGCATCAGAGTGAGATTCCAACTCAAATAAATAGATAAATAAATAAAAATTTAAGAATGGATACTCAGAGGCAATTTGACTATCCATATTGTTACAAAAGTCGTAGCAACAACCCAAAAGTCCAATTGTTACATGAAAAAACAATATGAATCCCAGACATTTAACTTTCAAGGAAAAAGCAAAAAGCTACCTCTGTATAGTGGTTCAGACTATTCAGCTGGACTAAAATGGTCCACTGTCTAGTCAAGTAACTAGTAATCATTCAGTCAAAACATTCATTTGACTTTTTTCCCCACAGAATTGATCAGTGATTTGATGAAGTTATTGGATTAAGGACAAATACACAGTCTCAGTACCATCCTAGAAACAAAAAAACACTGTTCCTAAAAAATGACAAGATTAGACAGTTGGTGCAAAGATGAACTATCATCTCAAACTCTAATAAATGAGGCTTGTTCTGAGGCTAAATATATGCAATGTGTCACAAAACAATGCCATGATTTCCTCCATCTTAATTTAAGGATAAGCTGATTTACATTGTTTTATCTCCCGTTTAATGAAATATATATTTTAACCTTCTGCTTTAATTTATACATTTATTAAAAGAAAATACACATTCTGTATCAGATTTACCAGTTCTAAAATATTAGGCCAGGTTTACAGTTGCAATTCTAAAAACGTTCATTCTAACTACACATTTTCTTTTTTTTTAATTATATATATTTTTTATTTTAAAATTGTGGGGTACAGTTAAGAGTTAGGTATACAAATATGCATTGTGCAGGTACCCTTGTTAATGAGGTGTGCCCCCCCTTCCCCAGACAGATATTGACTACCGTTAATCCCACCTCCCTGCCCCTCCCTGCCCCCTCCATAGTTTCCTGCCACTGTTCATCCTTTTCTTATAGTATTACGGAGTTTTTCAAGGTCCACTTATGAGTGAGAACATGTGAATGCTCAGCTCTTTGTTTCTGTGAGAGATCACTCAGTATTATAAACTCCAATTCCATCCAGGTTGCTGCGAAATTCATGATGTTCTTTTTTATGGCCGCGTAATATTCCATTGTGTATATATACCACATTTTTAAATCCAGTCCTGGATTTAAAGATCATGGTTGGTTCCATGATCTTGCTATTGTGAACAATGCTGAGATAAACATATCGCAAGTATCTTTTTTATAGAGTGATTTGAGTTATTCAGGGTATATTCCCAGTAGGGGAATTAAAAATATGGAACGCTTCACGAATTTGCATGTCATCCTTGTGCAGGGGCCATGCTAATCTTCTCTGTATTGTTCCAATTTTTTAGTATATGTGCTGCCGAAGCGAGCACTCACTACACGTTTTCATGCTAAGAATCAGGGCCCACTGCTTGGACTCATCTTCCATTTACACTCATTCCCTGGAGCATCTCAATCAAGCTCACTAGAATAGACTAGCTGCACCCAAATCTACAATTCCGGATTCACTATCTCTATTAGATGTTTGATAGCTTCTCAGTTCCCTTGCTAAATCCTACCTGATTACATGCTTTCTTTCTAGCAGTTTAGGCCAAAATCCTGGTGTCATCACTGATGCTTTTCTGTCACTCATATTTCATTCTTTTTTGGTCAACAAATCCTGTCTGTAAGTCTTTCAGAATCTGTCCAGAATCTGGCTGCCTCTCACTCTTCCATGGCATCACTAAACCACAATCACCTTTGCCTGGACTATTGGTGCAACTTCCTACCTTGTCTCCTTATTCCCTTCAGTCTAATCTTTTCCTTCCTTCCTTCCTTCCTTCCTTCCTTCCTTCCTTCCTTCCTTCCTTCCTTCCTTCCTTCCTTCCTCCTACCTTTTCCTTCCTTCCTTCCTTCCCTCCCTTCCTCCTCCCTCCTTCCTCCTTATTCCCTTCAGTCTACTCTTTTTCTCCCTCCCTCCCTCCCTCCCTCCCTCCCTCCCTCCTTCCTTCCTTCCTTCCTTCCTTCCTTCCTTCCTTCCTTCCTTCCTTCCTTCCTTCCTTCCTTCCGTCCTTCCTGTCAGAGTCTCACTCTGTTGCCTAGGTTGGAGGGCAGTGGACACACTCACGGCCACTGTAGCTTCAACCTGCTGGACTCAGGTGATCCACCTCAGTCTTCCAAGTAGCTGGGACTACAGGAGCGTGTCACCACGCCTGGCTAATTTTTTGGTTTATTGTAGGGATAAGGTCTCACCAAGTTGCCCAGGCTGGTCTTGAATCCCTGGGCTCAGGCAATCCTCTTGCCTCTGCCTTTCAAAGTGCTGGGATAACAGGCGTGAGCCACCGCATGAGCCACCGCACCTGGCCTTCCTTCAGTGTATTCTTATTCAGTAGCTGAAGTTTTCCTTCAGACACAGAGAAGATTGAGTCCTTCCCTGCTCAAAATCCTCCAATGGCTGGTCATCTCATTCAGAGTAAAAGCTGAAGAGTGGCAGAATTTGCCACCCCAAAAGATACCATTTGGGCATAAGGGTTATTTTGAAAAAAAGACTTTAAAAAAAAATGTAGATGCAAGAAGTGCACCATGACTCTTCTCTTTTTCTTCCCAAAGACAAGAGACAAAATCCCCATACGGAAGATGTCCTTCCAATACCAGAAAATGACATTCCTACCATGGAGGATGGGAAGTTGGGGCCAAGGAAATTTACTCACACAAACCTTGTTAAACTTACCCTTATCTTTCTAGCCATTTCTCCACCCAGATAGTAGCCGTAGCCTAAATCCCTTTGACTTGTCACATTTTCACAATTTACTGCTCTCTGTCCAATTCAGTAGACAAGTGTTCAACCCTACTTATGCCTTTAGATCTTTACTGCCTTATGAGGCCTCCTGTGTTGCATAAAACTTGTATTACATAAATTTATATGCTCTCTCCTGTAAACTTTCTTATGTCCACTTAGATTGGTGGCCCGCTGAAAACCCTAAGAAGGTGGAGTTGTTGCCTCCTCTACAAAGCAAGCTTTTAAAAATGGGATGAAGAAAACAAATTCAATCATGATAATAAATGACAATATTATCCTAATTGTGCACTTTAGTTACACCAATCACATGAAAGTCTAGGTTCCATCCTTCACAATATCCAAAGACAGTTGCTCATTTTACCAAAGGATTCCCCATAAATAGCGAAGAGACCTAGTGCTATCATATGTTTTGATTTAACCAAAAAGACGGTGATGCAAATTTAAAATCAATTGTTTTCAAAATATTTATAGCACAAAATGAAGTAGGCCAATACTGATTCACATGTATTCTTAATACTTTTCCAGGAATTATAATGAAAATGTACTCATTTGTCTACATTCTCCTGACTTGCTTCTTTGGTGAACAATGCTACCCATTTCTATTAAATTATTTTTCTGAGTCTGTAATCCCAGCACTCTGGGAGATGGAGGCGAGATGGTTGCCTGAGCTCAGGGGTTCAAGACCAGCCTGAGCAACATGGCGAGACCTCGTCTCTACAATAAATCAAAAAATTAACCAGGCATGGTGGCACATGCCTGTGGTTCTAGCTACCTGGAAGGATCACCTGAACCCAGCAGGCAGAGGCCGCGGTGGTAACGAGCGTGCCACTGCACTCCAGCCTGGGCGACAGAGTGAGACTCCAACTAAAAAAAAAATTAAAATTCTGTTTATAAAAAACAAACAAATCCATGGCTGGCCACATTGGCTCATGCCGATAATCCCAGCACTTTGGGAAGCTGAAGCAGAAGGATCGCTTGAACCTAGGGGTTTGAAGCCGCCCTAAGCAATGATGGCATCACTCACTCCAGTCTTGGTGACAGAACTAGACACTGTCTCTAGAACAAAAAATTTTTTAAATAATTTTTTTAAAAACTCCATATGCTTATTATAGAAATTTGTTAAGTATGAAAACATATTTTTAAAATCAGCTATAATACTATGATTACAGATAATCAATCTGGTATAGTTCTTTTATTTATTTATTCATTTATTTTTGAATCAGAGACTCACTCTTTTACCCAGGCTGAAGTTCAGTGGCATGATCATGGTTCACCACAGCCTCAAACTCCTAGGTTCAAGTGATCCTCTTGCCTAAGTTTCCTGAGTAGCTGGGACTATGGGCGCATGCCACCATATCTGGCTATTTTTTTTTTCTTTTGTAGAGATGAGGTCTCGCTATGCTGCCCACGCTGGTCTCAAACTCCTGGGTTCAAGCAGTCTCCTGCCATGGCTTCCCAAAGTGCTAGAATTACAGGCGTGAGCCACCATGCCTGGCCAGATTCTATTAAATTAATTCTATATTAAGTTTTTTATATCTGGAATAAGTAAAGTGACCTTTGTTTTCCTGACTGATAAATTAGTTAGGATTATACTGAGTATATAATTTTGTGTTGTGCTTTTTCAGACAGCATTTATATGCGAGCATTTTCCCACAATGCTTCAGAGGTATCATTTTTAACAGGTGCTAACCCATTAAATTCTGTGTTAACCCCCATCCCATCAGTGATAATGAGAATAATGGCATACTTTTTTTTTTTTTTTTTTGAGTGAGAGTCTCACTCCGTCACCCAGTCTGGAATGCAGCGGTACGCTCACGGCCACCCCAGCGTCGACCTCCTGGGCTCAGGTGATCCTTCCGCCTCAGCCTTCAAAGTAGCTAGAACTACAGCCGTGTGCTCCCACACCCAGCTAATTTTTTATTTATTATAGATATGAAGTCTCGCCAAGTTGCCCAGGCTGGTCTCAAACCCCTGGGCTCAGGCAATCCTCTTGCCTCAACCTCCCAAAGTGCTGAGAGTACAGGCTTGAACCGCTGTGCCTGGCCTTTTTGTTTTTTTGAATGGCATGCATTTCAAATGCAGCTGGTGAGACCTGAGAACGCAGTCTGTGAAAGGGAACCGAGAAATATTAACTGACCCCACATGGTCACTAGACCCAGAAGTTTAGTCTCATGAACACAGTGAGTCACAGGCTGCTCTTCTGAGGAGCTGACGTCACTACATTAAGCAAGTACCCTTGGTCCTTGTTGGCTCAACCTCTGTAGTTTCAGAATTCCAAAGATGCCACAGAGTACTCAGAATGATGACTGGGCATATATTTCACCTTTGGAAGATATCCCATCTTTTTACCCTGAAAGTGAAAATAACTTAAGTTCTTTTGGGAGAGAGATTAGTTTAAAAATAAAAAACATAGGGGCAGGGCTTGGTGGCTCAGCCTGCAATCCCAGCATATTGGGAGGCCGAGGTGAGTGGATTGCCTGAGCCCGCGGGTTCAAGACCAGCCCAGGCAACTTGGCAAGACCTCGTCTCTACAATAAATCAAAAATTAGCCAGGCATGTTAGCATGTGCCTATAGTTCCGGCTACTTGGAAGGCTGAGGTGGAAGGATTGCCAGAGCTCAGCAGGTCCATCACTGGGGTTACCGTGATTGTGCCACTGCACTCTAGCCTGAGTGACAGAGTGAGTCTCCAACTCAAAAAAGAAAGAAAGAAAGAAAAACATAGAGTATAACAGGCAGATGGATGGACAGATAAGTGGTATCCAGGAATCTGAGGGCCTGGGACAGGAATGGGTTCTTTTTCCTTTCCAGGTCTTCTTTCCTAGTTTGCTGTTCCCTTCTCTCAACCTTACCTGGTATGTCAGAACCTAGGAAAATATCACAAATTGACAGATGGGGGTGGGGGAATGTGGTAGAAGGCTTTTCTCTTCTAGGTCTTAGGAGAATCAAGACCCTTGTAGGTAATAGGCATGTGATTACCTCAATAATAAATTTTACACCAAATTTCGACCTTATCAGAAATTCTAAAGTTTACCTAGTAACAGAAGACTGAAAAGGAAAACGTTAAGCCATGACAAAAAATTACTCCAATTAGCATACTAAAACGCATACATACCTTATCTTCTTGACTACGAAAATAATATAATGTCTTTCCTATCAGTGTACACCAGACTCTCTTGGAATAGCCATGTTTTACCTGAAATCACATTTCAATGAATTACAATGTAGCTCAGAACTCTGACACATGAAAGTATAGCTTATATACTCTACATGAAGTTTTACAGGTATCTAGTTGGTCCAAGATGTAAGCGATATTCTAAACAGACCATCCAAACCTTGCTTAGGGTTTACCTGGGATAGCAGTTGCCAGTGAAGAATATTTCACTGTTGCCATATCTCATCGATTTCCAATAACCCTGTGGCTCTCTAGGTTAACATCCTAATGCGAGAAGTGAAAAGATTAAAACCCAAAGAATTCTAGTGATTTCCCAAATGTAAAAGAGTCATTCATCCAAAAACATTTCATGCCTTCTCCAGAAGTAATCATATAAAATGACAGTAAAGTAGCAAATATCTGTCTGGGGATGGGGAAACATCTCTTATCAACAGGGTGCCTGAATGAAACGTAATTGTACACCTAACCTTTAACTGTACCCCACAAAACCATAATAAAAAATATTGATTATAAAAAAAATGGCAGTAAAAGCTCTTCCTACTTATTTCTATATATTGAGTACCTCCTACGTTTCAGGCACCAAGTTAAGTGACTGAGACAGAATGTGAATCTAGACCTTCACTTTGAATAGTCAGTGACTGGACTAGGTCCTGGGGAAACAGATTTGACCAAGATATGGTCTTCTTTCTCAGGGAGTTCACAGCCTTGTGAGGAGGACAGACAATTAAAGCATCTTCTGTTATATGCCTTCATCAAGAGCAAAACGAGTTTATACTTATATACATTTTTGTTTTGTTTTGTTTTGTTTTGTTTTTGAAGTTGGAGTCTCACTCTGTCACCCAGGCTGGAATGCAGTGGCACACTCATGGTCACCACAGCCTCGATCTGCTGGGCTCAGGCAATCCTTCTACCTCAGCCTTCCAAGTAGCCAGAACTATAGGCACGTGCTATCACGCTCGGTTAATTTTTTGATTTATTGTAGAGACAAGTTCTCACCAAGTTTTCCAGGCTGGTCTCGAACACCTGGGCTCAGACAATCCTCTTGCTTCAGCTCCCCAAAGTGCTGGGATTACAGACTTGAGCCACCGTGCCCAGCCTACATTTATACACATGTGGGAGACATTTACCAACGTTTCTATTGAGTATTATAGGTTTATATGTAGTGACTTTAGGAAGAGCCTTACTATGTGTCCCAGTGCTGCCCAGGTATAGGCATTGATTTTTACCAGAAAGTCCCAGCTATGTCCTCAAGCCTAGAAAACCGCAAAGAACTCATTTCTTTCCAGTGAGTAAGGTTCAGAATGAGCCCTATTGTCCCAGACCTAGAATGCCTGGTGGAGCTTGTCTTGAATCCTCTCACCTGGCAGAGGCCCTGCCCAACTAACCCTGCTGACTCCTCCTGCCTTGAGGCCCGACCTTCTCCTGCAATAAGAGAGTGAGTTCACTCTGGAGAGGCCTGCCTAGAGCCAAGAGACTGGCCAGCCCAACCAAAGCCCCAAATTCTGTTGTCATGCTTGCCCATGGTGACAAGAATGAAGGAGAAACATGAGGCAGAAAAGGAAAGGAAGTGCTTGGCGAAGGGGGAGAGCCAATCGGTCCAGAGGGAGGTAGATGAGCCATGCAGTCATCTGAGAGAAGAGGAGACATGTCTGGTGAGAGATGTGCCTGGTGGGTCTGAGAAGCTGCAGAGAGGCCTGTGTTCCTGAGGCTGTGTAAAAGGAGAGGTCATTGGGGAAGGGCAGGGAGTGGGCTGGGTGGGGGGGTCTGCAAAGTTTGCAGGGTCTTGTAAGCCCTTGTAATGACTTACATTTAAATGGGCTATCCTGAAAGCAATACATCGAGAAAAATACAAATTATTGCCACAATACAGTTCGCAGCAGACAAGTCACTACAGTTGAAAAGACATGGCCTTTGAGGTCTGGTGGACCATGTCTTAAATTCCAGGTCTACCTTGGATAGCCTCATGCAATTGATTTAACCTCTCTGTTTCTGTGTTGGTAACATGGGATTACTGTCTCCCTCACTGGGTTGCTGTGATGACCAAATGAGAAAATGTAAACAAAGGATAGTAGTAGTTAGTCAATAAATGCTTCCTTCCTCACTCTGAATAAGAAGAAAAACACATGTTTTCTTTTAAATCCACAAACCCAGTCAAGACTTTGGGTTTTCAAGCCTATAGTTAAAGCAAAACAAATAACTCTACCACCTAATAGTTGGATGGATTTAGAATGGTGCTTGAGAAAAAACAAAAAATGTTTCATTTGGCAAGACATATTGCAGTTTAATTAAATTTAGAAACATATATTTACAGACAAATATCCTGGAAGTTTAAATAGTTAGTATTATTCAGGTTTTTCTCTTCTTTAAACAAACTCTGGAATGAAGTTACATCATCTCACCAAAACTGGAGTCTAATGCATCTGGCTATAGACTGTACTTTTGAAATGATTTATCTTTAAAATAGAACAATGTGTGCCTTTGGAGAACCTTAAATTAACGAAGACCTTTGCCAATTTACTGTGTTTTAAAAACATAGCCTATATTTATATGTAAATCTTAAATTGGAATTTGTTTTAAAACTAACTTATTCTGAAAAAATTATAAAACAAATTATAGTAGAAGAATTATCATGAAGATTTAAATGAAATCTGAAATCTCAAAGCTTTGGTGAATTAACTAATTTAAAGAATAATTTTTTTTAACTATGCAGTCAAAACAAAGGTACTTCATGTTGGTTCTGTTTGAAATTTTGAAGACAAGTAATATATCATAGCCCAACTAGCCCTTGTCAAAACGTAGCTCCCATGGTCTTTTCTCCATCCCCTATCATCCCATCCCTGTAACATTCTCCACCACAAATCCTGCTACCAGCCTTTCTGACTTGGATATCCAGGTGAAACTCTTGTGATAATAATAGTTAGCATTTCTGTGTATTTATGATGTTACTGGCACTGTTCTAACACATTTTACATGTTTAAAAAATTCATTTACTCTTCTCAACACCTTGTGAGGCTGGCATTAACATCCCCATTTTATAGGTGAGGACACTAAGGCACACAGCCTGTAAGTAACTTCTGCAAGTAACTTATTCCTATTTCACTGAAATAGGAATTAAATATCCTAAGATAAACAACAAAGCTAATTTCTCAAGACAGGCAGCTGAGACAGTTTCTCTAGACTGGTTTTCTGGGACTCCACAGAAAAAAACAGGGTGTGGAGAAAATCCAGTTAGAGCCAGCTAAGACCAAGATGGCAACTAATTTCCCTACTACCTGACCTTATTCCTCAACATATGCTCATTATAATACATTAGCATGTTCAATGACACACCCTCCAGTGCCAAGGCAGTTCTTACCCTGCCCAGTTATAGTAACAAACTGGTTGGAACCTTGGTTCTTAAAAAGCTCCACCTCTTCCCCCCAGAAGACCCATGAATATTCCACCCCGCGCTTAACATATCATCAAGTGATAACTATAAAAAAAAAAAAAAACCAACATACAGTTTCTGTTCTTCCTACAGACCAATCCAGGTTTCTCTGCCTATGAAGCAGCCTGTTCTTTGTCATTTCATTAACCTGCTTTCATTTTCCAATGAAAACCCCAGCAACAGGAGCTGCCCTGTCTACAGAGTAGCCTTCTTTCTGTTCCTTTTTTCTTTTTATAAACTCAATTTTGTTTTACTTAGGTGGCTTGCTCTTCAATTCTTTCTTATGCAGAGCCAAGAACCCACTTGGCCTTTTGGGCCAGATCCCAACTCTCGAGGTCCCCAGTCCTGTGTCAATACAAATGATAAGTGACAGAGACAGGACATGTGCCTAAGCAGCCTGGCTCCTGACTCAATGGGGGATTATATGAAATAACATTAGCCATGGTCAATAACTGTTGAAACTGGATAGTGAATTATGAGAGGACATTATATTATTCCCTCTACATCCACATAGATTTGAAATGCCCTTAAGAAAACATTGATTTAAAATCATCATCTTGATGGATATGTGATAAAGTAAGTAAAATGTTAATAGTTGAAACTAGTTGATGGAATGCAGGTGCTCATGGTAAAATTCTTCTGCCTTTTTCACATAGTTGAAATTATTTTACAAAATAAGTGTTAGAAAAAACCCGCTATATCACTACAATGTAAATTCTCTGCTCCTATTTCTGAGCTTCTGAAGATGACATGAACTCAAATTATGAAAGTCTGGTGGACTGTCAGTAACACTTATCAGTCCTGAGTACCCCTGAACAATTAGTCTCAATCTTTTCCCCACTCTCTGTAAATAATAGTGTCTTCAGGTGTAACATTCACTGAGAAACTGAGGACATTAGACATGAGAGCATTCAATGTCCCACAAACTTAGATATTCATCCCCCCTCATCCTCACCTTTCTTCCAGGCCAACTCCCTCTCAAGCCTTCCCCCCCGTCTGCCTACCTACCCCCTCTAGACATTGCTGTTAATCTCTCCCCTCCCTCTTTCCTGGCCTCTTCCCCTCAGTGTGTAGACTCAAGGCATATGTTTTTCCCATCCTGAAGAATGCCTCTCTGACCCCGTGTTCCTCCAACTTGATTCTCTCTAAAGTATGAGAAGGTACAGACAGTTCTTCAAATACTGCCCCTGTTCATCCCCCAGTCACCCTCAGTCCCTGCAATGTGCCTTCCTCCCTGAGCACACTACCATGTACAACGCTGCAGTCATCACATGTCCTATTCCCTAGTCACCATGATGTCACCCCCAGGGTCTCTGCATACCTCCCCTTTCTGTGCCCTTACATTTCCAAGTGTCTACTAACAGTCCCCTGCTCTTCCCACCCAACACATGTTCCTGCGAGATTTCTCTCCTTTTCATGGGTTCCCCTGTCACATACCTGCTGATGATTCCCTAAATCCTTCTCTCCAACCCAACACTCTCTTCGGATGCAGACTGCTGTTCCATTGCCTGCTGGATTTAACTAAGATGTCCTCACAAGCTCTGAAAATTGATGTGTTCCAAATTAACCTTTCAATCCTAAAACTGCTCCTCTTTCCTGAGCTCTCTCTTATCTGGAACCATCTTTCTTCTTTTTTTTTTTTAACATATTTTTTATTATAAAATTGTGGGGTACAGTTATGGGTTAGGTATACAAATGTGCATCGTTCAGGCACCCTTGTTAATAAGGGGTGTCTCCCCATCCCCAGACAGATATTGACTATCATTAATCCCACCTCCCTTCCCCTCCCTACCCCCCCATAGTTTCCCATCACTGTCAGTTCTTTTCTTATAGTATTATGATAGATGTTCAAGGTCCACTATATGAGTGAGAATATGTGATACTCAGATCTTTGTTTCTGTGAGAGATCACTCAGTATTATAGACTCTAGTTCCATCCAGGTTGCTGCAAAATTCATGATTTTGTTCTTTTTTATGGTTGCATAGTATTCCATTGTGTATATGTACCCCATTTTTTTTTTTTTGAGTTGGAGTCTCACTCAGTCGCCTAGACTGGAGTGCAGTGGCCACTCCCAGTCACCACAGCCTCGCCTGCTGGGCTCCGGCGATCCTTCTGCCTCAGACTTCCAAGTAGCCAGAATTACAGGCATGTGCTACCACACCCAGCTGATTTTTTGATTTGTTGTAGAGATGAGGTCTCGCTGCCCAGGCAGGTCTCAAACCCGCGGGCTCAGGCAATCCACTCACCTCAGCATCCCAAAGGCGTGGGATTACAGGCTGAGCCACCGAGCCCAGCTTGTACCCTATTTTTTAAATCTAGTCCTCTTTTGATGGACAGCATGGTTGGTTCCAGGTTCTTGCTATTGTGAACAATGCTGCGATAAACATTCGTGTGCAGGTATCTTTTTGATAGAGTGATTTGAGTTCTTCAGTGTATATTCCCAGTAGGGGGCTTGCAGGGTCATATGCGAGGTTGATATTTAGAGCTTTTAGGAATCGCCACACTGCTTTCCACAGAGATTGCACTAGTTTACACTTCCACCAACAGTGTAGTAGTGTTCCCTTTTCACCACATCCTCTCAAGCATCTGTTATTTTTTGTTATTGATAATGGCCATTCTGACTGGAGTTAGGTGGTATCTCAGTGTAGTTTTAATTTGCATCTCCTTGATGATTAGTGAGGTTGAACATTTCTTCATGTGTCTGTTGGCCGCTTGGATGTCTTCTTTTGAGACGTGTCTGTTCACATCTTTTGCCCACTTTATAAAGGGGTTGTTTGTTTTTTTCTTTTCAGCATGTTTGAGTTCCTTGTAGATACAAGATGTTAGGCCTTTGTCAGATCTGGAGTTGGCAAATACTTTTTCCCAGTCTGTGGGCTGTCTCCCTGCTCTCTTGATGGTTTCTTTGGCTTTGCAGAAGCTTGTCAGTTTAATGAGGTCCCACTTGTCTATCTTATCTCTTATGGCCCATGGGTTTCAGGTATTGCTCAGGAATTGGATGCCAGTTCCAATTTCTATAAGGTGTGTCCTACATTTTCTAAGGTTCTTATGGTTTGAGGTTTTACATTTAGGTCTCTGATCCATTTAGAGTTAATTTTTGTGTATGGGGATAGATAGGGTTCTAGTTTGAGTCTTCTGCATGTGGTCAGCCAGTTTTCCCAGCACCATTTACTGAATAGGTTCTCCTCTCCCCAGTGGTAGGCGGTGGAGGCTTTGTCAAAGATGAGTTAGTTGAGAAATTGAGGTTTTGCGTCTGGAATCTCAATTCTATTCCATTGGTCTATATGCCTGTTCCTGTGCCAATACCAAGCTGTTTTGATTATTGTAGCTTTATAGTAAAGTTTGAAGTCTGGTAATGTGATACCTCCTGCTTTTTTGTTGTTGTTGTTGTTGTTTTTGCTGAGGATTGTTCTGGCTATTCTTGGTCATTTGTGTTTCCATATGAATTCCTGTATTGTTTTTTCTAGGTCTGAGAAGAATGTTGCTGGTAATTTGATGGGTATTGCATTAAATCTGTAGATTGCTTTAGGTAGGATGGACATCTTCACAATGTTGATTCTTCCAATCCATGAGCATGGGATATTTTTCCACTTGTTTGTGTCATCTTTGATTTCTTTGAGCAGTGTTTTGTAGTTTTCATTGTAAAGGTCTTCCTTTACATGTTTCTGGTTAGCAAGATGCCAAGGTATTTCATTTTTTTTTTTGTGGCTATTGTGAATGGAATTCTGCTTTTTATTTGGGTTTGTTTGTTTATTATTGGTGTAAAGAAATGTGATTGTCTTTTGCACATTTATTTTATACCCTGAGACTTTGGCAAAGTCCTTTATCAGTGTAAGGAGGTTTTTGACAGATTCTCTTGGGTTTTCAAGGTATACGATCATGTCACCTGCAAAGAGAGATAACTTGACTTCCTCTTTTCATATTTGGATACCCCTGATTGCCTTCTCTTCTCTGATTGCTCTAGCCAGGACTTCCAATACTATATTGAACAGGAGGGGTGAGAGTGGGCATCCTTGTCTTGTTCCAGTTTTCAGGGGAAATGGTTCCAATTTTTGTCTGTTTAGGAGTATGCTGGCTGTGGGTTTCTCATAGATGGCTTTTACTATTTTGAGGTATGTTCCAGATATGCCTAGATGTTCGAGGGTTTTTATCAAGAAGGGGTGCTGGATTTTATCAAAAGTTTTTTATGCATCTAATGATATAATCATGTGGTTTTTGTTTTGACATCTGTTGATATATTTAATTACATTTATGGTTTTACAAATGTTGAACCAGCCTTGCATCCCAGGGATGAAGCCTACTTGGTCATGATGGATGATTTTTGAGATGTGTGTTGAATCCGGTTTGCTAGGATCTTGTTGAGAATTTTAGTATCTATGTTCATCAAAGATATTGACCTGTAGTTCTCTTTCTTTGTTGGGTCTTTACCTGGCTTGGGTATCAATGTGATGTTAGCTTCATAAAATGATTTGGGGAGAGTTCCATGTTGGGAGCCAGCCATGGAAGCCTGCCTGCTGACAAAGTCCGGGGGCTGAAGACACCGGGTCGCAAAGCGAACCTGGGCAGCTGAGACCCTTGCTTCTTCTACTTCTGTTATTAGTGTAGCCAAAAAGTTCTGAGGATGGAAAGCAAAATTCCACTCACACCTCCAATACCCCTTGCCTTTACTTCCTCTTTGTTAAGGAGGCTTGTAATTCTGGTTAGGGATTATGACTAAGGTAACTTGAGCCTGAGAGGCCTTTTGTTTTACAAACATTGAAGCTCATTCTCCCTGGCAGGAAATAATTAATGCAGATTGTAAACACCAGATGTGAAATTAGGGAAAACTAGTCAGGCCAATTTGCAGCTAAGAAACCTTGAAAATGTTGCTTTACCCTAGCTAGTTGCAAATTGCTGTGTAAAGGTCACAGGTGTGACTTGTTAATCTATGTGATAATTACAGTGCTTAGAACTTGGTAGTGATTTATAATGTAATCGTTATAGGAATAAGTAAGTTTTGTATGGACATTAAGAAATGGTAATCATAGCCGGGCTCGGTGGCTCAGCCTGTAATCCCATGCCTTTGGGAGGCTGAGGTGAGTGGATTGCCTGAGCCTGCAGGTTTGAGACCTGCCTAGGTAGGCGAGACCTCATCTCTACAATAAATCAAAAAATTAGCCAGGCGTGGTAGCGCGTGCCTATAGTTCCAGCTACTTGGAAGGCTGAGGCAGAAGGATCGCTGGAGCCCAGCAGGTTGAGGCTGCGGTGGCCGGGAGCGGCCACTGCACTCCAGTCTGGGCGACAGAGTGAGACTCCAACTCAAAAAAAAAAAAAAAAGATTAATGTACAAAGAAATGGTAATCATTAAAAAATGTTATAAGTTTATAAAATTTATAGTTTAGGATGATAATGTTTTAAGATCAAAACAGGATGAACCAAGATACATTGCCTGTCCGGTCCATTAAATTGTAACTGATTGCCTTGAAAACAAAAAACTTGTAGGGTATAAAAGGAGTTGGAAAAGACAATAAATCAGCATTTAAACTGCTTACAGCAGAGTCAGTCTCCAAGTTTTTCTCCTGCGCCAATGCCATCCCTCTTTCAGGAAACCCTGACCCGCTGGAGCTGGACTCTGGCAGTTCCACTTTTCTCAATCGCCTGGAATACCTTCAGTAGGATTGGTATCAGCTCCTTCTTAAATGTCTTGTAGAATTCTGCTGGAAAGCCATCTGGTCCAGAGCTTTTTTTTTTTTTTAGATAGTTTTCTTATTACGTAGTTAATTTCCTTGATTGTTATTGGTCTACTTAGGGTCTCAATTTCTTCTTGTTTCAACCTAGGCAGGTTGTGTGATGTCAGAAAGTCCTCCATTTCCTTAAGGTTTTCAAGTTTGTTTCCATACAAGTGTACATAGTAGCCTCTAATGATCTTTTGTATTTCTTCAGGGTCAGATGTGACTTCATCTTTTGTGTTTCTGATTGTGTTTATTTGGGCTTTTTCTCTCTTTTTCTTGGTCAGTCTAGCTAGGGGACCATTGATTTTGTTTATCCTTTTGAAGAACCAGTTTTTTGTTTCATTGATTTTTTGTATCATCTTTTTGTCTTCTATTTTCTGGATTTGGGCTTTTATTTTGGTGATCTGGATTCTTCTGCTGAAGTTAGGGTTTTGATGGTCTTGCTTTTCCAGCTTCCTTAGGTAGCTTGTTAGGCTGTTAATTTGTGATCCTTCCATTTTCTTCATTTGGCACTGTCTTTCATTCGGGTATTTTGATCTCTTCTATTTCCTAACACCCAATTCAGTCAAACTGGAGATTTTACCTCCTCCTATTATTTAAATTCATCCTCTTCTCTCTTCATCCTCATTCTCTCAGTTCAGAGTCTCATCCTCTTTGTGGAAGCCACTCCACCTAACTGTTCTTAGAAGCTTCACCTCACCTCCCACCAATTCATCTTTCTCTCAACAGAGCAGTCCGTAAACAATATGAATATGCCCATGCCCCTGGAACAAACTCTGAAGGGCTCCATATATCCTTTGGGATGAAGACCAAAGACCTCAACAAGACAAAAACAGCTCTCCACCATCTAGCTTTTTCTCCAAAGGACTTGTTCCTAGTGTTGGTGGCACTGTTTCGAGATTCTAGGCCTTCACTGGTGCTGTTTCCAAGTCTAGGGTACCCTCCCTGCCCATTCCCATTTGGTCTAACTCACTCCTACTTCTTGAGACTCAGCACAGGTAAATCTCTGAGAAGTCATCCCTCATCTCACAGCCTAAATTGTTTCTCTGTGACCTTATGATAAAGCTCAATAACTGCACTTGTGTTATTATAAATACCTGTGGCATTATAAATAAGCTTATGCCCTTCTCTTTCCCAATAGATAATGAGGCTCTCTGAGGAAGGAGACAGAGACCTTTTCATCTTAATGTCTTCCAGCCCATTGTGTTACATGTAATATCTGCACAATAAATTTTTGCTTTTTAAAGAAATAAATTTGAGGCCAGGTATGGTGGGTCATGCCTGAAATCCCAGCATTTTAAGAGGCAGAGGTGGAAGTATCACTTGAGCGCAAGAGTTCAAGACCAGCCTAGGCAACATTGTGAGATCTCATCTTTACAAAAAATTAAAAATTAGCCAGGCATGGTGGCGCATACCTATAGTCCTAGTTATTCAGGAGGATGACTCAGGAGGATAACTGGAACCTAGGAGTTGGAGGCTGCAGTGAGCCGTGATCATGCCACTGCACTCCAGCTTGGGCAACAGAATGAGACTTTGACTTCCTAAGTGTTAAGATAAAAATTGCGGCCAGGCTCGGTGGCTCAGCCTGTAATCCCAGCACTTTGGGAGGCCGAGGTGAGTGGATTGCCTGAGCCCGCGGGTTCGAAACCCGCCTGGGCAACTTGGTGGGACCTCATCTCTACAATAAATCAAAAAAATTAGCCGGGTGTGGTAGCGCGTGCCTGTAGTTCCAGCTACTCGGAAGGCCGAGCCGGAAGGATCGCCGGAGCCCAGCAGGTTGAGGCTGCGGTGGCCGGGAGCGGCCACTGCACTCCAGTCTGGGCGACAGAGTGAGACTCCAACTCAAAAAAAAAAAAAAAAAGATAAAAATTGCAAGAGTGAATATCCTGAATCAAATTAGTCAAGTTCTTAATATCTACCTATGTAATTCGGTACTTAATAATAACAGTGTGACAACCTGAAAAAACGTCCTGCCTTCCAAGATATTCAAATGCTGTCCTATAGCATGTCAAATTGTAGGCTGAATGTGAGCTCAAAACAAGTCACTCAGAATAACTGAGGGAAGTTTTTCTCTCCTATGGCTCTGAGGGTGAAAATGTATAGGTGGACAAGCCTTCAGAAATGGTAGGAAGCAAACCTAATAAGCATCCTGTCTATAAACCCTAATGGTTTAGTCATTGGAGAACCACATCGACTCATACTCATTTAAAATGCATTTGTGAAATGGAAAGAAGAGAATCACAGAAAGGCAGTATGAGTAGAAACTGACAATGTCATGCTGGTAAAGTAACCACAAGGAAACAAACCCAGATCCTAATTATGGGAGAAGTAACAAACCCTTAGCCATGGGATCATATTAAACACTCAGGGTTTGAGACACATGGTCCTTGAAACTAGAGGAAAGCTCATGCCTATGAATTATGGTAAGAATGTGATGTAAAGTAGCATTGTGTTCACTGAAGAAATACACTCACACAAAACCAATGGGTTCCCTAACCTGTCAGTAACCGGAAAACACTTTCACAGTCATGTAATATTTTAGAAGAAACATGGTACATCTCTGTTGAATGTGGCACTGAATTCTCTCTTACCTTTGCTATAGTCGGTCAGTCTTTGTAAATATTACTGAATAGCAGCCGCCTACATCCCCACATTATTAAGTATAAATTATATGCAGCATAGCTCCTTTACATCCAAATGTTTTACCTCTTACATAATCAGAACACGAGTGATGACTGATTATGTATGTGAAAATATTTCACTATATTTTTCTAAAAGTGGCCAATAAGACTTTAAAATGTTTAAAAATAATATTAAGCATTTGTTAATAGTCTAAAAAAATTAGAAAACAGAATTCAGCAAAAATAAAATCACATAGAGATAACCAATATGCCTTGGTATCTTTCCCATTTCAGACATTTTTCTATGAATACATATGACACATACGGGATAACAATGTAAAACTGAACTCTACTTTTCACTCCAAAATATAACATATTTCCATAGCATTAGATATTCTTTTACATTTAAAATGCATAGTAAAGCATTATATGATTATATGAACATTTACTTAAGCTATACCTCACCCTACATCTAAGTTGATCTCAATTTCTTTATTATGAACCGTGCTGTACAAGGAATATTTCTGGGGTAATGGAAATGTTCTATATCTTAGTAGAATAACAGGAAATATCCTTCAAAACGCATCAAACTCTACACTTAAGATCTGTGCATTTCAGAGTATGTTAATGATACCTCATTTTTTTAAAATTAAAAAAAACATGCTGTGATAGACATCTTCATACTTAAATCTTTTGCAAATTAAGGATAAATCTTTTGAACTGAGATTGCGGGATCAAATACTGTGATATACGTATATGATTTTTTAATGTTTTATATTAATTTGTTCTTTAAAAAATGTCCACAGTTAACACTTCAGCCAAGATGTTGCCAAATTGCCTTCCAGAGTGATACTCTCACAAGCAAATTTCTTCATCTGTGTCAGTTCTAGGTTTCAACATCTTTGAAAATGTCTCACCTTTCACCAGACCTTTTACGGTGGCACCCATTATTTCAATTTGTGCTTTAAAAAAAATTAGTGATAGTACAATGTTTTCCCACATGCTCAATGATCACTTGCATTCCTTCTCAACCTCACTGTCTCTAATTCAGTCTCCTTCTACTATTTCCTGTATCCTTTGTCCCTCCCCCCACTGGTGCTAATTCTTTACTTACTGCCTAAAAAAAGCTTGTTAAATATTAAAGATATTAACCAGTTTTCACATGCTACAAATACCTTCCCAAAGTTTTTCACCCTTCTTTTTAAAATTCTGCTTGCATATTTTTTTATGGAGCCTTTAAATTTTTATATATTGTACTCAAATTTGTCATTTTTCATCTTTGTGACTTTTGTCCTGGGCATCCTACTTAAAACACTCTTCCTCACTCCAAGATAATATAAATATTCAACATATGCATTCTCCAATACCCAGTTTTCCTGATCAGTGGGGCTGATTCAAGTAGTTGCTTGGGACACTGCTACGCCCAGGAGGGTCCTACCTTAGTGAGTAACCCCTTCACCGTTGGCTTGCCCTCGGGCTGCAGGAAAAGGGGGTTGGCAGCTTGTACTCGAAGAACATTCTGTAACACCTTCATCCATTCTTCCAATATGTTGGGAGAATCTGCAGTCAGATAGTATGTGTGTTTCTCAGTGGTCAACTGGAACAGGATGAGAAAGGCAGGAGAGGAAACTGAAGATTGAAGAAGATCAGCACTCCCTTGTTCAGTCTTCAAACATCACTCAACATGAAAACAAACAGCTGTCCCGGAGGCTTAGGTGCTAAATGACTCTATAACATTTAGAATATCCACTCTGTGAGAATTACAGCAATTAAATGTGTGTTACTTTGTTTACTTTATTATTATTATTATTATTGAGTTGGAGTCTCACTCTGTCGCCCAGGCTGGAGTGCAGTGGTACACTCATGGCCACCAAAGCCTTGACCTGCTAGGCTCTGGCGATCCTTCTGCCTCAGCCTTCCAAGTAGCTGGAACTATAGGCGCGCACTACCACGTCTGGTTAAGTTTCTAATTATTGTAGAGGCAAGGTCTCCTCAAGTTGCCTGAGCTGGTTTCAAACCCGCGGGCTCAGGCAATCCACTCACCTCGACCTCTCAAAGTGCTGGGATTATAGGCTAAACCACTGGGCCCAGCCACTTCAGTTTACTTTAAAACTTTTCATTTAAATTTGGGGGGGGTCACAACTTTCTATATTGTTTATTTGTCACATTTTCCTTTTCTCCCTTAAATGTGCTACTGATTATTAAAATGAGGAGCAGAAAGTTTGGCAACTATAATAAAATAACACAATTTTAGCAATTAAAGAGATGTCTTCAAAAGTAGAAATGAAGAAATCAACTATAAATAAAACGAGAAGATACTGCATATAAGAAGAAAGATTCTTGGAACTAACATATGATCAGATATTATGAACTCACAATTTTCCTACCTCTAATTAACCACACAGCAAATTTTCCAAACATTTCAGAAGCTTATAGAAGGATTTATAACTGACATGCCACAAGACAAAACGCTCCCTGGTTCTCCTTTTTATAGTTTTGAGGCGTTTTCAGGTATTCTCCACTGGAAACTCTGATAATGCACCTTTCTGAAAATGTTTTCCACCCTCCAGAGAAGCAATATAAGAAAATAATTGTTATTGAAAGTATTTCAGAAAAAATGTCTGAATTTAAACTATATATCTCAGAGTATCTCAACAGCCTGTGTTTTACTTATTTATTTATTTATTTGGGGGGCAGGGGTTCGCTCTGTCACCAGGCTAGAGTGCAGTGGCACGATAACAGCTTACCCGCAGCCTTGACCTTCTAGGCTCAGGCAATCCTCCTGCCTCGGCTTCCTGAATAGCTGGGACTACAGGTGTGCTCCACACCAGTTAATTTTTTTATTTTTGTATAAATGCAGTCTTGCTATGTTGTCCAGGTTGCCCAGGCTGGTCTCAAACTCCTGGGTTCAAGCAATCTTCCAGTCTCAGCCTCCCAAAGTGCTGAGATTACAGGTGTGAGCCATCTTGCCTGGCCAGCCTGTCTTTTAAATGTAATGGGTTTCTGGCAAGACAGGACAGACCCTCTGCTCATCAATATCTTTCCCACTTAGGTGTTAACTGAAGTTTACATAAGCACTGTCATTTTCCAATTCTGTATTAAAATATAAACACTCTTGAATTTATTTATTTATTCATTCATTTTTAATTTTTTAGAGACAGGGTCTGGCTGTGTCACTCAGACTGAAATGCAGTGGCACAAACACAGTTCAGCACAACCTCTAACTCCTGCGCTCAAACGATCCTCCTGAGTAACTGGGATTACAGGTGCATGTCATCACAACCAGCTTTTTTTTTTTTTTTTTTTTGTAGAGACAGGGTCTTGCTATGTTGCCTAGGCTGCTCCTGAACTTCTGGCCTCAAGCTATCCTCCAGCCTCAGCCTCCCAAAGTGTGGGGATTACAGGCATGAGCCACCACATTCAGCTCACTCATGAATTTAATAGTACACTGTGTAAGTAACATCTTATTGGGAATTCATTTATCAGATAAATCTTCCTTAAAATAGTTTGACAGTTTGAGAGCCAAAACTGCCTGGGAGAGTAAATATGGGAAAAGAAGAATGTACAGGAAGAAAGTACAGGGGAGTTAGCTTACAAACTTAGCTTACGTTATAGTTTTAGCTAAAATGTCTTCGAGTTTCACATACTTTTGAGGTACCAAACTGGCCCAAAATTGAATAAAGAAACATTGAATTATCTATCTTCCTTTTCATTAGCTTGAATGACTAAGAACTGAGTTTTGCATTATTAAAAAAAGTTAAAAGAAAAATTAAGTACCTGAACGGTTTGTTTATTATCGCCCCTTAAAATACTGCAGGATGCACTAAGTTCAATATGGCCCTGGGGTTTTCTAATGACATCACTCTGTATGAAAGGAAGAAAACCAAACGTGAGGGATTGAATTTAATACAATAACAAGAAGCACTTTTCTTTTTTTTTATTATTTATTGTAGAGACAAGGTCTCGCCAAGTTGCCCAGGCTGGTCTCAAACCTGTGGGCTCAGGCAGTCCACTTGCCTCAGCCTCCCAAAGTGCTGGGATTACAGGCTGAACCATCGAGCCCAGTCCAGAAACACTTTCTATCACTCACTGCATTACAAGAAAGAAAATCAACCAGGAGTCTGACTTCCAGTTTGAGAAATTCAGTTCTAAACAGCAAGCACTTTCCACTCACCGGAGATTTGTAGTACAGTAATTCACCACCTTTAAGAACAAACCACCTCCGCTTCCAAGTCTTGACTTTACCACTCATTTTTAATAAATAGCCAGATTTTTCCAGTGGTTCCTAATTTTAAAAAAGATTTCAAAAAACATTTTAAGTTGCCTTTGGAAGACTCAAACTCACTGATTCACTGATTTTTTTAAAAAATCGGATTCAGTATTTACATTTTTCCCATTTTCACTGGAAGATGAGCACGTTTTAGGGAGCTTCTGCTCTGGCTGTGAGTACTCTGTGTCTGTGGCGTAAGCATCGGGAGGAATAGCATAGTCACTTTCAGAAGCCACAGAGGAGAGAGACACACCTAAAAGAACAGAGAAATGAATCCAGTCAATGTTTAATACTGGGTGGTCCACATACTGACTCCAAGTTCTATGGAATGCAATTACTCTAAATCATAAGCCTCCCTAGACTAGATTTATTCTCATTCCTTTGGCAATGAAGAACTTTTAAAGCAGAAAACAGAGCAAAGGGGTAGACATTGCCATGCAAATCTCCAAGGAAATCAAAAGAATATAAAGAATATTTTGGCATGATTACAATCACAGCTATTTTACATATATAAAGTATATGCAATCGCCTACTAATATGTCTTTTATTAAGAATTTTAAAATATGCGTATTTACATATTGATATGCAGGCTAACGAATGTTGAGCCTTAATTTATCAAGATTTTCACAATCACATCTTTTAAATTTATTTATTTATTTATTGTAAAGACGAGGTCTCACCAAGTTACGCGGGCTAGTCTTGAACCCATGGGCTCAGGCAATCCACTAGCCTCGGCCTCTGAAAGTGCTGGGATTACAGGCGACAATCACATTTTAAACCATTTAATTTCCATAACCACTTTTTTTTTTTTTTTTGAAGTGGAAGTCTCACTCTATTGCCCAGGCTGGAGTGCAGTGACACGCTCACGGCCACTGCAGCCTCGACCTGCTGTGCTTAGGCGATCCTTCCACCTCAGCCTTCCAAGTAGCTATACCTACAGACATACACCACCATGCCCAGTAAAATATATATATTTTTTATTTATTCTAGAGACAAGGTCTCATTGAATTGCCCTGGCTGGTCTCAAACCCTGGGCTCCAGCAATCCTCTCACATCAGCCTCTCAAAGTGCTAGGATTTCAGGTATGAGCTACTACACCCGCCTTAATTTCCATAGTCACTTTTAATGTAACTTCACATTTTAAAAAACAACATAACTTCAGGAATATTTTTCACGGAAGTCTAATAAATGACTAAATCGCTTATAGATCTTCAAAATCTTTCAAAAAAGAAAAGCAGTAAGATTGAAAGATATAAACAGACTATTTCATTTTCTAGCAACTACAAAGCAAAATTCAATGGAACATTTTCATAATAATTGACTTGTCTTTATAGATAACTACTTGTGAATTGCAAGCCACATCTGGAGTGTCACTACAATTGGAGATTTTGAATGTATTAAATAGAATCAAGGACTTAGGTCATTACTCATTACAGTATCCAGCATTTTTTAAAGGTGTTTGTTAACATTTAAGGGACCTATTAGGACAATGTTACTCTTGTGTCATTATTCTTTATTTGACTCAGACATGAAACATTGCACTAATGTCTTCATTTTTCATAGAATAACAAAAATTAAGATCTATAAGGGACCTCAGAGATTGTCCTGGCTAATGCTTGCATTCTCTAAGAAGACCAAGACCCAGAGATGAAAAGATTTGCCCAAAATCAAATAGCTAGGCAGGGACAAGGTCGGAATGCAAGTTTCAGTCTCCCAGCCCCAGGGCCAGTGTGCCAGGAACTGTCCTAGGGAATAAGGGGACAGCATTCACCAAAACAGAGACATCTGGGCCCTTATGGAACAGAGATTCCAGCGGAAGGAGACCCGTAACAAACAGACAGCAAGTGCTACAGAAAAATAAACACAGAGCAGACCAAATGGAACTCAAATTGCTGGCAAGAGGAGGACAAAGGGCTGCACGTGGAATGGTGTGGTCAGGGCAGACCCCACAGAGAAGGCAGTGCTGGACAAATGCCGAAGGAGGTGAGGGAGTCAGCTACACAGACATCTGGGGGAGGAAAACCAGGCGACGAAAACGCTGGTGCCAAGGTCCTGAAACAAAAGCATGGCTGGCATGTTCTCAAAGCAGCAGGAGGGCCAGTGAGGCCAGAGATGAGGAAGGGAGGAGAAAGGAGGAGACGAGGTCTAGGACATAAAATCATGTAACACCTTATAGCCATTATGAGAAGCCACTGCAGCATTTTGGGCAAAAATGTGTCACAATCTGATTCTGGCTATGGGTGGTGGGGGAGGGGGAAGGGAATGGAAAAAGCAAGAAGACCAATGGAGGCCCAAAATGCTAACTGATGAAAGCTGAGCAGCTCTAGTTGAAGCCAAGTGGGTTGAAAGTACTCAGAAGTTCCACAGAACATAGTTTGGACACCAACAGATGAACCATGCTGCATCAAAGGCATTTATAAAACAGGGGGCATTTAGTGGAACAAGATCTCCCTGTAACTTCTACCTTTGCACAAAATTTCTTTAAAACCCACTAGAAATCATAGACATGTCCATAGACATGTCCAGCTGGTTTCTACTTTAGGGTCATTAACTACATTTACCAACACATTTTTAGGTATTGTTTCTGCCATTTAGCAGAGTACCAAATTCAGCTGAACTAAGTCTATTCCACAAATTATCCAAAATGCCACATGGTAAATCTAAAGGGAATCTTATTTTGGCCAATTATCTCACTTTAGTCCCACAGTGAAGTGATCTTTCTCTTACAGATAAGGCTAAAAGAAAAAAAGACTATGTAATTTGCTTGGAATCACAGAGAATTAAGAAGAGAATTAGGACTCGAGTATAAATGTTTCAGTCCTAGACTAATGTTCTTTTCGCTATGATGTGCAGAAAGTTCGTCTATTAAAAATAATTTGATGACTGGGATAAAATTCCCAATAAGTATTTGCGATGACCAGGAGTCGCTTTACATGCCTGCCACTGGCCCTCACCTCGTTTCATGGCTCTGGGGCTGCCCGGCCCACTCCTGCTGCGGGTGTCTGACTCTGAAGTCCGGGAACTGGATCGGGAGCTGTCGTCTTCCTCTGACCCAGATGAGTCATCCAGGAAAGGGCTGTTACTTATCTGCGTTGCCTTCTAAAGAAAAGCAGAACAGCCGCGCTGCATCCTTCCCTAATAAGATCACTTCTCTTTAGATATAGAATGCTTTACAGGAAGAAGTCATGGAATGCATTTGTTTAGAAAAGGAATCCAAAAATGTATTTTGCTGTTATCTAAGTCATGTTGTCAAACCTCAGAGTCTACTGAGCAAGGCTTTTGTCCATTATAAAAGATTCTGGAAAACATAAAGTTGTTAATACCTGACAATCCTTATTTTAATTGGGTACTTCAAGCCAAGAAGGGGTACCCTGGCACTGATACATGATCTTCCTGTATTAGGAGTTTTCCCTATGACATTAGCAATATGTCTCCTTTAAAAAATTAACAACCATGGAAGGGTGTGGGGGAGGGGAATCATATGGGTCATAACAAAAATGAACTAGACTTTTAATACTCTGATAAATGAATAAATGTTTTCTCCGGATCTTTCCATTTTTTTCTCTCTTATGGTGTGTGTGTGTGTGTGTGTGTGTGTGTTGTTGTTGTTGTTGTTGTTGTTGTTGTTTGGGGTTTTTTTTGAGTCGGAGTCACTCTGTTGCCCAGGCTGGAGTGCAGTGGCAGACTGACGGCCACCACAGCCTTGACCTGCTGGACTCATGCAATTCTTCAGCCTCAGCCTTCCAAGTAGCTGGAATTACAGGCGTGCGCCACCACGCCTGGCTTATTTTTTGATGTACTGTAAAGATGAGGTTTTGCCAAGTTGTCCAGGCTGGTTTCGAACCCCTGGACTCAGGCAATTCTCTTGCGTCTGCCTCCCAAAGTGCTGGGATTACAGGCATGAGCCACCATGCCTGGCTTCTCTTATAATAAATTAACATGAATTTGTAAGAACTCTCTCTCTATAAAGGGAGAAACTGTGTGAAATGTTAAGAATGGAATCTGGAGCTTGAATAAATATTTTTTGATCCCTCATGAAGAGAACAGCAAGCTGAACAGTAACAATAATGAGTTACCCCCTTCAGAGTTGTATACACAGGGGCTGTCATGTTCTTATAGATTAGAGATGTATACAGTCCCGAGGTGGTATAGGAAAGCATCGCAACAGAATCTGAAACAGAAAAACAGAAAACGACATTTAAGATAGAAAACCTTCTGGGCAACCCCTCTCAGGTCCCCTCCCACTGTGGCAGTTTTTTCTGTCCTCTCAATAAATCCTGCTTTCTAAAAAACAAAACAAACAAACAAACAAAACCCCTTCTAACTAGCACACCGACCTATTTCTTATGAATACAAATGAGTGTAGTTTCCAATTAAAAAGAAATTGGATTCACACATGATTACTCATTATATAGTCTACATTATGAATTGTGGTTTATTCATGCACTTTTTAAAAATTTTAATTTAATTTTTTAAGTTACTCAAATTTAGCAGTGGAGGATTCACTTTAAAAAAAAAAAAAGCAAGATTTATTGAGAGGACAGAAAAGCTCCCACAGTGGGAGTAGACCTGAAGGGGTTGCCCTATTTATACACTTTTTTACATTGTTTACTTTCCTCAAGTGTGCTAGTCTCCAAACTAGACTGCCAACTCTTAAGAGCAAAAACCATAGCTTTTATGTATGTATGTATGTATGTATGTATTTATTTGAGTCAGAGCTTTACTCTGTCACACTCACGACCACTGCAGCCTCTACCTCCTAGGCCCAGGTGATCCTTCTGTTTCAGCCTTTTAAGCAGCTGGAATTATGGGTGTGCGCCACCACACTTGGCTAACTATTATTATTATTACTGTTATTATTATTATTATTATTTATTGTAGAGATGAGGTCTCGCCAAGTTGCCCCGGCTGTTCTCAACCCATGGGCTCAGGCAATCCGTTCGCCTCCGCCTCCCAAAGTGCTGGGTTTACAGGTTTAAGCCAAGGCACCCGGCCCATAGCTTTTATCCCTTGGGTATCTCCAAGCACACTTAGCTCAGGCTGGGTAGAACTAAGTGTAAGCAACTGCTCACCGACAGACTGATCTGATGGGTAGTGTCTAAGGAGATAGTCCTTAACTATTCATAGCCCTATTGCTGACATGCTATCAAAACATCATCGTTCTTAAGCTTTTATTAGGTGAACCTCATGTTGAAAGATTAGAATATAATTTCCCGAATGGTGAGAACAGAAGACAGCTGAAAAGGAATAGAACATCAAAGGTCACCTCTAAAATATGGAGTCGTGACCAGACAGAGTGGAGCAGGTAGACAGAGCCACAAGAAGATTTCTCGTTTTATTCTAGACAGCTCTCTAATGTTTGGTTTTATTTTTTATCAAGGGCATGCATTATTTCTACAACAATTTCTAGGAAAGGAAGAAGGGAAGAAGGGAGGGAGGGACGGAAGGAACGAGGAAAAGAGGGAAGGACGAGGGAGAGAGGGAGGGAGGGAAGAAAAGGGGAATGCATTTTAAATCCTGGGGAAAAAAAACATGGAGACCAATATTTTTACAATTTTAAATAGCTGAAATGCCACAGTTTCTCTAGTCTCTTTCAGGTAAAAAGATACATCAGAGCTGAATGCATTTGTGTCCTACACTAAGATGAATTTCAATTTTAAAACACGAATCAGCAACCTGAGAAATCATTTTTTGAAAGTTTACATAATCTTGCTGGGTATGGTGACTCACACCTGTAATCCCAGCACTTTGGGAGGCCAAGGCAGGAGGTCTGCTTGAGCCTACAAATACAAGACCAGCCCGGGTAACATGCCAAGATCTCATCTCTACAAAAAAATCAGCTGGGCATGGTGGCAAGCACCTGTAGTCTCAGCTACTTGGGAGGCTGAGACAGAAGGACCACTTAAGCTCAGGAAGTCAAGGCTGCAATGAGTGTGATCATGCCACTATACTCCAGCCTAGGGGACAGAATGGGAGCCTGACTCAAAAAAAAAAATCAAGTTTACATAATCCAATGATTTTAGACATTTAGGAAGTTCTTGGCTAGTGAAACAACACAAATTTTACTTTTTAAAAACTTTTTTTATTGTGGTAAAAAACACATAACATAAAATTTACCATCTTAACCATTTTTAAGTATATAGTTCAGCAGTGTTAAGCATATTCACATTGTTGTAAAACAAACTCTAGAACTTTTTCATTTTGCAAGTCTGAAACTCTCTACCCATTAAACAATAAGTCCCCTTTTCTCCCCACCCCCAGCACCTGGTAACCACCATTCTACTTCCTGTTCCTATGCATTTGACTTCTCATTTAAGTGGAATCATACAGTATTTGACTTTTTGGGACTGTGATATGCATCGGTATTATTCTATCACTTTGCATAATGTCCTCACATTTCCTCCATGTGGTAGCATGCAAAAGCACTTACTCTTATTAACATTCTCCATATTGACAGCTTCAGACATTCGAATGCCTGATTTGGCTACAGCATAAATTCTGCTTTCCTGGTGTAAAAGAGAGAGTTGAACAGGGCATTTAAAGCAAAGAAATGATTACTTTCAATACACATGGTTTTCATTTGTTCTTCATTTAATATTCACTGCAGTACAGCATTATTACAAAACCGTCATTAGTGCCAACTAAAATACACCATTGTGACAAGTATTACAGAATTTTTTTTTTCATGCATTTGTTAGTCCATTATTTAGCTTCAGTCCCAAGTTTTTTTGGGGAAGACACCAGGAAAAAAGTAAGAGAAAGCTTATTCACAATCACTGACTATACATAAAAACCACCTTTAATATTCTTACCATTCTAAAACATGGTTAAAGGAAAAGATTTGGATGGCTGTAACATGAAGCCAGAAACCATTCACAGCCATTAACTACACATATAAACTACCTTTAATTGTCTACCATTTTGGAACATAGTTAAAGGAAAAAGAAAGAAAAAACATGAAATCATAGAGTAGCCCTCAATGCTATCACCTTCTTATTTCTTATTTTTATTTATTTGATTTTTTTTTGAGTTGGAGTCTTACTCCGTCACCCAGGCTGGAGTGCAGTGGCAAGCTCACGGCCACCCCAGCATCAAACTGTTGGGCTCAGGCAATCCTTCTGCCTCAGCCTTTCAAGTAGCCAAAACTACAGGCAAGAGCTACCACACCCTACTGTTTTTTTTATTTATTGTAGAGACGAGGTCTCACCAAGTTGCCCAGGCTGTTCTCAAACCTGTGGGCTCTGGCAATACCCTCACCTTGGCCTCCCAAAGTGCTGGGATTGCAGGCTTGAACCGCCTTTTTATTTCAATCAAGTAGAAAAAATACCTGAGGTCAAACAATAAAAGAATGTGAGAATTGCAATGGAATTTATATTATTTTGTTCTTCATCTCTGAGAGAGATCTCTGAAACAGGTACTGGAACAGCTGTTAGCTCTGTCCCCATGACAAAAGAGACCCCAGGTGGTTCCTAATGTGTAGATCACCGTGTCCTGAATTTTGTAATGGGTCTAACCGGGACACAGTTGACTGGATAAGGACATAGTGGACATCTAAGGCCGCCTCTTCAGGATAGCCAGTGGCCTGAGAGGTAACTGGCATGAGAGCAAGGATCTTTATCCATGTCACTTTAAATGAGAGAGTGGCTGATTGAATGAGTCAGATGCAATTTCTTTGAGCATGTGACTGTGAGATACACACAGAGAGACAACAAGCAGAGTGAGTGGAACAAAAAGATATAAAAATGAGGCAGTAAGGACAGACTGGGCTCTGGGGCTCAGCCTGTAATTCCAGCAGTTTGGGAGGCCAAGGCTAGAGGATTGCCTGAGCCTGTGGGTTTGAGACCAGTCTGGGCTACTTGGTGAGATCTCATCTCTACAATAAATTAAAAATTAGCTGGATGTGGTAGCACACACCTGTAGTTCCAGCTACTGGGAAGGCTGAGACAGAAGGATCACCTGAGCCCAGCAGGTCGAGGCTGGAGTGGCCGTGAGCGTGCCACTGTACTCCAGCCTGGGTGACCAAGTGAGACTCCAACTCAAAAATAACTAAATAAATAAATAAGGCAGTAAGCAGATGGGGGGCAATTAGAAGCCATGAGTGAGGGGTGTCACTTGTTCCTGAGCAGTCGACTATCAGAGATACTTCGAATTATCACGTTGTCCTACTAGGACAACTATTTTATTTTATTTATTATTATTATTATTTTTGTTTGAGTTGGAGTCTCACTCTGTCGCCCAGACTAGAGCGCAGTGGCCGCTCCCGACCACCACAGCCTCGACCTGCTGGGCTCCGGCGATCCTTCCGCCTCAGCCTTCCGAGTAACCGGAATTACAGGCGTGTGCTACCACGCCTGCTGATTTTTTTGATTTATTGTAGAGATGAGGTCTCACTGCCCAGGCGGGTCTTGAACCCACGGGCTCAGGCAATCCACTCACCTCAGCTTCCCAAAGGTGCGGGATTACAGGCTGAGCTACTGAGCCCGGCTAGACTGACTATTTTAAATGCTCCCAATTGAATAAGTATATGCTATGCCTTAAAATAAACTCTGAAAAGTTCTTAAAATAAACTTCTATTAACTGAGGTAACTAGAACATACCTCTTTTCCTTGAAATCTGAAAATACCCAACAAACATAGAAATAACACCTCAAACCTGGCCAGTCTGCTGAATGCTTTTTGAATAAGAAAGCGTTTGACAGTAATGGGAAACTGCCAGGATAGGGAAGGTGGGATTGGCAGTTGAGGGAAACTGCTAGGGGAGGGAGGGGCATACCTCCTCAACAAGGGTACCTGCATAATTAATGTTTGTATACCTAACCCTGAATTGTACCCCATATCTTTATAATAAAAAATAATAATAAAATAAAATAAAAAATAAAAAGCCAATACTACTTTTTCAGGACTGAATAGCTTCAGAAGAAGAAGGGAAGAGAGAAAGGCAAAAAAAAGTGGTAGAATGGCTTGCCAAATAAAACGAACTTGAAAGCCTAACTGAAATCTCTGAAAATCTCAACATAATCAAATAGGCAAAATTTCAATTTTCACTGCCTAAAGGACAACATAACTGGAATTCCAGGGATTCACCATTAATGTCCACTCTTTTGTGCCATCCAGAATTTAGTAATAAACTACAGTTTCATATGGATATTGAAATGAAATGCCCTCTTGAAAGCAAATAAAAACAAATACATCTTAAGGTCTGAATTTGGCTGCCCTAATTTGCTTAAAATGGCATCAGTCAAAAAAAATTTAATAATAGTAATAATAAAAGAACATGACTCCAAAAACCAAAAATCCTGCATTCAGATGTTTCCCTGGAGGCCGAAGGTTAAATTATGCCATGTGAAGGAAAATTTAAATCTACAGAACAGATCATTTCATTTTGTTTCAAATATAGGGAGAATTTAAAATCTAGCAAAGACCAAAAAAAAACCCAGAATGATCTTTTGGAGGGTGGGCCCCTTTTAGTAAAGGATTCCCCCACTAGGTAAGTGTTCTAGGAACACATGGGCATCAGTGTATAGCTAGCGTTGTTGTTAGAGGCTGCATTCAGCTTCAGTGAATTTTTTTTGGAAATTCTTATAACACATTTACCCATTTCATGATGGATGATTTACCTACACACACCGCACTGAATGTTCAGCAGTTCTTAACCAAAAACAGCATGACCCCTATGCTCTACTCTCTCTGTTCACCCAGTCTCACCCTTAGTGACTTTTTTTGTTTTCCTTAATGAAACAAGTTCTCAAAGGGAACCATTTTGCCAATGTGGAAGAGATGAAACAAAAAACGGCAGAAGCATTAAAAGGCATCACAATTGACGAGTTCAAAAACTGTTTTAAGCAGTGAAAAAAGTGTCTTGATAGGTGTATTGTATCAAACGGAGAGTACTTTGAAGATGGCTGAGGTTTAAACATGGAAGAATAAATACACCATTTTTAATAAATAAATTCTGAGCGTTTTTTGGAATATCTTCTTAGTGATATCCCCCTTGTAGATATTCCTGAGAAGAATTACACAATTGATGGGTTAATTAATGTATGGATCAATGTTTCAATGGAAGAAGATTCAATCTATTCTGGATCTGTAGAAAGATGTTTTGGTTAAAGCAATTGAAGAAAATACATCTCTCTTAAAGCCAATCAAATAAACGACTAAGTTCAAAACCTGATGACTAACAAGGGTCAAATGTCCTAGTTCAGAATTCACCCAAAGTATCACAGTTGCGGGAACCCTTCTTCCCTGCCCCTGATGTTTTCTTCCATGTAGTGGGAGCTCTAGTTACTGAACACTCATGCTCCCTCTGTACCCATTCACTTTCTCCTCTCCAAGAGGGGAAGTGGCCTAATGTGACTAGCAAATTAAGGAGAAAAGGGCATTCAGAGCCCAGCCCTCTCTCCTCTTCTTGAGAAGTAGTTGCCTGCAGGAAAAAGCCCCTGCTCACATTCTCAAGGTTGTAAGTTTTAGAGGGGCACACCTTCCCTGGAGGAAGCCTGTGGTGGTCCAGGGCTGGCTGGGATTGGGTAGATCAATTCAGCTAATCCCAAAGTTCAGTCCTGGAAAACTCATTTGCCCACCAATTCTCTAAAATCAGTTTTATCAGTACATAAGGTCATATTTTGGTCTCCCATCTGTCTTATTTCTCAGTTGATTCAGAGCTCAGTGGGGGAAGAGAAGGGGAAATTGTATTCTGAAAACTGGAAAATGTCAGACCAAAGCTGGATTTGAAGAGAAATGGGAAAAGAAGTAAAGTAAAACCCCGAAATGAGTACTGACAAAAAAACAAAACGACTGTGCATGTCCTGCACACAGCACCATAATTACCCAAGAAGGAAAACGGTGCAGGGGCGGAGTCGGGGGTTTGCTGCACGCCACCTTCTTTGCAGAGTCACAGGATTCCTGGTCATCTGAACATGGAGATTCCAGGGAGTCATAGGAAAACAATCCATCATCACAACTTGTGTCCATATGCTCTAAAATCTCTGTACTGTCACCATCAACCAGATCAAGATCAGTTTCCTGAGGTCTTAGCGGTCGGATCATGCTTATAGCATTTCTGTTGGTACCGAACATCCTGTCGGAACTTAACTGCGGCTGGCTTAAGTGCCTTTTGGCTAGTGCTACACTTATACTGAAAACATTAGGAATCCTTAACCTTGGGGTTGGCAGGTTTGATGAAGGCGCTAACTGTGTTCCTTTTCCGGAAAGTGAGTTGGGATACTTTGGAGTTAAAGCTGGGGTCAAAATAGGGCTTGGTGTGTTGGCCTCACTCGATGAAGATGAATAATCCAGTCTCTGAGACTGAAATTTTTTATTCAGTTCATCCGAGGAACTATCTTGCTCCTTTTTACTTGATTCAGAATTTCCCTTTCCGAGAGAACTATTCTGAGCTTTCCATTGTGCCTCCTGTTGCCAAGAATACAGCTTCTTGTGTGCTGGTCTCTTTATGCCAAAAGTCTCTTCTTCAAATATAGAACTGCTGTCGTCAGATGCTGTCAGATACGTTTCGCTCCCCATCCTGCTACATTGGACGCCTTCTTCCGACGTATGACTGGAAAGGGTGGATGTGCACCTGGACTTGGACCTCCCTTTGCTCCCGACTTCCTCATCAGAGCTCCAGTCACTCACTGGAGCCCCAGAATTCTGGGACATGCCACCATCCGTTGCAAAGCTTGTTCTTGTTTTCCGAGTCTGTTCTGAGCCACAAGGGGTTTGATGCAATGTTCTCTGGCCTCTGTTGTTTTCTAGAACTTGGCTATCAACAGACTTTTCCAGAATTTCCATTTCTAGAAAAGGATACATCATATTTAATAATATTGTCTATCTGTACATTTAGTTTATGTAACTACACGTCACATGAATAAAGTTAATGTACATTATCCTTTGTTCATTTTATGTATTTTTTAAACAAAAGTTTGAAAACTGTATGCAACACAGAGCCTTAGCACTTCAATATAATAGTTTCAAAATTAAACTGTTTTTATAAGGAAGCATGTTGGGAAAAAAACTGACAATAGTCTAAAGAGATAATGAAATAAGCAAACTGCATGAAATAGGGCAGTTTTGTCTATTAAAGAAAGCAGCCATTAAAAAATGAACACCATAATTTCTGTTTTAGAATAAAAGAAAGTGACAACCTTCTTTCAACTAAATTTTGCAATTATCATAAAGTAATTTAAGCATACGAAATACAAAGGTATATTTTAAGGAACAAACTTTGCATGAAATATGCAAAATCACGAAGACAACATAAACAGGGGAAAGTCTTCCTTGCTCTGCTTTGGGTTTAATCATAACTACAAAATATTTTTATAAAAGAATAATAGCCGGGCTCGGTGGCTCAGCCTGTAATCCCATGCCTTTGGGAGGCTGAGGTGAGTGGATTGCCTGAGCCCGCGGGTTCGAGACCCGCCTGGGCAGCGAGACCTCATCTCTACAATAAACCAAAAAATCAGCTGGGCATGGTAGCGCATGCCTGTAATTCCTGCACTGGGAAGGCTGAGGCGGAAGGATCGCCGGAGCCCAGCAGGTCGAGGCTGTGGTGGCCGGGAGCGGCCACTGCACTCCAGTCTGGGCGACCGAGTGAGACTCCAACTCAAAAAAAAAAAAGAATAATAATCTTTAAAAATGTCTTTAGATGGGGCTTCTTTGTATTTATAACATAATTAGTGGCTTCATAAACAGTGAATTAAAACTTTAGCTTGAAGAGTACAAAAGAAACTTTAAAAGCATAAAAACATAGATAGGACCTTCATAATCAAGGAATAGAGGCTGAATAAATAAACTCTAAAATTGGGTAGTAGGCAGTTTGATAAATTTGCAAGTGAGCAAAAACTTTAGAATAGGCAACCTCAGCTACATTCAGAACTGGCTGTTAGAAGGCAGGAAGAAGGCCGGGCTTAGTGGCTCACCCTGTATGTAATCCCAGCACTTTAGGAGGCCAAGGTGGGAGGATTGCTTGAGCCCAGGAGTTCAAGACCAGCCTCAGCAACATAGCAAGACCAGGCTGGACAACATAGCAAGACCTTATCTCTACAAAAAAACCACAGGCTTAATGGTGCACGCCTGTAGTCCCAGCTACTCAGGAGGCTGAGGCGGAAGGATCACCTGAACCCAGCGAGTCACAATCATGCCACCGCACTCCAGCCTGAGTGATAGAATGAGACTCAGACAAAAAAAAAAAAAAAGGAAAGAAAAAAGAATGAAATTGCATGAGAGGCATCATAGTCAACAAATTTAGAAGGATTTTAAGACTAAAAGAAGACTCAGAAAATCTGTGTACAAGACAAGGGTTTAAATATCAGGAAAATATTTTCTTCTTTGAAGCAGAAAGAGAAAAATTAAAGCAGTTACTAAATTATCCTCCCAAAGAACTAGGGTTCTTTGCTTTATAAGTTTGCTGTGTCTTGTTTAATATTAGGTAATTTTAAAAATATTTTAAATAAATAAGGAATAGGAAATTCACAGTTCTCATCTGAAACTCATCTAAAATAAGTACAGTACCTTGAAGGTAGGGCTGTAAACTTCTTAACTCTAAAAACCCATTCTACCCACAGCAGGAAAAATATTATTAAGAATATTAAGTAGAGAAAATCAGTTTCTTCTATGTGACATTGGAAAAGACTCTCAGAAAACACAAAATAGCTAGACACACAGTTAAATGCTGTATTGGCCTTTAGAAACACTCTTATACAACATCAAGTAGTCAGAAAAAATATGTAAGAAAAATTAAGCTATATTTGAATTAATCCTAGCAAATGATGTTTTCCTTTTTAAAAAACATGCCAAAGTAAATCCCCGTAGACCATAAATACCTTCTATGTCTTTTCCTTCGGTGATCTCGGGTTCTTTAACTGATATCTTGCTCATTTCCTCAGATTTTACTACTTGAGGAGGGCTCCTTGCTCTAGATAAAAAGCACCCAAAGGTCAAACTGCTCAGGCGCTGGCCTTCCGACAGCTTTACTGTAGAGACAGTGGACGACTTCTTTCCTTGAACTTCTGCAAGGTCATTAATCAACATTAAGACTGGAATTTTTAAATAGACATTTATTCAACGTAGAGCCAAAGCATATAAAAACTTGGACAAATCATTCTTTATACCAGAAAAAAGCCCGAAGCTCATCTTCATTTACATATAATAACATGAACCTTCAATGATGAGCACCATATGCCTGTGTTTAGAAATCTGTTTTTTATATTCTGAATGTTCAAAAAAAATTTTTTTAGCTGCAGAGAAAAAAATAGCTAATCCCTTTAAGGGTAGTTAGTTCTCGAGCAAAAACCAAAACCGTGAACAGATGATAAATAACTAGAAAGTTATAGCTTCTTGCAAAGTCAAATATTGATAAATGCCAGTTAAGTATTGGTAAAATTTGTGCAGTCTCCAACCAACCCAAGTGCTAGCTGATAAAACAACCAAAGCAAATTTGGATCATCACTGGGGCAAATATCTCATGATCACTATGATGACTTTTGCTCATTTTATTTTTCAGTAATCAGAAGGAAGTAGAGGGAAGGAACTTGGTCTATGGTAACCACAATATAAAGAGCATTAATCACTTCTTTAGAGAAAAAAAAGATGGGGGGAGGTAAAGAATTTAGATAGCTCGTGGAGTCCTTAGGTCAGCACCCAGTCATGGGTTTAATTCATCTCTAGGACTTTTAATATTACTACTTGTAAAATCAAAAGGATGGCGATCCCAGTGAGAAAAGATTCCAAGGAAATTAACTTCTTAACTCTAGGAAAGCACCAAAGGGTTAAGTCAAATAGCAAATTATAACTGAGTAGCATATAAGAAAAATCTTTAGGCCGGGCATAGTGGCTCAAGCCTGTCATCTCAGCACTTTGGGAGGCTGAGATGAGAGGATTGCCTGAGCCTGCAGGTTTGAGATCAGCCTGGGCAACATGGTGAGACCTCATCTCTACAATAAGTCAAAAAATTAGCTGGGCGTGGTAGCACACACCTATAGTTCCGGCTACTTGGAAGGCCAAGGTGGAAGGATCGCCAGGGCCCAGTAGGTCGACGCTTGGGTGACCATGAGCGTGCTACTGCACTCCAGCCTGGGTGATGGAGTGAGAATCCAATTCAAAAAAAAAAAAGAAAGAAAAGAAAAATCTTTATATAGTATATTTCTTTAGATGTATCTTTTAATATTTCCATGTTGATCATCGCTCACAGAATAATTCACAGTACTAGTGTATAATTATATATATGAATATAGATTTTAAGTATTACATTTATCTATTCTCCTCCAGTCCAAGTCAAGTTTCCAAGGATCAAAACTGCTTAGTCTATAATACCTATGAGACTGCCAGTGAAGACTAGAATTGCAAGTTAAGATTATCAGGGAAAATAACAAATATTTAGGAGTGGGCTTAGTATATCCAATTGATTTCAACAAGGGTAAATGTCACAATTACCTGAAAGTTTAATTCTGAATATGAAATTCCAGATCAACTAGAGGCACTCCTATTTTTTTTTTATCACACAGGTGGAGAAAATGATAGCAGTCAGTATTAACACGCTGTAGACAAGATGTTCAAAATATTTTCGTATGCCCTGTAATCAATAATTCTGTACACTCCTCCATGAAACTAGTTAAGGCACTGTTAAAGTTGACTTCAAAGCCTATGTTCCTCCTGCCCCCTGAGTATTTTTCCAGCATATTCTGTGAGCCCCCCGGGCATTGTGGAAATGTCTCAGAGTATGTAAGAAGAGGGAAATGTGAGACCAAGTCTGCCGAACTCTGGACTTATCGCCTAGCACTGCTTTTTTCTGTCTTAGCTGTTGAGACTACAGAACATTTTATATATTATTTTTTTTTAAAGGGTTCTGTTGCAAATGAAAGTTTTGAAAACCTCTATACCAGGCCATGGGTCTAAAAGCATGAGCTACACATACCCCCATGGGATTCATCCCTTCTCTGACTCAATGTGCCCTTGAGTGGCAGTCGCCAGGTTAAGTGTACTAAGTAAATCTCTATCAAACGATAGTTATCCCATCCACCCTTTGGTTTGACATTGAAAAGGAAGTAACCCTAGGTACTGAAAAAGGTAGAATTTATTCATATCATACAATTCTGCTCAAAATATCCAGGATATAAGAATTTTAATCACTGTTGAAAACTATGAAATGAAGCAAAAATAGAAAATAACACAGCAAATTTCTTTTTTTTAAGCAAATATACCTGGGATTAAACATTCAAATTGGTATTACCCTCTTCAGGTTACTCACTAATATCTAGCAAATGTCACTAATGTAGGGTAGCCACTACCAACACCAGGTTATTTAAATTTAAAACAATTCAAAAATTAAATGAAATGTAAAATTCAGTTCCTCAGTTACATTAGTCACATCTCAAGTGCTCAAAAGTCACCAATGGCTAGTGGCCATTATGTTGGACAGCACACATATAGAATATTTACCTCACTGTGGAAAGGCCTATTAAAAAGTACTGATCTAACCAGGCACAGTGGTTCAAGACTGTAATCCCAGCACTTTGGGAGGCCAAGATGAGAGAATCACCTGAACCCATGGGTTCAAGAACAGCCTGGGCAACTTGGCGAGCCCTCATCTCTACAATAAATCCAAAACAAAAATAAAAATTAGCCAGGCGCAGTAATACATGCCTGTAGTTCCAGCTACTTGGAAGGCTGGGTGGAAGGATCGCCTGAGTCCAGTAGGTCAATGCTGGGGTGGCCGTGAGTGTGCCACTGCACTCCAGCCTAGGTGACGAAGTGAGACTCCAACTCAAAAAAAAGTGCTGATCTATAGTTTAAAGACTAAATGTACAGTCTAACAATATTATCAAATTTTACATTATAAAAAGTGACTTCAGAGCTTGTAAAGTATTCTTGTGAATTATCTCAAAAGTGGCAAATAATTCTCTGGATTTAATATTTGCAAGCCAGCCAAAAGTTATAAAGAACTCTGGAGGTACATGTCTTTTTAAATAGGCCAATCTCACTCCTGATATTCTTGAGTTTATCAGTGGATTATTAATGGATACTCCCAGTTAACAGGATTCAAATTCTAATCCAGAGGACCTAAATGGGGAAAGGATTAGAACACTGGTGATCCATGAGTGAACCACCTGAGGTGTGATATTTGCATCCAACTAACCATAATCAAGTGCCTCAGGGCTTCCCTCAAAGAACGCCAAGTTCAGTGGCATGTTCAACATGTGTGAATACAGGGTACCTCCTCCAAAGTCCCTGATGCAGCTACAAATACCATATCTGTGACTCCCTGATCTCCACTAACAGGCCTATTCTCTTTCTGAGGCCAAAGTTCAAGTCTTCTTGAATTCTGAATGTATGCCTCTCTAATACAAATATTCCTAGCCCACTGTCTAGTGTAGTAAGGTCCCCTGTATTTCTTTCAAGAAACAGGGAGATGTAGCATTGCATTGCTTAGAAGGACCAAAATGCTCTCACCATTAGAGAATCGGGACCATGATCCCTGACCTCCTGGCTAGCATCAATGTACAGTACTTTTAGTAAGCGGGACTCTCTGGGACTGAGTTTGGTTCTAAAAAAGGGACAAATGGAAGGTCTTTTAGAACAGAGAGAGGCGAAATGAGCATCTGGTCATGTTCTTCTGATCTATGTAGTGACTGCTCTGGTAGACCTGTACCTCATCAATTCTCTTTCTGTCTCCCACTTTCAGGCCCAACATTCACTGTGTGCAGGAGTTCTGGTTTGTTCAGAAATTCTACGACAAGGACTTCCTGTATAATATTCATAATTGTGTCCTTAAAATACTAGCAAAAGACCAGTAAAATCCTGTATAGCCAAGTAAGTCCAACTAAGCTATCTGAATCAAAGTATCTGTACCTTGTAGTTTTGACTGCATTGTTCTTATCTCTTCAGTTTGGTTTTGGTTGATCAAACGAAGATTCTGATTCTCCAATTCCAGCTAAAAGAACATAATGGTATTCTTTTATATAGGGATACCGTTTCCAAAATGCACTAATAAATTATAATATTTAGAAAATGTTAATGTCTATACACATGTAAGCAAAACACAAAGGAAATGATAAGCAAATATCTGATTAATTGATCAGCATAGGCTATCAACCTAGGTAATTATGGCATCAATATTTATTTTCCCCAACACTAAAAGTTTTAAATGTTTTCATCCCCTATGTCTTTTGCATTATAAAATTATTTTAATTAATTAATTAATTTTGAGTCCGAGTTCCACTCTGTTGCCCAGGTTTGAGTGCAGTGGCATGATCATGGCTACTGCAGCCTCAATCTTCTGGGTTCAGGAAATCCTTCCACCTTAGCCTTCCAAGTAGTTGGGACTACAGGTATGTACCATCACGCTGGCTAATTTTTTTTTTTTTATAGAGATGAGGTCTCGCTATGCTGCCCAGTCTGGTCTTGAACTCCTGGGCTCAGGTAATCCTCTCTCCTCAGCCTCCCAAAGTGCTGGGATTACAGACATGAGCCACTGTACCTGACCTTGTAAAATTATTTTAAACAAATCTATTTCAGCATTAAACTGCCATATAAACTAAGTAATATATGCTTATCAGATACCAAATACATTAATTTTATGACATACATATATTCTATAAGTATTGAAAATTAACTACTTAGAACTAAAAGTAACTAATTAGAATGAGGCTATTTACACTGATTATCATGAGTTTAATTAATATGTTTCATTTTAGAAATACACTGACTAAGCCGGGCTCGGTGGCTCAGCCTGTAATCCCGCGCTTTGGGAGGCTGAGGTGAGTGGATTGCCTGAGCCCGCAGGTTCGAGATTTGCCTGGGCAACTTGGCGAGACCTCATCTCTACAATAAATCAAAAAAATTAGTCGGACGTGGTAGCGCACGCCTGTGGTTCCAGCTACTTGGGAGGCTGAGGCGGAAGGATCGCTGGAGCCCAGTAGGTCGAGGCTGCGGTGGCCAGGAGCAGCCACTGCACTCCAGTCTGGGTGACAGAGTGAGACTCCAACTCAAAAAAAAAAAAAAAAAGAAATACACTGGATATTAAAATGAAAGCTACCTATCTCAAGTTTACTAAAAGACAGGAGTACCACTAACCATTCAACATTTTTTACTCAGAAAAATAATATATTCTGATGATTTATCTATTCAAAGGAAGTAAAAGGTAAAGAAAAGGAAAAAATACAGAAATAGATACCTCATTTAACTTAACTGTTACCCATTCTTTGATCTTAGCTGCTTTCTCTTCTATTATTTTAGCTTCTTGTATTCTTATTTGTTTCTGAAATAACATCAGCAGTTTGATTAGGTCCATCATAAACTCAATGATCTGGAAATCTTAACGTCATAAATATACAAGGCGGATCCACTTAAAATCTGTTTCCAAGTTAACACAACTACCCTCAAATTACCAAATAGATTCTAAAAAGAAAAAAATTATCCAGTAGATACAATAATAAACCATAAAAGCATATGCAAATACTGCTAGTATTAACAACTGCTATTCTCTTTCTCTGAAAGACCATAATTGAAATCAATCTGCTGAATTTATCAACAAAATGAACCATTTCTGGAAATGGTCTAGGGTTTAGAACATTAGTATCGCAAAGGGATCAACCAGGTTAGCCAGAAGAGAAGAATCATCTTTTCAGAGGCATGACTCCCCTCCTTCCCCCAAATAATAGCTTTCAAGGATCCAGGAAAAATAAACATTGAAAAACCCTAGCGCCCATTTACCAACCTTAAAATCTGGTAATGGTTGCAAAACTACTTAGAATGTGACTGTCGAATAAATCACAATGAGTGGGGACTGGGGTGGTAGAAAGCTAAAAACCACTGACCTAACAGAAACAATGATCTTTATCAAGAAATGAAAAAAACGCTGAAAATAAATGACAATTTAACACATTTAACAAAACAATTTCATAGTGATCATATTTAAATAATGTCAAATGATCATTTAAATAAATAACCTAGTGAAATTTATTTCTAATAAAATTTTAAAATAAACTAAATACTATACTTGATTTCAATAAAGTAATTTAAAAACAGTGCATACATTTCCAAGTAGAGAGATTAGCATCAAATATAAATATTTAAAATATAATGTTCTACAAACAGTTCCAACATCCTAACAATCTAAAGCAAGGATTGGTTGCAAACAACTTACAGACATAAATGCCTGCTGATAACCAGATGTTTCCCTTTTTTTTTTTGAGTCGGGAGTCTTACTCTGTCACCCAAACTGATGTGCAGTGGCATGGTTCACAGCCACTGCAGCCTCAACCTGCTGGGTTCAGGTAATCCCTCTGCTTCAGCTTTTCAAGTAGCTGGAACTACTGGCATGCACCATCACGCCTGGTTGATTTTTTGATTCATTGTAGAGACAAAGTCTCGCCATGTTGCCCAGGATGGTCTCAAACCTCTGGGCTCAGGCAATCCTCTCGCCTCTGCCTCCCAAAGTGGTGGAATGACAGGCATGGGCCACCGAGCTCAGCTGTTTCCAACTTAAACCCTATACTTAAACTCCAAAGTGTGAGTGTTAAGGTGCACTGTCACATCTAAAAAATGTTAGATCTTGCCTGGGAATCAGACTGGACTGAAAGAATGCCATTTGCACCTTTCACCAATAAATGGGATGCAATCTTATGGGCTGGCTGGAATAAGATTTCTTCCCCAAACTTAGAAATGTAGGCTTTCTCTTTTTAATCTTTGTGATTATGCCCAAATAAGTACACATATTTAGAGTTCTTTGATGATCAAATTCTTCCTAACCTGCTCTTCAAGTTGCAGTTCCAAGCTTTGAATGGTGTCGTCTTTTTCCTGCATTAGAAACTCCAGATCTTGACATCTTTTATATAACCTGGTCTCTGATTCACTGGTTTGAATGTTAGCTGCTTTTAATTTCTCTTCCATAACTTGTACCTAAATTCAGAGGATAAAATGTTAAAATTCTGCATGTACTTAATTTATCATAGTATTAAGCCAATAATTATACTTTATTTTATTGTAAGTTATTTCAATAAAATAATTTACATTGTATAGATGCCTAAAGATATTCCTAAAAGTAACTTTATATAGATTTCCTAAAAGGTATCATAAAAGGAAAATATTAAATAGCAAGGTTTCACGTATTAAATAATTATAAAGTCTAAAGACTATTTTGCCAAGTGGTGTTACTTTTCAGGTACATATATACATAATAAATTCTCTGAGTATTGTATTTCTATAAAGTAATGTATGTATTTGCCAGAGCAATAATAATATGCAACATGTTTATACAAGTATGGAAATAGAAAGCTTCCAGGCCTCATTTTCCTGTATTTTAAACAAAGTAAGAAGAGAAAGTAAAGAATATGAGTGGTGAGATAAGACTCAGACTTGATGGCCTGGTATAATAAAATATTTTAGAAAATAAATGAACTCAGAAGAAAAAGAAACATATATATGCTGGCCAGGAAAAAAAAAAACTTGAAGCCCAGAATGATGGAATCATAAGAAATAAAAAAATATGAGAGTCTAGATATAGGTAGGAAAGTGTATTCAGTAAGGGCTCACTGTTCATTTAACAAATATTCACTGAATACCTGCTAAGTGCCAGGCCTATTCCAGGTCCTGAGAAGGCACTGGTGAATAAAACAGAACCCAAAATCTCTGCCTGCACAGAAATTACATTCTAGTGGGCCACAGATATCACATATATAATAAATACGTAAATCAGTACACTATATTACATGGGTGATAAGGGTAATGGGAAAAATAGAACAGGATAAAAGAGACTGGGGGTGTGGCTGGAGGCTTAGTGGTGCCTCGATTTTAATATTCAAGACAGATTGGCTCTGCTTGGACCTTCTGCAAAACACATTTGGGCATATGTGATCTTAGAAAGGCATATCTGCATATTGTGTTTACTGACCTACATGGATAAGTCTATTCAACCTATAGGAAAGTTAAGATTTAATATCACTACTTTTTGGTTCTCATTTTGACTCATAAATCTGCCCCTTAATTGCAGACAGTCTAGTGGATTGGATGCCGCATCAGGGATTCACCAGAAGGTCCAAATAAGGGATGTGTGAGATGTTAATAACAGTAAGGAAGAGGCTGTGCTCAGTGGCTCAGCCTGTAATCCCAGTGTTTTGGGAGGCTGAGGCGAGTGGATTGCCTGAGCCTGAGGGTTCGAGACCAGCCTGGGCAACTTGGCGAGACCTCGTCTCTACAATAAAATAAAAAATAGCTGGGCCTGGTAGCACGCGTCTGTAGTTCTAGCTACTCAGAAGGCTGCGGTGGAATGATCGCTGGAACCCAGCAGGTCGACACTGGGGTGGCCATGAGCATGCGTGCCACTGCACTCCAGCCTGGGTGAAGGAGTGAGACTCCAACTCATAAAGAAAAAAAAACAAACAGTAAGGAAGAAAACAAAGAATTGGAAATTTATATACAATATTAAGACTTCTGGCTGGGTGTGTGGCTCACTGTAATCCCAGGACTTTGGGAAGCAGAGGCAAGAGGATTGCCTGAGGCCAGGAGTTCCAGACCAGCTTGAACAACATAGTGAGACCTTGTCTCTACAAAAATTAAAAAAAAAAATTTTTGGTGTAGTGGTGAGTGCTGTAGTCCCAGCTATTTGGGAGGCTGAGGCAGAAGGATCACTTGAACCCAGGAGTTGGAGGCTGTCGTAACCCATGATTGTGTCAATGCACTCCAGCCTGGACAACAGAGTGAGACCCTGACTCAAAATATATAATAAAAGTTTTAAATAAAAACTTTTAAAAAGACTTCCATTCTACATACGCAACAGATAAGAATTTAATTTTAGCAATGTCTTAGACCAGGGGGCCCCAACCTGTGGGCCATGGACTGGCACATCTGTGACCTGTTAGGAACCAGACCACAAAGGAGGAGGTGAGTAGTGGGCAAGTGAGTGAAGCTTCATCTGTATTTATAGCTGTTCCCTATCACTCACATTACCACCTGAGCTCTGCTTCCTGTCAGATCAGCAGTAGCATTAGATTTTCATAAAAACATGAACCTTATTGTGAACTGCACATGCAAGGGATCCAGTTGCCAAAACTGTTCTATTTAAATACTATTCACATGGCTGGAAACTATGAAAATAAAAGCAGATCAAAAAACAGAAGAAAGAAAGACTCCTTATGAGAATCTAATGCTTGATGAGCTGAGGTGGAGCTGAGGCGTTGATGTTATATATTTCATTATATGTTATAATGTAACAATAATTTAAATAAAGTGCACAATAAATGTAATGTGCTTGAATCATTCCCAAACCATCCCTCCTCCCACTCCCAGGTCCGTGGAAAAATTGTCTCCCACGAAACTGGTCCCTGATGCCAAAATGGTTGGGCATTTTAGATCATAGAGGCAAAGAAGAAAAATAATGTGGAAGCATTTGAGAAATTAAAGATGACAGTTAAGATGAAAAAAATCTTAAACTATTTCAAATGCTTCTAAAAAAAACACAACATATTTAAAGTTCAAGATATTCCACTAATGAAGATTTTCAGAAGGAGGGTATAAAGGTTCGTTTGGTTGTGTGTTTTTTTAGCCATAAATACCAGGTTTCATATGTGGGTTCAAATGTGAATTCAATTCAGATGCCAAAACTGTTCTATTTCAATACTATTTACATGGCTGGAAACTATGAAAATAAAAGCATATCAAAAAACATCAGAAAAAATATCTTCCACTATCCAGATGATAATTTATCTTGGATTTAGATTTTTTAACATAATATAGTGGGCTTTCTGCATGAGATGAAGGACTAAGCTGTACCAAAGACAAAGGTGTGCAGCAGAGAGAGGCTGTCATGCAAAACAGCCTGTGCGGGACAGAGAGCTGGACAGTAATCTTAAGACGGTACAGTCAATGGCAGGCAAAACATTCTGGAGCCGAGGAGGCAGGGAGAGGAAAGCAGAGCCAAATCCAGAGTGGCATTTCTCTTCTGGGGACAGAGTAATAGACAGGTAAAGTACTAGACAGGAAAAGCAAAAGTACAGAAGAAGGATAGCAATCAACATCACCACACCTACACCTAGTCTCCTTTGACCAAGTGAAGCAAGCCACCCTAACGACGTTGGGTTGCCACATAAAACAGTCCGATGACTGCTTAGGAAAAGTCTACAGTCCTGGAAAACTGTAATTTGGAATGATGTTTCTACCCTGAAAAACATGTTCAATGTGAATGTTGTTCTTCTTTTATAGATGAATACTACAGAGTTCCTTGGATGCATCTTTGCCATCTAAAACTTTTAAATTCGACCATTATTTTTAGGTAAACAACTGTCCTAGGCAAGACAAATATTGGCAAAAGTGGCAAAATTTCTCAGGGAGAGAGATCACAAGATCACAGAGTAGTTACAGGCAACCTCCTTACCAATGGGGTCTTGTTGAGACCAAGTTTCACAGGATTCACCCACCTTCTTTAGTAACTAGTGTGAATAAGAGGTCTACAGAAAAGCTAAGAGGCCCAGAGAAAAAACAAAGCAGCCTTTTAAAATATCTTGCCACAGACACACAGAAAATAGCTCAGTTCTTTTTCCATTCATTCAACCTGAACCATGTAAGAATTTTGACTACTCAGAGAACGGCCAATAGCAAACACCTATGAAGTCAAACTGGTTGTTAAGTAAACTCTCCCAATTATCTATACATGGATACCATCCAATGTGGAATGCTTCTAGGTTTTAGACTTTTCTTTCTTTCTTTTTTTTTTTTGATTTGGAGTCTCACTCTGTTGCCCAGGCTGGAGTGCAGTGGAAGAATCACAGTAACTGCAGCTTCGACTTTTTTAAAATTTTCATTTACTTCTGAGAGAGCCTCTGGTTCCATCCACCCACCTGGGCACACTCCTAAGCCATTTCCCCCAAAACCTTCTTGATCCCAAGGTCCCTAAATTCGTGTTCGGCAAAGGGTTAACTCAGCAGACTGGGGGGTGCTCAGATCCTGCATGTGCCAGAGGAAGGACTGGCCCCTGACAACTTCTGAGCCCTACAAATACCCTGACTAAGAAAACTTCCGTGGTATACCTGAGATCTAGGGCCACTCCAGACAGTTTATACTGACAACATGATTTATGGTGAATGCCTGTATTTGTTCACAGGGGGCCCTGGGTCACGCTGTATCAGTTCGACCTCTGTGGCGGGTCGACTATGAGTTATTAAGGTCAGTGTCGTGGGTATTCCAGGACTATGTGACTGACCTCCAATAAAAATACTGACATCAAGGCTTCCTAGGTTGGCAATACTTCATACATGCTGTCACACATCCTTGATGGGAAGATTAAGCACATCCCTGGCAACTCCACTGCAGAGGACAATTGGAAGCTCACACGTGGTTTCTCTTGTACATCAACCTCTGTGTTTTTTTCCTTTGTTGATTTTAATCTGTATCCTTTCACTATAATAAACTGCAACCATGAGTATAACAGCTTTTCTGGGTCTCGTGAGTCCTTCTAGCAAATCACTGAACCTGGAGGTAGTGTTGGGGATCCTGACACAGCCTCCAGTGCTATTTTCCATTATTCTTCCCATACTGAAGAAAGAAGAAGCTGCAAATATGACTCCCATTGTAATTATCTGTATCACTATTTCCTTCTTCCCATTTCTAACCTTCCTCCTCCACTATAGGTAATCAAGACATGACTGCATTTTGGGGGGGAGTAGAAAGTTTCTATTTCTATACATAAGTTGCAATGGCATGACAAATGTTCCTGATTGTTTCTAAACAGAATGGCAAAGAAATTTTTAAAGTTATTTTGAATCCCAGCTATTTAAAATTTATCACAAATGAATAATTCTAGTCACATTTTAAACACAATTATTTTGGCTTAGTACTCCATAATGTATGAAGTTGGATCCTTCTCACTAAAAGTAAAAAATAAGAAAATACTAAATAAATTTGCTTTTCATGTAATGAAGGGTGGGCCACATGTAGCAAACCATTTCACGGTCCTGGATATTAAGATGTCTGGGCAATAATAATTTATTAGGGACCAAAAGTGACCTCAGAACTAGGAATTAACTTTACAGAAAGGCAGATGAGCCTACATTTTGGAGGAGACTTTAAACATAGCTCCTACCAAGACAGAATGAAACACAGGCAAAGGATTGAACTAAAAGGACAAAATGAAAACACACACTGTATACAAGGGAATAACCCCTCTTTTGTTAGCATAAATCAGTGTAGTACATTGGGGTGTTCACCTGATCAGACAGTTAAGAATCAATCTTCTATGTATCATTTCCCAAATGTGCTATTTACTGCTCTTCTACTTCACAAGAGCACTCAGAGCGGTACTGGGTAGATTTGCACCTACCACTTTCAAAACCTATGAACAGCCGTAAAGATGTTCTACAATATAGCCGGGCTCGGTGGCTCAGCCTATAATCCCGTGCCTTTGGGAGGCTGAAGTGAGTGGATTGCCTGAGCCCGCGGGTTCAAGACCCGCCTGGGCAACTTGGCGAGCCCTCATGTCTACAATAAATAAAAAAATCAGGCGGGCATGGTAGTGCATGCCTGTAATTCCGGCTACTCGGAAGGCTGAGGCAGAAGGATCGCCGGAGTCCAGCAGGTCGAGGCTGCGGTAGCCGGGAGCAGCCACTGCACTCCAGTCTGGGCAACAGAGTGAGACTCCAACTCAAAAAAAAAAAAGATGTACTACAACATGAAGTACAAAGATCACCAAGAGTTATCTGGGAAAATGTGAGATTTTTTTTCTTCTGCAGACAACTTAATTGTTACAGAAGTGATGGCACTTATTAATAAGCAAAGAGACAAATGTACAAAGCTGAAGTGTAGAGTCAAGCTGGTTTCAGCTGACTACAGCTTTTAGTGGTGAAACATTCCATTTTGGTTAATATAAATATAATTGTTTAAATCTTAAGATATGGTTCATTGAGAAAAGGCAAACTGAATTTAAGCAAAATAAACATCAGATGGGCCACAGTCCCATGGAAATTGTTAAAGATAGCAAAGCCTTCAGTTATTCTAAGTTAATAACAGCCTTGCAAAGACCAAAAAAGGTGACATCATCAGTGCATGAGAATTCATCTGCTCTCTCTTTATATTTCCTGCCAACTTTCAGATTCATTATGAAGTATTTACAGAAAAAAAAAAATTCTTCTGAAGTGAAACAAAATAGTTACTTAACAAATGTAAAGTGTTGTGACAAAAAGAAATACCTACAGATGTTGCTAACTCATAGAAACTGAATTTGCACTTCTCTCCTTTTGGGAGGAGAGCTTTGACTTAAGGCATCATGTTTAAACAAATCATTTGTGGCCTTTCTGCTTAAAGATGTAGCACATTACACCCAATATCCCCAAAGGACAACATCAAATAAGAAGTCTTTCGGCTGGGCACAGTGGCTCAGACTGTAATCCCAACACTTTGAAAGGCCAAGGTGAGAGGTTTGCATGAACCCAGGGGTTCAAGACCAGCCTGGACAACTTGGTGAGACTTTGTCTCTACAATAAATAAAAAAATTAGCTGAGTGTGGTGGTGTGTGCCTGTAGTTCCAGCTATTTGGAAGGCTGAAGCAGAAGGATTGCCTAAGCACAGCAGGCTGAGGCTATGGGGGCCGTGAGCATGCCATTGCAGTCCAGCCTGGGCAACAAGAGTGAGACTCCAACTAAAAAAAAAAAAAGAAGTTTTTCTGTTAAACTTACCAAGATCAGTGGTGGGGCCCTAACGGCAACAAACTGCTATGGTTTGCTACCTCTGCATTGGGAACAGGGATGCTCTCTTGAAGACTCCACTGGCTCTCTTAAGATCCAGTGAATTAGAGGGGGAAAGAATAACTGAAAATAACACATAAAATTTTTTAATTTAGTTTAATTTTCAAAATCAAAACTGTTACATAAAAGTTAAGAATTGTAAACTAAAGCAAAACAAAACCATCCTCAATTTCTTTCTCTTTTTCCCGTAATAATGGGCAAAGGAAAGAAAGGAAGGGAAGGGAAAGAACAGACAGAGAAACACAGAGGCAGTCAGAGTAGAGGTGAAGGGAGATGCCACCAGGAAAGGCCCGAGTCATAAAGGAAAAGACAAGAAGGAAGACTTGAAAGTGAGAGAGGCAAACAAATCGACATGCGGTGCAAGGCGTGTGGCTGCACAGATCACTTGTATACGGATCAGTACATCATCACAGAGGGAGACAGACACTCGCTACACAGTGGCAGAGAATGACATTAAGTGTCTTTCATAGAATTTAAGTAGCCTATGAGGTTACTGCTGAAGATTGCCTTTGTATAGGTACAAGTGGGGATAAGTATTTAAAAAACAATAAAAAAAAAAAACAAGAGAGAAAGAAAGGAAAACAAATCAAGTTTTAAGATCTAACTATAAGGTACCTCCACAACCAATGTTTGTATACCTAACCCTGAATTGTACCCCACATCTTTATGATTTTTAAAAAAATGTTAACTATAAAAAAAGATCTAATTATATTTTACAGGAAATATAGAGGCAGAAGAGCATATTAAATAGCAAAACAGGTATGTAATCAGCAAAATCCAGAATGTAAAAAGATTCAGAGAACAAATTAACCCAATTTTTTCAATAAATAAATTGGAAGAAAAAATACAAAGAGCCCCTATAGATTGAAATAGTTCCAGAATGAAATGAAAAGTGTCAATTCAGTTTCGATCCTGATTTGAGCAAACCAACTCTTAAAAATCAAAAAAGATAAGAAAGCGATTGGCAGTAGTGGGAAATTGTGGGGGGGTCAGTGCAGGATTGGCAGTTGAGGGAAACTGCTAGGGGAGGGAGGGGCATACCTCATCAACAAGGGTACCTGCATGATCAATGTTTATATACCTAACTCTGAAATGTACCTCACATCTTTATAATAAAAATTTAAAAAAACAAAAAAGAGGCATATATAAGAGAATTAAAAACAGTTACTCAAACAAATAAATGTACACATATGTTCATAGCAGCATTAGTCACAATAACCAAAAGGAAAAAACAACTCAACTGTCCATCAATAGATGAATGGATAAACAAAAAAACTGTGGTGTGTGTGTGTGTGTGTGTGTGTGTGGTGTGTGTGTGTGTTTGTGTGTAACATTACTCAGCCATAGGGAATAAACTATGATGCATGCTGCAAGCATGAATGAACATTGAACACATTCTGCTAAATGAAAGAAGCTTGACACAAAAGATCACATATTGCATGAATTCATTTATATGAAAAAATATCCAGAGTAGGTAAATCCATGGAGACACAAAGCAGATTGGTGGTTGCCAAGAGTTGGGGGAGGGGGAAATGGGACTACATGCTTAATGAATATGGGGTTTCCTTTTGAGGTGACAGAGACATTTTGGAACTAGTTAGAGGTTGTTCACTTTAAAACAGTTAATTTATACTATGTTGATTTCATCTCAATTAAAAAACAAAATACAGACGCAATTACGAGATATTTGGGAAGATTTGAATAGTGATTAGATCTTTGATATATTGAAGAATTATTGGTAATTTTTTGATGTGATGATGGTACAGTGCTCATAATTTTTAGGTCTTTACTTTTAGATTAGTTGCTGAAATACTCATGGTTGAAATTATATGATGTCTGGAATTTGCTTCAAAACAATCCAGTATGGAAGTGGGTGGAGGTATAGCAAGCATGAGTTGAGTAATTGTTGAAGTTGATTGATGAAAGTTCATTATGTTATTTTCTTTACTATTTTGTATGGGTTGAAATTTTGTTTAAGAAAGTTGTAAGATATTCTTTCAAGGATAATTAAGAAAATCAAGGATTAGGCTAGATTGGGCTAACTTAGAAATTTGTTAGGCCACACAATCCACTGTGTAAAATTAAATATTTCAGATGATAACAAGATTTGATATTACTCAGGTTGAATGGAGAAAACACAACAAACATAGGGAAAGTATAAGAAATTTAATATATACTTCTTAGAAGAAATACTTAGCCTTCTGAAATTTTTTTTTGGGGGGGTTGTTTGTTTGTTTGTTTTTGAGAAAGCAGGATTTATTGAAAGGACAGAAAAGCTCCCACAGTGGAGCAGACCCAAAGGGGTTGCCCTTTTTCTGTTATTTTTAGTTGACACATAATAATTGCACATATTTGTGAGATACAGAGTGATATTTCCATTTGTGTATACACTGTACAATGATCAAATCAATATAATTAGCACATCCATCACCTCAAACATCAAATCAATATAATTAGCACATCCATCATTTTGTGTGCTATGATCACACAAAATCCTCTTTTCTAGGTTTTTGAAAATATGCAATGAATCATAGTTGACCATATTTATCCTGTAGTGCTATGAACACCAGGACTCATTGATCCAAGTGAATATGACAGAGTTATTTTAACGAAATGAGAAGCTATGGATTCAGGATCATAAGATAAACTTTAAATCTGGGTGGGCCCTTCCAAACCACTCATTTTACTGCTGGTGAGGCCCAGAAAAGGCTATATGGCTTATCAAAACATTATTTTAAAAAAAGAAATAAAAGCAGTAGTTATAAAAAAATGAGAGACATGAAAATACAGGGAAAAAAATAAATCCAAATTCCACAATTCAAACAAATTTAAATTGTTGGAGTGCTTCCTCTCAGCCTTTGGGGTTTTTTTTTTTTTTTTTTTTTTTTTTAACTCTGTTGCCTAGGATGGAGTGCAGTGGCACAGTCATGGCCACCGCAGCCTCGACCTGTTAAGTTCAGGAGATCCTTCTGCCCCAGCATTCCAAAATAGCTGGAACTATAGGCGCATGCCACCATACCAGCTAATTTTTTGATTTATTGTAGAGATGAGGACTTGTCAAGTTGCCCAGGCTGGTCTAGAAACCATAGGCTCAGGCAGTCCTCTCACCTCGGCCTCCCAAAGTGCTGGGATTATAGTCAGTCTTTGTTTTTTAACTTGACTTTTTCTAATATAACTCTAAGCATTTTTTCATATTAATACATGTCCTTGGTACTGCTATAATGGTTGTTTAATATTTCATGGAGTTCATCTAGTTCACTTATTCATTGCTCTCTAATATGGCATTCATATTATTTCAACTCTTTTTTACTATAAAACTTCTGTTACAATATCTATAAATAAGACTTGATTATAGTTAGTATTAAAATAAAAGTCATATTTGATTTTCTCAGAAGATAGAAATTTCCGAATGGAAGCCTTTATTTTCTTTTGAAAATTTGTCAACAGGCAAAATAGAGCTAGATTCTGGATTTATTCTATGGATCAAACTCATGAGTAGTCAAAATGTTGTGCCATTGAGGCAGATTGATGGTTATCCTCCCGTTATGGGCAAAACAATCCTTACATGAGTAAAGTGAAATTTTGCATGAAAAACCCAAATTTTAGACCAAAATTATACTCTACCTGCTGAAAAGCTTTTTCTGCTTGACGCTCAGCATCAATAACTTGTCTCTCAAGCTGTTGCATCTGTAAGGTGAAGAAAAATATAAAAAATATTAAAATTCACATTTCCTTTTTGAAAAAGACTTAAATATCTCACAATATCATGAATTTAAGAATATTTAAAATACTTCACTGAATATGAGTTGCAAACAGCATATTAAAGGTTCTTTGCATGTTTAAAAGTTGATTAAACAAAATACCAAGGTTTCGATACTTTCAGTGCAACATAATGTATACCACAAGATTATTCATCTATAAAATGTTCACTGGACTGTAAATTGGAAATTACTAGTCAACACAAACATTTTTTTAATTTTTAATTTTAAAGATGTGGAATACAATTCAGGGTTAGGTATACAAATGCTCATTATGCAGTTACCCTTGTTGATGAGGTGTGCCCACCCCTCCCCTGGCAGTTTTCCACAACTGCCAATCCCGCCACCCACCCTCAGCAGTTTCCCACTACTGCCAATTCCCTTCTTATAGTATTATGATAAGTGTTCAAGGTCCATCCGCTTATGAGTGAGAACATGTGGTACTCAGTTCTTTGTTTCTATGATAGATCACTCAATATCATAGACTCTAAGTTCATCCAAGTTGCTGCAAAGTTCATAATTTTGTCCTTCTTTATGGCTGTATAATATTCCATCATGTATATGTACCACATTTCTTTATCCAGTCCTCTTTCAATGGGCAGCATGGTTGGTTCCATGTTTTTGCTATCTGAATAGTGCTGCAATAAACATGAATGTGCAGGTATCTATTTTGTAGAATGATTTGAGTTCCTCTGAGTATATTCCTAGTAGAGGGATTGTGGGGTCATACGGAAGGTCAATTTTTAGATCTTTTAGGAATCACTATACTGTTTTCCACAGAGATTGTAGAAGTTTACACTTCCACCAACAGTGTAGAAGTGATCCCTCCACATCCTCTACAGTATCTGTTGTTTTTTGAGTTATTGATGATGGCCATCCTGCCTGGAGTTAGGTGGTATCTCGGTGTGGTTTTAATTTGTATTTCTTCCATGAATAGTGAGGCTGAGCAATTTTTCATGTTTCTGTTGGCTGCTCGTATGTCTTCTTTTGAGAAGTGTCTATTCATATCTTGTGCCCACTTTGTTATGGGGCGTTTGATTTTTTCTTTTTGGCATGTTTGAGTTCCTTGTAGATCCTATATGTTAGGCTTTTATCAGATATACAGTTGGCAAATAATTTTTCCAGGTCTGTGAGCTGTCTCCCTGCTCTCTTGATGGTTTCTTAGGCTTTGCAGAAGCTTGTCAATTTGATGAGGTCCCACTTGTCTATCTTATCTCTTATGGCATGGGCACTTGCGGTTTTGATCAGAAATTGGTTGCCAGTTCCAATTTCCATAAGGGTGTCTCCTGCGTTCGCTAAGGTTCTTATAGTTTGAGGTTTTATGTTTAGGTTTGATCCATTTAGAGCTGATTTTTTTGTTTGGTGATAGATAAGGGTCTTATTTTAATCTTCTGCATGTGGTAAGCCAGTTTTCCCAGCACCATTTACTGAATAGGTTCTCCTCTTCCCAGTGGTTGTTAATGAAGGCTTTGTCAAAGATGAGTTGGCTGAGAAATTGAGGTTTAGCTTCTGGAATCTCAATCCTGTTCCTTTGGTCTATATACCTGTTCTTGTACCAATACCAGGCTGTTTTGATTATTGTAGTTTTATAATAAAGTTTAAAGTCTAAGAGTGCGATACAGCCGGCTTTGTTTTTTGTTTTTTTTTCTGAGGATTGTTTGGGCTATTCATGGTAATTTATGTTTCCACATGAATTCCTATATTGTCGTTACAAGGTCTGAGAAGAATGCTGCTGGCAATTTTATGGGTATTGTGTTAAATCTGTAGACTGCCTTGGGTAGGATGGACATCTTAATAATGTTGATTCTTCCAATCCATGAGCATGGAATATTTTTCCATTTGTTTGTGTCATCTTTGATTTCTTTCAGCAGTGTTTTGTAGTTTTTGTTGTAAAGGTCTTTCACCTTTATGACTGGTTAGGAAGATGCTGAGTATTTCATTTTGTTGTTTTTGTGAATGGGATTGTGCTTCTTATTTGGGCTTCTGTTTGTTTACTGTTGGCATATAGGAATGCAGTTCCCTTATGCACATTTATTTTATACCCTGAGACTCTGCCACAGTCCTTTAACAGTACAAAGAGGTTTTGGACAGATTCTCTTGGATTTTCGAGGTATACAATCATGTCATCTGCTAAAAGGAATAACTTAACTTCCACTTTTCCTATTTGGATAACCCTGATTTCTTTCTCTTGTCTGATTGCCCTAGCTAGGACTTCTAATACTCTGTTGAACAGGAGGGGTGAGAATGGGCATCCTTGTTTTGGTTTTCAGGGGAAATGTTTCTGTCTGTTTAGCAGTATGTTGGTTGTGGGTATCTCGTAGATGGCTCTTACTATTCTGAGGTATGTTCCATCTATGCCTAGATGCTCGAGGGTTTTTATCAAGAAGGGGTGCTAGGTTTTATCGAAAGCTTTTTCTGCGTCTAATGACATAATCATGTGGTTTTTGTTTTTACATCTGTCGATGTATTTAATTACGTTATGGTCTTGTAGATGTTGAACTAGCCCTGCATCCTGGGGTTAAAGCCTTTTGGTCATGGTGGATGATTTCTGAGATGTGTTGTTGGATCTGGTTTGCTAAAATCTTGGTCAACACATATTAAGGGCAATAAAATAAACCTAAGAGGAAAGTAAGACTTCAAGTGTCATATTTGATGCCTTGATAAAGTCACGGTATCAGGAAAGTGGTTTATTCTCGTAAACTCCATAGGTTGTATCAAGGTTCTGGGTAATTTTATATTCTTACAGATTGATGAAGAGAGAGTATGTAAGAGATTCTGTGATTAAACACAGACACACACATACCAATGCTAAAATTCTAAGAATGCTAAAAGCCTTAAGAAGGACCCAGTGCTAATTAACATAAGGAACATGTACCAGGTGTTGAACACAAAAACCAAGAGACAAAACTCAATTTCAAACTCTTTTTTCTCCTCAGTGTGGAAGCCTGGCCAACTTGAGAGGCGTCTGTGACTCAATCTACGTCCATTTTCAACGTCATTGCTGGCGCGTGGTTCAGCCGCTGGCACTTCCGGCGCACCTGAAACTCACCACAGCCAGAGTCCCACCCACAGCGGCCGGCGTCCCAGCCCCGCCCCCTCCCGGCACCACCGAGAAGAGCCTCCCCCAGCTAGAGCGGCCCGGCCAGAAGTGTGGCCTCCGGCTCTGATCGCTGGGGCCGCCGGGAGGCATCCGCGGCTGCGCTGGACCCGCAACTCCGGGAAAACGGTCACCGCTAGTGGGACATCATTCTTCAAGGGTGTGTTGCTCGGCAGCATTTCCGGGGTTTGGGGAACTGTGTTCCGCCAAGTTCACATCCCACCCGGACGTCCCACTCAAGACCTAGAACACCGCCACCTTCGTCCTCCCAGAAAAGAATTTTTTTTTTTTTTTAGTTGGAGTCTCACTCCGTTGCCCAGGCTGGAGGGCAGTGACAACACTCCCGGCCATCCCAGCCTCGACCTGCAGGCCTCAGGCAATCCTTCCGCCTCCGCCTTCCAAGTAGCCCGAACTACAGGCGTGCGTTACCACGCCCGGCTAATTTTTGGTTTATTGTAGAGATGAGGTCTCGCCAAGTTGCCCAGGCGGGTCTCCATCCCCTGGGCTCAGGCAGTTCTCTCGCCTTGGCCTCCCAAAGTGCTGGGGATTACAGGCGTGAGCCACCACGCCCGGCCGAAAAGATTTCCTAAACGTCCAAAACCGACACTCGTGGAACTCAGCAAAAGTATCTGTGTTTTTTGTAGAACCGGAAGATGAGTGTTCCTGGGCTGTGCCAAAAGAGACTTGGGCCAAACACTGTGACAAAGCAGAGCTCTTCGGTCCTAACAATGATCATCTGTCCAATATAGAAAGAAGTGACAAGTGCGTACAGATGAGGCTGTCTTACAAACACGTTTTGAAAAGTATGGCGACAACTACAACTGGGTCTTTCTTGCATGTCCCACTGCATTGGCTGGCACTGAACATTTAAAGCACCTTTTGTTGACAAGGAACGGATCACCAACTTCCTATCTGGGCCACACCGTCACACCTGGAGACCTCGAATACGTGACCATGAAAGGAGGAATTCTCATTCTCTCTCATTCTCTCTCTCTCTCTCTCTCTCTCTCTCTGTCTCTCTCTCAATAAGTGATTGTCTTAAGTATAGAGTCGATGAAGAGACTTCACAGACTTCTCGGTAACTCTGAGAACTGGAGATCAAAGTGATGTGGAGGCCATCTTAAGATACACAGCTGGCCATCTGTCTGAAACACACCGGAGTTCTTGCAGAGAACACAGAGGATTCTGAGGGAAGAGATGTGTTTAACACTAAACTGACTGTGCATCTTATCCAAGAAGCAATGTCTAATCACCCACGGCAAGTAGTAGAAGGCTGCTGTTCAGATATGGCTGTTACTTTTGATGGACTGACTCCTCATAACATGGAAGTAATGATGTATGGTGTGGACCAGCTCAGAGCATTTGGACATCATTTCAGTGACACGCTGGTTTTCTTGCCTCCAGAGGATTTAGAAAATGACAGAGGGCTAAGGAATACTAGAACTGTGCTGTCCAAGAGCACTAGGAATGTGGCTAGTCCAAAGCAGGATGTGGTTTAAGTGTAAAATACACACTTCATTCAATAATACTATATATTATTAGAAAACTTAGTACAAAATGTAAAATATCTCAGTAATTTTTTTTAGATCGACTCCGTGTTGAAATGGTATTTTGCATTTAATAAAATAGACTATTAAAATTAATTCTGCCTATTTCTTTTTCATTTTATTAATGTGTATTAGAATATATATATATATATATTTAAGGCTTGTCAACTTTTTTTATTTAGAGTCGAGGTCTCACACTGTCACCCAGGCTGGAGTGCAGTGGCACACTCAAAGCTAATTGCAGCCTAGACCACCTCAGGCTCCCAAGAGCCTGGGGCTACAGGCAGGTACCATCACACTCAGCTAATAATTTTTTTGTAGAGATGAGGTCTGTCTATGTTGCCTAGGGTGGTCTCGAACTTCTGGGCTCAAGCAATCCTCTCATCTTGGCCTCCCAAAGTGCTGGGATAATAGGCATGAGCCACCATACCCAGCCTATTAGAATATTTAAAATTACATATGTGGCTCACATTATATTTCTACTGAATAATAAAGGTATAGAATATTTGTTGTCGCCACATGACAATTTAGCTGCCTGTCTATGTGGCAATGTTCATTAAGGCAGTTTATTGCAGGGATCTAGTTTCTGGAAGAGGTTTCAAATATTTAGGTTTGTAAATTATATTCCCCGGGTGCATTCTTAGGACCTTATATCATCTTTAATTTTTGTGAAAATATTCCAAATGTTTAATGAACAAGTATTGTGGCTTATAAGCACTTTATTGAGTTACCGTTTAGACTATGGCACTATATAGGGGCAGCTGGACAAGCATTATGTCTTTTGGATGCCTCTAAAATATTCCTTAAACCAAAAAGCCAAATAGCAGACGCATGCCAATACCACATTCTTCCACTACTGGCAATATACTAACAATTGTCACGTCTGCAATGTAACTACATTCTATTTTCAGGGAAATTTTTGCTCTCTGGAGCCTCAGTGTATATTTTGCATATTGTTGGGGTTGCCAGGAGAAACAAAAAAATCCACCAAATTTTGCTAGTGAACAACAAAAAAAAGAATAGTTTTTGAACAGGACTATGCAAATACCTTGCCTGATTTCTTCTTCTGAAGTGTTTGGTTTCTAGTGATAACAGGAAAGTCAGAAATCTGTTTGCTTCACTTTTACCTACCTAATATAGGTCTTCCTAAATATTCAATATATTGTAAGTTATTGATGAAATGGTAAAGCTTTCTGTCATCTGTGAAACACCATGCACATATGAAGACTACTGTCATTTTTACCACTGCCATACTTTTTCTTCTGCTCCTACAGCACTGACTTCCTACTTTGTACTGTCTTCCTAATTACACAGTAAGTTGCTGGAAGGCAGAATTCGTGTGATACCCAGTCTTTATATCCTGGATGACACCATACCTTGCACATACTAAAAGCTTAGTAGCAAGCAGTAACCTTACCAAAAAAATATTTGTTCTAAAAAGCATTAAACACACACAGCATTTCATAGGACTTGACATACATGTTACAAATAAACAGGCTAAATTTGTTGCTGGATGTGAAAATTACATGTATATATCTTTGACTACAACGAGTTGATTAAAAGCACAGGTTCAAATGTCACTTTTGCTTTTTTAATAAAAAGGAGGTAATCCTTGAAATATTAGTATAGAGAATTGAAAAGAGCACTGAACTTGGAGATACGAAGATCTAAACTGGAAACCAGTTCCAATATTTAATACCTATGTAATGATGGGTATGTTATTTAACTTCTGAGTCTCCATTCCTTGTCTGTAAAAAAACAAAAAAGAAAATGTTCTTGGAGTCTGAGTCTCTCTCTGTCACCCAGGCTGGATCACCTCAATCAGGTGATCCTTCCGCCTCAGCCTTCCAGGCACCTAGGACTACAGGGTTGTGTCACCACAACCAGCTAATTTTTTATTTGTTGTGGAGACACGGTCTTGCCAAGTTGCCCAGACTGGTCTTGAACCCACGGGCTTAGGCAATCTACTCTCCTCAGCCTCCCAAAATGCTGGGATTACAGGCTGAGCCACTGAGCCCAGCCTACCATTCTATTTTTTTATTAATGAGATACCAAAAGCTTTTTTTACATTAATTTTGTATGTTTTCTTGTTTTTATCTCTACAATATCCTGTAAGACATATTAGCTTCATTAGAATAAATTATATTATCCCCATTTTATGCACAAGAATTTGGCAACTGTTGATCTCTCTTAAATCGAGTTTGTTCTTTTTTTTTTTTTTTTTTTTTTTTTGAGTTGGAGTCTCACTCTGTCGCCCAGAGTGATAGCGCACGCCTGTAGTTCTGGCTACTTGGAAGGCTGAGGCAGAAGGCTCGCCTGAGTCCAGCTGGTCAACACTGGGGTGGCCATGCGTGTGCCACTGCACTCCAGCCTGGGCGACGGAGTGAGGCTCCAACTCAAAAAAAAAATAGAGTGGTAGCAGTTGTATTGTTATAAAATTTGAATGTTAATAAGTCATAAAAATCCAAAAACAGGGGATTGCCTAAATATATAAATAATGGCACTTCCACACAATTAGACTATATAGGCATTACAAATATAAATGGATGGATTAAATAATGTACTTGGGTCTTGCTACAATATAACACAGGAGGAAAGAAGTGGATCAGGGTACAGGTGAAACAGGATTGAGCCTGAGTTGATAACCATTAAAGCTGGTGATGTGTACATGAAGGTGCTTTATAAAACTCCAGAGGGAGTTTTATGGAATTGAAGAGAGTAAGAGAATATTGGACAAAAAAGGGAGTGTTAGAACTTTTCAGAGTAGCCAATTGCCAATCAAAGGTAATTCTGCTTACTCAAAGAAAGTGGATAGAAAATTAAGTGGAAAAGTCTCAAATACCTTATGAAAATAGAGTGGCTGAAAATGAAGATACATAGAAAAAGGGCTAAAGGTTAGTTGTCATCTAACTAGATGACAACTGGGATGATGCCACTGCTAATTAGGAGGTCACTGGTGACCTCTGTGAGACCAGATGCAGTGTGGAGAAGCAAAGGCATAAGAGTCTAAGTGAATTAAAGTAACTAGTTAGGAAGAGAAAATTAAAACTAAAGCCAACAGAAAGTTAAAAGTTAATGCATATTAGAGGAGAAATCAATGAAATGAAAAACAAAAAATAGAGAAAAATCAAAACCAAAAGCTGGTTCTTTAAAAATATTAATATAATTGATAACTCTCTAATCAAACTGATAAAGCAAAAAAGATACAAATTATCAATGTCAGTACTGTAAAGGGAGAAATCACAACAAACCCCACAGATACTAATGAAAACAGAACATTATTAACAACTTAATGTCAATTAATTGGACAAAATAGCAAAGCTCTTTTAAGAAGAAATAAGTTAGCTTAACAGACCAATATCTACGAAATAAATCATATTTGTAGTTTAAAAACTTTTCCACAAAGGAACTTCAGGACTAGATGACTTCACTAGTGAAGTCTACCAAAGATTAATGAAAGAAAGAATGAACACAAACTCATCAAAACCTCTTCCAGAACATAAGAGGAGGGAATGCTTCCCAACACATCTTATGAGGCCAATTTTGCCAAAACCAGAAAGAGATTAGGCCAATATCCTTGTGAATATAAATGCAAAAATCTTTAACAAAACATCAGCAAATCCAATTCAAAAATATACAATAAAGGTAGTATATTATATATATTACAATAAAGGTAATATATTATATATATATTATATATACCCAACTGGGGTTTATTCTAAGAATTCAAGTTTGTTTTGACATTTGAAAAAAAAATCAACCAATGAAATTCACCTTTTTAGTCTTTTGACTAAACTATATGATAATTTCAATAGATGAAAAATAATCTGACAAATTCAACATCCATTCACAATAAAAATATCTTAACAAACTGAGAATATAAGGAACTTCTGAAACCCAATAAAAGACATCTTCAAAAAAACTATAGCCGGGCTCGTTGGCTCAGCCTGTAATCCCGCGCCTTTGGGAGGCCGAGGTGAGTAGATTGCCTGAGCCCGCGGGTTCAAGACCCGCCTGGGCAGCGAGACCTCATCTCTACAATAAATTAAAAAATCAGCCGGGCGTGGTAGCGTGCGCCTGTAGTTCCGGCTACTTGGAAGGCTGAGGCGGAAGGATCGCCGGAGCCCAGCAAGTCGAGGCTGCGGTGGCCGGGAGCGGCCACTGCACTCCAGTCTGGGCGACAGAGTGAGACTCCAACTCAAAAAAACAAACAAACAAACAAAAAACTATAACATCATAATTAGTGGCAAAGACTGAGTGCTTTCCACCACAAAAATGCCCTCTTACCACGTCTATTCAACATTTTACTAGAAGTCCTAGCCAATGCAATAGCCAAGAAAGAAAAATAAAAAGCATATATACTGGAAAGGAAGAAATAAAGCAATATTTATTCACAGAGGAACTTCTGACTATCTACAGAAAATCACAAATAACCTACAAAAAAATAGTAGAACTAATAAATGAGCCTATTAAGGTCAATACACAAAAGTTGGTTATATTTCCATTTAAGAGCAATAAACAATTGAAATTGAAATTTTTTTTAAAAGTACAATTTGCAATAGCATGAACACCACAAAATACTTAGGGATAAATCTCACTAAGTATGTGTGATATTTATATGCTGAAAACCACAATACACTGATAAGGAAAATTAAAGATCTAAATAAATGAAGAGTTAAACTATGGGTTGGAAGACTCACTATTATTAAGATGTCAATGCTCCCTTTATTGATCTATCAATTCTATCCAGTTCCAGTCAAAATCCTAGCAGGCTTTTTTGCACAAATTAACAAGCAGAATCTAAAATTTATTTAGAAATGCACAGGATCTAGAATAGCCAAAACAACTTAGATAAAAAACAGAATTGGAATATTTACAATACTTCACATTAAGACTTATCATATTAGCCGGGCATGGTAGTACATGCCTGTAGTTCTGGCTACTTGGAAGACTGAGGCAGAAGGATCACCTGAGTCCAGCGGGTTGAGGCTGCGGTGGCCATGAGAGTGCCAATGTACTCCAGCCTGGGCGACGGAGTGAGACTCTGACTCAAAAAAAAAAAGCTGCCCAAAAGATGGTAGCCCTGGCACCTCATGACTATGTGACTTTGTATTTCAAGCTCCAACACCACCTAACTGAAGTTTCTGTGGCCTCTAAGTCCTGAGAGGGAGGATCTGGCTTCACACAGCCTATGGGAGATTGTATTGGAGTCAGCTGACCACATCTTGTTCCACCAGCCATGGTGCTGCAATATGGTGCCAGTCAGTCTCTCTAAAAAGACTAGGGGCGGTTGGTGTGTCATGGTGGGCAAGATTTGGTTCAGTTGTGTGTGGAAGAATAGTCAAAATAATAGCAACTTAAAAAATAAAAATTTCTTGGGCAGGTATGGTAGCTCACACCTATAATCCCAGCAATTTGGGAGGCCAAGGTGAGATGATTGCTTGAGCCCAGGAATTTGAGTCCAGCCTAGGTAACATAGCGATCCTGTCTACACACACACACACACACACACACACACACACACACACACACACACACACAAAGACTTGTCATATAGCAAAAGTAATCAAGAAAATACAATATTTGTTTTAAAACAGATGTCATAGATTAATGGAAAAAATAGAGAGTTCAAAAATATACTTAGAAATATACAATCAGTTTTTTTTACATTTTTATTGGTTTACTCTATCTTTACTTTCAGATCATATAGTCATCACATACTACAATCTCTCTAGTTATTCTGGTTGTCTAAACTTTGTTTTCTAAATTTCATAGAAAGATCTCCTGAAAACAATATTTTCTGAGTTGTTTATTGTTGATAACTGCTTGCTACACCATTTATACTTGATAGCCAGTTCTGCTGACTACAAAATCCTTGGATTACATGTTCTTTCTTGATAGTTTAAGGATGTTATTTCATATTTCAGGCATGAAGCATTGATATCAGTGTAACAATATAATTATATTTTCTTCATGATACAAAGGTCCTGTTTTTGTTTTTGCCTAGATATCCAAAGAATGTTTTCTTTTTCTTTAACATTCAATATTTTTACTAAAATATGCCTTGAAGTGAGTCATTCTAGCTTAATGTTCTCAAGCCCATGGATGCACTATTTCAATATGTCGCATTGTGCTTTTAAAACTTTCTGTTAAATTTTCTTGAATTATAGTGTTTGCATTTGTTTCATCTCTTTGTTTTGGTTTTCTTCTTCAGGGGCTCCTTTTATCTGTATGTTGTATCTTCTTTGCTTATCTTCAATACTAGTCATCTTCTCAAATCCTTTTTTATCTTTCCTCACTTTGATTTTTGAAAACTTTCTTCCTTTTAACCTTCAATTTTATTAAAGCATTATATGTCGAGTTTATTAGTTCTTGCACAGCCATCACCACTATCTGATTACAGAACATTTCCATCACCCCAAAAAAGAAATCTTGCACCCATTAGCAGTCCCTCCTCATTGTTTTGCTTTGCATTTCTTTAAGTGTAAGTGAGGTTGAATACTTTTTTACATGTTTGTTGGCTACTAGTATTTTTTTGTACACTCTCTGTTCATATCCTCTGCTTCTATGATGATTACTTTGAATCTGGGTATTTGAACCATTGTCTAGTCTCCCGGTGAAGTTAACAAATTGCTAGAATGCCAGGAACCTAAATTTTCTCCAAGTAGAGGCCTTGGTCAACAAAAGAGAACTGAGTATCCCTGGGAGGTTCAAGTAAGAATCCATTCCTGGAGTTATCTGTCCACTGGTACTTGACCCAATCAGTGGACCATTCACCACTCCTTGATCATGCAGAGTTCTCATGTTGGAGCAGTCACCATATTCTCCCTTCTCCCACTTTGTGCATAACATCAGGGATGGGCATCAGGAAATTGGCCGGACCCAAATCTACTTGTTCGTCTGTTTGTTTTGAGATAGGGTCTCACCATGTTGCATTGCCAGTGCCCAACTCCTAGGCTCAAGGGTTTCTCCCACCTCAGCCACCTGAGTCACTGGGACTACAGGCATGAACCACCATGCGAGGCTTTAATCAAGAAGCTTTGATCCTGTAATTCTACTTTGACATATTCATTATATTTGGGAAATCTTTCCAGAAAAAAGAATTCCAATTATTAGAAAACATTACCAGCCGGGCTCGGTGGCTCAGCCTGTAATCCCGCGCCTTTGGGAGGCTGAGGTGAGTGGATTGCCTGAGCCCGTGGGTTCGAGACCCGCCTGGGCAGCGAGACCTCATCTCTACGATAAATCAAAAAATCAGCTGGGTGTGATAGCGCATGCCTGTAATTCTGGCTACTTGGAAGGCTGAGGGGGAAGGATCGCCGGAGCCCAGCAGGTCGAGGCTGCGGTGGCCGGGAGCTGCCACTGCACTCCAGTCTGGGTGACAGAGTGAGACTCCAACTCAAAAAAAAAAAAAGAAAACATTACCAAAAGAAGAAGAAGAAGAATCAAGAAAATGTTACATACACGAGAAGTTCATTTGCAGAGTTGTTTAAAATAATGAAAAACTTCAAAAAGTCTCTATGTCTAATAATAGGGGAACTGATCAGCAAATCACCAGTATTTATTTATTGATCCCATTGTGACTATGAGTACAGAGACTAGGTGATGACATGGAAAATGATAATGATAAATTATCTAACATTTAATGAAACCAGTATATTTACATTATCTATTTACATGCATGTATGTATTTTTTAAATTACACATTAAAAAGAAAAAAAATAAGAATTCTAGCAGTAGTATTATAAAAGAGCAGGCAGCATAGGTGATTCTTCTCTTCCATTTTTCCAAACTTAAAAAAAAATGAGACAAAATTCACATGCCATAACGTTCACCATTTAAAAATGTACTATTTAGTGGGTTTTTGTTTTTTTGCTTTCTTTTCTTTTTTTTTTTTTTTTTTTTTTTGTGTGTTGCAGTCTCACTCTGTCACCCAGGCTGGAGTGCAGTGGCAAGCTCACGGCCACCCCAGCCTTGACCTGCTGGGTTATGGTTCCTTCCACCTCAGTCTTCCAAGTAGCTGGAACTACAGGTGAACACTACCACACCCAGCTAATTTTTTATTTATTGTAGAGATGAGATCTTGCCAAGTTGTCTGGGCTGGTCTCGAACCTGCAGGCTCAGGCAATTCACTCGCCTTGGCCTCCCAAAGTGCTGACATTACAGGCTGAGCCACTGAGCTAGGCCTTTTTTATTTTTATTTTTTATAACTACATTCACAGAGTTGTGGAATCATTAGCATTATCTAATTCTAGAACATTTTCATCCCCCCAAAAACAAGCTCCATACCCATTAGTGGTCATTCCTCATTGCCCTCTCCCCACAGCCCTCTGCAACCATGAATCTATTTTCAATTTCTATGAATTTTTCTATTCTGACTATCTCATATGAATAGAATCATATAATATGTGACCTTCTATATTTGGCTTCCTTCACTTAGCATAATATTTCCATGGTTCATCCACGTTGTAGCATTGTGTTACTGCTTTATTTCTTTTTTTTCCTGCATGAATGATATTCCACTATATAGATAGGCCAAATTTTGTTTAACCATCCATCAGTTTGAGGAGCTTTGGGGTTTATAAATAATGGATCTATGTACAAGTTTTGGGTTTTTTTCGCTTTCCAACTATTATAAATAATGGCTCATGAACAAGATTTTGTGGGGACATATATATTCAATTACCTTAGATATTTATTTAGGAGTAGAGCTGCTGGGTCATATGACAACTCTATGTATAACTTTTAGAAGAACTGCTAAACCTATTTTCCACAGTCGCTGCACCATTTTACATTCCCACCAGCAATGTATGAGAGCGCCAATTTTTCTGTATAGTGCCGTTTATCTCTTTGACTATAGCTATCCTAGTGGGTATGAAAAGATGCCTAGGTAATTAAAAGGAGAAAGGATAGTCTTTTCAACAAATGGTACTGGAACAAATACACATTCACATGAAAATCTTTAACCATTACCTTTACCTTGCATTATATACAAAAACTATCCTCCTTCTCCACTGGGGGGAAAATTCTTTGTAACTGTAGGTTAGAAAAATACTTCTTATAAAGTACGCTAACAACATGAACCAAAGGCAAAATAAAATTGGTAAAATAGACTTCATAGGAACTTTATTATTTTCTTGTTTTGACTTATTCTTTTGTTTGTTACAAAAGCAACAAATTTATTTGTTGCAAAACAACTATTTGTATAAAAAAGGAATGATTTATCCCTTCAGACATAATTGTGTTTTGTAAAACTGACATGGAGTACAAATGGAAGAAACAGAAAACAAGGGAGCAAGAATCTATTTTTCCCCAATAACTTCAAGGGCTATTTCATAAGAATTTTAATTGTCTGTTCTTTAAAAGACACTATTAAGGAAATGAAAAGACAAGTCACAAACTGGAAAAAAAACACATCTGATAAAGGACCTGTATATATATAATTTTTATAACTCAAGAATACAAACAACCCCATTTTTTAAACTGAGTAAAAAGATTTAGATAGACACGTCACCAAAGAAAAAATATGGATGGCAAGTACGTTCATGAAAACATGGTCAATGCCATTAGGGATTGGAGAAACGCAAATTAGAACTATGGTAAAGTACTTCTATACACCTACTGGCTAAAATTAAAAACACTAAAAATACCAAGTGCTGGTAAGGATGCAGAAGAAACGCAAAATGATACCATCTCCTTGAAAACTGTTCAGTGTTTGTTTTTTTTTAAATTAAGTTAAACATACACTTGCCACAGGCCTAGAACCCTACTCTAGGTGTTTACCTAAGAGGAAAAAATACATATGTACATACAAACACTTGCATGTAAGTGTTTATAGGAGCTTTATTCATAATTGCTAAAACTGGAAATGTCCAGGTGAATGGATAAACAAATGGGGGCATATTCATATGATGGAATACTATGCTACAATGAAAAGGAACAAGCTACAGATACAGATAAATTTAAAAGGATTATGCTAAATGATAGAAGAGACGTTCATAAAAGGCTGCATATCTTCTGTCATACTATATGACACTCTAAAAAAGGCAAAACTAAAGAAAGCATCAGGGGTTGCCAGGACTCAGAGTCTGGGAAGGAGACAGACCACCAAAGGGCAGGAGGGAAACTGCTGAGGTGATGGAAATATTATTTATCCTGATTGTGGTAGTGGTTACAGAACTGTATATATTTGCCAAAACTCCTAGAACTAAACACCTAAAACAAGTGTCTTTTACCATACGTGTTCAATTCATCTGACCTCCCTCAACTTTTTTTAAGTACATTGCAACTCAAAATTTCAAAATACAAAAAGAAAACTAAAAATAAGAAAGATAACTAATAAAATCAATGATCAGAAGACCAAGCTAGCCCAACAAGATAAAAATAGTAATACTATGTGAAAGACTAGATGTTTTATGTTTCGAATTGTCAAAGAGACCAGGGATGGTAGCTCATGCCTGTAATCTCAGCACTTTGGGAGGCTGACGCAGGAGGATCATGTGAGCCCAGGAGTTCAAGACCAGCCTGGGATACATAGCAAGACCCTATCTTCAATTTACAAAAAAAAAAGAATTGTCAAATAGATGAAATGGAACAATATCTATTTTTTAAAGGACAATAATTAAAGGAAGAAAAACAGCAGGGAGGTGTTTATTTTTTGAGTAAGAGCCTTACTGTGTCACCCAGGCTGGAGTGCAGTGGCACACTCACGACCACTGCAGCCTCGACCTGCTGGACTCAGGTAATCCTTTCAGCCTTCCAAATAGCTGGAACTACAGGTGCGTGCCACTATGCCAGGTCAATTTTTTTTCATTGTAGAGATGAGGTCTGGCCAAGTTTCCCAGGGTGGTCTTGAACCACTGGGCTAAGGCAGTCCTTTAGCCTCTACCTCTCAAAGTGCTGGGATGACAGGTATGAGCCACCACACCTGCACACCTGGAGCAAGGAAAGTTGAAGCAAGAACAAGCAGGCAGGAAAATAAACCAATTAAAAGTCTTGGCTGGGCTCGATGGCTCAGCCTGTAATCCCAGCACTTTGGGAGCCTGAGGCCAGTGAATTGCCTGAGCCTGTAGATTCGAGACCAGCTCAGGCAACTTGGCAAGACCTTGTCTCTACAATAAAAATTTTAAAAATAGCCAGGCTTGGTAGCGCCCACCTGCAGTTCCGGCTACTTGGAAGGCTGAGGTGGAAGGATCGCCAGAGCCCAGCAGGTCGACACTCAGGTGGCCGTGAGCATGCCACTCCACTCCAGCCTGGGAGACAGAATGAGACTCCATCTCAAATAATAATAATAATAATAATAATAATAATAATAATAGAAGCCTTAAAAAATAAGAAAATATACATATAGTCACTGAAAGAAGAAAAAACTCAATAGATGGTTCAGTAGCCAGCCTCTGAATGTCCCTCAGTGATCCCCACTCCTAGTAGCCATTCCCTGTGTAGTTCCTTCCTTCAAAGGAGAGGGCTGTCCTTTGTAACCAGCAGAATGTTGTGGAAATGACAGAGTATGACTTCTAAAGGTAGATCATAAAAGGCACTGGGTCTTCCGCCTTGCACTCTCCTTGATGACTTGCTCTGGGGGTATCTTGCCGTCATGTTGTGAGATCTCAAGCAGCCCTACAGAGATATCCACACGCTTAACTAAGGCTTCTCACCAACAGCCAACACCAACTTGCCAACAACCATTGGAGGGAACCATTTTGAAAGTGAATCTTCCAGCTCCAGTCAAGTCTTCAGATCACCACAGTCCTGGCCAACATTTTGAATACAGCCTCATCAGAGACATGAGCTAAGTCACTCCCAAATGTCTAACCTACAGAAACTCTGCAAGATAATAAATGTTTACAATTGTTTTAAGCCACTAATGCAGATGAAATAAATTCTAGTCTGAGCCCAGTAGAAGAGAGTGCTCATAACTTGAAAAATAATACAAGAAACTAATGTAAAATATAATACATAAAAGAGTGAAAAATATAAATTACCAGTTAAGAAACATGCAGAGAGGCTTCAAAGTAATGGGGAAAGGCAGAAGAAAAGAAGTAAATAACAGGCACAACAATGCCTAAAAATGAAAGTACACTCTCTGTACCATGCAGAATCATTTATTAAGGTCTATGTTTCTTTATTTTTAAAAGTGAAATGAAAACTCAAGATAACAGTATGAAGGAAAATGAAGAAATATTCAATGGGTAGTTGAATAATGTGAAGATCATTGCTTTTGTTCAGGAGACAGAATTACTTTAAGCTTTGTAAGGACAATTTACAGTATGTATGTGTGTGTTATTTTAAGAGTAGACACAATTGTAGACATGGAAGAGAGAGGGCAGAGTATAGTCTCTAGCCTTAAACTTTTAACACACATAGGTAATATAAATTACTATCTGCCCCAACCCTACACCAGTCTGCCCAGTATCTATCAATGCAGCAGACACTGGGAATACATTCAGAGATTATCTTCCCCAGAAGTGGGTCCACTTTCTTGAAGTACAGACAGACCTGCATGGTGCACTCCATGTGAAAACTTAAAAATGAAAAAAAATTCAATTTCTCAACAGACAGAAGCAAATTTATGCTAGATAAGCAGAAGGTAATCCAGCAATGCCTATCCCATGTGTCATTTTTCCATGTGGCCTTCCCTATCAAGAGGTGGAGAATATTTCCCCTTCCCTTAACCCTGTCCTGTGATGGATCCTGACTATTAGAAGACTTTGTGTATTTTGAGATTGGGCCTGAAGAGATCCATGCTTCCATTAGCTGTTTCTTGGAACCCTGAATCACCGTGCAAAAGCATCTAGTTACCTTGCTGTAGAGATCAAATGGCGTGGCAGTAGGGGTGGTGGTGGACTGGATGGTTTCTAGTTGTTCCATCACTTCTAACAGACGCATCAGGAATTAGAGTGAAATTTGGGTGCACTGGCACACACCTGCAGTCCCAGCTATTCCTGAGGCTGAGATGGGAGAACTGCTGAAGCCAGGAGTTCAAGTTATGCGAACGCAATCATCTTGGACATCCCACACCCATCTCTCCCAGAACCTCCAGGGAACCCACCCTCCAGCTGATTTGCCAACTGAATACAGTCACATGAGTGATTCCATTCAGAGTCAAAGAACCAATAGGATCATGAATGAATAAAATTACTGTTGATTTAAAGCCACTAGGTTTTTTGTTTTGTCTTGTTTTGTTGAGTTGGAGTCTCACTCCGTCGCCCAGGCTAGAGTGCAGCGGCACGCTCAAAGGCCACCCCAGCATAGACCCGCCAGGCTCCAGCGATCCTTCTGCCTCAGCCTTCCAAGTAGCCAAAACTACAGGCACACGCTACCACGCCCAGTTAATTTTTTTTATTTATTGTAGAGATGAGGTCTCGCCAAGTTGCCTGGGCTGGCGGTTTTCTTTTTTTAATTGAGAAAAATTATATAGATTTATCTGTACAATATGATGTTTTAAAGCATGTATACATCGTGGAATGGCTAAATTATAAATCCACTCAGTTTTGATGCTGCTTTTTATGCAGCAATAGAAGACTAAAGCCCAAGGTTAGCCCTATTGAGTCTGTAAAGATAATCCTCTGACTCTTCCTAAGATTCCACTGAGCAACTGTCTGGCCATCATGCCACTGAAAGCCACTCTTAGCTCTTCTCTTCGCTCTCAGTCGTTGTATGTGATATGGAGAAATCCAGTGTCTCCGCTTCAAATACTATACTCAAAAGCACAGAGCTTTTCTCAACTTTCCATTCCACCAACTATAAGCATATACTCACAAAAAATGTATTGCACAGATTTGTTTTGTTTTGAGGTTAAAAAACTGTCCATTCAAATAATTAAGATAGGTCAGACACGGTGGCTCATGCCTATAATCCCAGCACTTTGGGAAGGCGAGGTGAGAGGATTGCCTGAGACGAGCCTAGGCAACATGGTGAGACCTCAATTCTACAATAAATTTTTTTTAAAATTAGCCAGGCGTGATGACATACGCCTGTAGTCCCAGCTACTTGGAAGGCTGAGGTGGAAGGATCGCCCGAGCCCAGCAGGTGGAGGCTGCAGTGGCCATGAGTGTGCCACTGCACTCCAGCCTGGGCAACAGAGTGAGACTCCAACTCAAAAAAAAGAATCACTAAGATACATTCCTGATTAAAGACATGATGAAATATTAATGGCACATGAAGGGTTAACCTTAGAAGAAAGACTTTTCTGGACAAAGATTCTATATTTTTTATGAAAATATCTGATATTATGAATTAAAAGTCTGCTGCTGTTACAAAGCCATGGCGAGCCAAGGAGTTACTGAGGGCCGAATTATTCTCGAAGATGAAGTCTCTCCTTCAATTGTATTTAATCATCCTACCCAAAGTGGGAATCCCTCAAGCCCTATTCCAACTGTCCCCACACTACCTCAGGCTTTCAAAGTAGGTCATTTCGTGATCATGTTGGAAAAACATGTTCTCTCTCTAGGAAAGCTAAAGTCTAGGACAACTGAAGTCTTTCTGGTTGCCTGACACTTTCCATTCTATGGTTTCTAATGGATTCACACAGCATTCAACATCTTCCAGTATCCACCAAAGCTGCATAAGCACCTACATTTCAAGAGCCCAACTGAAAGTTTAAATTGAAGGTGCTGGTTTTGTTCTATAAAATGTCAATTTGCTAAAGATTGTCCACTAAAGAAAAAAATCAATGCTGGCCATCGTAATGGTTTCAGAGGTTCCTGTTTTTGGCATTCTGTTCACACTGCTACTGATTTCCTATCCTTCCCCTCACCACCCCTACTCCCATGACACTACCCTATGCGGATTTGTTTTTGTTGTTTATTACTGCCAACTCCCTAATGTTTCCTTGCAACATTCCAGTTTCAATTTCTAGTGTCACATTATAGAATATTTATGACTGGACTTTAAAAAAAAAGAGTTAAGGCTGGGAGTGGTGGCTTACTCCTGTAATCCCAGCACTTTGGGAGGCAGAGGTGAGAGGACTGTCTCAGCCCAGGGATTCGAGACCAGCCTGGGCAACTTGGCAAGACCTCGTCTCTACAATAAATCAAAAAAATTAGCCGGGCATGGTGGTGCGTGCCTGATTCTAGCTACTTGTAAGACTGAGGCAGAAGAACGGCCTGATCCCAGGAGGTTGAGGCTGCAGTGGCCATGAGCACTCCTGCCTAGAGAACAGAGAGAGACTCAAACACACACAAAAAAAGTTAAGAGTTAAGTTAAGGAGTTTAAGTTAAGGAGAGTTAAGAGTTTTAAGTGGTTACACTTAGAACAGAAATTCAATCTATAGCTTCCAAAACCACCAGGGAAGAAAAAAGAACCAGTAGAAGGAGATAAAGAAAACTTGATCAACATGACATACAGAAAACAGAATACATTTATTATGATTTTGGACACATTTAAAGAGACTATCTTCCTTGTTGGATAAAGAAAACAACTAGCCATGCATTATTATTATTATTATTATTATTATTATTATTATCTTTTTTTTTTGAGTTGGAGTCTCACTCTGTTGCCCAGGCTGGAGTGCAATGGCACGTTCCCGGTCACTGCAGGCTCGACCTGCTGGGCTCCGGTGATCCTTCGCCTCAGCCTTCCAAGTAGCCAGAACTACAGGCATGTGCTACCACACCCATCTACTTTTTAAAATTTATTGTAGAGACGAGGTCTTGCCAAGGTGCCCACACTGGTCTTGAACCTGCGGGTGCTGGCAATCCACTCGCCTTGGCCTCCCAAAGTGCTGGGTTTACAGGCCGAGTCATCGAGCCCGGCCAGCTATGTACTATTTAAAAGAGAAGAGTTAAAACATGTCACTGACAGGTTGAAATTAAAAAGATGAAAAAATATACCCAAATATTAATTCAAACCAGTATTAAAAATCAGACAAAAGAGACTTTAATGCTAAATTTTTATTAGCAATAAAGAGGACTGATAATTATAAATGGAGCAATTCATCAAGAAGATACAACAATACTGATTCCTATTGTATTTAATAGCAAAATATGTAAAGCAAAAAAGTTTGATTCTTTTTGATACGTTCTAAAAACTCAAAATAAATTGTTATTTTGTTTAGATAACGATTTTCATGAGGCCATCCCAGGAAGATTCCCTTCAAAAGATTGCACAAGTCCATCTACTTCACAACATGATTTATTTTTTCTGTTTGTTTTTATGTTTGTCAAAGTTTTATTATATACACAAAAGTGTCAAATTCAAAAAATTCATTAATAAAAGTGTCCTCTTTTAGCCAATTCTTTTAATATTTGCCTTCATGTGCTAATTAACATGCTTCCATTTCTACTCACTTTTTTAGTTTCATGATTTCCTACCACTTTTAAAAAATTTTAGAAGCAGGGTCTTGCTCTATTGGCCAGACTGGAGTGCAGTGGTGAGATCACAGCTCACTTCAACCTCAAACTCCTGGGTTCAACAGATCTTCCTGCATCAGCCTCCTGAGTAGTTGAGACTGTAGGCACGTGCTACCATGCATGGCTAATTTTTTTAGTTTTTATAGAAACAGAGTCTCACTATGTTGCCTGGGCTGGTCTTGAACGCCCGATCTCAAACAATCTGCCCACCTTTGCCTCCCAAAGTGCTAGAATTACTGGCATGAGCCACCACACCTGCCCCTACTCACCTCCTTAATGGAAAATGAGAATTTAGCTCTTTGGTCTCCTTGTCATCTTCACAGACACACTTTCTATCTCCCACTCTCCAAATATGTTTATATATCATCTTTAGCTAAATCACTACTCAGGATTAGTATGATCATGACTATGTATGATACACAAAGCAGAACCATGTAGTACATTTTGGTTACTTTTTTCCTTCCTATTTTTTTTTCTAGAGTTAAATGTCTTGTTCTTTTATTTAGCTTTTAATGAACAAATCAGTAATTCCATTTCAAATTCCCACCACTGCCTGAATTGCATCTCAAGATGTTCATTCATTCACATCTGGTGTTCTACCAGCTTCATCTACTTGAAGCTACATCCAGAGCCTCTGACCTACACCAGTTTAGACCAGCTCCCCTCTCTGCCGGGCACCGCTGTCTTGTTGAGAAGACCTTCGACTTTCTGTCACATGACTCTCCCATTTCCTGTATCCCATGCCTTCCTAGCTCTTGGCTTACTTCCTCCAAAAGCATATCTTCTGGAGAGTTGTACAGAGGTTACGTGGGACCTTTAATGTCTTAAACATATCTTTATTGTACCTTCAAATAAAATTCATAATTGGTGTCTGTACATAATTCTGGGCTTGATATGATTTTCCTTCATAATTTTGAGGACATGATTTCATTATCTTCTATCTTCTAGTATTATTTTTGAGAAGTCTGAAGCCAGTCTAATTCCTGATCCTTTGTAGGTGATCTGCTTTTTTTCTCTGAAGGCTTGCAGAATCTTTTCTTTGATCTGTGTATTCTAAACCTTCATGATGATGTACCTTGGGGCAGAAACTATATTTATTTGTTTTGATAGGTGTTTGGTAGATACTTCCAACCTGGAATCTTGTACCCTTTGGTTCCTGGAAGCCATCTTGTGTATTGTTTCGTTGATTTTCTCCTCCCCTCCAGACCTGCTATTATTTGGATTTTGGCCACACTGAGCTGCATCCCTACATGTTTCATCTTTTCTCTCCTGCTTTCCATTTCCATAACATTTTGCTCTACTTCCCAGAACCTTCCCCTAAGTTTATATTTCTTTTTTTTTTTTTTTTGAGTTGGAGTCTCACTTGGTCGCAGCCTCGACCTGCTGGGCTCCGGTGATCCTTCCGCCTCAGCCTTCCGAGTAGCCAGAATTACAGGCATGCGCTACCATGCCCGGCTGATTTTTAGATTTATTGTAGAGATGAGGTCTCGCTGCCCAGGCAGGTCTCAAACCCGCCGGCTCAGGCAATCCACTCACCTCAGCCTCCCAAGGCGCTAAGTTTATATTTCAACCCTTCTATTAAGTTTGCCATTTCCTCCACCATGCTTTTAATTTTTGTTTTTTAAAAATTATTATAAAGATATGGTGTACAATTCAGGGTTAGGTATACAAACATTGATTATGCAGGTACCCTTGTTGATAAGGTATACCCCTCTCTCCCCTAGCAGTTTCCCTCAACTGCCAATCCCACCCCCCTCCCCTGATAGTTTCCCACTACTGCCAATCACTTTCTTAAAGTGCTATAATTGTTCAAGGTTTGCTTATGAGTGAGAACATATGGTTCTCTGTTCTTTGTTTCTGTGATAGATCACTAATTATGATCAACTCCAAATCCATCCAAGTTGCTGCAAAATTCATATATTTGTCCTTCTTTACGGCTGCATAATATTCCATTGTGTATATGTACCACTTTTTTTTAATCCAGTCCAGCTTCAATGGGCAACATGGTTGGTTCCATGTTTTTTCTATTGTGAATAGAGCTGCAACAAACATACGGTACAGGTATCTTTTCTGTAGAATGATTTGAGTTCCTCCAGGTATATTCCCAATAGGGGAATTGCTAGGTAATACGGAAGGTCAATTTCTAGTTCTTTCAGAAATCGCCACACTGTCTGACAAAGAGAATGCACTAGTTTGCGTGCCCACCAGCAGTGTAGAAGCATTCCTTTTTCTCCACATCCTCTCCCATGCTTCTAATTTTTAAAGAGCCCTTATTTATTCTCTGAGTATTCCATGTTTCACAAATATACTACTATTTCTTTTCTTGCTGAGAATATTAAATAATAAAGTTTAGCCATCTTGTTTTGCCTCCCTTTCCCGACATAGGCAATGTTGTTTTTTCTGAATATTCTCTATCATTCGTGTTAGATGCTTTCTTTGGTGTCTGGTCATCCACAAGATGCTATTTAGGTTTAAAGGTGAGGAACTAAAAAGCTGACTGGAAATTTCAACACATAGATGGGGTTTGTTGACCAGGAACTTTAACACTGGGTGATCTGGCTGGGCTCTCTCTTGGGGAATCACTGATGTCAGCATGACTATCTCACTCCTCCTGGACTCATGAGAATCCCTAGAGACTTCTGATCTCCTCTTGTAGGATAAAACCTGGCTGCCAGCAATTTGAAAGCCAAGCCAGAGAAGGATGTTGGGAGTGATGGAAAAGCTTACCATGAAATATGCATATAGTCACTGAATCCCCTTGTCTAAGTATAGCAGAAGGATGAAAAGCACAGCTCAGAATAAGGCTTGGAGGGTCCTGAGCTCCTCCTGCTAAGGGCCAAATGCCCTGCAGAACCCTGCTAAGACCCGAAGTGGAGAGGGGTGATATGTCAAACTGAAAATTGTGGGTATTAAAGGAAAATACGTGGCCCCAAGAGTCACTTAATTCCCTGAAACCTTCTCACCTGTCTCCAGGTGCCAATGTCCAGCAGCTAAGCAATGACTTCCTGTTAAAAAAAAAAAAAATGGAAAAGTTGGCCGGGCTCGGTGGCTCAGTCTGTAATCCCAGCACTTTGGGAGGCCGAGGCGAGTGCATTGCCTGAGCCCGTTGGTTCGAGACCCGCCTGGGCAACTTGGCAAGACCTCATCTCTAAGTAAAAAAAAAATTAGCCAGGCATGGTAGCACATGCCTGTAGTTTCAACTACTTGGAAGGCTGAGGCAGAAGGATCGCTGGAGCCGCAGGTCGACACTGGGGTGGCCGTGAGTGTGCCACTGCACTCCAGCCTGGGTGACAGAGTGAGACTCCAACTCAAAAAAAAAAAAAAAAAGGCAAAGTTCTTCTCTTATAAAGCTGAATAAATTGATTCATGCACTATGCAACAACTGTGGCATTTACGAGCTCATGGTCTAACAGACAATCTCCTACCCTAAAGCAAAGATGGACCACTGACCAGCACTGACCATTTAAATACTGTCAGTCAACTTTGCAGATGTCCCATTCTTAAATAGAAACAGACCACCGAAGATTGATCAATCATCAGGCATTTGAGAAAAGCTTACAACTGAAAGAAAATAAACATGAAGACAGAAATAATCCCAGAGAAAAAGAAATTCAGAAAATAGAAGGGAACTTTTTAAAAACTTGAATTATTGCTTAGCATAGAATTAGCAGGGCTTGGTGGTGCCTGCCTATAGTCCGAGTTGCTTAGGAGGCTGAGGTGAGAGGATTGCTTGAGCCCAGAAGTTCGAGGTTACAGTGAGCTATGATTGCATCACTGCTCTCCAACTTGGATGACATGCTTCAAAAAAACAAAAGCTAGGAACTTTCAAACACATTATTTCACAGCTCTACCATGAGACAGAAGTTGTTAGCTTTTCCTTAGCCAGAGGTAGAATTCTCTGAGAATCTCAAATTCCAAATTTAGTGTCTCTTGGTTATACATCTCACCCTCTGTTTCTTTCTGTGTTAGGTTCCTGGAAAGCATAGCATTGTTCCTATCATGAATATTAGAATTTTTTTTTTTTTTGAGTCAGGGTCTCACTCTGTTGCCCTGGCTGGAGTGTAGTAGAGGAGTCACGGCTCACCACAGCCTTGACCTCCAGGGCTCAGGCGATCCTCAGGCCACTGTACTCCAGCCTGGCTGAGACAATAGTAGACAAGGGACAGAAATAAAGGCAAGTGCTTTTCAGCTAAGACTTTTGTGGTTTTATGTGTTTGGGACTGAAGTTCATATGGTTCTGTATAACCATATACTGTGTGTATAGCATATAAATTCTCGAGCAGATGGGATTCAACGCAAAGGGCACTGGGAGATCATAATATGAAGACTGAAATCCTAGGAATGTCACGGCTGGGAGCAAAAGCTCATAAGGCATATTCATTCTGAACAGCAAATTCCTGATCTCTATAATGGACGGGAGGATTGCTAGAGCCCAGGAGTCCAAGACCAGCGAAATAGCAAGACTTCAATTCTACAAAAAAATAAATAAAATTAGCTGGGCTTGATGGTGTGCGCCTGCAGTCCCAGCTACTTGGGAGGCTAAGATGGAAGGATTGCCTGAGCCCAAGGAGGTCAAGGCTGTGGTGAGCTGTGACTCTTCTACTACACTCCAGCCTGGGCAACAGAGTGAGACCCTGACTCAAAAAAAAATTATAATATTCATAATAGGAAGAATGCTACGCTTTCAAGAAACCTAACACAGAAAGAAACAGAGGGCCAGAGATATAACCAAGAGACACTAAATTTGGAATTTGAGATTCTAAAAGAATTCTACCTCTGACTAAGGAAAAGCCAAGTGTTCTCTCTCCTGATGTTGGGTGTATCATTTACTTATGCAACAATGGTGAGGCAGGGTAATGAATATGACATCACAGAAACTCAACAAATGTCTGTTGAACAAATGAATGAAAAGACAAAATGAATGAATAAATAAAAGTTTTACGTCACAAAAAAATTATTTAAAAGTGAGGATAGCCAAGCGTGGTGGCTCAAGCCTGTAATCCCAGCACCTTGGGAGGCCAAGGCAAGAGGCAAGAGCCCGAGCCCGGGGATTCGAGACCAGCCGGGCATGGTAGCGTATGCCTGTAGTTCCAACTCCTTGGAGGCTGAGGGGGAAGAATCGCCTGAGCCCAGCAGGTCGAGGCTGTGGTGGCCATGAGTGTGCCACTGCACTCCAGCCTGGGTGACAGAGTGTGACTCCAACTCAAAATAAATAAATAAATAAAAATAAAAGTGAGGATAAACTTCGAAAGCAGGTAATCATTACATTTCACAATCTACATTACAGATCATAAATACCGAACACCTCATGTGGCATTAATATAAATATTGGACATATTAAGTATGTCCAATAAAGCTTAGGATAGAACACTTTAAAACCAGGTTAAACGCAAGGGTGGCATGAAGAGCAATGCTTTGATTCTGAACAATTATTTGTCTTATAATCGTTCAGGCCAGAAAATCACTTTGCAAAATACTAAAAAGAGCAATGCAGGAAATAATTCGTGTGAGATTTTGCTTTCACGAGGTAGGTTAATCATGTACACCTTGGGTCAATTCTATAACCAATCCATGTTAAGTCACTGAAGGAAACATGAACTGATCTACTGCCTGTATCAGGCTTTGAAAACAAGTATTTTACAAGTAGGCCACTTGTACAATAACAAAGGGAAGCAGAAAATTCTAAATCTACTGTTCATTTACTACTACAGAAGTGCTCTCTACAGCCAGAGTGAACTTGGCAACAAGTGGCGGAGGGAAATTTGCAAGTGGGCCTGTAATACTCAGTGAGTCCCTTGGTCTCACAAGCACGTATACAGTGGTTAATGTAGATAAAACATTCCAGGATTTTCACATGATGTGGACAGCAATTTCCAACTAAATAGCTCTCTTCCTGGTTTTTCCCAGAGACCCCATAAGAAAGTCTACCAGCACACTTTTTTTTATTTTGTTATAATAAATAATATCTTTTGGCTGGGCTCAGTGGCTCAGCCTATAATCCCAGTACTTTGGGAGGCCGAGGCTAGTGGAATGCCTGAGTTCGTGGGTTCGAGGCCAGCCTGGGCAACTTGGTGAGACCTCATCTCTGCAATAAGTCAAAAATTAGCCAAATGTGGTAGCACACACCTGTGGTTCTGGCTACTTGGAAGGCTGAGACAGAAGGATCACCAGAGTCCAGCAGGTCGATGCTGGGTTGGCCATGAATGAGTGTGCCACTGTACGAGTGTGCCACTGTACTTCAGCCTGGTCGATGGAGTGAGACTCCAACTCAAAAATAAATAAATACTGTCTTCAGCCAATAACGATACAAGTGATATTTATTTATTTATTTTATTTTAAAGATATGGAGTACAATTCAGAGTTGGGTATACAAATGTTCATTATGCATGTACCCTTGTTGATGAGGTGTGCCTCCCCCCTTCCTTGTCAGATTCCCACTACTGCCAATCCCAACCCTGCCCTCCCCTGGCAGTATCCCACTACTGCCAATTCTTTTCTTACAGTATTACAATAACTGTTCAAGGTCTGCACAACTGACATTTAAATTAGCCTGTCCAGTCCCATTGTACACATAGAATTTCCAGTAGGCACTGCCAAATACTAAAAAGAGCAACTGAGGCAGCGTATCATGTAAGAAGGGGAATCATGGTGTTGTCCTGGACTGCTGGATGAACACATGTGCTAGACTGACTCCTTGTTCCTATGAGTCAACTCTAAATTCAAGGGAACCATATTCATGAAGGAAATGTCAGGTGGCAGGAAATCCTAGATGGCCATGCTGCATCAGGTAAAGGCAGCATTAGGTTACGTGGGCCTCGCTGATGTCCACAGGGAAAATTCTTCATGTTTTTCTCCCTTTTTTTCACTGAAAATATAACCCATAGGAAATAACATTTCACTTCAACTTAAAAAGAAACATTTTTTTCCCTCCCTGACTCAGAAAACTAACTGGTAATACTGTTAAGTAGGAAAACTACTTAAATCTCAGCTTCCCTGAAGAGTTTATATTTGGCATACTAGGGATATTTCCAACACCATTCCTTAAATTCCTCTAAAGACCTCTCCCACTTACAGTAGCACTTGCCCAAGACTTCAATAAGGCCTTTTTCTTCGCAAGCTTCCATATTCTAAGTTACTTGGAAACTGTGATTGAAAAAAAATAGGTGTAGAAATAGTTTTTCTATGAGATCCCATGTATTCCCTTTCTCTATCTCCAAAAAATTTAGGGTATATATAATTGAAATTCATTTTTAATTACAAAAACTCTCTAGATTTGCTGGGCACGGAAGCTCACACCTGTAATCTCAGCACCTTGAGAGGCCGAGGCGGGAGGATTGCTTGAGTCCAGAAGTTCGAAACCAGCCTGGATAACATAGTGAGACCCTGTATCCACAAACAATAAATAAGTAAATAAAATAAAAATAAATTAGTCAGGTATGGTGCACACCCGTAATCCTAGCTACTCAGGCTAGGTGGGATGCTAAGATGGGAGGATCCCTTGAGCCCATGAGTTGGAGGATGCAGTGAGCTATGATTATATCACCGTACTCCAGCCCAGGTAACAAAGTGAAACCCTGGCTCTATTAATTAATTGATTAATTAAAATAAATAAAACACTTTAGGTCATCTCACACATTTTTGCTTTAAAATTTCAGAAAGATGCCTGCTATCAATATGTAATTACATTTAAGTAATCTTCTAGTTCACTGTACCAGTGTGCCCATTCAGAAAAACACAGGAAAATAATAATGAGTTATTTTTATGTGTCAGGCACTCAATTAATGAGTCTCAATAAATTTGAAAGACCTAAGGTGCAATGTTATTTGTTAACTGTGTGATACTGGGCATATTACCCAATTACTCTCAACCTTAATTAGTTTTTTTCTTTTTCTTTTTCTTTTTTTTTGAGTTAGGGTCTCACTCTGTCACCCAGGGTGGAATGCAATGGCATAATCATGGCCTGCAGCCTTGACCTGCCTGGACTCAGGCAATCCTTCAGCCCCTTCCAAGTAGCTGGGACTACAAGGTGTACCACCACATCCACTAATTTTTTTGATTTATTGTAGAGATGCGGTCTCACCAAGTTGCCCAGGCTCAGGCAGTCTTCTTGCCTCCACCTCCCAAAGTACCTCATAGGGTTCCTTTTAGGTTTAAACTAGCAAACAGTCATAGACTTAGGAACAATATTTGGCACCTAGAGTTTGCTGCCTACAGCCAGCACCAATAAAATGGAACTGAGAACCAGAATTGCTTTGGGAAAGAGAAGCTGGCCACAATTCCTGGCAAAGAGCTGAAGAATCAAATTAGTATTGTCTCAAGAATCTTCAGCCTGTGGGCCTCCCTCCATTTGGAGGGAGGTTTGGAGAACTATTAGGGAAAAGCCCTGGGGCAGACTGGTCCTAACACAAAACCAAAGGTTGTGGATGAGACCAGACTAGTCTCTGGAATGCAACATTTGACTCGGGTTGGCACTTAGAAGCAACGCAATAGGGTTTGCTTTGAAAAATATGTAATGTTACGTAAATTGTTGTTACTACATACACACACGCTAACACACACAGATGCCTGCCCTTGGGCAGAGGTGGAATATTGGTTGCATGGCTGAGGAGAAGACAGAGGTGGATTATAGATTGCATGGCTGTATCACAGAAAGCAAGGGAGGTGGTTGTTAGGAAGGCCAGAGCAGGGGATGACTGAGGCTTTCAAGGCAAAATGCCCAGGTGCAAATCTTGGCTCTATCTCCCACTTCTCCATGTGAACTCAGGCAAGTTAAATAATTTTTCTATGCCTAAATTTCTTCCTGTGTAAATACAGATAACAGTATAGCTGTAAGATTTTAAAAGTTAATATATATAAAATATTGTATATATTTCTATAAACTCTTATAAGGTTTCCTGGCACATAGCAAATATCACTCTCCTCATCTATAAAGTGAGGATAATAAAATTCTGGACTTCATAGAGTATTATAAGAATTAAATAAAGCATATCTATAAAGCGCTTAACATATAATAAATAAATAAACATTAGGTATTTTTGTTAAAATATGAATGAGTACCAAAAAAGAAATTTAAACCCGAGAAAAAGATTTCATTATGGAATGTAGCAGAAAATATTGTGAAAATCCCTATTTCTACTTTGGTGTTGAATATATTTACTGGGAAACCATGAGTAACTTGGCATACTTATCCAATCTCCACTGTGTAAAACGCATCTGAATAATTCCATCTCTTAGATCTGTCAAAGGATTAAAGTCATAGATACAAAATACAATCCCCACCCCAAAAAAAGACAGAAAGAAAGAATAAGAAAAGAAACCAAACCTAAAACATCATTTTTTTTTTTAAGTCAGAGTCTCACTCTGTTGCCCAGGCTGGAGTGCAGTGGCACGCTCACGGCCACCACAGCCTCAACCTCCTGGGCTCAAGCAAACTTTCTGCCTCAGCCTTCCAAGTAGCTGGAAATGCAGACACGTGCCACCATGCTCAGCTAATTTTTATTTATTTATTTATTTATTGTAGAGATGAGATCTTGCCAAGTTGCCCGGCTGGTCTCAAACCCCTGGGCTCAATGCAATCCTCTCATCTCTGCCTCCAATGTGCTGGAATTACAGGCGTGAGCCACCATGTCCAGTCAAAAACAGCAATTTTGAAACAATATCCTCCTCAATAATCATTCACTGACAAATAAAACATTAAATTGACTAGCATAAAAATTAATCAGAAAGCTTTTTACAATTTTACTTATGGACAAAAAAAACCACTTTTATAATTTTAAAAATGGGCATTCATAAAAAAACTTGTTGCGACAAGTTTTCCAGAGAACAGAACAAATGTTGCCATAAAATTTAGAATTCAAAGGTCAACTAATTGGAACCCAAATAAGCATCACTTTTATGTAGGCCATAAGGGAACCAAGAGAGTACAGAACCAAGAACTTGTTGAGATGGATACTGTGGTCAACAGCGTCAACTACTAAGAGGCTAAGGCCAGAACTGGGAAGAGTCTATGAGGTTTAGCAACGGGGATATTGGTGGATCTTGATAAACTAATCATATGGAGAAGTTGGGGCTGTGAAAAATACCAGATAAATCACACTACAATGTGAGAAATGATTTGAACAGAAAGAAGATCAAAAACAAAAGATGAGTCACTAACTTTGCATTAGGAAAAGCATCCCCAAATCGGAGCTATTCAACTAAGAGTTTTATTTTCAAGCTATAATTTTTATCCTAATACCAATAAATAAAGCACATTGAGGATTATTCCACAAAACTTAATCCTGGGTCATCATCAATTCAAAGTAAGTAGGATAACTTTGGTCTTTCTACCTACAAGATGTTAAAGCACAAAAATGTAAGACAATATATGTGAAAGTTTAAACTGAATGATGTTGCACTGGATTTGATTAGAATACTTCTGCTCAAAGAGATTCTTGATTAGCAACAGAGGAAGATTTAAGACCTTTTTTGGAGCTGTGATACATGTGGCTGTCTCCATCCCTAAAGGATTGTGTAGACTTAAGAAACCACCTGTAAATTCTTCTTATCAGTTCTGTACAACCATTAATATCATTGATCAATTCATCAAGACAGCACTATCCAAGAGAAATATGTGAGCCACACGTGCAATTTTACATTTTCTAGAACACATATTAAAAAGGTAAAAAGAAACCAGCAAAATTAATTTTGATATTGTCTAACCCAATAGCCAAAATGATATCACTTCAACACATAGCCAATATAAAAATTATTGCTGAGATATTTTACTTTCTTTCTTTCATGCTAAATCTTTGAAACCCAGCGTTTATTTTACATTTGCAACACATTTCCATTTGAAGTAGCCTCATTTAAAGTGCTCAGTAGTCACATGTGGCTGGTGGCCGCCACATTAGACAGCACAGGTATAGAATCCAAGTTCACTGAAAACAGGAACATGAGCTATCATCTTGTTCACAAATGTCACTGTAGTACTGAGTACAGTGTCTAGCACATATTAGTCCCAAAGAACATTGCTGAATAAATGAATGAATGAATCTTTCATACACATATTTGCAAAAACATTCCTGTGATGTAAATGAAATTCTAATTACATGAGTATTAATAAGAAAAGCATTAAATTATATTAAACACAATTATTAATTATTAAGAAAAGCACATAATTATATTAAGCTCAATTTTAGCCCAGACAATAATTTAGTAATGCATACTCAACACAAATTCCTAAGTAGACGCATCTTTGAAATACAGTATAAACCCATTTTACCATCAATAGAGAATTTTCTTCTATAATCATTTTAACATGATTTTCCTAAACATTTGGAAAATCATAGGCTGTCACACTCCTCTAATAAAATCAAATAAATTATAGCTTTTTCTTCTGGAATGAATGAACTCTACATTCGTCAAACACACACAATTCTCACATAATCCACTAGCATTCGCAAGAAATATTTTTTGTGTTACTATCCGATTCACTCTAACACTGGCAAAAAAATATGCCAAATATAGCTTCAAACATTTGATGAAAATTAAATTATATTCATTATTTTTTAAAAGCTTAACCTTAAAAGTTCTGAGATTGTTTAATATAAATGAAACAGGCCCCAAATGGTCGACACATTAACAACAAAGATTAGAGAGAAAAACTTACCTTCTCTGCTAAGAGCTCTCTTATTTTGCTTGCTTGAACTCTAAATTTCATGAGCTGGGACTCCAGAGTTACGCATCGTTCTTTCCAGTCTTCAGGTCCTTCTGGCTCAGAAAGTTCTGCCATATTGATTCTAAAAACAAAGGCATTCAAATGGCACAACAGAAATTAGCATTCAGATTCATTCATTAAATCATCCAATGTATACACTCTAGTCATCATCTAATGATATCCACATACAAGCTTTAAATTCTAAGATAAATTCCAGAACCAGTGATAACTTAAGGAAAAAAACCTAGTGGGAGCCAGGGAGCCAGGGTTGGAGGCTCAACCATGCTATTTAACCTTTCTATGCCTCGGTTTACTCAATCCAGAAAAAGGAACATGCTCACAATAACAAGTCATTCTTCCTCAAGGTTCTGCTGTGAAGAGCAAAAGAAAGATTACTGTTTCTAACAAACTCTGGTCAGTTTAATAGCACAGCACAACCACCGAGCACTATTAATATACAATATTGTTGTTGTTTATTGAGTTGAAATTTCACTCTGTCCCTCAGGCTGGTGTGCAGTGGCATGCTCTGGGTCACTGCAGCCTCGACCTACTGGGCTCAGGTGATTCTTCCACCTCAGCCTTCCAAGTAGCTACACCTATAGGCACACACCATCAAGCCTGGCTAGTTTTTTGATTTATTGTAGAGATGGGGTCTCACCAAGTTGCCCAGGTTGGTCTTGAACCCGTGGGCTCAGACAATCCTCTCACCTCAGCCTCCTAAAGTGCTGGGATTATAGGCATGAGACACCGCACCCATCTAACTTTTAAATTTACAGGACTATCACGACTTGATTCAACTGCAACAATTATGGTTTAGATAGGTGTTACGTTCATTCCTTACCAAGACTCTAAATTTGTCCAAGTCCGGGCTAAGACTTTCAAGCCATAAATCCTTTGGTATATTTAACTGGGTAAGTTATGATCCTGACAAGTTTGCATAATTTTTATTTAGTGTAAGAAGAGAGAGCGCATACAAAAGTCGAAATTGGCAACATTAAGTAAACCTGGAATCAGTGTTTTCCATATTAACTTTCCTTTTGGAGGAGATTAATTCCAGGGAGAAGATCTGTAAGGGGGAGGACAAGCAACAAGGGAACCCAGTTTTGAAATTCTTAAGTGTGGCTTGATTTTGGTAATATGATTGCTTCTGGCCCTGAGATTCATGAAAGTAATTTAAAATATTTGTTAATATCTTATCAGGCTATTTTAGTAAGTAGTCTAATAAATTATTTCTGAACTGCCCTTGTTCTGAACTGATAAAATTTACATTAGGAATGGAAAGCCCCAGTTACGGAGAACAAGAGTCAGCTAAACTCTCCCTGGGCTGGGCATGGTGGCTCACGCCTGAAATCCTAGTGCTTTGGGAGACTCAGGCAAGGAGATCACTTGAGCCCAGGAGTTCAAGACCAGCCTGGGCAACATTAGTGAAAACTCATCTCTACGAAAAAAAAAAACTAGCTGGATGGGATGGCACACGCTTGTAGTCTCAGCTACTTGGGATGCTGAGGCTGGAGGATCACTTGAGCCCAAGAGTTGGAGGCTGCAGTGAGCAGTACTCATGCCACACTGCCTTCCAGTCTAGGAGACAGTGAAACCCTGATCAAAAAAAGAACACCAAAACACAAAAAAACCTCTTCCTGGGATGCTACTGCAGCTGAAGTGTACCATTCCACTCTTATATAAAATTTTTATAATAATACAACCAAATCAATTTTGCCAGTATTTAATGTAATGTAACCCCTCCCTAATGCTATATCAACTTTTAAAACTTTGTATGCTAAAAACCCACTAAAAAAATTACTTTCCTAGAATAAATACTGTTTTGTGCTTAAATCTGTTTTCACATTAGTACTGCTATCATCATTCAATAGTTTAAAGAGAAATAAGCAGAATTGTTCTACAAAGGTCACAACTTTGATTAAGCACACCCCAAACATCTCGAAGCCTCCAAATGCCCCTAAATTCTAGCCATGACTTAAGGAAAACATGAATATAGAGCTGAAGATCATTTTCTTTTCATTTCTTTGTTTCTATGGAATCCTCACTCTATTGCTTTCTGAGTTTTTTTCTTGAAGAATATTAGCTTGTTAATGATGTTTTTCATTATCCATAACAGCATTGACCAGTAATAATTCATACTGGCATTTACTACCAGTGTAGTAGATGGTGCAGTTTGTCAATCACAAACTTTTTCTCAATGTTGCTGCTACTTCATGTCAGTCCTTGTTAGCTTTAGAGCGAACAGGGAAAGAAAACACAGATGACATATTAAAAAAAGAAAAGCGGTCCTGAAATTGACATCCTTAAGTCTTGGGCCATTCACATCATTGCACAGAAATAGAGGGACACTCTATTTCAATCAACAAGAGGAGTCTATTTAAAGTTGGTTAATTTTTGCTCTATGTTTAAGATCACTTGTTTATGTTCTACTGTAAAAATCCACAGTTTAAAAAATAAAAATGAGTACATATTTTCCAACAAATGAAAATCAACGTAATGCACCACATAAATAGAATAGACAGAAACTCTATGATCATTTCAACAGACACAGAAAAAACATTGACAAAATCCAACACCCCTCCATGATAAAACCATTCTAGAAATAGAAGAAAACTTCCTTAACCCGATAAAGGACATCTACAGAAAGCCCACAGCTAAAGTAATACTTCCTGGTAAATGACTGAACGTTTCCCCCTAAAAACAGGAATAAGACAAGGACATCTGCTCTCACCACTTCTATTCAATATTGTACAAGACATTCTAGCCAGGGCAAGAAAACAACATAAAAAACATCCAGATCAGAAAGGGAGAAGTAAAACTATTGACAGATGACATGATCATTTATATAAAAAAGTATAAGGAATTCACCAAAAGATTATTAAAACTATTAGGTTTATCAAGGTTTCATTAAACCAGATAAATATTCAAAACATCAATTATTTTTCTATACATTCACAAGGAAAAAAATCCAAAAATGAAGTTAAGAAAATATTTCATTTACAAAAGCATCAAAATAATAGAAATACATAGGGATAAATTTAACAAAAGAAGTACTTGTACTCTGAAAACTGCAAAACACCACTGAAAGAAATTAAAGAATAGTGAATAAATGGAATAAATTTTATGTTCATAGGTGGAGGCCTTAATATTGCGCAGATGCCAATACTTGCAAATGGATATACACACTCAATGCAACACCTATCAAAATTCCAACTGTAGTTTTTGCAGACATGAACAAATTAATCCTAGAATTCATCTGGCAATTCAAGGGACAGACAAGAGCCAAAACAATGTTGAAAAGTTGGAAGACACACATTCGAATTTCTAAACTTACTATAAAGCTACAGTAATCTAGACGGTGTGGTATTTGCATAAAGATATACATATACATCAACAGAATAAAGTCTCACGTTTACAGTCACTTGATTTTTGGCAAGCGTGACAAGATCATCCAACAGGGAAAGAATAGTCTTTTTAACAAAAGATTCTGAAACAACTGGATATCCTCATGCAAAACAATGAATTTGGACCCATGCCTCATACCATATACACAAATTAACACAAAATGGATCAAAAATCTATTTGTAAGAGCCAAAGCTCTAAATCTTCATGATCTTGGATTAGGCAATGGTTTCTTGGATATGACACCTAAAGCTCAAGCAAAGAAAAAAATAGATAAATTTGACTTCATATTTTAAAATTTTGTGCTTCAGAAGATACCCTCAAGAAAGTGCAAAGAAAACCCAAAGAATGAGAAAAAATATCTGCCAATCAAGTATCTAGGGGCCTTGTGTCTAGAATATATAATGAACTTTTACAACTAAACAACAAAAGACAACCCAATTAAAAAGTGAACTAAGTATCTGAAATAGACATTTCTCCAAAGAAGATATCCAAATGGCCAATAAGCACATGAAAAGAAGATCAGCATCATTAGCTACAAGGGAAAATGCAAATCAAGTGGCATTCCATTTCATATCAAATAGGGTGTTACAATGAAATGAAAGAGACATATAATAGGTGTGGTGAGGATGTGGAGAAATTGGAACCTGCATGTAAATATGAAGTTCTATATGACCCACAACTCCAACACTAAGTATATACTCAAAGGAAATGAATATACGTCCACACAAAAACTTGTACACAAATGCTCATAGCACTATTGTTTATAATAGCCCCAAAGTGGAAATAACCCATGTCCATCATCAGATGAATGAATAAGCAAAATACAGGATGTCCACACAACGAAATATTACTCAACCAGAGAAAGGGAACAAAGTACTAATACATGCAAAAGCAATGGACAAACCTTGAAAACATTATGCTAAGTGAAACATGCCAGACACAAAAGGTTACACATTGTATTTATATGAAATGTCCAGAATAGGCAAATCCAAAGAGGCAGAAAATAGGTTAGCAGTTGTTAAGAGTTGTGAGGAGAGGGCAGTAGGGGCTGACTACTGAGTAGGGGGTTTCTTTCCAGGGTGATGAAAATACTCTAGAATTAGATAGTGTTGATGGCTACACAACCTTGTGAATATATCCAAAACCACTAAACTATACAGTTTGAAAAGATAACTCTTATAGTTTGTGACTTGTACCTCAAAAACAGGATCATATATTTACAAATAAGTAAAGAAAAAGTAGCAGTTTAAAATGGATGTATACTAGGGCCACATTTACAAATTTAATGACTATTATTTGTAGTTATCCCTGGTAAGAATTTCACCATTAACTCAGACAATTGGGAGGTAACCGTGAACTTTAAATATGAAAAGTATCATACGTATATCTTACCTAGAGCACTCTTACTGAGAAAATGACACAGTAAGTAAATTCAAAGTTAGACATGCCTATTCATTTCTTTAGCTATGCTAATTACATTTTTATAATAAAGTAGCAAAGCCGTAAGAATATTATTAAACTGACATTTTATATCTGCGTTCCCTATTAGTGGGTCATAATTTTTTAAAAATTAAATACTGCAGATTGGTTGGATAATTATCCTCACTATGCCTAGACACCTGAATCCCTCATCTCATTCCATAATTTGTTAGTTAACAAGTAGAGAGTAACTGCTGAGTTAGGGCATCATCTTGAGTAGTTTAAGAATTCTAGAGCTGGGCTCGGTGGCTCAGCCTGTAATCCGGCGCCTTTGGGAGGGTGAGGTGAGTGGATTGCCTGAGCCCGCGGCTTCAAGACCCGCCTGGGCAGGGAGACCTCATCTCTACAATAAATCAAAAAATCAGCCGGGCGTGGTAGCGCGTGCCTGTAATTCCGGCTACTTGGAAGGCTGAGGCGGAAGGATCGCCAGAGCCCAGCGGGTTGAGGCTGCGGTGGCCGGGAGCGGCCACTGCACTCCAGTCTGGGCGACAGAGTGAGACTCCAACTCAAAAAAAAAAAAAAAAAAAAAGAATTCTAGAGCCGGGCTCGGTGGCTCGGCCTATAATCCCACGCCTTTGGGAGGCTGAAGTGAGTGGATTGCCTGAGCCCGCGGGTTCGAGACCCACCTGGGCAGCGAGACCTCATCTCTACAATAAATCAAAAAGTCAGCCGGGCGTGGTAGCACATGCCTGTAATTCCGGCTACTTGGAAGGCTGAGGCGGAAGGATCGCCGGAGCCCAGCGGGTCGAGGCTGCGGTGGCCGGGAGCAGCCACTGCACTCCAGTAGAGTGAGACTCCAACTCAAAAAAGAAAAAAAAAAGAATTCTAATTTTGAGGCTGGGCGCTGTAGCTCAAGCCTGTAATTCCAGCACTTTGGGAGGCCAAGGCCTGAGTCCAGGTGTTTGTGACCAGCCTGGGCAACTTGGTGAGACCTCATCTCTACAATAAATTTAAAAACTAGCCACGTGTGGTAGCACACACCTGTAGTTCCAGCTACTTGGAAGGCTGAGGCAGAAGGATCACCTGAGCCCAGTGGGTAAAGGCTGCGGTGGCCGTGAGCATGCCACTGCACTCCAGCCTGGGCGACCAAGTGAGACTTGGACTCAAAAAAAAAAAAAAAAAGAATTCTAATTTTAAGCAATATCCATCACCCTTTTCCAGTACCACGAATGTCAAAGAACTATATCGCTTAGGGAGCTGAAACTGACTGCTAAATAAATATCCTATCTAGATTTTCAATTTGAAAGTAATTTATCTTCACTGCAGGGAACACAAAAGTCTTGGTCTTCCAAATACCCCCAATGACTTTCGGAAATATTTACTGATGCAAAATAAACTGTTTACAATAGTGGAGTGAATGCTCTTTTCTCTGAATCCCTGACTTCCTGTTTCTCTTCCAAATCCCAAAAAGGAAAGAAAAAAGAAAGAATTCATCTGCTTGGGCTTACCCCCATGAAGTTCAGGATTAGCCTCTGATATTCTTTAGTTCTCTCCTATTAAGGAACAGCTTAACGGGGCCAGGTAAGTGTGTGTGGTGTGTGTGTGTGTGTGTGTGTGTGTGTGTGTGTGTGTGTGTGTTCTGAGTGTGTGTGTGAGTGTGTGTGTGAGTGTGTGTGTGTGTGGTGTGTGTGTGTGTGTGTGTGTGTGTCTGAGTGTGTGAGTGTGTGAGTGTGTGAGTGTGTGTGTGTGTGTGTGTGTGTGTGTGTGTGTGGTGTGTGCGTCTAAAGCAAACAAGCTGTCTTTCTTGACCGGACTGAGACATGCCTTGTTTAGGGAACCTTCCGACCACCACCTAGTCCCACTTGGGCGACTCCTGCCCCTGGGTGGCACTGCCCAGAACAGCCGGGCTCCACACTCCTCCGGTACACACACCGCTGTGCGGCTCCAGCTTGCAAAGACTGGCATTTTCACAAAGAAAGCAGTGACCCGCAGGTAACCCAGACCAAAGCTTTTCCAACATCAGTGGCTCAACTTCTCCTTCTACAGAGTTTAGCACATGAAAATACCCAGCGAAAATGTCCCATCTTAAAAAAACAACAACAAAAAAAAAACTCTACAAACTTCAGGGACAGCGTAGTTTCGGGGTAGTTCACCTTAGGGCACTTTGACGTTGCAGCGACTCGAGGTGCAGAAAATGATTCTCTGAAGTTTTGAAAAGTTTCGCCCCGGAGACCCCAGAGGAGCTCCCCCAAAGCCGGGGCCGAGCCTCAGCATCCCTAACTGCGCGGGCCGTCGGCTGGGGACCCAGCCCCGGGGTTTTCAAACAAAATGTCACGGGAGTCCAGGGGGGCGAGGGACCGCTGGCCACCGCCCCCAGCCCACCCCTGCCGGCGAGACTCACACCCGGGGGCAGCCAGGGGCTGCGGCAGGAGGGGCGGGGGCGGGTCCCGAGCCAGCCCGCTCTGACCCCCTGGTCCCCACCGGGCGCCCCCATCCGCGGCCCCGCGACCCCCCGGGACGGCGCGCTCTCGAGGGGGCGGGATCCCTGGGCAGCGGGGACGCTGGGGTCACCCTCGGCTACAGGCTCTTCCCACCTGCCTACCTCTGCTGCGGGTCCCCGGCGGCAGCGTCCGATGTCCCGGCTGCGCCTCTGCCCGGGCTCCCGGGGCTCTCAGCCCGCGCCTGCCTCACTCGGAGCCGGGAACGAGCGGGGGCAGGGGACCGCCTCCTTCCGGGACTGACGGCCGGAGTAGCCAATCGGAAGCCGAAGACGACCAGCAGGAGTCACTGGGGGTGTGGCTATAACTTTGGTTCCTCCCAGTCTCTACTCTAGAAGGGAGTTCTGTCGTGGAGTGGTCTACTCCGCTACCCTTCCCCACACCTAGACTCCAGAGCCTGCTGTAGTAGTCAGGCACCCCCATCCCACTCCCTCTGCCTTGACTGCTGTAGCATCCTCCTGCTTGATATTCCTTCCTGAGGTCTCTGCTCTTGCCAATTCATCCCTTCATCTATTCGCCCTTAAGATCAGTTTTGATGTTCACTGTGCCAAAGATGTCCACTGGCTTTCTTTTGCCTAAAAATGATCAAGAACCGATTCCCTAGCCTGCATCCCATCTTTTCAGGTTTCACACACCTGAGATGGCTGCTGTGACCCTTCCTCTCCACCCTAAGGAACGTCTGCTGTTTTCTATCTTTGTATTTAAAAGTTGTAACTATCCTCTAAGACATGGCTCAGAAGAATCTTCCCCTTGTAACCACGTTGTTGCCCCACCTAGCAGAAATTACTTGTTTCTGCTCCCTGAGGTTTGTGCTTCCTAGGCTTTTGCCCCTCTTGGTTCCACTTTGAAAACAAGAATTTGTGTTCTTTCTGTGTCTTCCTCAGCACCCAGCAGAGAACATACTGTATAAGTAGATGAGTGATAATGTATTTCTAATTGAATTTTACATCCCCAGCTGGGAAATGGAGAGGTCAGTCTCAGGGTAAAATAAAAAAAGAGAATTCTGAATGCTATGGGTAATCCTTCTCCAGATCACAAAGCTAGGTCAAAAAATTATTTTCTTTGGTTCACAGTTGGCCAACAGAGGGTATCAGAAGACTTCTTCCACTGCAGTCTTTTTTTTTTTTAAAGCTTTATTTCATCTTATATAGGAAAGAAAAACACAAAAAAGATAAAGATTTATAAGTTTCCTTAGAGGAAGGGCACTAAGTGAATACAACTAAAAGTCCAGCAGGCGAGTATCAGGCTTCCATATTTCTTCCAGATGAGCACTAATTTTGGACCAGATCCCAGTCTACCCCCACACATCAAATTCCTTTTGCCTTCTGTGGGAGCCGATGATGCATATCATATGAAAAATTGTCTCCAGTTTTGGCAAACAAGCAGCCTGGACTCGGCTTATTTTACAGAACACGCAGGAGTTAAATAAACAGAGTTTAAGTAACTTGCATAATTTTACACAGCAAGTCAGTAGGGCAAGAGAAAGAAAGAATGCCAAAATAGAATCACTTCCGTTTGTGAGTCAGAAGTACTAAATAGACTAAGAGAACTGAGTGAATAAACTTACTCATGAAAAGCCGCTTTCTAAACACGGCTGCCACCCTTGCAAGGCTCAGCCAACATTTACTCACTACCACCTTTTTCTAGAAACATGACAAAATCAATTTGTCTAGCTGTGGAGAATACAGCAGAACAGCATCCTGTCTTTGGCTGTGCAAAGAAAACACATGGTACAATGGAATATTATTCAGCAATAAAAAGACATGAAGACCGAGCGCAGTGGCTCAAGCCTGTAATCCCAGCACTTTGGGAGGCCGAGGCAAGAGGATTGCCTGAGCCCGCGGGATCGAGACCAGCCTGGGCAACATGGTGAGACCTTGTCTCTACAATAAATCAAAAAATTAGTCGGGCGTGGTAGCGCGCGCCTGTAGGTCCAGCTACTTGGAAGACTGAGGTCGAAGGATCGCTGGAGCCCAGCAGGTTGACACTGGGGTGACTGTGAGTGTGCCACTGCCCTCCAACGGGGAGATGGAGTGAGATGCCAACAGAAAGGAAGGAAGGAAGGAAGGAAGGAAGGAAGGAAGGAAGGAAGGAAGGAAGGAAAGAGGGAGGGAGGGAGAAACTGACAAGTGATCAGAAGGAAGAACATGAGAGCCTGGAAAGTTTTGTGTCTGTGTAACTGTGAAATGGTGCCATTAACCAAAGTAGGGAAGCAAGAAGAAAGAACTAGTTAAGGGTAAGAAGCATGAAATCTGTCCTCAAGGCACTAAGCAAACTTGAGGTGAATATCCAGAAAACAGGCAGCAGAAAATCCATCAGGCTGAGCTGGGGAGAAAGGCTTGGGTTTGGGTATACATTCCAAAGTGTATACCAGAGGAGAGTTGATTGTAAATTTAGAATGATTGCTGATCACATGGCCACTTGGCACACTGGAAGCAGGACAGAGGGGTTGGAAGCAGCAGAGATAAGGAGCTAGGTAAATACTAGGGAAGAAGGGTCTGGTTCTTGTTAGGTCATTCCCAGCGGGGACTCCAAAATATTAACTCAGACCAGGGTTTGTCTGTGATATGGTTTATTTAGAAAGTAAATTGGAGAGAGGGAGGGAGGGGTGGGGGGGAGAGAGAAAGGAGATTCACCTCCCCAAGGTAAGGGAGGGGGTCAAAGCTAGGTAACACCGTGGCCATAACTCAAAGAGCCACGTGACAACACCAGAGTTTACCAAAGCAGCGGCAAATGGCTACTTGAGGCTCAATGCTTTTAAATTTTCCCTTTAATGGGGGCAGGTTGTTAAGGTGATAGTTGGTGGTGGTCTTTTCCATGTCATCACAGAGGGAACAGGTAAGTACAGGTACTGACATCAGGTAATGGATGGCAGGCAGATGTGTAGGTTAGTCACATGACTGTTACCATGTTGATGCGGGCAGTGTCACCAAGGTGATGAGGCACTGATTAGGTTAACTTGTTTCTTATGCAAGTACTTGGAATAGAAAAGCTAATTAGTACAAAGCCGGGGAGTAAAAAACATCAATTGCTACCTTTGAGAAACCTGTTCTGTCCTTGGCTAGTGATTAGAGGGAAAATTTAAATGAATTGCTAGAAAAGCATGACAAAGCTAAGCAATGTTAAAATGTCTGCTCTTTAGTTAAGTGTATTTCTTTTTTTTTTTTGAGTTGGCGTCTTAACTCTGTCACCCAGGCTGGAGTGCAGTGGAATGCTCACAGCCACCGCAGCCTTGACCTGCTGGGCTCAGGTGATCCTTCCATCTCAGCCTTCCAAGTGGCTGGAACCACAGGTGTGAGCCAACATGCCTGGCTAATTTTTTGATTTACTGTAGAGATGAGGTCTCGTCAGGTTGTCCATGCTGGTCTCAAAACATGGGCTCAGGCAGGCAATCCTCTCTCCTCCGCCCCTCAAAGTGCTGGGATTATAAGATAAGCCACCACACCTGGCACAAGAGTATTTTGTTAAGTCATTCCATGCTGGCTTTTCATCTTTTCAATCCTTCAATTCTATCACACATTAGATACAAAAAGAAACAAGGAGGAAGGAGACACTGATCCCACTAAAATGAGCATGTGGCATCTGGAGCAGAGAAAGTGGAAACTCCAGCACCTGGGAAAATATATCAAAGTCAAGGGGAAGAAGATTGGAATGCAGAAACAGAGCTGGCAGGAACAAGCTCTTCCCCTAGCTGACGGGGGTACAGGCCTTGGCACCCCAGGCTGTTTACCTACAACCCAGGAGACCAGCAAAGCCTGGGCACAGAGGAGGCCTTGGAGACAAGGCTTATGGAGACACAGGCAGCCTGACCCTCCCAGTGGCGGTGGGGCCAGGGAGACAGCTTGCTTGGTGTGTCCCATTGTCAAGGGTGTAATAATGGCTTGCTCAATCCTTTGAGTCTGCAGTGAAGGCAGGACTATATTCAACCTCACCTTACCAGGTGAGCTGGGCCTCCACTATCACAGATTGTTTGTGGGCAGCAACTCATGGGTAGTGGCAGGCCAGGGCCAAGATTGGTGGAGACCAGAGCATCGCGGGTGTTAGTAAAACTACAGAAAGATGCAAGTGTGTACACAGGGAAGGGAAAAGCACTGGGTAGAACTCTGAGCATCACTTATCTTAAGGCAACCGAAGAGAGGAAAAGAGTGTTGAAGAAGACCGAGGGATAGTCAGCAATGGTTTGGTCAGGACCTTTGAAATTAAAAAAAAAAAAGACACCGAACGAGAAGATCACAAGAAAACAGTGACCCAGACAGTATAAAAGTGTTCGAAGTGAAAAGATGAGTATTGCTTTTGGGGTCAATACCTACCTGGCAGAGACAGTCATTCTGGTACAGAACCTTATTATGCTGACAACTAAAAGTCTTCCCGCTTTGTTTTTACATTGCATAAACAGATAGCTTAAGCCAGAATTAAAGTAACAAAAAACAGCACAACTGACCCCAAATCCCCTGACACTGACAATTAGAGAAAAGACACATTATACGAACATGATTGTGCTCTTATACTATTGTAAAATGAAACAGGATCTTCCAAGGACTCTGGAAGAAGCTGAGGTCAGCAGGATGGTAACAAGCAGAGAATGAATACGCGGTGGGGAGGCAGAACTTGAACTGAGGAAAGGTTTGGTCCATTAGAGGGAACTGGTCACTGCATTGTTGGGGTGGGAATGAGGCAAACAGCTTGAGTCAAGCTCACCACAGGAGGCACTAGCCTGTGAGCAAGAGTAAATGAATGAATGAATAGTTGATGGCGGTATCCATGAGGGAAATTGAGCCATCCTGCCCAGCTGTAGGGGAAAGAGATTTGGCATCTGTTGCTAGTGTCCAGTCCTGAGAGCTGACACTAAGATGTTGGGAAGCGGGCCACAGCAACATCATCGGAAGTGTCTGTATCCGTTTCTCCTATCATCACTTCCTTTGGAATGCACTATGGAGGTTTCAGAAAACTTGGCAGACTGGTTGAGGAGGTACAGGCTAAACATTCCCAATCCGAAAATTCGAAATCCTAAATGCGCCAAAATCTGAAACATATTGAGCACCAAAATGACATCACAAGTGGAAAATTCTACATCTGACCTCATATGACAGGACACAGTCAAAATGCAACATAGAGTTTATTGAGCATCCCCCAGGGAAAAACGATCCTTCCAGCCCTTTCAACTGTGATCTTATTTTTCCATGCACACCCAGATTTCTCCATGCAAACACACCCTCAACGGGTGATAAAATGGTGGTGTGCATGGAGCACTATGCACCCATAAAAAAGAATGAAATCTTGTCTTTTGCAGCAACATGGAGGCAGCTGGAGATTGTCATCCTAAGTGAACCTGACTCAGAAACAGAAAACCAAACACTGCATGTTCTCACTCATATGTGGAAGCTAAAGGGTCCCAAAGATGGAAATAATAGGCACTGGGGACACCAGTGAGGGGGACGCAGGGGAGGATTCGGGTTCAGAAACTACCTACGGGGCACAATGTTCACTATCTGGGGAATGAGCCATTGTTACCCAATCCCCATCACTATACACAATAAATAAACAAACAAAAATAAAATGGTGGTACACAGATTGTATGTACCCATAGCAGATTCTTCAAGATGCCCTACGTGGGACCAAGACCTACATACATTACTCACCATGGAGTTTTTTGTTTTTGTTTTTTGCTTATTCTTGCTCTGTGGTATAAAGTTCTCCCTGAAAATGTCAAAGGGGACTGCAAATTCTCCGCAGGGTAATAGTGCTAAGAAAAAGAGGAAGCATTTGTTTATCTGTAGCACAGAAAACTTATTTGTGGAGAAGCTGTAGTGTAAGTGTGAAGTACCTTACAGAAGATGGTGTTGTAACGACCATCATCTATGGCTTGAAGATACAGAAGGGTAGACTGTTGAAATTTTGTGCTGAAAGTGATGAACAGAAATTCATGAAAAATAGGAAAACTGCATAAAGGTAAAAATGAAGAGTTCCATCACGTATTGAAAGAATGGGTCCTTCAGTATTGCAGTGAACACGTGCCACTTGGCAGTATTCCGATCATGACACAAGCAAAGATCTGTTGTGGTGAACTGGAAACTAAAGAGAGCTGTGAATATTCAACAGGCTGGTTGCAGAAATTTAAGAAAAAACACGGCATTAAATTTTTGAAGATTTAGGCTGGGCACGGTGACTCATGCCTATAATCCCAGCACTTTGGGAGGCTGAGGTGAGAGGATTGCCTGAGCCCACGGGTTTGAGACCAGTCTAGGCAAGTTGGCGAGCCCTCATCTCTACAATAAATCAAAAAATTAGCCAGGCATGGTAGTGCGTGCCTGTAGTTCCAGCTACTTGGAAGGCTGAGGCGGAAGTATTGCCAGAGCCCAGCAGGTTGAAGCTGCGGTAGCCAGGAGCATGCCACTGCATTTCAGTCTGGACGACAGAGTGAGACTCCAACTCAAAAAACAAAACAAAACAAAACAAAAATGTAAAAAAAAAAAAAAAAATGCCTTCGGAGTCTGTCAGTAAGCTGGAAGAAGTGGATATTGAAGAAGTTTTGAACATCGATAATGAAGTTCTAGTCATTCATTGATGATAAAATAGCTGAAATGGTTCCAAATCAAGGTAACTGTGATAATAGTGACAAAGAAGATGATGTTAACATTGCATAAAAAGTGCCCACAGACAATATGGTAAAAATGTTTGACTTGTTGAAGGACTAGAGCAACATGCATTCATAACAGAACAAGAAATCATGTCAGCTTATAAAATCAGACTTCTAAGACAAAAACTGCTGTTAAAGAGGCAATGACTCTGGAGGAAACATTTTTAAAAAGCGGAGCATGGAGCAATATGCTCCCTCATCCCTAGAAGACCCACCTCCTCAACTGCTTCTGATGTTTCATCTCGCCTAAAAAAAAAAAAAAAACAGTGTGTACAGTAACATCTTAATTACAACACAGCATTACAGGTGGAGACTGGGAACCTGCCATGTTTGGTTGTTGCTGTTTTTTAACAGCTGACATGGGTGTTCTGGTGAGGCTACTCTGCTGCCTAGTTACCCTGACGACATTATTTTTTTTCGCTATATTAGTGATGTCATATTTTTTCCAGCTAACACACTTACGTGTAAATCAACATGAGAAAATGGTCGCTTATCAGTATCATATTAATACAGAGTCGGGAATGATGGTGATACCAAGCAATCACAGATTATCCCCGTGGGTGGCTGAGATAGTAACACTTTTGCTTTTCAGGGTCTAATGTAAACAAATTTTATTTCATGCACAATAACTATTAAAAATATCATATAAAGTTGCCTTTGGACTATGTATATAAGGCATATAGGAAATATAAGTGAATTTAACATGTAGGCTTGGGTCCCATCCCCAAGATATCTGATTATGTATATACAAATATTCCAAAATCTGAAAAAACCCAAATCCAAAAGACAAGCATTTTGTAGATGGGATGCTCATCTACATTTGAGTACCACTAGTCTGAAAGAACTACAACCTATTGTGTTTGACGGGCATTAGAAGCTTGCATAAAGTACTTATTTGAAAAATAGCAGATGCATAGCAGGAGAACCCCAAGAATTAAGGCTAGGAGGGGGAGTTGAAGCAAGGGAAATGTAAAAATGAGAGGGTCTTGCATAGGAACAGAAGAGAGTCAATGTCTTGTTGACCTCAAGATGTTGAGTTCTCTCTGAGCTAAGTTAAAATAATGTGAGATAACTTGGCAGCAACATTTAAAAATAACAATTGAAATGAAAAGGTAATTACATGTATCCTTGTTTTCAATAAGTCTTTTCCTTTATTTAATCAAATTCATATGGTGGCCCTGTGCTTTGAACTTTAGTGTTATGTTGTTCTTGGTATACTCAAGTCAATACAAGCATGTTCCACAGCCACTTTTGCTTTATAATATTTTGTTTCTTGTTTATAAAAGCAATGTAAATTCATTTTAATTAAAAATATAAAAAGAACAAAGAAGAAAGCTAAAATTATCCATAAGCCATCATTCATAAACATTTTACATCTTGTTGTCTTTCAGTCATATATATAAGATACTGCTTTCCCTTAATATATGAGATTATGCTGAATTCAAATTTTTTATCTTGCACAATCATGGCTCACCACAGCCTCAAACTCGTGGGCTCAAGTGATCCTTCTGTGTTGGCCTACCCAGTAGCTAGGACTATGGGCATGTGCCACCACACTCGGTTATTTTTTTTTAATTATTTTTTTTAGAGATAGGATCTTGCTATGTTGCCCAGGCTGGTCTTGAACTCCTGTGCTCAAGCAATCCTCCCACCTCAGCCTCCCAAAGTTCTGGGATTACAGGCAGGAGCCACAGTGCTTGACCCCTTTTTACTTTCTTGATGCTGTTCTTTGAAGAACAAAAAATTTTAATTTTGACAAAGTACAATTTATCAATTTTTGTCTTTTGTTGTGTATGCTTTAGGTGTCATATCTAAGAGACAGCTGTCTAATCCAAGGTCATGAAGATTTCCACCTGTGTTTTTGTCTAATAAATTTAGAACTTTGTCTCTTGCATTTAGATAGCGGATGATGCAAAAGTAATTGCGGTTTCAGACTATGAATTTTATTTGTTTTTTTTTTTTTTTTTTTTTTGAGTTGGAGTCTCACTCTGTCGCCCAGACTGGAGTGCAGTGGCCGCTCCCGGCCACCGCAGCCTCGACCTGCTGGGCTCCGGCGATCCTTCTGCCTCAGCCTTCCGAGTAGCTGGAGTTACAGGCATGCGCTACCACGCCCGGCTGATTTTTTGATTTTATTGTAGAGATGAGGTCTTGCTGCCCAGGCGGGTCTTGAACCCACGGGCTCAGGCAATCCACTCACCTCAGCCTCCCAAAGGCACAGGATTACAGGCTGAGCCACTGAGCCCGGCTCAGACTATGAATTTTAAGTCATTATAACTAGGTTCAGACACATCTTCCATCAAAATAAGAGCCCTTACAATCAACACATTTTTGCCAATGAGAAATAAGTTTGTTTATTCCTGTAGTATAAAAATCCATGCTTTGGGATTCCACGAACTCTTGGAAAGCATTTTCTGCATTCTGCTTTTCCTGCAAAAAGTTGTCGAGATGCTTGAAGAAGTAGTAGCTGGTTGGTGAGAGGTCAGGTGAATATGGCAGATGAGGCGAAACTACGTGGCCCAATTCTTTCAACTTTTGAAGCGTTGGTTGTGTGATGGGCGTTGTCGTGGAGAAGAATTGGGCCCTTTCCGTTGACCAATGCCAACTGCGGGTTTTGCAGATTTCAGTACATCTCATGGATTTGGATGTCATGGTTTCAGAAAGCTGTAGTGGATCAGATTGGCAGCAGACCACCAAGCAGTGACCATCATCTTTTTTTGGTGCATGTTTGGCTTTGGGAAGTGCTTTGGAGCTTCATCTAGATCCAACCACTGAGCTGGTGGTCACAGATTGTCGTCCACTTTTCTTGCATGTTACAATTTGATCAAGAAGTGGTTCGCTGTTGTTGCATAGAAAAAGAGAAGATGACACTTCAAAACGACAATTTTTTTTTCTGGTCAGCTCATGAGGCACCCACTTATCAAGCTTTTTTACCTTTTCTTTTCTTTTTTTCTTAATTCCCACTGAGGCTTTTTATTTGTACTTATGCATTACATTCCTAGAAAAAGAATCCCAGGATTTTCTCTCCTGTGTGTTTCCTTCTTGCTTCTTCGTGGTCCATGATGCCAGCTGAGGTTGTCAGTACAATGAAACCAAACTGGAGGGATGGAAGCAGATTATTCTGCCACTTTTCTACCTTTTCAATTGGTTTCAAATGCCGAATGACCGTGAAACGGTTGGCATTGAGTTTTTCTGCAACTTCTTGTGTAGTTGTAAGAGGATCAGCTTTAATGATTGTTCTCAGTTGGTTGTTAGCTTCCCACCACCAGCTGCTACGCTTCTCACCTCCAAGCTCTCATCTCCTCTGGAAAACTTCTTGACCCACCCCTGCACGATACTTTCTTTAGCAGTTCCTGGGCCAAATGCGTTGTTGAGGCTGCAAGTTATTGCTGCTGCTTTACAACCCATTTTCTCAAATAGGAAAATTGCTCTAATTTGTTTTTTGTCTAGTATCACTTCCATAGTCTAAAATAAATGTAATATAAACAGCAAGTAATGTCATTAGCAAAAATAAATGCATAAAGCGAGAAATGCACATTGAAATGATGTATAACATGATTTAAGAATATATTCCAATATCAAATGGCAAATATCAGCAGTGCAAAAACTGAAATTACTTTTGCACAAACCTAAAATATTTGATTCATTTTGGGTTAATATCTACAGATGGGTTGAGATGGGGTTCAAATTCATTCTTTTGGATGTGGATATCCAGTTGTTCCAGCACCGTTTGTTAAAAAGATTATTCTTTCTCCATTAAACGGTCTTAGTGTCCTGTCGAAGATCAACTGACAGTCAATATGAGGTTTTATTTCTGTACTCTCAATTCTACTCCATTGATTTCTGCGTCTACCTTCCTGTCAGTACCACACTGTCTTGGTTACTAGCTCTGCAGTAAATTGTGAAATTGCCAAGTATGAGTCTTCCTATAGATGACTTTTAACACATAACATTTATTGCAGATGATCATGTCATTTTTTTTTTTTTGAGTTGGAGTCTAACTCTGTTGCCCAGGCTGAAGTGCAGTGGTACATTCACGATCACTGCAGCCTAGACCTGCTGGGCTCAGGCAATCCTTCCACCTCAGGTTCAAGTAGCCAGAACTACAGGTGTGTGCTACCACACCTGGCTAATTTTTTGATTTGTTGTAGAGACAAGGTCTCACCATGTTGCCCAAGCTGGTCTCGAGCCCCTAAGCTCAGGTAATCCTCTTGCCTCGGCCTCCCAAAATGCTGGAATTACAGGCTTGAACCACCATGCCCAGCCAATTTTTAAATTTTGTATAGAGACAAGTTCTTACTATGTTGCCTAGGCTAGTCTCAAACTCCTGGCCTCTAGCAGTTCTCCTGCCTCAGCCACCCAAAGTGCTGGAATTACAGGTGTGAGTCACCACAGCCAGGCTATAATTTATATTAATAAAAATCTTTTATAAAAGTAAAACTTAAAATATATCATTTCCTAGGCTCTCTAAAATTATAAGTGTAATGTAGTTGAAACTACTTTTTTTGAGAATCAGTCTAAGAACAATCTATTTTAGGTTAGGTTCCTCAAGAGAATCCCAGAGACAAGGGTTTGGGTGCAAGTAATCTGAGAAATTACTGCAGGTGGCATAGTGAAACATGGGGAAGTAGAAAAGGATGGAAGGAAAGTCAGTAAATTGTGCCTCTGGACAGTTGGGGATCTTCTCACTGCAGTCCTCTCAGTGATGTCTTGGAAAACATCTCAGAATTGCCTCTGTGAGAATGTCCTTCATTTTGGGTTCTAACTCAAACTGGATTTAAAACTCTAGGTGGGTGACTGGGCTCAGTGGCTCATGCCTGTAATCCCGCACTGTGGAAGGCCCCAAGAGGAGTGGTTGAGCCAGGAGTGTGAGACCAGCCTAGGCAAATAGCAAGACCTCATCTCTGCCAAAAAAAAAGTTAAAAATTATCCAAACATGGTGGTGGTTCATGCCTGTAGTCCCAGATACTCTGGAGGCTGCTGAGGTAGAAAAGAGTCACCTGAGCCCAGGAGGCCGAGGCTGTGGTGAGCCATGATCATGCCACTACATTCCTGCCTGGGCAACAGAGTAAAAAACAACAAAAAAATCTAGGAGGAAAGATTCTTATCTTACATGACCTCTACTCTTCACCTTAGTTGACAGAAGCATTTGATGTGGTTGATTGCTACCAGCTGAGAAAGAGACAAGCAGTCTTTAAAATCTGAGAACGAGCTGGGCTCGATGGCTCATCCTGTAATCCCGTGCCTTTGGGAGGCTGAGGTGAGTGGATGGCCTGAGCCCGCGGGTTCGAGACCCGCCCGGGCAGCGCGACCTCATCTCTACAATAAATTAAAAAATCAGCCGGGCGTAGTAGCGCACACCTGTAGTTCCAGCTACTCGGAAGGCTGAGGCGGAAGGATCGCCGGAGCCCAGCAGGTCGAGGCTGCGGTGGCCGGGAGCGGCCACTGCACTCCAGTCTGGGCGACAGAGTGAGCTCCAACTCAAAAAAAAAAAAAAAAAAAAAAACCTGAGAACGAGCCTCAGTTTCAGGATTGTGAGGAGCTGGAACTAAGTGTCACAAGTAGGCTATAGGGTTCTGCTGGATGTTAGCAATTTCACAAAATAGGCTGGGTGAGGTGGCTCACCCCTATAATTCCAGGGCTTTGGGAGCCCAAGGCAGGAGGATTACTTGAGACTAGGAGTTCAAGACCAGCCTGGGCAACATAGTAAGACCCGCGTCTCTACAAAAAACAAACAAAAAAGTCACAGAATATCAATATCAGACACAGTCACTCTGTTATCCTGATGAAATGAAACCAAAACTAAACTCTCACTACTTCACAGTATTGACTAAGCATACAAAAAAACAAGGTCACAAAGCAAATCACAAAAAATACCAAAAGCATCCTCCTCCCCTGGCTAATATGAGTGACCACTGCCTCTTGACCAACGACAGCGTTATTCTCACCCTAGTATTCCCTCCATCTCAGATGAGCCATCACAGTGGCGATCATAGAATTATCTTCACTTCTTCGTAGCATCTGGTTTGGCCAAACCTGACTTCTTTCTTGACCTTTTCCCCATCCCACCCCCAAAATCTGCTTAGTTAACTTTCAACGTATATATGATTTAAGTTCAAGCACGAGTGTGTTGCTAACTAGAGGGAATTGACAGAAATCGAAATCTAATGAGATTCAGCTTGAAGTCTTCTGTTCACCTGTTCTGCAATAATGCTCAAACAGTTTCCTTTGTGTCAAAATTTCCCCAAACTCGTTAATGTATTCCAAATTTTCCCGGGTAAAATTATGCCAGTTAGTAAATGAAGGGTATGGCCAGGCATGGTGGCTCATACCTGTAACCCCAGCACTTTGGGAGGCAGAGGCGAGAGGATTGCCTAGGCTCACGGGTTCAAGATCAGCCTGAGCAACTTGGTGAGTCCTCCACCTCTACAATAACTCAAAAAGTAAGCCAGGCATGGTAGCACACACCTGTAGTTCCAGCTACTTGCAAGACTGAGGTAGAAGGATCACGTAAGCCCAGCAGGTCAAGGCTGCGGTGGCCATGAGCGTGACACTACACTCCAGCCTTGGCGACAGAGACTACGACTCAAAAAAAGAAAATGAAGTGTACAAGTCTTGACTCAGTTTGCTCATCTGAGCCCCTTTGTGTCTTTACCCACACATGCTGAATTGGGCTCAGATAGTTCACTGAAGCCCTTCAGTGTTGGGTGTATTTTATTTTCCTAGGAATAAGGTCCCTTGGGATTAAGACAAAAAAAATCGAACCAGATTTGTGCTGTTCTTCAGTAAAATTATTTTCTAGTCCCTGACACCTGCTTCTGCTTGCCTAGCATTTTGCACGTTGTCTAGAAAAGAAACACTTCGGGAGAGGGTGGCACAGGTCTATTAAGTTTGTCTTTGAGTCAGCCTCAAGGGTTAAGGATTTTGAAGGTGGCCACAGACCAGCTTGCAAAGTTTCAATAAACTTTTTCTTGGGGCACCTTTACAAACCTTATAAGGACTTCTCCTTCGGTCTTTGTCTGTTTCCCTGAGAACTGCTCTGTTTAATCTCATCTGCGCAAATCAGGAGATTTTGTCCAGCTGTGGATTAGAAACACCAGGCCTTTGGCCAAGCCCCAGAGACACAAAGTTAGCCAGGCACCCTCCCATGCACTACTCAGTTCTCATGGAGCCTTCTCAATGGGAAACCATGAATCCCAAGCCAGCAGCTGCTCCTTCGTGTTTATTCTTAATAGGAAAATTTGGACACCTGATTTTCTAATGGGCACGATTTTTCATGGGAAAATCTAAAATGCAATAGTCAGTTTGGAGAAATGTTGACACAAATGAGATTTTGTTTGAGTAGTATCTCAGAACAAAAGAATGAAGAAACTCTCATGAGATTATCTTGAAGAGGGAAAATGCTATTTAACCTGGGTTACATTCCCTCTTTGTTTTTGTACTTTGAGAAGGAATAAGACCTGACATTCTAATTGTGTGGTTTGACAAAATTATCAAGGGCTAAAGTTATGTGAAAACTACCTGCATGTCTTTCTCTTTTGTGTGTATCTATGTGCAATTTCTTTTTCTTTTTTTGATTTATTGTAGAGACGAGGTCTCACCAAGTTGGCCGGGCTGGTCTCAAACCAGCAGACTCAGGCAATCCACTCACCTCAGCCTCCCAAAGTGCTGGAATTACAGGCTGAGGCACCGAGTCCGGCCAATTTATTTTTCTTTATCTAAACTTTCTTTCCTCTTCTTGCAGAGGGAATATAATGAGCTTTTTATAAAACAATTTCATATTTGTCTGAAGTTGGCTCCTTCACATTTTTTCTATTATTTTTCCTCTCATTTTCTTCTCTTGGGATACTTCAAAGATTCATTAATTTTAAAAAAGTATTCAGAGATGAGCTCACTCTAAGAATATAGTCTAGATAAGCAGTCAAAACTATCCAAAAGAAAAAAAGTTATTAAACTGTGTTTCTTCTTGCTGACCCTAAAAAGTATATTTACATAATAGCCCACATAACAGCTAGGAAATAAGAAAGGCTTTCATTCTAAGATAAAAGAAGATGTTTTGTCATGACTGAGAGTCTGCAAAAATTAGTTTGCTATATAAAAATAAAATCTTATGTGGGTGTTGATTTATTCAAGACCAATGTCAAATTTCTTATGATTCAAACTCCTTACATTACCTACACTGGTCTTATAAATTAAATTAATTACCACTGTTTCTGTAACTTGCTTTAAGTAAGTAAAAAATTATACGTATAAAACTGTATTCAACTAAATGGAATGCTAACAAATGTGTTTAAGAGGTATAATTTTATAACATTCTTACGATGTTCCAAATCATAAGGATTTATCCTTATGTCCTTAGCTATATTATAATCTCCAGATTTTCAACTATTTAAAATCTTAGACAAATAATTAAGTTAATAATTATGTTTGTATGCATAGACAGTTTCTAAAAAAGAAACAATTACAAAACACTGGTCACTAAACATAATTTTAAGTTATCTTTATTCCTTAAATTGACAACTGGTTAACAAAATATACAAGTATATTTGGATAACATTATCCATATCTATATTTTTAGTTAGTTATTTTTGCCTCCTCAAATTTGTCAAAATAATATTAAATATGTGTAAAAGAGAAAAAAACAGATAAACAGATTTTGCTTTTCAATTCTCGCATTTTCTTTTGTATCTGGAGAAAAGAAGTGAGTTATTTTTGGTAAACTTGATAATATAAATAATTAACTAGATACAGTACTGTAATATTTAAATCTACAAATACATGCAAGACAATGGGTATAATTTTCTATTGTTTATTAAGAAAGTCATAGTTTTTCAAATTTAAATTTAATGTGATATATACAATGTTTTATTTACTATCTTGCTGTTGATTATCCTGTAAAATTATAAAGTCTTTAAATTAATATCTATTTGTATATTTATATATCTTTGTATGTATGATGAAATGTACACATAAAAAGCCAGGTGTGGTGGCTCACATCTGTAATCCCAACATGTTGGGAGGCCGAGGTAAGAGGATTGCCTGAGTCCAGGGATTTGAGACCTGCCTAGGCAACATGGCAAGACCTCATCTCTATAATAAATTTTTTTAAAAATTAGCTAGGCAAGGTGGTGTGTCTCTATAGTTCCGGCTACTTGGAAGGCTGAGGAGGAAAGATCACCTGAACACAGCAGGTCAAGACGGCAGTGGCCACTTGCACTCCAGCCTGGGCAACGGAGTGAGACTCCAAACTTGAAAAAAGGAAAAAAAGGAAAGAAATGTATACACATAAAAGTATATCACCCCAAAGGCCCTTAAATATTCCCAGTTCTTATCCCTTCAAGGCCACATGTGCCTCTAAGTGCCATCCCCCTTTCCAATCTGAGAAAGGCGAACAATAAACCTTACTCTTTTCTACCTCTTACTTGATTGCAAACTTGCATTATTCCTGTGGTACCAGTGCTCGCCTCAGTTTACCCTTTCAACCCCTATCAGGGAACTTTCCATTCCCTTACAAACCTTCTAGAGACTCCCCTGAAGGTACCTGGTTTAACTTTGTGATGGTTCATACGTCAAAAGAAAAACTAAAAATTACCAGGGCTAGGCTAGCTCAAGCTTGGATTTACCCTTGAAATGTAAGCTTCTCACAGAAATTAAGTCAGTTCCGATGACCATATTAATTGCTCTTGCCCAGACCTACCAGCTGTCAACAGATAAAATATTTCTTCTGATAGTAGGTAATATTTGAATTAGTCCATGACTTCAAAATGCTTTAGAAACTCTGAGATTTACTGGCCACTACAGGAACTCCTATAAAATGGACAGTGAATTAAAGAACCTTCAGATGTTTTGCTAGTATCGATAGAGATAGTCAAAATAAAAGTAAGAGTTTAACACAAATTCTTCATGACATTACCCACAATAGCAGAGAGAAGTTAAGTGCAATGTGGAACCAACCTAGGTGAGGCAATTTTAAGCAGTATTGTGGATGATGCTTGCCAAATATGTATGGTTTATTCTCTCAATTCCTTCAGGTCTTTGTTCAAATGGAACCTATGAGTGAGGTCTTCCCCGACCACCCTACTTGGAATAAAGAACTTCTCCTCCCCCACCAGCTTTTTATTTTTTCATAGCAGTTTGCCTATTGTCTGTCTTTCCCCACTAGAATGTTAGCTTTGTGAAGTTCTTTGTTCTGTTCATTCCTGTTATTTTCAGTGCCAAGAAATATCTAGCACATAATAAATAGTACATGGCCGGCACGGTGGCTTATGCCTGCATTCCCACACTTTGGGAGGCAGAAATGAGAGGACTGCCTGAGCCCATGGGTTTGAGACCAGCCTGGGGAACATGGCAAGACCTCGTCTCTACAGTAAATCAAAAATTAGTAGGGTGTGGTTGTGCACACCTGTAGTGCCACTTAGAAGACTGAAGTGGAAGGATCGCCTGAACCTCTGCACTCTAGCCTGGGCAACAGAGAGACTTCAACTCAACTCAAATAAAATAAAATAAAAAAGCAGTACTGAACACATATTCATTTGTTCAAGGCCAGTATTAAATGTATTGTCTATTTAAGCAACAAGAGGCTGGGCACAGTGGCTCACGCCTGTAATCCCAGCACTTTGGGAGGCAGAGGCAAGAGGACTGCTTTAGCCCAGGAGTTCAAGACCAGCCTGGGTAACATAGTGAGACCTCATCGTTACAAAAATAAAAAAATTAGCTGGGCATGGTGGCACATGCCTGTAGTTCCAGCTACTTGGGAGCCTGAGGCAGATGGATCGCCTGAGCCCAGGAGGTCGAGGCTGCAGTGGCTGCAATTATGCCACTGCACTCCAACCTGAGCGACGAAATGAGACCCTGCTTCAAAAAAAAAATTTTTTTAAGCAATAAGGATGACTTCAAATTATGCTTAGTAACTAGTGTTTTGTATTTGTTTTTTTTTTTAGAAACTATGAACACAAACGTAATTATTAACTTAAATATTTGTCTAAGGTTTTAAAGTTAGTTAAAGATCAGGAGATTACAATTTAGCTAACACATAAATCCTTATGATTTGGAACATTGTAAGAATATTGTAAAATTAAACCCTTTAAATAATTAAATATACTTTTCTAACTCCTTTGCACTTGGCAGCATTCATTTATTCATTCAACAAGCAGTAAGCACCTTTTATCTTTCAAACACTGTGTTGACCTCTGGTGATCAACAGTGACTAACCCCTGCCTTCAATCTGATTACAATTTAGTCAGAGAGAAATACAAGTAAACTGGCAATTAAAGCATGCTGCAGGCTGGGTGCGGTGGTTCACACCTGCAATCTCAGCACTTTAGGAGGCTAAGGTGGGAGGATTGCTTGAGCCCAGGAGTTCAAGACTAACCTGTTTTCCTGCATTATAAAGGGAAGGCCCCCAAAAAATTGGAATTATTTTTTGGAAAGTGGATCCCTTGTAGTATAGATTTCCCCCGCTAGGTAAGTGTTCTAAGAATCCATCAACATCCATTTACCAGCTGGCGTTGTGAGAGGCTGTGTTTGGCTTCCATGAATTTTTTTTTTTTTTAAGATTCCTTCAATGCTTTTGTTCATTTCATGATAGGTGACATGAGTACATCTGCTCACCTTGAGAGTGTTCAGCAATTTTTGTCCAAAAATGGCATGACTCCCATGTCCCACTCTCCCTATTCACCCGACCTCGCCCCAAGCGACTTTGTTTTGTTCTCCTGGATGAAAAAAAAACCTCGGAGAGAAACATCTTGCCCACGTGAAAGAGGTGAAACACTAAAAGGCATCAAAATTGACAAGCTCAAAAACTGTTTGAACAGTGGAAAAAGGATCTTGGCAGTGTGGTGACTGACACCTGTAATCCCGGCACTTTGAGAGGCCGAGGTGAGGGGATTGCCTGAGTCCATGGGTCTAGACCAGCCTGGTCAACTAGGCGAGACCTCATCTCTACCATAAATCAAAAATTAGCCAGATGTGGTAGCGCCCGCCTGTAGTTCCCGCTACTTGGAGAGCTGAGGCAGAAGGGTCGCATGAGCCAGGGGGTCGACACTCAGGTGGCCATGAGCATGCCACTGCACTCCAGCCTGGATGACAAAGTGAGACTCCAGATCAAAAATAAAAAATAAAAAGAAAGAAAAAGTGTCTCAATAGGTGTAGTCCATCAAACAGAGAGTACTTTGAAGGTGACTGAAGTTGAAACATGGAAGAATAAATAAACAGTTTGTTATAAATAAATTCTGGATATTTTGGGGTCCCCCTCACATAGTCCTCAGCTATGTTTCACATGTATATACGTTTCATATGTATACACTTTGTATCCTTAAGCACTAGGAACCCAAAAGACCTGGCATAGACACTCACTAAATGTTTGTTGAATGAATGAGTGAATTATTAATTCTGCTTCTGAATAAAATCTCCTGATTCCATTACTGGGAGAAAACTAGGAAAATCCCAGGACGGCCTTGCATCAAGAAAAAGAATGCCAATGCCATGTGTCTGCAGAGTGTACACTAATATAGCTATGGATAGAGACAGGTGTAGACGGATAGAGGTGTGTCTATACTAGTCCTTGTTTGGTTAGTCAAAGGGGGTAGGGAACCACAAATGTGCTTTATTCCACACATTTGTTGATATTTGTCTCCTGTTAGTCTGTAAAAGCAGAAGCTGAGATGGGGCTTGGTGTGCAGGATACCTGGGAACCCCCTTCTGTGAAGGTAAGAGGAGGCTGCAGGATTGTGAGAAAACCATGCTATGGGCTCCTCAAAGCCTCCGCCAGCATCTTGGGGAGTCCTAAAGCACACACAACCCCAGTCAGAATTGCCCCCCGATGACGTCATACCCGGGATACCATCAGCATCTCAGCAGTGGATGCAAGGCTCCAGGGAAGGGCATGTACTTGGGTATGGTTTGAGGGAAACCCTGAGGACAGTGACAGCTGGAGACTGTCTGGTCACCACATTCCCAATAGCCAGGGCAACAAGTCTTTCCCTGAAGCAGACTCTCCATATCTACTGCTGTCTTATTCCATAAACACACAGTCATAATTTTAAATGAGGTAAGTTATGTTCAAATTTCTCTACCAATAGTCGAGCACGGCGGCTCATGCCTATAATCTCAGCACATTGGGAAGCCAGTATGGGAGGATTGCTTGAGTCCAGGAGTTCGAGACCAACCTGAACAACATAATGAGACTTCGTCTCTACAAAAAGCAAAAATATAAGCAGGGTGTAGTGGCATACATCAGAAGTCCCAGCTACTTGGAAGGCTAAGATGGGAGGAACACTTGAGTCCGTGTGGTCAAGGCTACAATGAGTTGTAATCACGCCACGGAACTCCAACGTGGGCAAAAGAGCAAGACTCTGTATATAAAAAAAAAAGCCTGTAATCCCAGCACTTTGGGAGGCCAAGGTGAGGGGATTGCCTGAGCTCATGGGTTCGAGAACAGCCTGGGCAACTTGGCAAGATCTCATCTCCACAATAAATCAAAAAATTTAGCCGGGCGTGGTGGCACGTGCTTGTAGTTCAGGTTACTTGGAAGGCTGAGGTGGAAGGATCGCGGGAGCCCAGCAGGTTGACACTGGGGTATCTGTGAGCGTGCCACTGCGCTCCAGCCTGGACAAAAGAGTGAGACTCCACCTAAAAAAAACAAAAACTACACACACACAAATTTCTCTAGCAAAAATGTAGGCATTTCAAAAATTATGGAAAACATCAAAGTTGTATGATAGAAGTCAGTATACTGGAAATACACTACAGATATTTTTTTCAGAGATACTTGTATTATTAGAATTTGAAGCTACCACCCTTACAGCTTCCCTTAAGTTTGATGGGCAATAAATATTTTTATGCCAGAATTTGGGCTGACTTCATCCCATTAGCCATGTCATACTTTCCAGGGCAGATGACAGATCACTCTTTCCGATGAATTTCCAGTTTTTCCATCCCTTGTCAGTGACATCAGGCGCCAAACAAATTTGACTTAAACAGCTTCACATGGCAGCCCCACCCTTTGAGTTTAGTGTTAATCTTTTATATTATAAAAGAATCCCTTGAACCTATTTTAAAGGAACAAAGTCAACTGGTTTCTTGAGAATTGTTTATTATTGAAGAATCTTTTCTCTTGTTCTCTTCTTCCCCCTTACCTATGTCAGCCTAGATCATTCTATTCTACCGTTGCTTTTTCTTTCTGACTACCTCTCTCTCTCTCTCTTTCTTTCTTTCTTTCTTTCGAGTTGGAGTCTCACTCTGTCACCCAGGCTGGAAAGCAGTGGCACAATCACGGCCACTGCAGCCTCGACCTGCTGGGCTCAGATGATTCTTCCGCCTCAGCCTTCCAATTAGCTGGAACTACAGGCACTTGCCACCACACCCGGCTAATTTTTTTATTCACGGTTGAGATGAGGTCTCGACAAGTTGCTCAGGCTGGTCTCAAACCCATGAGCTCAGGCAATTCTCTTACCTCGACCTCCCAAAATGCTGGGATTATTGGCGTGAGCCACCGCGCCCAGCATGACTGCATTTCTTACTTGCTCAAAGCCCTTTTCTCTCACAGCTTACATGGATGTTGCTATCAATAGGCCCAGGGGTCACCTAGAACACACTAAGGGTTAATTATTCAGGAAAAAACCTTCAACTCCCAGGGACAGTTGAAAAACAGTCTCTCGAGGAGTCACTTGTATCAGCTGTATATGCCTATACACCTCCATCTATCTCTAGCCATCACTCAACGTTGTATGCTTTTCCCTCTGTTTTTACTAGACTGTAACAGAATGGCATTCAGCTCAGCTCGTTAGATGTTATTGGAGCACTTGCTTGCCAAATACTGCCATAGGGGCAAGGGGAGTATAGTACCAGCCTCCAGGATCCCGTCATCTGATAGGCAGACATTCACACAAACAGATCACTTCCAGGTAAAGTTATAGATGCTAACAGAGAGGCATACCCAGTGAGCCTTGGGAGGACAGCTAACAGGCAGGCACTTAGCCCAACTTGGAGTCTAGACAGCTGATCTGAGTATTGTTTTTTGTCAGAGCCTCACTCTATCACCCAGGTTGGAGTGCAATGGCACGCTCATGGCCACTGCAGCCTCAACCTGCTGGGCTCAGGCGATCCTTCTGCCTTAGCCTTTCAAGTAGCTGAAACTACAGGCACGCACTATCACGCCTGGCTAATTTTTTGATGTATTGTAGGGACGAGGTCTCGCCAAGTTGCTCAGGCTGATCTCGAACCCTGTGCTCAGGCAATCCTCTTGCCTCTGCCTCCCAAAGTGCTGGGATTACAGGTTTGAGTCACCACACCTGGCCCTGATCTGGGTTTTAGAAGATATGTAAGAGTCAGCCAGTCCCATGTTATGAGAGCCCTATGTGCAGGACACAAGGGTAGTTTGGAAAGGCAGCCTGTAAAGGTAATACTTGCCACCATAGGGCATCTGGTGCATTCTGTAGCCACCCACTGAAGAGTTTTAAGCAGAGAAGCACTTTGTATTTTGGAAAAACCATTTGCACTCGCACGACATGAAAGGATAGCTCTACAGCAGCGGTTCTAGGGCCAGGCATGGTGACTCACACCTGTAATGTCAGCACTTTGGGGGCTGAGGTGGGAGAATCACTTGAGGCCAGGAGGAAGACCAGCCTGGGCAACAAGCGTAATTTCATCTCTACAAAAAATTTTAAAAATCAGTCCAGGCCCAGTAGCTCACGCCTATAATCCTAGCAATTCGAGAGGCTGAGGTGAGAGGATTGCCTGAGCCCACGGGTTCGAGACCAGCCTGGGCAACTTAGTGAAACCTCATCTCTACAGTAAATCAAAAAATTAGCTGGGCATAGTGGTGCGTGCCTGTAGTCCCAGCTACTTGGGAGGCAGAGGCGGAAGGATCACCTGAGCCCAGGAGGTCGAGGCTGCAGGGGGCTCTGATCATCTCACTGCACTACAGCCTAGGTGAGAGAGTGAGACCCCAACTCAAAAAATAAAGAAAGAAATGGTTCTCAATGTGCTTGGAGCAGCAGCTTCAGCATCACCTGGGAACTTATTAGAAATGCAGACTCTCAGGTTCTACCCCAGACCCACTGAATCAGAAACTCTAGGAACAGGGCCCAGCAGTCAGTGTTTTAACAAATCAGTGGCTCACGCCTGCAATCCCAGCAGTTTGGGAGGCTGAGGCAGGAGGATTGTTTGAGCTCAGGAGTTCAAGACCAGCCTGGGCAATAAAGGGAGCCCTTGACTCCACCAAAAAATCTAAAGAAATTAACTAGGCATGGTGGTGTGCGCCTGTGGTCCCAGCTACTCCAGAGGCTGAGGCAAGAGGTTCACCTGAGCCCAGGAGATTGAGGATGTGGTGAGCTCTGAGGGGGCCACCATACTTCAGCCTAGGTGACAGAATGAGAGTCACACTTAAAAAAAAAAAACAGCCAGGCACGGTGGCTCATGCCTGTAATCTCAGCACTATGGGAGGCAGAGGTGAGAGGATTGCCTGAGCCTGCAGGTTCAAGACCAGCCTCGGCAACATAGCAAGATCTCGTCTCTACAATACAGAAAAAAATTGATTGGGTGTGGTTGAACCTGTAGTACCAGCAACTTGGAAGGCTAAGATAGAAGAATCACCTGAGCCCAGCAGGTCGAGGCTGCGGTGACCGTGATCAGCGTGCCACTGCACTCCAGCCCGGGCGACAGAGTAAGACTCCGACTCAAAAAAAAAAGAAAAAAAAAAGATCAAAATTAATGCAAAAAATTCATGATAGACAAAATATCAAAATTCTAAATAAAGGCAGGCTGCTGTTTGTTTTTAGACCCCTTGTTATTGTGCAACGGGGACAGTTGTTTCTAATCAGCCTGGGTTCCCAAGGTCCACATTCCCCCATCGGTAGATTTATGAAGCTTGACAAGGGCGAGTGAGCAGATTGGGTAACATGGGATTCGAGGCTGACTGGTGAGACCCATGCAGTATCACAGGGGCCCTCGCATTCAGAAGGACTCCACACTTCGGCTCCACACCTGGTTTCATATTCTGTCACTGTTTTGAAATTCTTAGTGATTCTTAAAAAAAGGGCCTTTTTAAAAATTTTGTGATGTTTCTGGGAAATTGTTTTAGATGTCTTTCTTCCCTTTCAAATATTACATCAGCATAGAGTGAATTCAGTCTTTTTTTCCTGATATTTATTTTTATTTTTTATAGGGATGGGGGGGATCTTGCTATGCTGTCCAGGCTGGTCTCAAACTCCTGGACTCAAGCAATCCTCCCACCTCGACCTCCCAAAGTGCTGGGATTACAGGCATGCACCGCTACCCCTGGCCGGTCTTTTTGTGATTATTGCTGATTTTTTTTTTTTTTGTCAGAGTCTCACTCTTTCACCCAGGTTGGAGTGCAATGGCACCATCACAGATCACCACAGCCTCGACCTGCTGGGCTCAGGTGATCCTTCTGCCTTAGTCTTCCAAGTAGCTGGAACTACAGGCATGCACCGTCACGTCCAGCTAATAATGTTGAACTTTTATTGACTTTTCCCACTTGATTCAAAAGATAAGAGGACATTTTGGTACGTGTCTATAGGGCACTTTTGTGTGTGTGTGTGTGTGCCTCTGGCTCTAATGTGGCTTACTTAGCACAGTACAGGCCTGGAGACATTTTTGAATTGTCACCACGAGGGGGGTTGTTAATGGCATGTAGTGGGTAGTGGCCAGGAATGCTGCTAAACATTCTACAGTGTACAGGACAGCCACCACCACAAGGCGCTATTTGGTCCAAAATGTCAACAGTGCTGAGACTAAGAAACTGCTCCACAGGGACAAGGAGGTTGTTAACAGTGTCGTAATCCGGGGCAGTGATAGCAACCATGGAACTATCTAGAACTTGATGATTAATCAACTAGAAGGAAGTGGCATTTGAAGGAAAGACTCCCAGAATTTTTGCAAAGAGGAGGAACAAAGGGGATGTAGAGGCCAAGTCGGATGGTTCATGCCTGTGGTCCCAGCACTTTAGAAGGCCAAGGCAGGAGGACCAACGGAGCCAGGAGTTCAAAACCAGCATGGGTAACATAGCAAGACCCCATCTCTACAAAAAAGAAAAATTTTTTTTAATTAACTGGGTACGGTGGTGCATGCCTGTAGTCCCAGCTACATGGGAGGCTGAGGCAGAAGAATCGCTTGAGCCCAGGAGTTTGAGGCTGCAGTGAACTATGTTCATGCCACTGTACTCCAGCCTGGGTGACAGGACGAGACCCTTTCTCAGGAAAAGGTGGGGCAGGAGGATGTAGAGGAGAGAATGGCTGGGATAACAGGATTGGGTCAGGGCCACCAAGCAGACAGGGACAGAATCAGCACCACAAACCTCTCTGGTTCCACCTAAGCCCATGCCAAGGAACTGTCTTTCCTGATTGTACCAAAGTACTGTATTGGGGAAATCAACACAAGTTTCCCAGTCAGAACATCTCCAGGGATGTCACCTGTCTATGGGTAGCCCTCCCTCCCAACGGCTCACAACACTCATAGGCCCCAGGATATAGAGGAAGCCCCATCACCTGTTCTTGCACAGGGCTAAAGGGAATCATACTCTGTTACAGGTGAGCGCCAAAGTAATTTCCCACTGTGTTGGTTAAGTTTTATAGGTCAGTTTTTCTAGAACTGTTTCTAGATGACTTTTTTCTTCTTCATCAATTTTTATATCAGCAGATAGTAAATTCAGCTTCATTCCAAATATTTTCAGCTGTCTTTATTGCCATTAATAAGAGGCAAGAAGCCTGCGATTCAAGCTACTCAGTATGCTAAAGTGGGAAGATCAATTAAGCCCAGGAGTCTAAGATCAGCCTGAGCAACATAGCAGGACCCCATCTCTACAAAAAGTTAAAAAACTTTGCTAGGCATTCCTGTAATCCCAGCTACTTGGGAGGCTGAAGTAGGAAGATGGCTTGAACACAGGAGTTTGAGGCTGCAGTGAGCTATGATCAAGCCACTGCACTCCAGCCTGGGCAACAGAGCAAGACCCTGTCTCAAAAAAAAAAAAAAAAAAAAAAAGAAAGAAAGAGAGAAAGAAAGAAAGAAAGAAAAATGTGATTGCTGTATATTTCCTGATTTTTAAACCTTATTTATTTATATTATTATTTTTTAAGAGACGGGATTTCACTCTGTCGCCTAGCCTGGAGTGCAGTGGCACAATCATAGCTCACTGTAGAGTTGAACATCTGGGTTCAAACAAACCTGGAACTACAGGCACTCATCATCACACCCAGTTCATTATTTTATTTTTGTAGAGTCAGGGTCTCACTATATTGCCCAGGCTGTTCTTGAACCCCTGGCCTCAAGCAATTACCCCCATCTCAGCCTTTCAAAGTGCTGGGAATACAGGCGTGAACCACCACACCCGGCCCCATTTATTTATTTTCTATAACTTGGCACCCTGGGTGCCTTTGAAGGCAGAGATGCTATCCTGCTCAACACTGTAGCCCTAGACCTTGGCACAGTGCCCAGAATATAGTAGGTGTCTGCAGTGAGTGTTGTAGGCCCTGCATAGATCCCTTTAGGATCAAGGTACTCCCTTGGCTGTCACAGCTCATAGCTTGTCCAAAAACTGGTAGATGTGGAAGGACAGAGGCCCAGGCCTCCTGCCAGGCCAACTCAGAGCTCCCAGCAGGACTAGCTAACTCGGTTGCAAATTCAGTCCAGTTCAACTCTCTCTGACCAGTTCTGTTTCCCTCAAGCCCTCAAAAGCGTCATCCTTAAGTACTACCCAGTGACCCTCCCTCTCACAAATCTCTGCATGGAATCTGTTTCCTGGGGACTCACCCTAAGACAATGTTTAATAAATATTTGTTGAATAGATGGATTCCTGGACTCTTCCATGATAATCCGTGTGAAACATGATAAACCGTGGGAAACTGCTAACCTTTATTTGTATATTTAACGTTTTATTTTCTCATCTGAGGCCTTAAAAGTCAGGGCTCAGACTCAAATCATTCACCCGACCCTAGGGTCATGCATGACTTGTATGTGATGATAGTATCAATACCCAGTTGTTGCAGTGATGTTGTCATTTGACCACCAGATGGCAGAGGTGACACTTGGAAAGCCTCTCTTTCTGGCCCTGGGTCACCTACTCCAGGATTTAACGCGGAAACCCAAATTACTCACTTAGCACCATTAATTCCCAAGCCCTTGCAATTATGGCATTGTTTCGTTTTGTAGGAAAGTGCCATGGCCACAATTGGCCACATTTGCATATAAAAAGGAGAGTTTGGAATATAATGGAAAGAGCCGGCCTGAACTAAGCATCGGAGTCACTGCACACCAGCCACTTGCTCTATTTAAACAGTTTTCTGCATCAGTTAAAAAAAAAAAAAAGAGGTCCGGGCATGGTGGTGCATGCCTGTGGTCCCAGCTCCTCGGGTGGCTGAGGCAGGAGGATCGCTTGAGCCCAGGAGTTCAAAGTGACAGTAATCTAGGATTGTGCCACTGCACTCCAGCCTTGGCGACAGAGCAAGAGCCTGTCTCTGAAGTAAATAGACAAACAGAAATAAAAAATAAAAAGAGAATTCCAGTCCTGCATGCCTCACAGGTCTGTTGTGAGGAATAAATGAAAGTTCTCCCTAGTCCAGAAGAGCTCTGTGTTATGAGCGGGTGGGGGTGCGTGGGTCCCCAGCGCCCTGTCAAGGCTCCCAGGGGGAGGGGCTTTTGTGTGTGGTGTTCTCTAAGGGGACTCTGGCTCCTGCTACACTCACTCCAGCCCAGGTCACACTCCAGGGCCTGGCCATTACTCCACCTGTTGTGGGGCCATCTGAAGTTTGTCCCCCTTCCAGAACAGCATGAAGGTGTCCTGCACGCAGAGGAACCGACAGCACGCTTTATTTCCACCACGAATCCGCAACTGGTGCCCTTCTTGCTTGTGTGTGCTATGAGATCCTAACCAGGTTCCCTGAATAAAGGGACAGGGCCCAAAATGGAGTTTCTCTGGCTTCCTCGAGCTCATCCACCATAATCCTTTCCCAGAACCCTGGGCAAGTCACAAGACATTGAGATTAACATCTTTGTCCTAAGAATGTGTCTTTTAGCTACCCAGCCCTGCCCTTCTCATCTATGTAACTGACCCACCCATCCAGATGCTGTCAGAGGTGCAAGAAACACCACTATCCCATCACCATGGCAACCTGCCCCCCACAAAAGGAGGCTTTAAAAGTCTTCAACTTCAAGCATTCGCAGCCATGCTTTCGTTAAGCCCCTGGCCCTCTCTTCCATCTTGGAGAGGTGGATTCCCCCCTCTCTCTGATCTACTTATTGAACAAACTTTCTTTTCTAATCTAATTTCTGTGTAATTCTTTGCATACCTGCAGCACTGACTCAGCTCACTGGCCTTGAGGACTTTTTCACACTACTGTGGGAGGATCCTCACCCAGTTGCCTGAATTCCCCTATTCCCACCAGTGACTGGTGGGAAACAGAGGCCACCTCCAGGAAGGCCAGCAGAGTTGGTGCCCAGAGTACTTCACAGGTTTCATTTTCTCAGCCTTGAGGTATCTAAGGACCCTGCAGTCAGCCTGGCTTGGATCCTGAGGTCGGTGGAGGTGAGGAGTCTATGGTCACTCTCCTCTATCTTTGTTTAGGGCATGGATTATTTCTTATTGGTTCTGTAACAAATGCCACAATCTTAGTGGTTTAAAACAATTCACATTTATTGCTTTGGAAGTCAGAACCTGAATTGGGTCTTACTGGGCTAAAATCAAGGTGTCAGCTAGACAGTGTTCCTTCTGGAATCTCCAGGGGAGAATTCTTTCCTTTTCTTTTCCAGTTCCTAAATGTTGCTTGCTTTCCTTGGCCCGTGGCTTCCTTCTCCATCTTCAAAGGACATCACTCCCCAGTTTTCGTCATCATGTCTCCTTTCCTGACCCTGATCTTCCTGCTTCCCTTTCATGAAAACCCTGGGGATTACATCTGACTCACCTGGGTAACCAGGATACTCTTCATTTCAAAACGTTTAACTTTTTTTTTTTTGAGTCGGATCTCACTCTGTTGCTCAGGCTGGAATGCAGTGTCACAATCACAGTTCAATGCAGCCTGGACCTCCTGGGTTCAGGTGATCCTGTCACCTCAGCCTTCCAAGTAGCTGGGAGGCACCACCACACCTGGCTAATTTTTTGATTTTCTGTAGAGACGAGGTCTCGCTATGTTGCCTAGGCTGATCTTGAACTCTGGGATCAAGCAGTTCTCTGGCTTGGCCTCTAAAAGAGCTGGGATTACAGGTGTTGAACTACCATGCCCAGACCTTACTTGGATCTTGAGATGGGATGTCACCTGGCTGTGAGGAATGAGTTCTGGGTTCCCCCTGCCTACAGGAGACCACTGAGGAAGTACATTCTTTACTTGTCTGTTGGTTCACTGTTCTATGAGCCTGGATTCGGGCCCTGAAGCCCAACCAGCCATTAACTTGACACCCTCCTTACCCCAGTGGCCAGGTTTTTTTCCCTATATACCCAGGTATCCCTTGGGAGCCAACTGTGAATGAAGAGTCCAGAATGAGGTTGCTCATGCCCACATTTGTACTGTCTGCCAATGGAATTCTGGCCTCAATGATATCATTGTCTATATGCATCAAATTCAAGTTCACCAATATTAGACTAGCTAGCTACCCTCATGGGCATCTTGCTCACACCTCGAGGTAAAGAAGAGATAGCATAACTGCTCCTGGAATGCTGCAGTGAAGATATTAGACAAAGAATGCTCTGTTCTTTTGTAGGAAAGGCTGGAAGGAGAGCAGAACTAAGATGAGCTTTATAGGTACCTAACTAAATTGAGAGTTGGTGCTAGTGACATCGAGTCAGGACTAGGTCACATCTTTATCTACTTGTTTTTTTACATAAGGCTATGTGATTTTTTTTAAACCATGACATCCAAGTCATTACACATTCAAATGTCTCCTTCAGAGAAATCACCTTGGGAGGCCATATATTTATTTCTTCAAAAATTAGTATAAGTCCTAATAAAATATGTTGGCCAGTGGCTCAGCCTGTAATCCCAGCACTTTGGGAGGCCGAGATGAGTGGATTGCCTGAGCCTGAGAGTTTGGGACCAGCCCAGGCAACTTGGCAAGACCTTGTCCCTACAATAAATCAAAAAGTAGTCAGGTGTGGTAGCGCGCACCTGTAGTTCCAGCTACTTGGAAAGCTGAGGTGAAGGATTACCAGAGACCAGCAGGTCGACACTGGGGTGGCTGTGAGCGTGCCACTGCACTACAGTCTGGGCAATGGAGTGAGACTTCAACTCAAAATAAATAAATAAATGTTTATACTTTAATATGTAAAATATATTTAAATATATTTTAAAAGATCTTGTTGAATATTGCTTTTGAAACAAAGTCCTCAGCACCCTCAATGGTATAGAAATCTTTATTCTCTGGAATTGGATTTCATTTTTTAGAAACCACTCCAAGTAATTTGAAGACTTGGCAGGTATGATTAAGGTGGGGAGTGTGATCAATTCATCAAATGGTCAAAAGCACGGTTAGGTCATAAATAGCAAGGCTGATTTTCTTATGTAAAATAATAACACAATGGCAACATGTCTATAGATTAAAAGTAATAGTAATATAAAGAGTTTTATAAACTTAAAGTTGCAACAAAATTGAGATAAGTGTGAAAGATCACACATAATTGGACATACACATTTTGGGGCGTTGTTTTAAGCAATCTATGAGGCTTCAGAAAAATATTTTAATATTTAGTACGGTTGGAGCTTTCTAAACAAGTTTTACTAGGGACCTAGACAGTAATTTATGAATCAGATAGTGAGAGAAATCCGTAATCCACACAGGAGAGATTTATGATACACATATAGGAAGACATTTGCCCTGTAACACAGATCTCTTCTGGAGATTTACCTTCTGGAGACAAATGAGACTGAGGTTGTGGAAACATCACAGTGGTAAAGTGGAGACAATGAGCTTACATTTCCCTAGAAGAAATTTATTTTTATTCCAAAGGGTAAGAGTAAGAACCCAGGAATCTTCCCAGCATGTGTCCAAGGAAACTGTCAGAAGAGGAAGTACAGATTCCTCTCCCTTCTCTATAAACACCTACATTAATTTGGGGAGTTCTTCATCTGTAATAGATATTACTTATATGTAGAGTTTTACTCAGACAGCTCTCATTGGTCAGTGAGGGATAAAAATTCAAGTACTGAGACCAGGTGTAATGGCTCACATGTATAATTCTAGCACTTTGAGAGGCCGAGGTGAGAGGATTGCCTGAGCTCACAGGTTTGAGACCAGCCTCGGCAACTTGGTGAGACCTCATGTCTACAATAAATCAAAAAATTAACTGGGCGTGCTGGCACATGCCTGTAGTTCCAGCTACTTGGAAGGCTGAGGCAGAAAGATCTCTTGAGTTCAGGTCAAGGTTGCGGTGGCTGTGAGCGTGCCACTGCACTCCAGCCTGGATGACAGAGTGAGACTCCACCTCAAAACAACAACAACAACAACAACAACAAAAATTTAAGTACCGGGGAAACATATAGCTGTTGTTTGCTGTAAAGAAATAACAGCAATCTGCTCTGCTCCAGAAACCTTATTGTGCCTTCAGGATGATATTAGTAAATATAGATATTAGAGACTCAACAGAATATTTACCTCTTTCAAAAGGTTAGAATGATGTTCTACACACTTTGTTTTCTCCCTTTGCAAGACCCTGGTAGAGCGGAGTCCTATTTTCAAAAATTGGCATCAGGCTGGGAGTGGTGGTTGATGCCTATAATCTTAGCATTTAGGGAGACCAAGGTGGGAGGACTGCCTGAACCCAGGAGTGTGAGACCAGTCTGGGTCGCATAGTGAGACCTTAACTCTACAAAAAACCAAAAACTTAGCTCAGCATGGCGGCATGTGTCTGTAGTCCCAGGTACTTGGGAACCTCAGGCGGAAGGATCACCTGAGCCCAGGAGGTTGAGGCTATGATGAACCCTCACCATGCCAACACACTCAGCCTTCACAACAGAGTGAGGCCTCCAACTCAAAAAAAAAAAGGATATCAAACTTCCTGTCCCAGAGATTTCTTCTTCAGATGCCTCTGAGAAACCATTGTCAGGAGCTCCTAGACCCTCCCCTGGAGCGGGCTGAGAACTGGGCAATGCAAAGCAAATCTTCCTAATTTATCTTTCTCAGATCTAAAGTCCATACATGAGCTCCAGAACAATGGATGTCTTTGAGTGGCAGAAATTACTTTTTTTTTTTTTTGAGTTGGAGTCTCACTCTGCCGCCCAGACTGGAGTGCAGTGGCCGCTCCCGGCCACCGCAGCCTCGACCTGCTGGGCTCCGGCGATCCTTCTGCCTCAGCCTTCCAAGTAGCCGGAATTACAGGCATGCGCTACCAAGCCCGGCTGATTTTTTTATTTTTATTGTAGAGATGAAGTCTCGCTGCCCAGGCGGGTCTCGAACCCGCGGGCTCAGGCAATCCACTCACCTCAGCCTCCCAAAGGCGCGGGATTACAGACTGAGCCACCGAGCCCGGCAGAAATTACTTTTTGCAACAGGAATAAAAAAAAATATTTCTTTCTTTAGGCATTTTGATCAAGAATGGTGGTGCTATGCATTTAACATTTTTATATTGTTAAAAGAAACACAGACCAGGCACGGTGGCTTACACTGTAATCCCAGCACTTTGGGAGGCTGAGGTGAGATTACCCGAGTCCAGGGATTTGAGGCCAGCCTGGGCAACTTAATGAGACCTCGTCTCTACAATAAATCAAAAAATTAGCTGACTATGGTGGCATACACCTGTAGTTCCAGCTACTTGGAAGGCTGAGGCAGAAGGATTGCCTGAGTCCATTGGGCCAAGGCTGCAGTGGCTGTGAGCATGCATGCCACTTGCACTTCAGCCTCGGTAACAGAGTGAGACTCTAACTCCAAAAATAAATTAAATAAATAAATGAATGAAATACTTTAGACAAATTGCATTTAACAGAGTTTAATTGTGCAATGAATGATTCTCAAACTGGGCAGATCCCAGGACCAGAAAAGGTTCAAAGTAACTCCAGGGCTGTCGCATGGCTGGATGACATTTATGGACAGAAAATGGAAAGTTCCCTATAGAAGTGATAGAACTAGCTGGATTAGTTACAGCTGGGCATCAGCCTTATTTAAACCTGGTTTGAACACTTGGGTGCTTGTGATTGGCTAAGACTCAGCTACTTGCTAAAACATTAAGTGGCAGTCTGCACATCAAGTTAGGTTACAGTTCACTATGTAAGGAAAAAACTCTTGATCAGACTTAAAATAGGTAGGGAGGTAGTTTTAGGCCAAACTTAATTTAACAACATGTTTTTCTATCTGTGCACAACACGACTACTGCCTTTATTTAAGATGACAATAATATAATTCAAATGGTAAAAAATGGCAACTTTGTGGTAATTTGGGGGGTGTTCCAAAAGCAACTCTGTAACTTATAAAAACAGACCTTAAAAGTTCATTAAATCAGCATTATAACATTAAAGAAAGTTTAGGGGGGGAAAAAATCATTCATAATCTTATCATTCATAATCTGACAAAATGCTTTCTCAAGCATATTCCTTTCCAAATATTGTTCATAGTATTTATACGTTTATGAAGTTGTAAGCATAATGCATATATAATTGTCTGTCCTAGTATTTTTAGGTCATATTATTTTGCAACAATTTTTCCTTATTCCTAATTTTCTTTTAAAGCTTAAATATGTGTTTATTTGATGTAAAAAAAAAGCAACAATATGAATGAATTTAAAAACATAATATTGAGCAGTTTTAATGAACAAAGTAATTTCCTATTTGATAGTTACATTTCATAAAAAAATTCAGTATATTATTCCAACTGAGCCGACAAATTATTATAACATACTTTTGAGTCGAAAATTAAACTAAAAATCTCTGTGTATTTGTTTTATGCACTTTTCTGTGTCAATGCTTTATTTCACATAAAAAAGATGCTATTATTCAAACAATGCAGAAATAATATGGACAATGAGGGGTCCCTGTAATTCCACTCTCAGAAAAACAACTGTCTACGTTTTGTGAATACTCCTCCTGGCTCAACTTATTAAGAGGCGGAATTAATTCTGTAGTTTGCTGCCACATAGTGGTAAAATAAGTACCACTGCACACCGACTCTGGAAAGAATTTGCCAGTCCCTTTATCCTTACCCAACAAGCATTTGCTGGGCTTCTCATGCTGGGTGCCATGCTAGGTTAAGGGTCTAAGACAGTCTCCATCTTAGAAAGGTCCATACATTAGTAAGAAGACTGGCAAGCATTCAAATAACTACCGGCTAACAAAGTGCTATAACTGAGACAAAGTGCTATAACTTCCTAAATATGATGGAAGAAGAGAGATTTCTTGTCAGGTTTCACTGAAGAGGTGAAATTTAAGATGGATCTTCAAGTGTGAGGAAGTTTCTCAGATGGGAATGAGAAAGACCTTTCAGCAGCGCACACAGCACGTGAAAGGACAGTGCTTTCAGGGAATATTGAGAAGGTCACTCAAGTTGGAGCCTGGTATATGGATAAGGAAGAGAGTAGGGTCGCATATTCTTAAGTGGGGAAGGATTATGATCAAAATTGTTTAGAAAGTGTGAAGAACATCCAAAATGTCTTATAATCAATCTAGCTCTATGTTTAAATTCTGTGCTGTGAAAATGTATGCCATTAAAGGCAAATAACTTTGTAAGAAAACACGAGCTTTATTATTTCCTTAAGATATGGTGTGGAATTATATTCAAACGACTCATAAATGAATCATTCCTTAGCTATGATCCCTTAGTATATTTTAAGCATCAAGAGAGAACTGCAGAAGTGTTACTAGGTACTATGGTAGCCAGCCTCCCAAAGGCCCTCCAAAGATACAGGCCACCTGGTATGCACACCTTTGTGTAGACACACAGAATAGGGCTGACTTCTGTAACCAATAGGATATTGTCAAAGTGACGGGGTGTGGCTTTGTGGCCAGTCCCTGCAGTCATTGAAGCTTCCACCTTGCTCTCTCTTCCTCGTTCTGGGGAAGGCCAGCCACCATGTTGTAAGAGTGCTCAAGCAGCCTGGGGAGAAGTCTATCTAGGGAGGAACTGGAGTCTTCCTGTCAGCAACCAGGAACACTGAGCAAGACATCTGGGAACCTGATCCTTAGCCTTAGCCAACATCTTGACTGTAACCTCATGAGAGATCTCCAGCCAGAAGCACCTACCCAAGTTGCTGCTGTATTTCTGACTCCCCAAAACTGAGAGAGAATGTTTAGTGTTTTAAGCCAGATGAATAGATATATGAAGAAAAAAAACCCAGAATTTATTTATAAAAAATTGTGTATTTATTCCCACGTTTAAACTTCAGTCACCCTCAAAGTAATCTCCGTTTGCTGCAATACACCAATTGAGACACTTTTTCCACTGCTCAAAACAGTTTCTGAACTCGTCAATCACTTCTGCATTTTCCTTTAAGGACTTTTTTCATCCAGGGAAACAAAAAAACGTCGCTTGGGGTAAGACTGGGTGAATAGAAAGGGTGGCACATGGGGGTGATGCTGTCTTTGGTCAAAAACTGCTGAACACTCAGCACGGTGTTGGCAGGTTGCTCATGTAAATCACCCATCATGAAATGGGCAAATGTGTTGAAAAACTCTACAAAAAAAAAAAAAAATTCACTGAAGCCGAAAGTATCCTCTCACAATGCTAGTTGGTACACTGATGCTGGTGGGTTTCTAGAACAGTAACCTAGTAGGGGAAAGGTCCAACCTCCAAAATATAATTTTAAGACTTTTTGGGTCCTCCCTTGTATAAATGGACAAATAACAGATGTCTAGTACTTTGCCTTCTTTCACTGACTTGGGGACAAACATATTAGAAAGAAAGAAAATACCATCTTATATTAACAAGTAACAAAACATTTGTATTCACAGCTCTAGTATATGGTTTTGGAATTCAGTTTAGACATAAAGCTCTTAAGACTTTATGGGGGATTGCATAATTATATAAATCGCCATGCATTGCTGGCAGAGTACCATAAATTACAATTTTGGGGGTACAACAGTGACTATGAAACTGGGAAAACTCTAATTATGCTTGCTTTTTTTTTTTTTAACGTTGGAGTCTCACTCTGTTGCCCAGGCTGGAGTGTAGTGGCATGCTCACGGCCACCATAGCCTTGACCTGCTGGGCTCAGGCGATACTCTCGCCTCAGCCTTCCAAGTAGCTGTAGCCACAGGCACGCCCAGCTAATTTTTTGATTTATTGTAGAGACAAGGTCTCGCCAAGTTGTCCAGGCTGGTCTCGAACCCCTGAGCTCAGGCAATCCCCTCGCTTCAGTCTCCCAAAGTGCTAGGATTAACTACACGCTTAAGCCACCACCACTGGCCTTAAACTTTTCTTTTTTTTTTGAGAGTTGGAGTCTCACTCTGTCACCCAGACTGGAGTGCAGTGGCCGCTCCCAGCCACTGCAGCCTCGACCTGCTGGGCTCCGGCAATCCTTCTGCCTCAGCTTTCCAAGTAGCTGGAACTACAGGCGTGCACTACCACGCCCGGCTGATTTTTTGATTTATTGTAGAGATGAGGTCTCACTGCCCAGGCGGGTCTCGAACCCGTGGGCTCAGGCAATCCACTCACCTCAGCCTCCCAAAGGCGTGAGATTACAGATTGAGCCACCGAGCCCGGCTTGGCCTTAAGCTTTTCAATAGGAAAAAAATAATACTTACAAGCGAACTTTACTTTTGACTGGTAATTTGTACTGCTTCGGGAGTTTTGGCTGATCTAGAGACTTCGTGAACAGGGAGTAAATGTGTTGGCAATTTAAACCTTTTTTTTGGGTGTGATCTTGTAAGGCCAAATATTAATTATTCAAATGTCCATTGAAAAGTAAAATAACCTAAAAATTATGTACAAAATCATGTATTTAAGTATTTATTTTAAAATCCTTTTCTAATTGAGTGGAAAACATTATTTAACAGGTAAATCTTTACAAAACTAAACTATACTGAACAATATGGATATAGGATTACTTTTCATCATTTTATTTAGTCCACTTTTTTTTTTTTTCAGTTGGAGTCTCACTCTGTCGCCCAGACTGGACTGCAGTGGCCACTCCCGGCCACTGCAGCCTCGACCTGCTGGGTTCCGGCGATCCTTCTGCCTCAGCCTTCCAAGTAGCCGGAATTACAGGCATGTGCTACCACGCCCGGCTGATTTTTTGATTTATTGTAGAGATGAGGTCTCGCTGCCCAGGCGGGTCTCGAACCCGCGGGCTCAGGCAATCCACTCACTTCAGGCTCCCAAAGGCGCGGGATTACAGGCTGAGCCACTGAGCCCGGTTTATTTAGTCCACTTTTACCATGCCAAATGTTTTTCTTTTTTTTTTCGAGATGGGAGTCTTGGTCTGTTGCCCAGGATGGAGTGCAGTAGTGTGATCATAGCTCACTGTAGCCCCAAATGCTTGGGCTTAAGCGATCTTCCCTCTTCAGTCTCTCAAGTAGTTGGGATTACAGGTTTGAGCCACTGCATCCAACAAACGTTTCATTTATACTTTTATATACTAAGGATTACTAACCCTTCAAAAATTTTCATTGGAATACATTATTACAGGTAAAATATAGTTTCTTTATACGAGTTTGTGATTTAAATTCATGCTACTGTGTTCAAAAGCCTCAAACAGAATTTAAGGTGGTCTCAAGTTGGTAGTGTCCCCAGGTGCCTGGCAGAAACAAAGGAGTATTTTTTCCAAATGTGTCACATTTCAACCATTAAAACCAAGCCTTCCCTTGCCCCTGGTTTCCCTAGGAGTGACTATTCCACTTATATGCCCCTCTTATATGTACTGTAAGTACTAGAAAGAGTTGCAACTTCTGAATCTTGCCTGTTCCTCTCTTCCCAGCCTCTTTTAAACTCATTCAAATCATTCCAAGGAAATTTTGGCACATCCTTCCAGGTGCTTAGGCCAGGAACCTTGGGATAATGTGACTCTTCTTCAAACCCTATATCCTTAACTGGGTGTGGCGGTGCACGCCTGTAGTCCCAGCTACTCAGGATGCCGAGGTGGGAGGATTGCCTGAACCCAGGAGGTCGAGGCTGCGGTGATCTTGTCATTCCACTCCAGCCTGGGTGACAGAGGGAGATACCAACTCAAACAAACAAAAAAGCCAATATCCTATCCTTCAGAATGTGTCCACGTCTTACCCTGCACTGCTAATACTCTGCACTGCTCTAAGCTGCCACCATCCTGACTGCCTGGTTTACAGCAACCACCTCACTAGTCTTCCTGCATCCACTGAAGTCTCTTCTTAACAAAGTAGCTCTAGTGATTCTTCTGAAATGTAAATTAGATCCTATTACACTTCTGCTCACAATGACTTCCCATTTTACTTGAGTGAAAGTCAATTTTATGATAATCTGAAGGTCCTTGTCTCACTCCTTATTACCTACCCCCTTGCTTGCTTAGGACATGTTGGCCTCCTTGCTGTTCTCCCAACAGGCAAGCTCCTGCCCCGGGACTCTGTACTGCCTGTTCCCTCTGTATGGAATGCATTTCCTCTTCCTGAGTGTCTATGTCTCTTGCAATTCTTGACTCAATGAGGCCCACCCTGATAACCCTACTAAATATGGCAATAAATCTCCCCTACACTCTCACCTTCCATTCCCCAATTTTCTTCCATAGCAGTTACCACCTTTTAACATATATAGTTTTTATGTTTGTCTCCTAACCCATCTCCCCTTGTGTGGGGTGAACAGTCACAATGTCTGCCCCTTACTTTCTAAGGGTTCCGTCAGAATAATGAAAGGTTTGGGATCCATTGAGAGTTATATGATTATATCAGTGGGTCTGAAATAACGTGTTTTTATTTTATTTATTTATTTTTGAGTTGGCATCTCACTCTGTGGAGTGCACACTCCAGAGTCACCCAGGCTGGAGTGCAGTGGTATGCTCATGACCACTGAAGCCTCGACTTGCTGGGCTCAGGTGATCCTTCCAAGTAGCTGGAACTATAGGCATGCGCTAACACACCCAGCTAATTTTTTGGGGTTATTGTAGAGATGAGTTTTTGCTGAGTTGCCCAGACTGGTCTCGAACCCGTGGGCTCCGGCAATCCTCTCTCCTCCGCCTCCCAAAGTGCTGGGGTTGCAGGCGTGAGCCACCACGCCCGGCCACAACATACATTTTTAAAAATCAAAGTGTAAAATGGCAAGTTGTGTATTTTACCATAATTTAAAACAAAAGAACAAAGAAAGTCCCAGAGCTCCTGTAGAGTAACAAATATTTCAAGAGATTTTTTTTTTCAGTTATGTGTGAGTACTTATATGTACTTGGTTCTAAAGTATGATGTATTTCTATCAGTTCTGATTTTAAAAAATGAATGAAAAAAATTACTGTGGGGAAGTTCTGCACACACTCATCAGTTGACATGCACAAAATAGTTCACAGCAGCACTGTCAGAGCAAAAGCCGGAAAGAATTCAAATGTTAAGAGATAGTAAAATGGACACACAAATGAAGTATATTAAACAATGGAATACTACACAACAGTGACTGAACATCTACAGCCATCGGCTTTTCTGTGAATGAATCCCAAAAGCAATGCTGTGAGAGAAGCAGATATGCGGGAGGAAAAAACACAATTCCTCAAATAAAGTTTGAAATCGAACAAGTTATTCTTTAGTCATACATACACAGGTGGTACAACTATAAAGAAAAACAAGGCAAGATGATACACAATTTAGAAAAATTATTAAAAACCTAAAGTCGTTAAAATAATTCAAGGTTTAAGAAACGGAAATGTTTTTTAGTATTTCCCAAGTACTCGTATCGATTTCCTGATCTTGCCCGTCCCAGCTCCTAGGGTAGCATTTGGCGCCAGTTGTTTGTTTTTAAAGGACTGGCTCATCTGACAATTCGTATGGGCTGCGTCAACTCTGTCCCAGAAGAGGGAATCACTTTCAAGGCCAGCGCCTGGCAACGCTCCGACCACAGAGCTCATCAACTCCTTGCTGAATGAATCAATGCACGTTAGCACATACTAGTTCACTTGAGCACTTCTCATTTTAGTCCACCTTCTTCTCGTGGCTTTGGTCCGTCCCTGCCCAGACCCGTACCGCCTCTCGAAGGCGCTAAAGTCGCCGGGTTCCTAGTTCCCGCCGCCCAGAGGGAGTTTTCTCCTGGCCTCCGCGCTGGGTAAGCAGGGTGGGATGTCTGGATGGCGACAAAGGCGCTTCCCAGGTCCCCAGGCGTGTGAAGAGGAGGCGGCGGGCGCAGCTTCAGGAAGACGATTCAGCCCGGACGCCGTAAAGAAAGCATCGCGCGGACCGCTACGTCGCGGTCAGGCCAAACCCGGAGGCTACCGTCCATGCCTAGTGACGTCACGGCCCTCCGCGCTCCCGATTGGAGGAGCTGCACTCGGGCATTTCTCGCGATGATTCTTCCGCGGGTTCCCCAGCCTCCCTGACCCAGTAGGCTACCGCAGACCGCGTAGCGAGCCACGGAGTCGCGGTAGAACGCAACCAGCTTCCGGGACCCGGCCAGACGGCGGCGACTCTTCCCAGACGCCCACGGGCACGAGGTTTGGCTCCCAGGCGCGCGCCCGCCAGCCCCCGCGTGACTCTCCGCCGCTCTGCTGGGCCCTGCCCTGTTTGCTCGGGCCCGCCTGGAGAGTCACAGCGATTCCCGTCTCGTAGCGTCGCCAGAATTTGGCGACTGTGAAACTGGTTTCCGGTCGCTTGGATCTCCATGGAGACAGCTCTTTAACCACGTTCCTCCCCTGTCACGCCTCGAACTGCACGTGGCTTGGAAATCGCCCAGAGAATGTTTGTGGGAGTCGACCAAAAAGGTGTAGGTGGGAGTGAAGCGGGGTTCGAGAGGGAAGCAGTAAGTGGGAGTCAGGAGGAGTGTGATTTCCGGGCATATCTGGCCATGGAAACGGGGCCTGGCGGTGGACACCGGCTTCTCCCAGATAGGGAGCCCCCGCTTCGTCAGGACACACGTTTAGGCATCCATTGAGCAGGCGTCGTCACCGAATCTACTTCTGTGTCATCCTGAGAGTTCCAAGAGCAAATCCTGCTGCAAACTTGCTCAGCATTCACCAGAGAATAATCTTCCAGTTACACTTTTCAGTCCCTTCTAGTTTAGTATCACAACGACTTTCTTGGGAAGCGAACCTCAATTGTTCTCCTAGATCTGACCATCCCTTTTCAAATGATTCCGTGCCGGTGCTTTTCTGGCTGCGTCCATTTTTGGTTAAGTAGTTAGTTGCTCATCGGCCATTCCTGTATTGATTACTTCTTGAATGGACCGTGGGTTCTTCAGTGCCAGGACTAGCCTGGAACTTAGATGTAGAGTGGACTTCAGATATCAGATAAGCCATCTTCTGCCCTTGAAGGCACACGTATCTCCTAGAGCATCTTTGACACATGTTTATTCATTGTTTGTTAAACACCTAGTATGTGTCAGGCACTGTTTTAAGAATTGAGAATGAAAGCCGGGCATGGTGGCTCACGCCTGTAATCCCAGCACCTTGGGAGACGGAGGCAAGAGGATTGCCTGAGCCCAGGGATTCAAGACCAGCCTGGGTAACTTGGTGAGACCTTGTCTCTACAATAAATCAAAAAATTAACTGGGTATGGTGGTGTGTACCTGTGATTCCAGCTACTTGGAAGGCTGAGGCGGAAGGATCGCCTGAGTCCAGCAGGTCAAGGGTGTGGTGGCCATGAGCATGTCCCTGCACTCCAGTCTGGTCGACAGAGTGAGACTCTGACTCAAAAAAAAAAAAAGAATTGAGAATGGAAACAGTGAACAAAACAGATTAAGGTCACTGTCTTCATTCAATTTGCCACTAGGGGAGACAGACAGTATACAAATTTACAAGTTCTTGTGATTTCAGTAGTAGTAAGTACTGTGGAGAAAATAAAGTAATGAAAGTCATGTGTGTGTGTCAGACTGGTGGCATTTTGAGTAGTTATGGATGGCTTCTCTTAGGAGATGATATTTGAGCAGAAATGTGAATGATGAGGAGTAAGACTTGCAAAGATGCCTTGAAGTTAGGATTAACAGGAAAGAGGTATTGGGAAGTGTAAACTCCCCAGATGGGAATAAGAGCATTAGGAAGTTACAAAGCTCCTGAGATGGTGGAGAGGAGAGGAAGGCAGGTCCAGATTATTTAGGGTCTTGATGGCCAAAGTCTCAAGTTTGGATTTTATTCTAAGTGTAATTGGAAGCCCTTGGGAAGTTTTGAGCAAGAGAGTAACTAGGTGTGATTAGAATTTTTAAAAGCTTGTTTTGTTGACTGAAGAGAATGGACTCTGGAGGCGAAGATAGAAATGAGGAGCCCAGTAAGGAGAAGTCTAAGAGAAAAGTGTTCAGTTAGCTTCTATTTGGGTATTCCCAGTCCTGAGGAATTCTTTTTTTTTTTTTTGAGTCGAAGTGTCACTCTGTTGCCCAGGCTGGAGTTGCGTGGCGTGCTCATGGCCACCGCTGGGCTCAGGTGGTCCTTCTGCCTCAGCCTTCCAAGTAGCTGGAACTACAGAAGTGCACCACCACATCTGGCTAATTTTTGATTTATTGTAGAGACAAGGTCTCACCATGTTGCCCAGGCTGGTCTCAAGCCTCTGGACTCAGGCAGTCCTCTAGCCTTGGCCTCCACCTCCCAAAGGTATGAGCCACCGCGTCCAGCGAATTCTCTGTTTAAAAAGTAGCCCATTCCAGAGTGGGACCGTAGAGTTCTTTCCTTGTATTGAGCTGGAATCTGTCTTCCTGAAGCTTGCACTGACTTTTTACTAATCCTATATAGCAAGACAAGAGAAATCTGCTTTTTCTCTAAAACAGCCCAGCAGCTATTTTAAGGTACTTGTCCCATCCTCTTTTCTTTTCTTTTCTTTTTTTTGAGTTGTAGTCTCACTCGGTCGCCCAGACTGAAGTGCAGTGGCACGCTCACGGCCACACCAGCGTCAACCTGCTGGGCTCCAGCAATCCTTCCACCTCAGCCTTCCAAGTAGCCGGAACTACAGGTACATGCTACCGTCCTCTTTTCTCCAGGCCAGACACCTTGGGTTAACTGAGTTTTCTAAAAAAGTGCTCTCTAGGCCCTCAGAAATCAGCTCCATAGTTTGTGATGACTCTTCAAATATGACCACCTGAATTGCACCTGACACTCTACGTATCAACTGACCAAGGAATCACATGCTCCCTTGATCTGACTGACTTTTCCTGTGGGTTTTAGCTGTCATGCTGTGCTGTTGGCTTGCATATTGAGCTGTTTCAAACCAAGTTTTGCCTCTGCCTCCCCATCCTGGACTGTGTGTGTGTGTGTGTGTGTGTGTGTGTGTGTGTGTGTGTGTGTGTGTGTGTTTTCCCCTGATTTAAATGCAATCCTTTAGATTTATTTCTGTTGGCAAATTTCTTTATTTTATTTTATTTTCTATTTTTTTGAGTTGGAGTCTCATTCTGTTGCCCAGACTGGAGTGCAGTGGCTGCTCCCGGCCGCCGCAACTCTGACCTTCTAGACTCTGGCGATCCTTCAGCCTCAGCCTTCCAAATAGCTGGAACTATAGGCACGTGCTACCACGGCCGGCTAATTTTTTTTTATTTATTGTAGAGATGAGGTCTCGCCAAGTTGCCCAGATGGGTCTCGAACCCGCGGGCTCAGGCAATCCACTCACCTCAGCCTCCCAAAGCATGGGATTACAGACTAAGCCACCAAGCCTGGCTGGCAAATTCCATACAGCTAATTATTCCAGTTCATTGACTTAATATAAATCCTGATTCTATCATCTAACACATCTTCCCAGGTTTGTCTTGTATAAATGTACTATGTTATGTCTTTTAAACACTGCTAAAAATGCTAACTATCAAGGGGAGAGCTCTGTGGCTTTTCCTTAGTGACTTCTTTCCAGATTGCCTGGTACTGTGTGTAGTATTTGAGTAAGGTTGTTTAGCCCATTATGAATCCATTAATGTGTTAACTAAAAGCAACATACAAGGATAGTATGCAAAAGTTTCCTTTTTTTTTCAGTTTTGCAGAAATCAAGATACAGTGGTGAATCTCCTGATCTGTCAGTCTAACAGGTCACTGAGGTTAGTTTCATGCAATTAATTTTTAAAAACCTATGCTGGTTTATTTTCACTAAAATGAAGATTTACTGTATTTTAAAATACAAAGACTGAGTCATAGTAGGTAAATGTAACTTTAGACAATAATAAACTTTTCTTGAACGTTAGCAAGTTATCCTTTTTTCAGAGCGGAAGCCTTTAGACAATAATTCTCATTCTGTTGCAGTTTTGCTCCTTAGGGAACATTTGTCCACGTTTGGAGACATATTTGGTTGTTACAACTTGGGAGGGAGGAGAGTGCTACTGACATCTAGCGGGTAGAGGCCAGGGATGAACTAAACATCCTACCACACACAGGACAATAATACCTCTCAACAGAGAATGATCTGGTGGAGATGTTGGTAGTGCTGAGCTTGAGAAAGCCCACATCAACAATGCCTAAAATCTTCTTTCTTACAGTGACTACTGCTGATTCTATTCAAAATGGGTGCAAAGAAGAGAGAAATGCAAGTTGCTGCATTGACCATTTGTCATCAAGACCTTGAAACTTTGAGATGTAGGTGATTTCTGATTCTACTTATTTAATATAACTTCTAGTTTACAAGCAGAGTATCTTAATCTCTGAGGTCCCATATCACATCATGTTTCAGTTTTTTCTATTTAAGTTTTACATGCTTCCTACATTTAGTTTTTGATGTAATGATTTTCTTAAAATTCTATCTTCAGACTAAGTTCTACCTATTTTTTTGGTTTATAATTTAACAACTTTGTAAAATGCATAACAGAGGCAAACTTATATCCAGATATCGTTAAATCACTGAAAAACAATGTTTTAATATGTTACATAGCTTTTGCTGATGTGGAAGGAAAGAATCTAGCTTCTTTGCTGTTACATTGTGTACAACTCACAGATGGAGTGTCACAAATCCATTATGTTAAACAGGTAAGCTTGAGTTGATATTCATGGATGCATCTTGAAGATTATTATGCTATTAGGATTTTTTTTAAAAACTGACAGTTTTTGGGTCTCAGTTATTTCATATCAGTTTATCATTAGATAATAGTTATTCTTTTCTGTTTATCGTATAATATTCAAAGCAGCGATAGAAACCATATTTAGGGCCTCTACCATAATTGGAGCTGTAAACAGATGGGATAGGAAATAATTGTGCATTCCTTTTTTGTGGAGATAAAATTTTAAAAATTGTTTCTATTAATCTGACTCTAAAGCTTTCTAGCAGGCCCATTTAAAAGTTAATTTAAAATATAATGATAATTCTTATTTCAATATTAGGATTTATCATTTGAGTGTGCATAATATTTTTTGGAAAGCAATTGCATATATCACTGGTTTGTTAATACTGCTACAGATTTTCTGTACCTTAGGCCATTAACAGGTCTGTGATTCTCATTGGAGCTGAGTCTGGAGGATAACAGGAGAGTTGGGGCATAGGTTTAAAAAGTTAATAAATAGTAAAATAGGTGTTTAAGTCAGTATCTTTAACAATGAAGTATGGAAAGCATCTCTCATTATAATTGAGTCTTGAAAGCATATTTGTAATCATGTTGCTTGATATTAGAAAAAATTACTTTGATTTTTTGGCTTATAGATTGTGCCTTTACTGGAGAAAGTAGATAAAAATGGCCTGTGTGATCCCACTATTCAAAGTTGCTTGGATATTTTAGCAGGCATTTATCTTTCTTTGAGTCTAAAGAATCCCTTGAAGAAAGTATTGGCAAGGTAAGAAAAAGAGAAGGGAAGTTGGGTGTTAAAAATGTTGAATTTGACCAATAGTAGACAGAGTTTCTTCCCTGGTTTGATAAAACTGAAATGCAATATATTACTACAAATTTCATTCATATGGTTTTGTCTTTGCTTTGACTGATTGACTTTAATTCTTCAAAAATGTAAAATGCCTTCTCAGACCTCAGGCCTTAAAAAACAGACTGTGGGCCTTGGTCTGTGGGCCATAGTTAGCTTACTCCTGGCTCAGTCCGTTTGCATTTATTGGTTATATTTAAATCTGTCATTTTGCTACTTTTTCCTCTATTTTTTCTATCAGTTTTTAGTTTATTTCTTTTAGTTTTTATTTTATTTATTTATTTTGAGGTGGAGATCTTACTCTGTTGCCCAGGCTAGAGTGCAATGGCATGATCATGGCTTACATGTTCCAGAATTAAATTTGAATGTAGTGTGAGGTAGGGATTTAACTTAATATTCCTTTCCATGTGCAAAGCCACTCATTTCCAAACTGCTGAGGAGTCTACCTTTCCTCATATATCTGGAATGCCACCTTATTATGTTACATGTTCTTGTATACACATGGATTTTATTTTAGACTTGAGTCTCTTTGCTCATATACCAACACTGTACTTCTGTTTACTGTTGTTTGATAATGTGGTTAAATATGTAATAGGGTAAGTCTCCCCTCTAGTTATTCCTCTTTTTTTTTTTCAGAATATTCCTATTTTTGAATTTTTTCTTCCAGAACAACTTTGAACTATTCAGTCAAAATTTTTAAAAAGCCTATTGGTTTTGATTTAGGTTAATTGAAGTAAAATTTACATAAGTCTAATTTATCCGTTCAGTAAATTTTTATTGATTGCCTACTATGTTTAGCACTCTTCTAAGGATTGGTGATGCAATGAATAAAATAGTCTAGAATGGAGACATTCTAAGGGGAAGATAGAAAATAGACAAAGCCAATAAGGATTTTACATGAAATGTTGGATGGCATGAGTTCTGTGGCGAAAAATAAAGCAGAGAGGGAGGAAAGGGAGCATCAAGGGTGGGGTGAGAGTTACAGTTTAAAATATGGCCATCACTTCAGACAGCTTGTTCGGATGTGATAAGGTGATGCTTGAGATTGACCTGACAGGGTTGATTACTGGGTATTTTAAAGCAGGAGAATTCTAAGTGGAGGAAATAGCAAGAGTGAAGACTTTGGCATGTCAGAACAGAGCAAGGCCATGTCACCAGAGCTAAGTAAACAAGGATCAAGATGAGGTCAGAGAGCTAGTGGTGGGACCAGGTTGTGTGGGGTCTTGTAGGTCATTGTGAGCACTTTGGCTTCTACTTTAAATGAGAGGGAGGTTGTTAGAGGCTTTTCAGCAGAGAAGTACCGTGGTGTTTTAACAGTATTACTCTGGCTTCCCTGTTGAGAATAATCTGGGGAGGGGAGAGAAGCAAGGTGGAAGCAGGGAGACCAGATGAGATGATGAATCAGGGAATTCCAGACATTGTGGTGTGGCGTTGTCAAATTCTGGCTGTATTCTGAAGGTTTAGTTCAGTATTCCTACATTTGTATGACTCTCTTCCCTCCCCACATATCCTGGTGCTACTAGATTGTCAAGTTTTTATTGTTTGTTTTTTTTTCTAGCTCACTAAATGGTCTACCTGAATTTTTTCTAACTGAGGCTATACATAGTTTTACTTCTCGTCTTCTGGAAGAATTGAATACTACTGACTTATACTCTTATAGGAAAGTAATGGACAATGTCTCTTCCTGCATGGAGAACTTTAACTTGGGTAAGCTAGCACTTTTCTAGTATGCTCTCTGGCTAACACCTGTCATTTTTTAAAAATGGTATTAATTTTGGTCCTGAAATGCCTTACTTTATTTTTTCCTCTACAGGTAGAACCAGCGTTCATAATCTGCTTGAAAATGGTAAGTCCTTTTATTTTGCTTTGTTCCATGAGGTGACTGCTTATATGAGTCATTTTAGAATTGGCCCTTTTAAGTTTCTTGGCAGCAGGTAGAATATTGCAGATCACTAAGGTACATCATACTCCTACCTTTTAAGTTTTGACTTCTATATTAGGATATAATTTTGGATTTAAAATATTTTCTTTTATTAAAGTTGAATTTTGAATTTTAAATATTTTCTTGTATTAAAATTGAAGTTCACAGTTTTAAATTCTAGTTTGTCATTACATTCTTTTTGTTTTAGTGCTTCGTTTTCTGCAAAAGAGTTTGATTGAAATCCTGGAAGAAAATAGGCAAGTGCTGTACATTTTCATGCTTGTGTCCATGTGTGTGCCCACTTGTGGTTGTGCCTTGTCTTTGTACAAAAAATAATTTTTTTTTTTTAGAGACAGGATCTCTCTGTGTCACCCAGACTGGAGTGCCAAGTGGCACAGTTGTAGATCACTGTAGCCTTGGGCTCCTCGGCTCAAGCTAACCTCCCACTTCAGCCTCTAGAGTAGCTAAGACTATAGCCATGCGCCACTATGCCCAGCAGTACTTTTATTTTTTGTAGAGTTGAGTTCTCACTGTGTTAGCCAAGCTGGTATTGAACTCCTGGCCTCAAGTGATCCTTTTGCTTTGGACTTCCAAAGTGTTGGGATTCCAGGCATGAGCCACTGTTCCCAGCCCAAAGAAAAACTTTAAAGAGTAAAGATATTCAGGGTTAGGTATACAAACATTGATTATGTAGGTACCCTTAGAAGAACTTTAAAAAGATCTCAGAATGTGGTCTTTTCATCTTTCTCTGTTAACATTAGACCTGATTATTTAAATTTATTTTTTAGAGGTTTGATATTTAATTTTAATGAATACCAAAATTTTTAGTATTTAAATATTTAAATAAAACATTAAAAATTTAATAAATTCTTGTGAGAATAAGTGAGAAAGGGAAGAACTCTTTTCCTCATCTCTGAGTGTTCAGTTTTCATAGCATCTCTTTGCTGGTTTTCTTTACAGTATTTCTTCCTCGAAGCTTTCCTCAGAAGTCTGGTGATTCTTGGCTGGGCATTCATATTTGAGAAGGGGACTCTGAGAACTGATTAGAATCTCTGTGCATATGGGTGGGTTTGATGGAAGGTTTTGTGGTAGGCTAGTCTAGCTGGGCTCTTTTTTCTTTTTTTTAATTATAAAGATGCGGGGTATAATTCAGGGTTAGGTATACAATCATTGATTATGCAGGTACCCTTGTTGATGAGGTATGTCCCTCCCTCCCCTAGCAGTTTCCCTCAACTGCCAGTCTCATCCCCTCTTCCCCCAGGCTCTTTTCTTTAGAGGAAGCCCTAATGTTAGTGTCTTTAGGTCTTTTTGCTTGTGCAGTAGATCTTTCATGGAAGAATCTTACAAGCTTTTTGTTTTTGTCTTTTTTGAGTTGGGGGTTTCACTCTGTCACCCAGGCTGGAGTGCCATGTCATGATCACTGCTCACTGCATCCTTGAATTCTTAGTCTCAGGTGATCCTCCCACCTCAACCTCCTGAGTACCTGGGACTGCAGACGCATACAACCGTACTTGGCTAATGCTCACGACCACTCCAGCCTTGACCAGCTGGGCTCCGGTGATCCTTCTGCCTTAGCCTTCCAAGTAGTCAGAACTACAGGTGTGCGCTACCATGCCTGGCTATTTTTTTTTTTTTGATTGTACAGTTAATGTCTTACCATGTTGCTCAGACTGGTCTCGAACCCATGGACTCAGGCAGTCCTCTCGCCTTGGCCTCCCAAAGTTCTGAGATTACAGGCTTGAGCCACCATGCCTGGCCTAATTTTTAAATTTTTTTTTGTGGAGATGAGATCTCATCATGCTGCCCAGGCTAGCCACAAACTCCTGGGCTTAAGCAATCCTCCCATCTCAGTCTCCCAAAATGCTGGGATTATAAGCATAGGCCTTTACACCTGGCCCCATTGTCTTAATAGTCTTAATATTCTGGCTGCTGAGTGAGGGAAGCAAGTCAAGGTCTTGATATTGGGCATTCATTGTGCATAAACGTATCCAATTCTCCTGTTTGTAATATGGTATTGATGCCTTATCTGTGTGTGCTACCTTTCTGTCCAGACACCTGTTTTTTGGTCTGCAGGCATGAGGGTGTGATTTATAGGTCTTCTTTTAAACAGATTTATAGACAGTCTTCCTGTTTTCAGTCCTACATTTTCTTCTTTTTAAAGGCAGAGTTTTACTCTGTCACCCAGTCTGGAGTGCAGTGGTGCAATCATGGCTCACAGCAGCCCTGACCTATTTGACTCAAGTGAGCCATCCCCCCCATCCACTTTCTGAGTAGCTGGGGCTGTAGGCATGAGCCACCATGTCTGGCTAAATTTTTAAAATATTTTTTGAGAGATGAGGTCTCACTATGTTGCCCAGGCTAGTCTTGAAATCCTGGCTTCAAGTGATTCTTCCACCTCAGCCTCCCCAAGTGCTGGAATTCCAAGTATGAGCCACCACGCCAGCTCCTTCAGTCCTGCGTTTATCTCCACATCAGCGTGTACCTAGTGCTACCAGCTTCTGAGTCTTTTGGGACTACAGATCAGGTTGCTTCTGAGCTTGTCCTCTGGCTTAGTATTCACCTTTCTTTCTTCTGCTAAGTACGTTTTCACTCATCCATCTGATTTGCAGCTTCTGAGGCATTACTGTGTCTTTTTGCTAGTTTGCTGTCCTTAAGTGTTTCCCTCTTTTTTTTTTGAGTCAGAGTCTCACTCTGTTGCCCAGGCTGGAGTGCATGGCATGCTCATGGCCACCACAGCCTTGACTGCTAGACTCAGGCGATCCTTCTGCCTCAGTAGCTGGAACTATAGGCGTGCACCACCAGGCCTGGCTAATTTTTTTTTTAATTTCTTGTAGAGATGAGGTCTTTCCAAGTTGCCCAGACTGGTCTCGAACCCCTAGGCTCAAGTAATCCACTTGCCTCACAAAATGCTGGGATTACAGGTGTGAGCCACCATGCCCGGCCAAGTGTTTCTCTTTCCATGTTGTAAGTCCCATGGCTGTTGGTCCAGGGAGCTTCTGGGAGGGAGGAGAAGCAACGTCAGGTGTCCTTTTGTGTCCCTAGCAGTTCCTTCTCTATTTCTGGGCTCTTCTTTCTCTGCTCATCTTGGAAGTGAGGGTTCTGTCCTTTTTATTCTTTTGTTCTAGTTGTTGCCTAATATCATCCACTTCTTTCGTGTCAACTCTCACCTATATACTTAGGATTCCCAAATTTTTCATTCCAGGTTAGATAGCTTTCCTGAGTGGTGGACGCATGTAGCGAGTTGTCTCCTAGATGTCTCAACTTGGGTGTTTTACAGGTGCCTCAAATTCAGTGTGTCCAAAAGAAAATTAATTGGTTTTTTTAATCCCTCCCGACAGCCCCTGATAACCACTGTTCTATTTTCTGTCTCTCTGAATTAGCCTATATTAGGTACTTTCTATGAATGGAGTCAAATAATATTTATCATTTTGAGCCAGGCTTATTCTACTTACATTTTCAAGGTTCAACCATGTTGTGGCATATGTCCGCATTTCGTTCCTTTTATAGCTAAGTAATACTCCATTGTATGTATATACTACATTTTGTATGTCCAGTCATCTGTTGATGGACATTAGGGCTGTTTCTACCTTTTGGCTTTTGTGAATAATGCCACTATAAACATTGGTGTACAAGTATACGTTTGAGTCCCTGCTTTCAGTTCTTTTGGATATATTTTTAGGAGTAGAATTGCTGGATTGTATAGTAATTTTGTGTTTAACTTTTTGAGGACCTACTAATCTGTTTTTCCTGACTTTTGCTTTATATAGGATCACTCTGCGTTTTGCTGGGTTGAGAATAGACTGGTGGTGGGGGAGGATAAAAGCTGGGAGATCAGTTAGGAGGCTGCGGCAATAATCCAAGGGAGAGACTGGAGTGGCTTAGGCCATGATGGTGGCAGTGGAGGTGGTCTGATTCTAGATTTATTTTGAAGGTTAGAGAAGGTAGAGAAGGGAAGAGAGGAGGCAGGGATGATTACAGTGATTTTGTAGGATCCAAATCCCAGTAGGCAGAGTAGGCTTGGAGTTGAAGATAGGTTCACAGATTTAGAGATACCTATTAGACACCCAAGTAAAGATGTTAGGAAGGTAGATATACGAGTCTGGAATTAGAGAAGTCTGGGTTGGAGATAGATATTTGGAAGTATCAGCACATAGTTTATAATTTAAAGCTTATGAGCTAAAAGAGATCAGCATCAAGGGAGATAATTAGATGGAGAAATGAAGAGGACTAACGACTGAATCCTGGATCCCTGCCATGAAGAGACCAGGGAGAAGAAAAACTAGTCTGAGACAGAGTGGTGGTGAAGTAGGAGAAAACGTGGGAGGGCCTGGCATCTTGGAAGCCAGGCAGAGGAAGTGGCCGGGCGCGGTGGCTCACACCAGCACTTTGGGAAGCCGAGGTGGGCAGATTGCTTGAGACCAGGAGTTCAAGACCAGCTTGGGCAGCATAGTGAAACCTCATCTCTACAAAATTAAGAAAACTAGTCGACCATGGTGGCAAATGCCTGTAGTCCCAACTACATGAGAGGCTGAGGTGGAAGGATCACCTGAGCCCAGAAGGTTAAGGCTGCTGTGAGCTATGATTGTCATGGTTGTGCTACTGCACTCTAGCTTGGGCAACAGAGTGAGACCCCCAACTCAAAAGAATAGCAACAACAAAAACAAAAAAGAGAGCATTCAGCTTTGTAGGTTCTGTTATTCACTGCTGAGTTCTTATCTTTGCCCTAAAAAAGAGAAATGAAGTTTGTTATTGGCTGAGAAAGAGAAACATGTTAAAGTAAGTTGAGAGCTAAAAGTTTGCATTAAATGTCTGCATAATTGGAATGCTTATGGGAATGGAAGAGAGAGGCAAAAACGATCTACTATAATCTAAAATTGATTTTGGCTCTTTGATTGAAGGATGTATTTATTTTGGAGAGAAGTAGAAATGTTGACACTTTTATTTGAATTTGTAATAATATCTTTTCTTCTTTGTAGAAAATTTGCTGGAAATCATATTGTTCAAACGCAGTTGATGAATGACTTGTTGGTAGGCATTAGAGTTTCAATGATGTTAGTACAGAAAGTTCAAGATTTCCAGGAAAATCTCTGGAAGTTTTCCAGTTCTCCCATATGGCAAAGTATGTGTGGATTGTTGAGTATTTTCACCAAACTTTTAAGTGATGGTAAGTGTAACAACTTGCAAATGGTGGTTATAATTGAGTGCCAATTGGCTTTTCCTGATAATTGTATGAAATATAATACCTAATTGAGATGTGGAATGTCTCTTTTTTTTAGACTCTCAGATTAGGGGAAGGCCCCAATGACATGATTTTAATGCTTTGTTCTTTCAAATGTACCAATTCGGCAAGGGATAATGTTGAACAACTTTTCTGAGTTTATGTGTGTGTGTGTGTGTGTTGTATACAAAGAGGAAAACCTAACAATTTAGTGTTGAAGAGCCACATACCTTTTCTTTTTTTTTTGAGTTGGAGTCACTCTGTCGCTCAGGAGTGCAGTGGCACACTCATGGCCACCCCAGCATCCACCTGCTGGGCTCCTGCGATCCTTCCACCTCAGCCTTCCAAGTAACTGGAACTACAGTTGTGTGCTACCATGCCTGGCTACTTTTTGATTTATTGTAGAGACAAGGTCTTGCCAAGTTGTCTGGGCTGGTCTCGAACCTGCGGGCTCAGGCAGTCCACTTGCCTTGGCCTCCTCAAGTGCTGGGGTTACAGGCTGAGCCATTGAGCCCGGCCCAAGCCACAGACTTTAAATAGCAAAATTCTTTAGAAGAAATTTCCAAATTTGGAAGGAAAATCTGGAAAGGTTAATGCAACCTACACATTTCACCTTAATGGCAGGTGTTATCTTCAGATGATGACAGTTGTTGCTCATTGTTGGCCTGGCCAGTATTCCTTCTGATGTTTCGTGTATTGCTTTTGTACATATAAACTGAATCACGAGGAAACCAAATAGATCTCTATAGGAAAGTATTTTAACCGATGAAATGAAATGATAGAATATCAATGATTTAAAACCTTTAAATTGATATAGGCATTAAGCATCATCAGCTGCTAACACTACAGAAACAGAAAACCAGATGTGTGCCTCTTTGAATCTTGTTGTTACTAGTTACAGTTTTCCCAAAGGGCTCTAACTTGAGACTAATCCTTTCTCTACGTTAGCTACCAGTTTACAGGAATTTCAGAGGACAGAGGATATGTTGACTGAAATCAGGAGTAAGCAGATGCAGCATCCAGATTGAGGGAAACCTACAGGCCAAATGTCCAGGCTCTTCAGCAGAGAAAGTGTGATGAAAAGAGGGGCCAAGAGGGTACCTGTAGATAAAAAGACAATTCCAAGGCATTCCATTTACTCATGGCCCACAGGCGTTGTCAGGAGAAAAGAAGGGACAAAAAATGACTAGACACTTAAACAGCATCTAGGGATAGATATTTGATTAATAAGACTGTTGGGAAAATATGAGGAAGTCATTACTGTGAAAATGATAATAGTGTTTACCCAGAGTGTAACCTTAGGGTTAGGGTTAGCGTATAAGAGTATAACCCTAACCCTAACCCTAACCCCTAACCCTAACCCTAACTTTGATTGAAATGAGGCATTTGGATGAGCCTTCTTAACTGGGTGGCTGAGTTCTGTATCTTGCCTTGGCTGGTGGGTACAGGGGTGATCACCTTTAATAATTTAGTAAGCTATACATTTGTTTTGGGGTGGTTTTTATATCTGTGTTTCATATTATAAATTTACCAAGAAAAGTGATACTTAACTCATACATATTTACATAAAAAGTTAAAGCATCCTTTCTCCTTTCACCTCCCATTCTATATGGTAATGTATGTATGAATTTAACGTAATTAAAAAAATATTAATGGGATCGCTTCAGAGCTCTTGTTTGTAAGTAACAGTAACTGAGTCTGGTTATGCTAGGATGATAGGAAAAAATAGCATATCTCTCTTTTTTTGTTTAAATTGAGACGAGATCTCACTATGTTGCCTAGCCTGGTCTCAGACTCCTGGGTTCAAGCAATCATCTCGCCTTGGTCTCCCAAAGTGCTAGGATTACAGGCATGAGCCACCACGCCTGACAAAAATAGCATCTCGTTGTTTGTGTTTTTAGTCCTGATAACTAGTGAAAGTCCTAGCTATACATGAGGGGATCCCCCCACACACACCAAAAAAAACTGGAATTATCTTTTGGAAAGTGAGCTCCTTGTAGTACACTTGGAATTTGTTCTCCCTGATCAAATGGTCAATCATTTTTTATCTGGAAGTTTTGAGATGGTTGTGTCATGACTTGTGGAACAGATGTCCCAAGTTGGGGCAAACAAGTGACTGGTTCTTCCACCATGACAACATGCCTGCTTACCCTGCACTGATTGTTCAGTAGTATTTAACCAAAACAGCCTGAGCCCCGTGCCCCACCCTCCCTGTTCACCCACTCTTGTCCCGAATGACTTTTTTTTGTCTGTTTGTTTCCCTGAATGAAAAAAGTCCTCAGAGAGAAACGTTTTGCCAGTGTGGAAGAGGTGAAATAGAAAACAGCAGAAGCACTAAAGGGCATAAAAATTGACAGATTCAAAAACTGTTTTGAGGCTGAGCATGGTGGCTTATGCCTGTAATCCCAGTACTTTGGGAGGCGGAGGGAGATGCAAGACAATTGCCTGAGCCCAGGGGTTTGAGACCAGCCTGAGCAACTTGGTGAGACCTCATCTCTGGTAAAATAAAAAAATTAGCTGAGTGTGGTGGCACATGCTTGTAGTCCCAGCTAATTGGGAGGCTGAGGTAGGAGGATCACCTGAGCCCAACAAGTTGAGGTTGTGGTATTGATGACTGTGCCACTGCACTCCAGCCTGGTCAACAGAATGAGACTCTGAAAAAAAAAATGTTTTGAGCAGTGGAAAAAGTATCTTAATAGATGTATTTTTTTTTTTTTTTTGAGTTGGCGTCTCACTCTGTCACCCAGACTGGAGTGCAGTGGCCGCTCCCGGCCACCGCAGCCTTGACCTGCTGGGCTCCGGCGATCCTTCTGCCTCAGCCTTCTGAGTAGCCGGAATTACAGGCACGTGCTACCATGCCCGGCTGGTTTTTTGATTTTTATTGTAGAGATGAGGTCTCGCCAAGTTGCCCAGGCGGGCCTTGAACCCGTGGGCTCAGACAGTCCACTCACTTCGGCCTCCCAAAGTGCGAGATCTGAGCTACCGAGCCCGGCCAGTGATGTATTGCATCAAATAGAGAGTACTTTGAAGGTGACTGAAATTTAAACATAAGAATAAGTACACAATTTTTTAATAAATAAATTCTGGGTTTTTTGGGTCTCCCCTCATATTATTATCTGGTTAGTATTTTCATTTTTCTTTTTGCCTGGGATCTCAGATAGGTATTAAATGGAAAGAAAAATAATTAAGTTTATTTTCATTAAGATGTAAATTACAGACAACTCTTCAGATGTAAGTTGTTTTTTAAAAGAGGAATTTGTTGATCTAAAAAAAAACAGATTCTATAGTGAAATGCAGAGAAGATATGAATTGAAGACCAAGCTGCTTCTTTTCTGAAAAATTGATGACACCTAGTCAATGCTATTCTTTTCTAGGATTTAAAGCTTCATTATCAGTAAGGTGTTCAGCTGCAAGTAACAGAAAACCAACTCAGGGTCTTTAAGCAAGTGTGCCTGTCCTCCCCGCCACCCCCCACGTAATAGGAAGTTCAGAGGCAGGTGATTAAGACTGCTGCAGGCAGTGTAAGAGCCAAACACTTCTGTGTTCCTGCTCTGCCATCTTCAGCCTGTTTGTTGCTTCATGGTTGCTGTGTGATTGCTGTAGCTCCAGCCGTCATGTCTTTGTTCAAGGCAGGAAGAAGGAAGACCAGTCGCATCTGTATCTTTAATCAGGAAAAGCAAATATACCAAGGGTCTTCTGCTTATATGCCATTGGCCTGAACCCTCTCATATGGCTACCTTTAGTTGCAAAGAAGATTGAAGAAGCAAGTATCCAAATGGTTGCCCCTGTCACAGTCACATTTTTGTTGTTAGGGATGAAGGACAGAGTGGGTATTTAGTAGATAACTTACAGTGTCTGTCATGTTTCTTACCCCCGGTTGAATAATTCACTATATTGTCAGAGGCTAACAGAGGTAAAACAGAAGATACTGATTCAAAATTGTTTGGTTGCTTTGGGTACAGTGCCATGCCAGTGGTAGCAAAGTTTGTAATTAGCACTTATGTCGGTTCTTAACACAAGTCCTGAAATCTCCTTATGAAAAAGTATATATGTATGTATGTGGAGACTTGGATACAGAGGCATTGGTGGAGGAAAGGGGACAGGTGCTATTACCACGAGGTGTGCTGGGAGGCAGCAGGTGGAGATGAACAGAGAGTGGTGGCAGAGGAGAGAGGAAGGAATCACATTTATTTATATATTTATTTTTTGAGTCGGAGTCTCACTCCGTCATCCAGGCTGGAGTGCAGTGGCACACTCACAGTCACCCCTTCGTTGACCTCCTGGGCTTTGGCGATCCTTCGCCTCAGCCATCCAAGTTGCTGGAACTACAGGTGCATGCTCCGTGCCCGGCTAATTTATTTTTATTTTTATTTTTTGTAGAGACGAGGTCTCGCCAAATTACCTGGACTGGTCTCGAACCCACTGGCTCAGGCAATCCACTTGCCTTGGCCTCCCAAAGTGCTGGGATTACAGGCTGAGCCAATGAGCTGGCCAGGAATCACATTTATTATCTTTGTGTTGTACTTATAAGCCTTTATGTTCTTTTTTTAAACCTAAAAAATTTTTGTTAGACATGAGTTATCCCATTTTACAGAAAAGAAAGTGGAGGCCCTGGGATGTCTGACCTTTAAGCATCTATTCTTTTTGCTATTCCAGAATATTCATCATTTAATACATTCTCTCTGCTTTTTTTTTTTTGCCAAATAGATGATCTATTGCAGACTATTCAGAGTACATCTGGATTAGCTATTATTCTTTTTATTAAGACTATGTTTCACCCATCTGAAAAGATTCCTGGCTTGGTAAGTACATCTCCTTTTTACAGTTGTACTTTATTGAGCACTGGATGTATGCTTAAAAATATGTATTTGTTTATTAGAGATGAAGTCTTACTCTGTCGCCCAGGCTGGAGGGCAGTGGCACTGTCACACCTCACTGCAGCCTCGAACTGCTGGACTCCAGTGATACACCTGCCTGAGTAGCTGGGGCTACAGCGCATGATGCTACACTTGACTAATTTAAAAACATTTTTGTGAGGATGGGGCAGGTCTCACTATGTTGCTTAAGGCATCTCGAACTCCTGGCCTCAAGCAGTCTTCCTGCCTTAGCTTCCTGAGTAGCTGACGTTACAGGCCTGAAGCACCACTTAAAAATATTTTTAAAGAAGTAAATTAAACATTTTTTCTTTGTATAGTCTGGGTCTTTTTGATTACAGTTAGAGACAATTCCAGAAATTCAGATAAAGCAAAAACAAAAACCCAAAAAGCCCAGTAACATTGTGATCTGCATTATAGAAGGTGTATGTCCTAGTTTTCTCTAGTGATGTCTGTTCATTCCATCTCTCATTAGTATCTTAAAAAATACTTGTAATATTAAAATTATAGAGATTAATATATAGACATATACACAGTAATAATCTTATGATAAGTATGTTCTTTATTAAGAATGATCCATATCATGTACTTTAGACAGGAAGCATGCTAGAGCTTTATGAATTTGATCCATATGGAAAGTATAATTTGATAATTTAGGCCACAGACCTTGTATTTATGACTAGCAGTTTTTTCCTTTGCTATATTATCTGAAAAATTATTTGATCTTTTTACCTGATATTTGCATAGAATAGTTCTAAATATTTGTGTACTATTTCATGAGATCACACAAAGTGATCATTCATTAGTAGATAAAGTTGAAAATGTTCGTTTCTCAAATCACCTCCAAGAAGCATTAGTTAAGCTCATCCACCTGCAGGTGGCGATGTGTTGTGCTCTACAGTACATTCATGGCAGCAAAATAATTCATGTACTTAGATTTCACTTTTTTCCTTGCTATGTTAATGTAATAATTGTAATGTGTGGATTTTCTTTTTTTTTTATAATGCTTCTTAAAATATACTTTATTTCCTTTCATGTGAAATGTTTTCTTTAACATGTTGTGAATGCCATCAAATATAACCATTTAGGATTGTTTTTACTGTATCACAGATCACTTCCAGTATAGACAAAATACATGTGTTATTTTGCATGTATGGTGACTACTTCAATTAGCATAATTTTATTTTAAGAGTTAGGTTGTGTTGTCAGTGTTGGCATTTTCAGAAATACATAATATAGTCTGAGTCCAACTTCTGACCCAAACATCCTACTCTGAGCCCTGTTCCCTCCTCACTAACAGGTGGCCTTGAGCAAGCCAACCTGTCAGAACCCTGGTCCACGTCCACCAGGTGAAGACATCACAACCCATCCTATCTACCTCACATAGGTCCTGCACAAATCAACTAGATCACTATACGTAAAATTTTTCAACAACTATAAAGTAAAAGAAAATTACAGATATGTCAGTGAAGTTAACCACCAAAAGAATATTCATGCCTACAACCAAAAGCTTTTAAATCAAAAAAGTTAAGCAAATGAGGATTATATTATACAGACTATGTTCCCAGCCTACTCTATTGAGCCTAATCTTTGGAAAGACTTAAATCATTATAAGGGGGGAAAAAATATGAGTTAAGATATTTATTAGTGTTTATACAAACAAGCTGCAACTACTAATTCAAAAATAGAAGGGTTTTTTCCCCAGGAAGAAGAGTGCATTCTTTAACAGGACTGTACTGGAATAAGAATTTCATACAAACAGAATATATACCTTAACACAAGAAAGCAAGGAAGGAATATTGTACATGACACAGAATATTCAGGTGATTCAACCGAGTTACCTCTCCAGACACTTCTTTTCTGAATTTATTACAAACATTGCAGTCAGTTCTGCACATGGTGATGCTACGCAGTGTCTGCATCTCGCAGTGTGAACACAACAGGTGATGCAGCTTTCAATTCCAAGAGCTAAAGGACTGGACTACTGTCTGCTTTTCAACGTTTCAACTAACCATTCCATGGCCTCATCGAGGCCAGTGCCTTTGGTTGCTGATGTTTTGAATATCTGCCACTTTCGGTCCTTCAAGGCAGGTAACCCAAGTGAATTTGCCATCTCTGAGGGAGTCATGGCCTGTTCCATGTCCTGTTTATTCGCAAACACCACTAAAATGACTTTTCTCAGCTCTTCTTCCTCCAACATGGCAACTAACTCTGATTTGGAAATGCCAATTCGGTCTCAGTCACAACTGTCTACTACATAAATAACTGCATCTGTGTTTGAATAGTAACATCTCCAGTATGGCCTGATACTTGTCTGTCCTCCTAAATCCCAGACTTGGAACTTAAGGTTTTTGTATGTCACCATCTCTACATTAAATCCTATGGTAGGAATAGTAGTCACGACTTCTCCAACTTGCAATCTGTACAATATTGTGATTTTTCCTGCTCCATCTAATCCCCAAATTAAAATTCTCATCTCCCGAGTTCCAAACAAACTGGAAAAAATACTTGAGAAAAAACCACCTGGCTTCATTCCATGGCGAGTCGCTGGTCCTCCCTCACCGACCCTCAGAGATAGCCGCGGCCCCGCAGAGCTCCCGGGCGGGCCTCTCGCCACCACCCTGGCTCGCCCACGGATTTTCTTTTTAACCTTGAAGTTTAGTTATTTTTTCCTAGAGTGTTTCAGGGGAAAGATTTTAGGGTTTGTATTTTGAAAAAACTCTGAAAAATGTAAAAAGCTTTCTATATGTTTGCTGTGTTCTGTTTTTCCAGATTACCAGTTTACTTCTTCGTTCAGTGGACTGCACCAGTGTCCCTGAGTGGTTTATGAACAGCTGCAGGAGCCTTTGTTGTGGTGACATCTCTGGGTCAGCTCTCTTATTCCTGTGTCAGGGGACACTTGCTATGTTGGACTGGCAGAATGGGAGCATGGGCCCATGTGGAGAGGCCCTGCTCTTGGACACTGCACATGTTTTGTTCACCTTGAGTTCACAGTGAGTTTTGTTGCTGCTGTCTCATATTTTATTCCCTTATAAGACACTTTAAAAGATGTAATCAAGCCAGCATGCTTAGTCATCCAATGAAAAATGACCAGGATAAATGCCAAATTAAAAATGATATATGTAAGCCAGGCTCGGTGGCTTAGCCTGTAATCCCGCGCCTTTGGGAGACTGAGGTGAGTGGATTGCCTGAGCCCGCGGGTTCGAGACCTGCCTGGGCAGCGAGACCTCATCTCTACAATAAATTAAAAAATCAGCCAGGCGTGGTAGCGCATGCCTGTAATTCCGGCTACTTGGAAGGCTGAGGCGGAAGGATCGCCGGAGCCCAGCAGGTCGAGGCTGCGGTGGCCGGGAGCGGCTACTGCACTCCAGTCTGGGCGACAGAGTGAGACTCCAACTCAAAAAATAAATAAATAAATAAATAAAACACCGTGTAACCATCATCGCAATCAAGATAGTGAGCATTTCTTTACTCCTTCCTCCCTCCCCAAATTTCCTCATTTCCCTTTTTGGATTGCTTTTTATAAGGTGAAAAGATTTGTGCATAAATTTGAGATGTTTTGATCTTGTTCGTAATTTTTTTGTTCATGTAAATTTAATAATGATTTACTTTTCTGTTCATTCTTTGTGTTTAGTATTTCTGAAGTTTAAATTATTATAAAATGAAATTTTCTTTTATTAGTCAATTTATAATGTGGCTCATTTGTTTTTTCAGGATTAAAGAGTCGACACTAGAAATGTTTCTGTCTAGAATCTTAGCGTCTTGGACTAATTCAGCCATGCATGTCCTCGAATCAAGTTCCCCAAGCCTAAAGGACAGCCTGAATGGGAATTCAAGCATAGTTGGGAGACTTCTGGAATATGTCTATACCCACTGGGAACATCCATTGGATGCTCTGAGGCACCAAACCAAAATCATATTCAGAAATCTTCTCCAGATGCACCGACTCACTATGGAAGGTGCAGATGTGGTCACTGATCCTTTCTTTGTGGAATTGACTGAGAGTCTTCTGCGATTGGAATGGCATATTAAAGGAAAGTACACATGCCTTGGCTGTTTGGTGGAGTGCTTAGGAATTGAACATATTTTGGCAGTAGATATGACGATTCCATCTCAAATCTTAGAAGTGATGGGGGACCAATCATTAGTACCTTATGCAAGTGACCTCTTGGAAACCATGTTTAAAAATCATAAGAGTCATTTGAAATTGCACACCATCGACAGTACTTGGATTGACCAGTGGCATGAGACTTGGGTTTCTCCTCTCCTTTTTATACTGTGTGAAGGAAACTTGGAACAAAAATCTTATGTAATTGATTATTATTTGCCAAAATTATTGAATTACAGCCCTGAAAGCTTACGGTACATGATAAAGATTCTTCAGACTTCAATTGATACTAAAACTGGTAAGAAAAATGAATTAAAAAAAAATTTCTAGTTATGATGCTTAAATATAGGCACCTAGGCAGACTTTGACCATATTCAAATGTAGATATTACCACTTTCATAAATAGTAAAGAAGGATATTCTGAATTATACCCCACATCTTTAACATAAAAAAATTTAAAAGTTAAAAAAAAAAGCATATTAATGATGGATATTTCAGTTTGAAACAAATGTTCTTATATATAGCTGAATGGAGTTTTTTGGCAGAAATAATTTCTGCAAGCTAAGGAGTGATTCTAGTTACAATGCTAAGATTTCCTTTACTACAGGGTTTTAATTCATTGTACCAAATTCTGAATTTGTTATTTTGTTGTCTTACTGGAGTAGACGTTTGTGTATTTTATATAATTTGCTTATTCAAGTGACTGAGACAGTAATTAAAAATTGTGCTAGGCAAGGCTAAAGACAGGTAAATTGACAATAGCAAGTTTTTGTCTATGGTGATGAGACAAAACTTAGAGGTATGATCTTGAAAAATGACTGTAGTCATTTAGAATAGGGGTAAGCACATTGAAACTCAGGAGCCCAGAAGGAGTCACTGCATTCAAGCATAATTCAGTAATTAATGTATAAAGTGATGATCATGACACACCATGTAAATCTTAAAATTATTCTGTTTAACAAAGCCAGTATATGGTATCCTACAGCATAATTTAAGAAATGCTTTCAGCCGGGCTCGGTGGCTCAGCCTGTAATCCCAGCACTTTGGGAGGCTGAGGTGAGAGGATTGCCTGAGCCCGCAGGTTTGAGACCCGCCTGGGCAACTTGGCGAGACCTCATCTCTACAATAAATCAAAAAATTAGCTGGACGTGGTAGCATGCGCCTGTAGTTCCAGCTACTTGGAAGGCTGAGGCGGAAGGAACGCTGGAGCTCAGCAGGTTGAGGCTGTGGTGACTGGGAGCGGCCACGGCACTCCAGTCTGGGTGACAGAGTGAGACTCCAACTCAAAAAAAAAAGAAAAAAAAGAAATACTTTCAACTAAAATAGTTAAAAACTTTCAGGTGTGGTGTGGTGGCTCATGCCTGTAATCCCATTGCCTGAGCCCAGGGCTTCCACACCAACCTGGGCAACATAGTGAGACCTCATCTCTACTATAAATAAAAAAAATTAGCTGGTAGTGGGGGCGCACACCTATAGTTGGAAGCCTTGGAAGGCTGAGGTGGAAGGATTGCCTGAGCCTAGCAGGTCGAGGCTGCGGTAGCCATGATTGTGCCACTTGTACTCCAGCCAGGGAGACAAAGTGAGACTCCAAAACAAAAAACAAAAACAAACAAAATATTCAGTACTTCAAAGAGTAACTATGAAATAGCAGGGAAATTTGAGTCCAGTATGCAAAGTTAACCCATTATTTGTAATTTTTGACAATAATTGTTCTTATTTTTTTGAGAAGCCATGTCATACCAGTGTTCACGAATCTGTTCTGAAGTAAGGTTGTCTTTCTTTTTGTATCAAGCTGCCCCATGAGCCAGAGTTCCCTGACCCTTTAGTACTTGCTGATGTCCTGGCCTCTGAAGCCATCAGGCTCTTTTATCTTCTTTACTAGCAAGAAACTGTAACTCCAAAATACACAGAGAGGGTCAATATTTATTTCTAGAGAAATAACAGTCTTTGGTCATGGACGTATTTTTCCTATTCTTGGAAATTTTAATGTTGTATTGTTTTTAATATTTCTTCACCTGATTTTGTTTTTCTGATTCTATTTTCTAAGTGTTAAAGAAATAGTAAAAATATTAGTGAGTATAAGTGATTTCTTTATGTTAATAAGATATTATGCTTGCTTAAAATTATTGGCAAAGAGCCAGGCTCGGTGGCTCAGCCTGTAATCCCATGCCTTTGGGAGGCTGAGATGAGCGGATTGCCTGAGCCCGTGGGTTCGAGACCTGCCTGGGCAGCAAGACCTCATCTCTACAATAAATCAAAAAATCAGCCGGGCGTGGTAGCACATGCCTGTAATTCCGGCTACTCGGAAGGCTGAGGCGGAAGGATCGCCGGAGCCCAGCAGGTCGAAGCTGCGGTGGCCGGGAGCGGCCACTGCACTCCAGTCTGGGCGACAGAGTGAGACTCCAACTCAAAAAAAAAAAAAAAAAAATTATTGGCAAAGACAATAAAATCTTTTTTTTAATTTATTTTTTGGAGTTGGAGTCTCACTTTGTTACCCAGGCTGGAATGCAGTAGCATGCTCACGACTACTGCAGCCTCGACCTGCTGGGATCAGGCGATCCTTCTGCCTCAACCTTCCAAGTAACTGAAACTACAGGCACATGCCACTACACCCAGCTAATTTTTTAATTTATTGTAGAGATGAGGTCTCGCCAAGTTGCCCAGGCTGGTCTTGAACCCCTGAACTCAGGCTATCCTCGCGCCATGAAATCATTTAAAATAATGATTTTAGAATAGGAACTTTAATTTATGCTAGGATTTAGTTTAAAATGTGATTTTTATTTCTGGAAATATAATTTTAATTGGAAACATAAAGATTGACAACTGAAAATTGCATAACACAGTAATGTTCTTTGTTATTGTGCTTTGAGGACAGGAACAGTCTTCTCCATTCTTAGGATCTTGTAATAGCAGGGGGGCTCTGGGAGCTTTGATGGCATGTCTCCGAATAGCTCGAGCTCATGGACATCTTCTGTCTGCACCTGATACCTGGGAGAACCTTGTGTCAAGTGCAAGAATAAAGCAAGGCTTGGTTCATCAGCACTGCCAAGTAAGTAAACAAAACAACTGGGAGTTTGTACCCAAAGTAGGTCTATGATGGTTTCAGTCATTCAGCAGCTTGATACAGAGGCATTGTGCCCAGCACTGTTTTAGGAGTCTGTAAAGAAGATGAATAGAAAGTGAAAAGTGTAAACCTAGTACTCAGACTCCTTAAAGTTTAGTTGAGGGGATGAGAAAACTTGTGTGAAACATCTGGGAACTCTTAGGACGGACTGTATAGATACTAGTGTGTCCTTGTGGATAGGACTTATTGGGAGGCTCAGGAGAGACTGGTCAGAGGAGGGGGTGGTTGATTAGGAAAGTGGCAGATATGACTGTAGGAGAGGAAGTGTTGGAGCAGCACACAGAATGGAAGGACACTAATGAACAGGTCTGGAGGATGATAGAGGCCATGGCTTGTGAGGAGTAGGGTGTTTTGTCCATGTTATGGAAGGTTCCAGTGCTAGGCTGAAGATGTCATTGGTTCCCAGTCACCAGCTGGTTTCATTTCAGTTTAGCCAGAGTCACTTTGTCTTCAGAAAGGAAGTGACATTAATGGAAACAGATGGGTTTCCAGAGTGAGAGCAGAAAGAAACCAGGATGCCAGCTTGAAGTTCATGGCAGTGATTTAAGAGTGAGGTGATGAGGTCAAGTCGGCGCAGAGAACAAAGTAAGAGAAATGAAACTGAACATTGCCATGGAATAAGAATCTCCTAGATTGTTGGATTTTATAAATCCCCAATTTATCTATTTAATAAAATAATTTTATAGGAAACAATCACAAGGTCTTTGGGATTAGGAAACCTTTTTGAGGTACATATAGGTAAACTAAAGTTTACTTTTTTCCTTTGGTAGCCTGTGCAAATCACTAAACATTTCAAGTGGTTTAGGTTTTGTTTATTTCATTGGCAAATTAACATCTTATTGCTGTATGTGTTTTAGGTACGAATAGATACATTAGGTCTGCTTTGTGAAAGTAATCGAAGCACAGAAATTGTTTCTACAGAAGAAATGCAGTGGATTCGGTTCTTTATCACATACAATCTTAACAGCCAGTCTCCAGGAGTGCGGCAACAGATTTGTTCTCTTCTTAGAAAGGTAGGACTTCCCATCAGAGAGTATAGGGAGGTAGTGAACTTTGTTCTGGAAGTTGTTTTTAAAAAGAGTCCACGTTTTGGGAGAGTGTGGGAAGGGTCATGGAGTTGGGGCTACCATATCTCTTCATGGCTCTTCTGTGATCTGTTCTTGATTCTATTAAACTTAAATTTGGAATTAAAATCTAGAGCGAAAAGTTCTTATGTTTTGGCGTAGTAAATTAACCCTGAGCTCTTTTTTTTGAAGGGAAGAAACACAGTGCTGGAGTTCTTGGGATGTAAGGGTTTTTTTTTTTTTTTTGAATCTGAGTCTTACTCCGTTGCCCAGACTGGAGCGCAGTGGCACACTCATGGCCATCCCAGTGTCCCCCTGCTGGACTCCGGCGATCCTTCTACCTCAGCCTTCCAAGTAGCCGAACTACAGTCACGTTCTATCATGCCCAGCTAATTTTTGATTTATTGTGGAGACGAGGGCTCACCAAATTGCCTGGGCTGGGTCTTGAACCCACGGGCTCAGGGAATCCACTCACCTTGACCTCCCAAAGTGCTGGGATTACGGCCTGAGCCACCGAGCCCGGCCATAACGTGGTTTTAAGGAAGCTTTGCTAACAGGAGGATGGATGCCCTTGCATTGTATAGTTTTTAAAGCTCCTCTTGAAATGTTCATTATTGAATGATTCAACTTGAATTAATCACACAACAGGCTTATGAGGTACAGAATTGGAGTACAGAAATGAGTGTATCATCTTCACGTTCGTGCTGACTTAGAGGAAATAGGAGAACTGTGGTTTAATGACCATATTCTGGTTTGCAGTAACACTTTGTTTTTGGTTTTAAAAATACGAATGTTAATTTTTTGTCAAATGGTGTAAATATTAAGAGTTTCAAAAACAGTACTTTCCTCAACCTGGTTTTATTCTAAAGAATTTTGCCTCTTAAGCTGACATTTAAATTTAATATGTGTCTCACATACGCTTTGTTTTTGTCTCAAAAGTTGTTTTGTAGGATACAGGAAAGTTCTCAGGTACTTTATAAATTGGAGCAAAGTAGAGCCAAACATGAACCTGAGAACAAGTTAAGCAAGCAGCACTCTTCTGTTTCTTTGCAGCAATATAAGGTGGGTGATATATTTATAGACATACAGACTTTTAAGAAACTTAATTATGAATAAGCTTGAAAGGGAAGTAAATGGAAGTTTCTTGGCGAATCGTGTTTCTGTGCTTTTTTACTTCGAGCTGGTTGTTATGTATTCCTCTGGTCCTGTGCACTCCACTCGAGGTAGCCTGAGTTGTGGGACCATTGCTGCACTTGAGGACTGTCACAGAATGGCATTAATGTGCTTAACCTCAGTAGCTTACAGTTTATGTGAGCGAGATGAATTTAGTAGTTTAACAAAAAGGTAATTGCCAGCCCTGAGCTCCTCCAGCCCTTCCCAGGCAGGAGACTGCTATAGCTGGGCCTGCACTTGCTCTTTGAATAGGTGTGACATAAAGTGGCTTGATGCTAGTGACCTTGGCCCATGGTCCAGCTGACTTGCACAGAAACTATCTTTTTTTTAAAATTAGGGGAAGACTTTATCCTGGATAAAATATTTCCCACTTTGTTTTCATAAAAAATTTCATTTTTAAAGAAGTTTTTGTTTTTTTAATCATCTGTATAAACAAAATGAGAGAGCAGGAGTTTCAGGGGGGCAAGTAGAAGACAATGGAATTGTGGGGTCTTGGTTGGAATTCTGTCATTCTAGCCAGGCTTAAGTAGTATATATTGAATACTACTTCGGTCGTTTTAAAACTCTGAAAAGTATACATAGCTGTCTGGGCTATAATAGAAATTGTACTTATTAGGCCCGGGACAGTGACTCATGGGTTTGTTGAGTCTGCAAATATAGGGTTCATTAAAGTCATGAGGAAGCTTATGGTCAAGAGTGCTTAGCTGATTTATCAAGCGAAGAGAACAACCAGTATTATTTCTAACAATCCTTGCTTTTTAAATTAAAAACAAACAAACAAAAGCACCCACTCATAAAGATAATACACTCAAGATAACCTTTTGTGACATAATTATACTTATTATAATTTTTTTTTTTTAGAATTTCCTGTCATCCATTTGCAACAGTCTTTTTGAAGCCTTGTTTCCTGGGTCTTCCTACTCAACTAGATTTTCAGCTTTAACCATTTTAGTCTCAATAGCTGAAGTTTTTCATCCCCTAGAAGGTGAGTTTTCAGTAATGTTTGGGGGAAGTTTTTTTTTCCTTTCAAAACACATACATTTTCAACAATTTTCTTTACTTGAAGTTTCAGTTGTGCTGTCTTTTCTTTAGATTCTTATGGGAGATTTTATTCTTACCATATAATTCTTATTTGTACATAATTAAATATGCCAGTGAAGGATAGAAGGGAAAGAAAATGGCTCCCTTTTCACTGATCATTATTTTCCAACTAAGAACTAATTTTCGTGGATCATGCTTATTATGGAAAGAGGATCTGTCTGGGTGTGGTGGCTCATACCTGTAATCCCAGTGCTTTAGGGGACTGAGGTGGGAGGATTGCTTGAGCCCAGGAGTTCAAGACCATCTTAGGTAACATAGCAAGACCTTGGCTCTACAAACAGTAATAAATTAGCTGGCATGGTGGTGTACACCTATATTCCCAGCTACTCAGGAGGCTCATACAGGTGGCTCTATTGAGCCCAGGAGTTTGAGACCAACGTAGGCAATATAGTGAGACCTCATCTCTGCAAAAAACAAAAAAACTCACTGGACATGGTGGCACATACCTGTAGTCCTGGTTGCTTGGGAGTCTGAGGTAGGAGGATTGCTTAAATCCAGGAGATTGAGGCTATGGTGAGCTGTGATTGTGCCCCTGCACTTCAACACTCTTGACTCAAAAAAAAAGAAAAAGAAAAAAGAAGCCTTGTTCTTACCTTCATGATTTCCTTGTTGCTGGGTTTTTTATTTTTTATTTTTTTTAGTGACAGGGTCTTGCTGTGTTACAGAGGCTGAAATACAGTGGCATGATCACTGCTCATTGCAGCCTCAAACTCCTGGGCTCACCTCAGCCTCCCAAAGTGTTAGGATTACAGATGTGAGCCACCTCACCCAGGCATCTTTGTTACTGTTTTAAGATAGTGCCCAATGTGTTAAGTTTAAAAAACTGAAATAATAATAGTTTCTCTTGTATTCCTCAGTGAGTCTTTGTGGTTAAAATGTGGTTTCCCTTATATGCTGCTTCATACACCTCCATCTGGTTGAGGAATGGCAATACAAGGCTGTCATTTCCAAGTATTCTCTTTAATGATGCCCTTTGTTTTTCCTTCTGTGGGGTACTCGAGAGGGTGAACATTCCACTTGCCTCTTGAATTAATTGTTTTTTTTTCCTTTTTGACAAGAAATGTCTCTTTTTAACCCTGTATATGAGTGTAGTGAGTTTAATGTAGAATTCCTTGCTTGTGCTGAGTCTTTTTTTTTTTAATTTTTAATTTTAAAGATGTGAGGTACAATTCAGGGTTAAGTATACAAATGTCCATTATGCAGGTACCCTTGATGAGGTGTGCACCCCTGGACCCCCGGAAGTTTCCCACTACTGCTGATCCCACCTCCCCACCCCTCTTCAGTCTTTCCTGACTATGGTCAAAGAGGAACATATCCTTCCCAGCTGTTTTTTCACAGGAAATGGCCAGGACCAGGGAGCTACTCTGTCGTTGGATTCTATTCTATTTTATTTTGTTTTACTTTACTTTAGTTTTTTTTTTTTTTTTAAATTTGGGGTCTCACTCTGTTGCCCAGGCTGGAGTGCAGTAGCATGATCATGGCTCATGGCATCCTTGACCTCCTGGACTTAGGCAATCCTTTCACCTCAGCCTCCTGAGTAACTGGGACTACAGGCACGTGCCACTATGCCCAGCTAGTTTTTTTATTTTTTGTAGAGACAAGGTTTCACTATGTTGCCCAGACTAATCTTGAACTCCTGGGCTCAAGCAATCCACCCATCTTGGCCTCCCAAAGTGCTGGGATTACAGGCATGAACCACTGTGCCCTGCAGATTTTTTTAATTTTAAATAATCATGCAGAGTATACTTTTCTTTAGCAGGAGGGAGACTGTTAGCTGATGTTAATACAGGCTCGTTTCATTTGAGGAAAATCTGTTTTTCAAGTTTTTATTTTGCAAAAATTCAAATCAACAGCACAGTTTCAAGAATAGCCATGTTCCTTCTACCTAGATTAATCAGTTATTAATATTTTGCCATATTTGCTTTATCTCTCTGACTCTTACTACTTTTTTTTTTTTTTTTGAGTTGGAGTCTCACTCTGTCGCCCAAACTGGCCTGCAGTGGCCGCTCCCGGCCACCGCAGCCTAGACCTGCTGGGCTCCGGCGATCCTTCCTCCTCAGCCTTCCAAGTAGCTGGAACTACTGGCACGTGCTACCACGCCCGGCTCATTTTTGATTTATTGTAGAGATGGGGGGGTCTCGCCAAGTTGCCCAGGCGGGTCTCGAACCCGCGGGCTCAGGCAATTCACTCACCTCAGCCTCCCAAAGCACGGGATTACAGGCTGAACCACCGAGCCCAGCTACTCTTATTAGTTTTATAGCCATAACACAATGATCAAATTCAGGAAATTTAACATTGATAAAATGCTTTTATCTAATAAACAATCCATATTTACAGTTTGCCAATTACCCCAACAAATGACCTTTGGTTTTAAAATTTACCACGATCTAGGAAGCAACTTTTGATCACACATTGTATTTTGTTGTTATGACTCTCTCTAGACTTCTTCAATCTGGAAAGTTTCTTACAACATTAACATTTGGGAAGAATGTGTCACAATTGGAGTTTTCTAATTGGTTCCTGATGATTTGATTCAGGTTATGCATTTTTGCATAGGTGATGTGCTGTTCTTCTCAGGGCATCCTATTCAGGGGATATATGAGGTTGGCTTGTTCCAATATTCATGGCGAGAAATTTGATCACCTTATTTAGCTGGATGTGGTAGGCTGAAACATGCCTCCCAAAGATATCCACATCAAATCCTTAGAACTTTACATGGAAAAGGGGTGTTTGCTGATGTGATCAATTTAGGATCTTGAGAGAAAACCCTGGATTGCCTTAGTCAACCATAAATGTCATCCCACGTATTCACATAAGAGAGCGTCAGAGAGAGATTTGACACAGGAGAAGCAAGGAGGTAGTAAGACAGTGGAGGTAAAGATTAGAGTGTTGGGGCTGCAAGCCATGGCATGCTGGCAGCCACCAGAAGCTAGAAGTGTCAGGGATCAAGTATCTAGAGTGAGTGTGGCCCCACTGACACCTTGGACTTCCAATTTCTAGAAATGTGAGATTAGCTGGGTGCAATGGCTCACATCTGTAATCCCAGCACTTGGGAGGCCGAGGTAAGAGGATTGCCTGAGTTCACGGGTTCAAGACCAGCCTGGGAAACTTGGTGAGACCTCATCTCTACAATAAATAAAAAAATTAGCTGGGCATGTGGTGCATGCCTGTGGTTCCAGCTACTTGGAAGGCTGAGGCAGAAGGATCACCTGAGCCCAGCAGGTCGAAGCTGTGGTGGCTGTGAGAATGCCACTGCACTCTAGCCTGGGTGACAGAGTGAGACTCCAACTCAAAAAAAAAAAAAAATGAAAGAAAAGATATTTGTGGTTTTAAGCTTCCAAGTCTGTGATCATTGATTATAGCATTCGGTGAATACAAGGGTATCCATCAGTTCAGGGAATTTCAATGGTCCTTCAGCTTAATTTAGAAAATTAGGCTTTAGCCAGATGCAGTGGCTCATGCCTGTAATCCCAACACTTTGGGAGCCTGAGGCTAGAGGATCGCCCGAGCACACAGATTCGAGACCAGCCTGGACAACTTGGCAAGACCTCATCTTTACAATAAATAAAAAAATTATCCTGCCATGGTGGCTACTTGGAAGGCTGAAGCAGAAGGATAGCCTGAACCCAGCAGGTCGAGTCTGTGGTGGCCGTGAGCATGCCACTGTACTCCAGCCTGTGTGACACAGTGAGACTGAGACTCAAAAAAATAAAATTAGGTTTTAGGCTAGGTGCAGTGGCTCATTCCTATAATCCTGGCAAATTTGGGAGGCCAAAGCAGGAGGATTGCTCAAGCCCAGGAGTTTGAGACCAGCCTAGGCAACATCACAAGACCTTGTCTCTACAAAACATAAAAAAATTTTCTGGTTGTGGGGCGTGTGCCTGCTATCCCAGTTAATAAGGAGGCTGAGGCAGAAGCAGAAGGATTACCTGAGCCCTGGAAATCAAGGCAGCGGTGAACCATGATTGTGCCACTGTACTCCACCTGAGGCAACAGAAAGAGATCTTTGCTCAAAAAAAAAAATTGTTTTTACCTGGAAATGAGTGATATATTAAGCATTTAACAAATAATTTTCTGCACGCTTAGTGTAATTATAGCTGCACCTGGGTGTGTGTGAAATAAGTCTACACTAAGTTGTACCTGTAATTTTTCAGTCAAGAGAGTAATTTAATATATTTAAATACACTTTAAAAATTAAAAACTCTTCCTAATGAATAATATGTCACATATAATTGGGCAGTGACTGATGTCTTACTTATTATGTTAATTAAGCAACCGGAGGTCATGCAAAGGGAGCAAGCCATACTCACAGAGCCTCGACCTCCTGGACTCAGGAAATCCACCTCATTATCTCTAGCAGCTGAACTACAGGTGTATGCCACCATACCCGACTAATGATTTTTTTTTTTTTTTTGTAGAGACAGAGTTTTGCTATGTTGTCCAGACTGGTCTCAAACTCCTGGGCTCAAGTGGTCCGGTAGTCTCAGCTTTCCAAAGCACTGGATCCCTTACACTCATTACTTTTAAAGAAGGCTAAAGTGTTGAGGTCATGCACTACAGGATGGGAAATGTACATTCATCCTTCATCTTCATCTCCAGAACTTTAATGGGGGGATTTTATATTTTATAGGCCTAAGGTAGCCATAGTTTCTACCTTTCCTCAAGTGTATCCTAGACCAAGAAGAATAAGTTGTTTGCATCTTTCTTATGTGGAATCATATTCATGGTGAAAAATTGGATTCTACAGCTAGGGTTTGTGCACCAGATATTAAGTTCATGCTTATTATACGTCAAGCAGCCAGGTGTATTCACTGTCCCAAACAAAATGCTTCCTCTTTGGGAATTTACATTTTAGTGAAGGGAGACAGTAATGAGCAGGTAATGCACAGAATTTAAGATGTAGACAAGTTCCGTGAAAAAATATTTCAAGGGTTAATAAGGAGACTTAGAGGACATAGGAGGATGGGAAGGGTTAGCTATTTCATACAGTGGCATCAGAGAAGGCTTTAAACTTGAACAAAGCCCAGTGGTAAAAGAAACGACATTAGAAAATGTTTTGGAATGAATGAAAGCAAAAATACAACATACTAAAACTTATGCACTGTAGCGAAAGCAATGCTGGTAGCGAAAGTTATAGCTGTAAATGCCTACTATAAAATATCTTATTAAATCAATAACCTAACTTTCCACCTCAAGTAATTAAAAGAGCAAACTTAACTCAAAGCTAGCAAAAGGAAGGAAATAAAAAGATGAGAACTGAGATAAATGAAATCGAGACTAGAAAAACAATGCAGAGAATCAACAAAACCAGAAACTGTTCTTTTTTAAAGATCAACAAAATTGACAAGTTTGCTAGACTGATTAAGATAAAAGAATAAAGATGCAAATAACTAAAATCAGAAATGAAAGTAGGGACGTTTCTATTAACTTTGCAGAAATAAAATTAATTATAAGACAATACAATGAACAATTGTTAACACCAAGTTAGAGCACCTACATGAAACTAACAAGTTGCTGGAAACATGAAAATTACTGACTCAAGAAGAAATAGAAAATTTGAACTGATGATAGCAAGTAAAGAGATTGAATCAGTAATCAGAAGGCTCCCAGCAAAGAAAAAAGTTTAGGGTGAATGGCTTCACTGGTGAATTCTACCAAACACTTAACGAATTAACACCAATCCTTCTCAAACTCTCAAAAAATTGGAGAGGAGAGAATACCTCCTAACCTTCTATAAAGTGGTAAGGCGATTAAGCTTTCCCTTAAGGTCATGAAGGAGACACAAACCGCTGCTGTCACCACTGCTGTTCACCATTGTACTGAAAGTTCTAGCCAGGGCAGTTTTGCAAGAAAAAAAAAAACATTCAAATGAGAAGAGAAGCGAATTTGAGCAGAGGTGTGAAAGAAGTGACAAATTTTGGTTTCCCGCTCTTGGAATTTCATGGGGATGTACTAACTTGTAAGTTAAGTGAGAAACCTATATCATGATTTCTATTGAACATTATTCCTCAAATCAAGTAAGCATAGGAATGTTTTCACTTCTCAGGGGTTCATTTGTTGAATGCTCTTTGCCTCATTTCTGCTGTGAAATCCGAGTGCTCACAGTTGCTTAATCTTAATCCTGGAGTTCTGTAGATTCAGGGATTGCCATCGTTTTTTGTGTGTTTTTTTGAGACAGTTTTTCACTCTGTCACCCAGGCTGGAGTGTGGTGGCCTTAGGCGATCCTCCTACTTCCTATTAGCTGTAACTATAGGTGCACACCACCATACCTGGCTAATTTTTTAATTTATTGTATTGTAGAGACGAGGTCTCACCAAGTTGTCCAGGCTGGTCTTGAACTCGTAGGTTTAGGCAATCCTCTTGCCTCCACCTTTCAAAGTGCTGGGATTACAGGCGTGAGCCACTGGGCCTGGGTACCATTATTCTTTTGTGATAATTTTTCTGTTCACCTCTTGGTTGGCTGAAATGTTTTTTCTCTGAGAAGAGTTTCTGGAGATAAGTAGTTCTTAATTTCTTGTGTATTCAAAGATGTTTGTAGTATTCTTAGCCTTGAATAGTTTGATGTATAAACTTCTTCACACCTTCTTTCCCTGAGGAATTTGTAAACATTGCTCCATGGTCTTCTGGCACTACATGATGTGGTGGGGAAGAAGGAAGCCAGTCTCATTTTTTCCATCTTGTACACATTTGAGCTTTTCCCCTGAATGGCTAAAAGATTGCTTCTTTATCTTCGACACATACTGAGTCCATTAGAATATGTCAGCATGCCCAGTCTTTTTTTGAGTTGGAGTCTCACTCTTGTTGCCCAGGCTGGAGTGCAGTGGCACACTCATGGCCACCACAGTCTTAACATGCTGGGCTCAGATGATCCTTCCTCCTCAGCCTTACAAGTAGCTGGAACTACAGATGCACGCCACCAAGCCCAGCTACTTTTTGTGATTTATTGTAGAGACAAGATCTCACCAAGTTACCCAGGCTTGGTGAACTTGATCCCCCAGACTCAGGCAATCCTCTCGCCTCAGCTTCCCAAAGTGCTGGGATTATAGGCTGAGCACCGTGCCTGGCCTGCCCGTTCATCTTAAGGTATGGTTGGACTTTGGATCCTGGGTCAACAAGTGTTATGAAGATTTTTTAAAAGATATGTTTCTAAAGCTGGGTGCGGTGGCTCACACCTGTAATCCCAGCACTTTGGGAGGCTGAAGTGAGAGGATTGCCTGAATCCAGGGGTTTGAGACCAGCCTGGGCAACTTGGCAAGACCTCATTCTACAATAAACCAAAATAAAATATTAGCCGAATGTGGTGGCACATGCCTGTGGTTCCAGCTCCTTGGAAGGCTGAGGCAGAAGGATCACCTGAGCCCAGCAGGTCAAGGCTGTGGTGGCTGTGAGTGTGCCACTGCACTCCAGCCTGGGCAACAGAGTGAAACTCCTACTAAAAAAAAATTTTAAAGACAGTAAATTAATGTGCCAGCTGCCGTGGCTCATTCCTATAACCCTAACACTTTGGGAAGCCAAGGTGAGAGGATTGCCTGAGCCCAGAGGTTTGATACCAACCTGGGCAACTTGGTGAGACCTTCTGTCTACAGTTAAAAAAATAAATAAACATAGCCAGGCATGGTGGTGTGTGCCTGGGCAACAGAGTGAGACTCTGACTCAAAAAAAAAAGGGGGTGGGGGGAGAAAGAAATTAATGGAAAAGTTGTTCTTTTATGCTATTGTGGGTAAAATATGAAGTGTGATTCATTTGTACTAATTTTTTATAAGTTGGATCAAATCTCAAGATTTCCTTTTAATCACTTTAAATTTTAAATTTTTTTTTTTTTTTTAGGTAGAGTTTATACAGTGTATCAGCTGAGTGATGATATTGATGTTGGTCGTTTCCAAACACTAATGGAATGTTTTACCAGCACTTTTGAAGAAGTGAAAATTTTAGCATTTGATCTTCTGATGAAGTTATCAAAAACAGCTATACGATTTCAGGTATTTGGACTTTCCTATATAAATGTAGTATATGCATGAAAACTTTCAATTTTAGTGGCAGATAGCGCAATCAGGATTGTCCATGCTCCATGCATCTTGCCTTCTTATGTCTTTGGACTGTTTGTTTCCATTTTCATTAATACCCTTCTGCTATTTGGGGGTTGATGGGAAAGGTGGAAATATTGTAAAAGAAAACAAGACTCAAATCAGTGAACTTTGCTTTTCTTATTGCTCTGACAAAAAGGGAGGGTTGTAGGAGGGAGTAGGTTTTATTGTTTACAAGATTATTGGTAGATTTCTGTTAACTGTGGTCTCCCCAGTTCCTTTGGACATGTAATATTCGATCAAAGCACATCACTTACAGTAACTTGCATTGTTGAGATAATCTTCCTGCTCTACACTGGAAAGCTGAATAGAAATGAGGTACAGAATGTGCTTCTGGTTTTTCAACTAGCAATAGCTAAACTGAGACTGAAACTCGGTACATGAGGTTGCTAGCAGTCCTACGTGCTCCCCCTACATCCGCATCCCCCGCGTTTTTCCTGACCTAGTGCCCTTCCGACCTTGGGGTAGGAACCAAAGATGAGCTTGGGAGTGAAGGCACAGCATGGGGATGGGTCCTCAGGACCCCCGAGCCCAGGCTCTCAGCTCTGCCCTGGAGGTTTCTTTGAGGGCTTTTGGGTCACCAGCAGAGTACTGGTCTCAGGCTTTGCTATGGTTTTCTGTTAGAGACCCGTAAAAGCCAAGGGCACTGCTGCAGCTGAGCCATGGACGGTCTGGGTGCTGGTTGTCAGGCTGTATTTAGGGCATGGCAACTTGTGGATGCAGCAGGATCTGTAGGAACACATGCTGCGAAGCAGTGTCTGTTTTGTGGCGTCTCAATGGCTTTGCAAGATCTCAGAGCCTCTTTTCTGACTTGGGTCCAGATTGGGAGTTGCTCTTCAGCATCCACCTATAGGGTGATTTTTCAGGTGCCCTACTGAGCGGAAGTTTCTTTGGTGCTTAGGCTGCTAACTTTTGTACTGTATCTGGCAGGGTTTTTTTGTTTTTTTAGAGTCAGTGTCTTACTCTGTCGCCCAGGCTAGAGTACAGAGGTACGAACACGGCTCATTGCAGCCTCCAACTCCTAGGCTTAGGCGATCCTCTTGCCTTAGCTTCGAAAGTAGCTGAAACTACAGTTGTATGCAACCATGCCCGGCTACTTTCTAATTTTTTTGTAGAGACAGGATTTCACTATGTGGTTTAGGCTGGTCTCAAACTCCTGGGCTCAAGTGATTTTCTCGCCTCTGCTGGGATTACTGGCATGAGCCACCGCACCCAACTCCTCTGCTGGGATTACTGGCATGAGCTATGCACCCGACTCATTTGAGTTTTAAAAGAAGAGACTTTCTCTTCCTCTCCTTATGTTTGTCAGTGGAGCCTGGTATTGTGTATACTGCTGTGCCTCATTTTGAGCAAATATGTTGAGAGTACCTGGAGTGGGGAAGGCATCTTGAAACATATATGAAAGACCTGGTTCTTACGTAAACTACGAAGGGCCTTAGGGGCCTCTGCCTCTCTAATTTGATAAATATGTGTTTCATAAATTGCCACTAACTGTAGAATTCAGGAAATTTAGTACCGCATGTGACTTGATACAGGAATTTTGGTTATATGCTTTGGTCTGACTTGCACGTTAGTCAAGGAATAGGCATTCAAGATTTTAAAATATTAATTCTATATTCAGAGTCTTTCTTTGAATATACCCTATATAATATGTAATTAATCTTTTCATTTAGTTAAGTTTAATGCAGTTTTTGAATGCTAACCTAACCTCTCTAAGGACCTGTATGCATGTATTTTTGATGGCATATCTTTCTGATACCTAACTTCAGTACTCACCTCATTCACTACCCTTCTTTCTGTAGTGTTACATATTCCTACATCTTACTTTATGTTATATTTTGATTGACCCAAGATGATGGAACACAGATATTTTAGACTTCAAAGGCTCTTTACTCTGTTTCCTTTTTTTTTTTTTTTAGATTGGAAAATATAGTTTATTTAGGAAGTAAATTAGAAAGAAGAGAGAGGAGATTCACCTGCCCAAGGTAGAGAAGAGGGTGAAAGCTTAGAAAATATGGAGGTGGCCATAGCTCAAAGAACACATGGTTATACCAGAGCTTAGTAAAGCAGTGGCCTATTCTGTTTCTTACTAATGGTTAGTAAAGCAGTTCAGGGACTGTCAGTTTAAAAATGACTTAGGTGCTTAGTTGATTCCTTGAATATTTATTTAGATTTGAGCTTTCAGCTACTGACTTTTAAATTTTTTAGGGCATAGAAAATTAAACATATCAAATGGCAAAGGATTTAAATGGAAATAAACTGATATTTAAATCAGTATTTTTGATATCTACTATTTTGAAGTTGTAAGACATCATTCAGTTTAGTGGGCCTGTAATCAACTTAAAAATTAAGCTTATGATTTTTTTTTCCTTATATTAGATAGTTATGGAATATCGTAGAAGAATCAGAATATTTTTGAGCAACCAAACCTGGACTTTCTTTTTATTTTTTTTTCCCAGACTTTCTGAGTGGTGAACGTAAGTTACCTGTTGAGTTGAGACTGGGATTTGCCTAATGTTGTCAGCCCGGTGCCTTTCCTTGGCTGTTAGAGTGAATTGTCTCTCCTTTTTTTGGTCTTCTTTATCAGTGGATGTTTAAATGAAATTTAGGTGAGGGAGCTCTGATGCAGAATTTCTGAAGCTGATCTGATCATTCTGTTGTCTTCCACACACATGTGAAGTTTTGCCAGGTGCAGCCTCCTGGTGGGTTTGTATTTTTCTCCAGTGAAACTAGCAGTATAGGAGGGAGAAAGGGAGAATCTGCTAGAGTATGATGCTCAGGTAAAACAAACCCTGAAGGATAAAAGAGCTCTGCTCTATATAGGAATAATGAAGGTGTTTGGCTATAGTCACAGCAAGATTTCTATAGGACAAAGGACACATTAACTGAAGAAAGAGTCAGTTTTTTTTTTTTTTGGAGAGAAGCTTTTCTTTTAAGTTTTTTTTTTTTGTTTTTTTTTTTTTAAGTTGGAGTCTCACTCTGTCACTCAGACTGGAGTGCAGTGGCCACTCCTGGCCACTGCAGCCTCGACCTGCCGGGCTCTGGTGATCCTTCTGCCTTAGCCTTCCAGGTAGCCGGAACTACAGGCGTGCGCTACCACACCCTGCTAATTTTTTGGTTTATTGTAGAGATGAAGTCTTGCCAAGTTGCCCAGGTGGGTCTTGAACCCGTGGGCTCAGGCAATCCACTCACCTCAGCCTCCCAAAGCACTGGAATTACAAGCTGAGTCACTGAGCCTGGCTTTTTTAAGTTTTCAAGCAAAGTTTATTTAGAAAGTAAATGAGAGAGAATTCACCTCCCTAAGGTAGGGGAAGGAACCAAAGCTAAGAAAACATGGTGGCCATAGCTCAAAGAGCCACGTGGAGTCACCAGATTTTAACAAAGCAAAGCAATGACCACTACCATTTGAAGCTGAATGCGAAAGAGGCAGTTTTTTAAAAAAGTTTATTGAGCTGGGTGTAGTGGCTTATGTCTATAATCCCAGCACTTTGGGAGGAGGAGGGAAGCGGATTGCCTGAGCCCAAGGGTTCGATACCAACCTGGGCAACTTGGCAAGACCTGTCTCTACAATAAATCCAAACAGTTAGCTAGGTGTGATGGTGCGTGCTTGTAGTTCCAGCTACTTGGAAGGCTGAGGTAGAAGATTCGCCAGAGCCCAACAGGTCAAGGCTGCAGTGGCCATGAGCGTGCCACTGCACTCCAGCCTGGGAGACAGAGTGAGACTCCTTCTCAAAAAACAAAAACAAAACCAAAACAAAAAAAACGTTTATTGAGCTGAGTGCAGTGGCTCATGCCTGTAATCCCAGTACTTTGGGAGGTGGGGGCGAGAGGATTGTGTGAACCCAGGGGTTCGAGACCATCCTGAGCAACTTAGCAAGACCTCATCTCTACAGTAAATCAAAAAATTAGCCAAGTGTGGAGTCATGCACCTCTGGTTCCAGTTACTTAGAAGGCCGAAGCAGAAGGATCGCCTGAGCCCAGCAGGTTGAGGCTGCGATGGGTGTGAGCATGCCACTGCACTCCAGTATGGGTGGCAGGTTGTGTTTTAAATATTTGCCATGTTTTTGAATTAAAGAAATCTTTAACTTGACAGTTCCTGAATCTGTGCTTTATTCTAGGATTCAGAGAAAGTGCAAGCATTATTCCAGGCAGTGCTAGAACTCAGCACAAGCACCAAACCGTATGACTGTGTGACAGCCTCCTACCTGCTGAATTTCTTAGTCTGGCAGGATGCTCTGCCGTTGTCCCTGGCTGCCTGCTTACCTCAGCAAGTTGCATGTGGTGACGGAGATAAGCCTGCTGCTGTGGTGGAGAGGAACACATTAATGGGTTTGTATTGAATAAACAACCTTTTGCTCTTATTTATCAAAACCAGTATCTTACTCTCTCACTATTCATTTGGTTAGAATATCTAATGGTTAAACATTTACTTTGTGGTTTTATACTTAAGAGTTTACCAGCATATATGCGCACTCTGAGTTCTTGTTATGCCAATATATCGTTTACTCTAACTCTTGTTTCTAAACAGAGAATTCATGTTGAGTAAGTAGATATAGAAATGTACATTAATAAACCTTTTTTTTTTTTGAGTTGGAGTCTCACTTTGTCACCTAAGCTGGAGTGCAGTGGCTTGCTCACGGCCACCACAGCCTCGACCTATTGGGCTCAGGCGACCCTTCTGCCTCAGCCTTCAAAGTAGCTGGAACTATAGGCGTGTACCACCATGCCTGGCTAGTTTTTATTTTTTTTTTGATTTGGAGTCTCATTCTGTCGCCCAGACTGGAGCACAGTGGCACACTCCCGGCCACTTCAGCCTCAACCTGCTGGGCTCCGGTGATCTTTCCGCCACAGCCTTCCAAGTAGCCGGAACTACAGGCACGCGCTACCATGCCCGGCTAATTTTTGATTTATTGTAAAGACGAGGTCTCACCAGGTTGCCCGGGTGGGTCTTGGACCTATGGGCTCACGCAGTCCACTTGCCTCGGCCTCCCAAAGTGCTGGGATACAGGCTCAGCCACAGAGCCTGGCATAAATTTTTTAATGCATTGTAGAGACGAGATCTCACCATGCTGCTGAGGCTGGTCTTGAACCCGCAGGCTCAGGCAGTCTTCTCACCTCGGCCTCCCAAAGTGCTGGGATTATAGGCATGAGCCACCACGCCCGGCCTTTTTTTTTTTTTTTAAATAGTGACATGGTCAAGTTCCTCTTGAACTCCTGGGCTCAACCAATCCTCTTGCCTTGGCCTCCCAAAGTGTTGGGATTACAGGAGTGAGCCACAGTGCCCAGCCTTGAGCAGAGTTTCCTTGTGTGTCAGGATTTATGTTTTAACACTTTTTGCACTTGGAGACATCTTCATGGACCAACTACCAGGAACTCGACTGCATTTTTTTATGAAATAGTGAAAAACGAATCACTTCATATTAAATAGTATAATGTTGGAATTGATTATTTTATTATAATGATATTTGGCTGATAATGGAATTATGGACATTGAGGAACTTATTTATGACAAAAGCAATCAAAATTATATATCTTATTGTTTTCTAACGTGTGGTAACATGTGAAACAGTCACCGACATGCATTGGAGGTTCATTGATACATGTTGTGCAATAGTAATTTGATGTCTTCCATGTGGTGTTTTTCTATTTAAACAGGCAATGCAGTCTCGTTTTCTTCCTCCCACATTAATAATATTTAATTTATTGTCTAATCTGTTGTTTGGAGACAGTGTGGAAGGACACACTTACATTTCCTAAAAACCATTTCTCAACTGATTGATCATATCTCAGTATGTGTTCCATCTCTTTATTTGCTTTTTTGTGCCATTTGAATGGAAACTTCAAGGAAATATACATTTTTGAGAAATTTGTGCTGGCTTAAGTTTGTCCTGTATAATCATTAGTAATTGCTTTATGTCCCCTGAGAGGGGACATCAGACTGATTTGCTAGATTTAGCAGGTCCCCTCAGGGGCCATCGAGTGCAAAGGGCTGTTTGACTGTTATACCCTTGCCTTTTACTCTTCCCATAGCCAGTTCCGAAACCTAGAATCTGAAATGGTTTAGATCTATTGATTCAACAGATTCTTTTTTTTTTTTTTTTTTTTTGAGTTGGAGTTTCACTCGGTCGCCCAGACTGGAGTGCAGTGGCCGCTCCCAGCCACTGCAGCCTCACCTGCTGGGCTCTGGTGATCCTTCCGCCTCAGCCTTCCAAGTAGCTGGAATTACAGGCATGCGCTACCACGCCCAGCTGATTTTTTGATTTATTGTAGAGATGAGGTCTCGCTGCCCAGGCGGGTCTCGAACCCATGGGCTCAGGCAATCCACTCACCTCAGCCTCCCAAAGGCACGGGATTACAGGCTGAGCCACCGAGCCCGGCTTCAACAGATTCTTGATGGTAGAAAAAACTATGAAAAAGAAAAACAGTAATGGAGAAGAGTAGGGGATAATGGGCAGTTCTGGTGGGAATGTGGTAATTGACCTGGGCTAGAGAGGTGACATTGCCATGGAAGATGATACTTGCCCTCTCAAATTGCTTCAGGGCTGAGTTCAGGAGACCGTATTAAGATGATATAGAAAGAGGACTGACATTGAGGTGGCCTGGCGAGTGCAGGCTTCACATAAAGGTTTTCAACTCAAGACGTTTTAGCACTTCATGAAATATTTCAGACATACAAAGGATATTTAAATATATAAGATTTAATTATTTATATATTTAGCATATAAAAAAAATCTATGAAAGCCTTATATGTTTTGGCTAGGTGCAGTGGTACATGCTTGTAATCCCAGCACTTGGGGAGACTGAGGCAGGAGGATTGCTTGAGCCCAGGAGTTCAAGACCAGCCTGGGCAATATAGATCCTGCTTCTACAAAAAATTGATTTAGCTGGGTATGTTGGCACATGCCTGTAGTCTCAGCTACTCATGAAGCTGAGACGGAAGGATTGCTTGAACCCAGGAGGTTGAGGCTGAAGTGAGCTGTGATCGTGCCACTGCACTTCAGCCTGGGCAACAGAGCGAGACTCTGACTCAAAGAAAAAAAAACTTCACAAATTTTGTTCATAGCTAGGAAGTAACATTCATCTTAAGTAGTACAGCAACATGTGTCTTTGAAGTCGTTCCTTTATCTGTCATCTTGTTTTTTCTTTGTAGTTTTACCACCTATTTCTATATTGCTAATATATTATTTTGTTTTACATACTTTTGAATATCTCAATAGTACTGTTTGTATACAAATGTACTGCAATTTCTTAATCCATTCTTCTGTTGATGGACCTTTTTTTCCCCCTAAATAAATGATGCCAATGTAAACATTCTCAGGTAGGTCCTCTGTAGATAGGTGGACCATCCCAAATCTGAAATCTGAAATGCTCCAAAATTCAAAATTTTTTCAGTGCAAACATGACACTCAAATGAAATGCTTTGAACCGTTTGGATTTCAGATTTTTGCATTGGGATGATCAGCTGGTAAGTAAATATGATGCAGATATTCCCAAATCCAATAACCTCTGAAATCTGAAAAACTTCAGGCCCAAAGCATTTCAGATAAGGGATACTTGACTTGTACATGTCTCCTAATGCACATGTTTAAGAGTTTATGGTAAACCAAAAAATGGAATAAACTTGTCTTAAAGTATGTTCATCTTCACCTTTATGACATGATGCCAAAGAGGTTTTTCAGTGGCAATCCCACCAACAAGTTAGGGTTGTTACATCCCATCATCACCATAATTCGCTATTGTCAGGATTATAAATTTGCAGACTATAAAATGGTGTCTCATTGTATTTTCATTTTGCATTTTTCTGACATTAATGTAATTAGTTTTCACCTTTACTTCTCAACATTTCTTTTTACCCTTCTGTGAAATGCTTACTGATGTCCTCTGTTGCATTTTTTGAGCTTAAAATTGAGGCTGTCTTTTTGCTGTTGATTCTTAGGAGTTCTTGGTATAGTCTGAATGTTGATAATTTACTGTTTGTATACAACTCTGAAATTTAAAATATAGCTCTCTTCTTCCAAGGCATGAGGGGAAACATCTGGGATAACTTGATAACTACATGCAAAAGAATGAAATTGGACTCACTACCTTAAACTGTATACAAAAATTACCTCAAAATAGATCAAATATGAGAGCTGAAACTATGAAAGTCAAAATGTGGGTGCCAGTCATTGTGATCTTGGTTTAAACAGTGTTTTTTAAGATATGACTGCTGAAGAGCAAATAACAAAACAAAGTAAAAAATAGGTAAATTGGACTTCATTGCAATTTAAAATTTGGAGGCATCAAAGAATGCCATCAGGAAAGTGAAAAGACAACCTGCAAAATGAATCTTTGCATATACTATGTCTGATAACCGGCTTGTTTCTAGAATATATAAAGAACTTTTACAAGTCACCAAGAAAAGAATATAAACAAATTAAAAAATGGATAGAGTCTGACATTTCTCCAAAGAAGATACACAGATGAACAATAAGCATGTGAAAAGATGTTCAACATTAGCAGCATTTACTGTGATGTCAGTCAGAATCACAATGAGGAAGCACTTCACACCCAATAGGATGATTGTAATTAAAATAATAGACAATAACAAGTGCTGATGAGGATGTGGAGAAAGTAGAACCTCATCTACTGTTGATGGGTGTGTAAAATGGTACATCTGCTTTGAAAACCATATGACAGTTCCTCAAAAGGTTAAGCAGAGTTACCATATGACCCTACAGCTTGGGTTGCTGTAACAAAATGCCGTAGACTGGCTTAAACACAGACATTTATTTCTCACAGTTCTGGAGACAGGAAATTCTAAGATCAAGGTGCTGGCAAATTCAATTCTTGCTGAGGGTCCCCTCCTGGCTCTCAGTTGGCCTCCTCCTTGTTGTGTGCTGAGATAGCAAAGAGAGAGAGGGCAAGGTCTGGGCTGTCTTCTTAGGAGGACGCTAATCCCATGGGTCCTAACATCAGGACCTCATCCAAACCTCCCAAAGTCTCCATTTCCAAATATCATCACACTGAAGGTTATTAATGTTGGTGGGGAGAAGGACACACATGCAATCAGTCTGTAACAAGTATATACCCATGAAAAATGAAAACAAAGTGTAAACAAAGTCATGTACAAGAATGTTTATAACAGAATTATTCATAATAGCCAAAAAGTGGACAGAATCCACATGTCCATCAATAGGTAGATGAATAAATAAGATGTAGTGCATGCATGTGGCAGACGTTTTCATCCACAAGAAGGAATGACATTGGTACCTGCTGCAAGATGAAATTTGAAAATATTCTAAGTGAAAGAAGCCAGTCCCTAAAGACCACATATTATATGATTTCATTGATACAATATGCCCAGAATAGGCAAATCTATAGAGACAGAAAATAGGTTAGCATTGGTTGGGCTGGGGAAGGTTAGCGTTATGGAGAGGGGAATGATGCTATTGGGTAAGGGTTTTTTCTGGGGGGCATGTGGGAGAGTTAAAATTGACTGTAGTGATGGTTGTTCATATCTGTGATGATTAGAAAAACCACTGACTTGTACACTTTAAATGTATGAATTGTATGTGAATTACATCTCAATAAAGCTGTTGTTTCTTTATTTTTGATTTGGTGTCTCATTCTGTCGCCCAGGCTGGGGTGCAGTGGCACGCTCACAGCCACCACAACCTCAACCTGCTGGGCTCTGGCCATCCTTCCGCGTTAGCCTTCCAGTAGCTGGAACTACAGGCACGTACTACCATACCCGGCTAATTTTTTTGATTTATTGTAGAGATGAGGTTTTGCCAAGTTGCCCAGGCTGGTCGCAGATTCCTGATCAGGCAATCCTCTTGCCTTGGCCTTCCAAAGAGCTGGGATTACAGGTTTGAACCAGTCCGTTCAGCCAAGCTGTTATTTTAAAAAACCATCTGCACCAGGCTCAGTGGCTCATGCCTGTGATCCCAGCGCTTTGGGAGGCAGAGGTGAGAAGATTGCCTGAGTCTAGTGTTTTTGAGACCAGCCTGGGTAACTTGGCAAGACCTCATCCCTACAACAAATCAAAAAATTAGCCAGGTGTGGTGGTTCTAGCTACTTGGAAGGCTATTGGCGAAGGATTTCCTGAACCCAGTAGGCGGAGGCTGTGGTGGCCATGAGCGTGCTACTGCATGGCAGAGTGAGACTCCAACTCAAAAATAAACAAACAAATAGGCAAGTCATCTGCTGTCCAGATGGTACATGACACGTGAGTCCAGGGTTTGATGCCCCAGCTAGAGGATGTCTAGGAGGAATGATTGCAAGTGAATGCTGGGTTGGATGCTGGCAGTTAGGGGCACTCAGTTCTGCCTTAACTACAATGCGTGGCAGGCGGGATAATCTAGAAAGACCTCTTTTTGATTCAAAACCTCTAAGTTTATCTGAGGTGGGGATTTTCATGGGAACTCTTTTGCTGTGCACACATTCATGTGTATTAAAACCTGTATTACTGTGGTTTTCTGTTTGCTTTGTCTAGTTATCAAATGCTTGATGGAAAATCTTGGTGAAGAAATTTCTCAGGCTGAACATTCCCTGCTTCAGGCAGCAGCGTCATTTCCAATGTATGGGCGAGTCCACTGTGTAACAGGAGCCCTGCAGAAGTTACCTCTGAAGTAAGCATTTCTTTTTCTTTTTAGTGTGGAAAATATACTTTATTTAAAAAGTAAATTAGAGAGAGAGAGAGGAGATTCACCTCCTCAATGCAGGCAAGGAGGCCAAGGCAAGGAAATGTGGTGACCATGGCTCAAGGAGTAGCATGGTTAGACCATGGCTGAGAAAAGCAGTGGCCATGAGCATTTCCACTGCTGTCTCCTGCCTCAGAAACACACTCTTCTCTGAACTTTAACATGGTATTGAAATGTGTTCTTGGAAAGGAAAGTAGCCTGGTCCCTTGAAGAACACTGAAAATTGGATTTAAACATCTACCTAGATGTGTCTGTTTTATATGTCTCATTTTATGTATTGCACAGTTTTGAAGCAAATTATTCTGGCTCCTTTTGTCTATTAATTTTATTTTTAAAATGTGATTTTTGCTTATCGCACACATTTCTCTCATGTCTTTGTTGTAGCAGCCTGAAGCTGGTAGGTGAGTGGAAGCCTGTGGTGGACAAGCTCCTTTCCCTGTCGTACAGGCTTTCTTCTGTGGTGTCACCAGTCATTCAGAGCTCTTCCCCCGAAGGCCTCATCCCAATGGACACAGACTCAGGTCAGCAGACAAAGAAGGCTAGAGTGCTGTGGGTTGACTAACATACTTTTCTCTCCTTTTTCTCCCCCTACTTATTTTTTGGGTGAGATATAAAAGCTAAGCTGAAGGGAAGATAAATCATTTTTGTTATTTAGAGTATTTCTGCTTCTTTGAAGTAATGTTTACTACTATTTTAAAAATAGCCAAGGGTGGGGGACACAATATCAATAAGGGTACCTGATCTCAAACCAGGCAAAGTGGGGACCAAAGTGAGGCCCAAACTTACCTGTATGATTATGACCACTTGTATATCTAATCCTGAATTGTATCCCACGTCTTTAAAAAAAAAAATAACCAAAAAATCCCAAACCAGGTGATGAGCAAGGTATCTCTTACCCCAGGGTAAATGGAGTTTTACAATACTATATAGGTTGAGCATCCCAAATCTGAAAATTCAGAATCTAAAATTTCTTGAGCACCAATGTGATGATCAAAGGAAATGCTCATTGGAGCATTTTGGATTTTGGTATTACAATGCTCAACCACTGACTATAATGCAAATATTCAAAAATTTGAGAAAATCTGAAATCTGAAACATTTTCCTCCCAAGCATTTTAGATGAAGGATACTCAACGTGTACTAACATGGAGTGCTCCTTTGGACACAGAGAAAGATGAAATAAATGTACATTTATTGTTGAAATAAAGTTTGTAAGTGGGCCGGGCTTGGTGGTTCACGTCTGTAATCCCAGCACTTTGGGAGGCAGAGGTAAGAGGATTGTCTGAGCCCATGAGTTTGAGACCAACCTGAGCAACATGGTGAGATCTTATTGCTACAATTAAAAAAAAAATTAACTGGGTGTGGTGGTGCACACCCGTAGTTCCAGCTATTTGGAAGGTTGAGGCAGAAGGATAGCCTGAGCCCAGCTGGTCGAGGCTGTGGCGGCCGTGAGCATGCCACTGCATTCCAGCCTGGGTGACAGAGTGAGACTCCGACCCAAAAAAAAAAAAGTTTGTAAGTACATTTTGGAGTGCAAATGAGAAGCTTGTATTGAAAACTCACTGAGTATATTATAAACATACCCTGTGCTATTACACTGAAGTACCTTGGGCTGATAGAGTAACATGGAGTTTCACATAGAAAATTTTGGGTTTTTTCTTTATTAATGCTGAGTTAGATTAGTTATTTGTCTGTTAAGCTGATGTTAGTCTAAATACCAAATTTTGATGCCTTAGTTTTTTTTTAGATTCTTTCTTAAGTAGTACATGAGAATGAGGAACATGCAGCCTTACAGCCAATATTTGGATGAGACAGGTACCGTGTATTCTGAGAAATCTTGAGTATTTCTTTTACCTGTTATGAGTAGATTGTGCAGTGTATGCTAACATTCTGTTTGTTACTTAAAAAGTTTAAAATATCAACTGGTTTCAAAAACTGTCTTTGGCCCAATCATTTTTTCCTTAATTTAGCCTTCTCTCTCTCTTTTAGATTAGAAAATAGAGTTTATGTAGAAAGTAAATTTGAGAGAGAGAGAAGATTCGCCTCCTCAAGGTAGGGGAGAGTGCCGAAGCTTAAGAAAGTATGACCTGGCCAAAGCTCAAAGAGCACATGGCTACACCATAGCTTAGCAAGGCAAGCCTTTTTTTTTTTTGAGTTGGAGTCTCACTCCATGCCCAGGCTGGAGTGCAGTGGCACGCTCATGACCACCCCAGTGTCGACCCTCTGGGCTCAGACAATCCTTCCACCTCAGCCTTCCAAGTAGCTGGAACTATAGGTGTGTGCTGCCATGCCTGGCTAATTTTTTTGATTTATGATAGAGATGAGGTTTTGCCAAGTTTCCCAGGTGGTCTCAAACCTGTGGGCTCAGGCAATCCTCTCACCTTGGCCTCCCAAAGTGTTGGGATTACAGACTTGAGCCACCACGCCAAACCTCCCTCTCTTTTTTTAACCTCTGGTTGCTTTCATTTTTTCTGGCTTCTTCACCATGTTGTCTGCTGTGCGTTCTGAATTTCTTTTAAAAAATCTCCTCTGAAAGCTATTAAATGAATATATAGGATCCTTAAACTTTTTTTTTTTTTTTGAGTTGGAGTCTCACTCTGTCGCCCAGACTGGAGTGCAGTGACCACTCCCGGCCATCGCAGCCTCAACCTGCTGGGCCCCGGCGATCTTTCCTCCTCAGCCTTCCAAGTAGCTGGAATTACAGGCATGCGCTACCACGCCCGGCTGATTTTTTGATTTATTGTAGAGATGAGGTCTCGCTGCCCAGGCGGGTCTCGAACCCGCGGGCTCAGGCAATCCACTCACCTAAGCCTCCCAAAGGCACGGGATTACAGGCTGAGCCACAGAGCCCGGCAGGATCCTTAAACTTTTATTCTCTGATCTTTTCTTTTTTCTTGGTCTTTGCATGCTTTCTTGTTTGGGCCAGTGTTACTTTTTCATGACTGTTGAAATTTGTTTTCTGCAAAATTTCAGGGGAACAACAAATGAACATAAAACATTGGTAGAATTGTCATGATAGTAATCTGAGTCTTTGTATTTCTCATAATGTCAGTTAAAACGAGTGTGTCATAAATTTCTGTTCTCTGATTTGTTGATTGGTTTCAAATGATTACCTGTTACTACTTTTTATTTTTTATTTTATTTTATTTTTTTTGAGTTGGAGTCTCACTCTGTTGCCCAGACTGGAGTGCAGTGGCCGCTCCTGGCCACCGCAGCCTCGACCTGCTGGGCTCTGGCGATCCTTCCTCCTCAGCCTTCCAAGTAGCTGGAACTACAGGCACGTGCTACCACACCCGACTAGTTTTTGATTTATTGTAGAGATGAGGTCTTGCCAAGTTAACCAGGTGGGTCTCGAACCCGCGGGCTCAGGCAATCCACTCAGCTCAGCCTCCCAAAGGCGTGGGATTACAGGCTGAGCCACCAAGCCCGGCTTGTTACTACTTTTTAGACAATCGGAGCCTGGCTACCTCCTTATTATCTTGCTGTCCATTCATTCCTTCTGCCCATGTTGCTGGACCTCTGCCTTGAGCCAGTTTCTGTTATGGGAACTTGTGACTCAGTAGTGAACAAAATGTTGCATTCACAGAGTTTATAATATAATACTAGGACTATAAATCATACTTAGCAGTATATTACATAATACATTTCAAGCCTAAGTATGGAGTCTTTATTGTATTCCTGTGTTATAAAAGATTGTTTTTGTTGTTGATTTTGTAAAAATGTCTTTTTTACCTTTTTGTCTTTAAGCCTTGATAACTTATATGGTAGATAGGGAAACAATGTCTTAAAACAAAAGTTGATGGTACTTCTTTCACATGATTGAACCCCATATTTGGGATTCTTAGACACCATTAAGCAAAGCAGTGTAAATGAGATAGCACTCTTCGTTCATCCTATGTACAGTTTCAGGGTTTTGTTGTTGATATAACTTCAGCCTATAAAAAACAGCCACATTTTAAAAGTGTACTCAAGTGTCATGAAGACCCCATATAAATAAGTTCATGGTTAATTTTCATACTATCCACCCTTGAGTCCCTTCTAAGGGAGCAGATTGTGAAGTATTGAAAATTACAGATTTTTTGAGGGCAGGTACCCCCAAGGGAAGTGTGTGTGTGATGTGGTACTGGCGTTTCCCATACTCACATTTTTTTTCCCTCAGAGTCAGCAAACCGCTTACAGGTGATTCTGAATGAGATTCAACCACGAGATACTAATGATTACTTCAACCAAGCCAAAATATTGGAAGACTGTGATAGCTTTGATTTGGAGGATTTGAATGCCAGTGTGGCGAACATTGTTACTTCTGCAGAAATCAAAGGTAACATATGTATAAAGTTCATATTATAATTAATGTTTAAGTGACAAGTAAAATGTTCAGAATGCCCCTTTTGTATAGTAAATTGCAAGTTGTAGATCTGTGTAGAACATTTCTAGAAAATAAAGTTTTTTAAAAAAAATTTGGCTTTGGAAATCATTTGGTTTAAGAAAAGAATTTGTAAGACTTTTGCCAGAAAATGAGGTGCCCTGTGCAGCATATAACAGGTGTTACAACAAAAAGCCTTTGCATGTTGAAACCTGCCTTGACAGCTCAAGTAATGTCAGAGCGTAATGCCCAAGGAGCCTGTGTTGGGTGGCATCAACCTTCTAGCAGTTTGGTTCATTGTTGTCTGCCGTGGGAGTTCTTCAGGCCAAGCAACCCTGAAGGAAACAAACCTTATTACTCAGAAAAATGTCAGTTGCTTTTGTTGTACCAGGCCTCCAGAATTTGAGTTCTTTTGTCTTATCCTTAGCTATTATTAAATTTTCAATATTCCTGTAAAAGAGTCATCGGAAACCACATTTCTTAGTGATTTATTACATATTCTACATTCTCCACTAGATGGGGATATTGTCTTACACAAAGTTGTTTGTACTTATATTTTTAAAAATTACTCAAAATAACATAAATATATGTCTTTGTAATAGTTCTAGACAAAAGAGGTAAATATGAATTAAAAACAAAATCCTCCTTTCTCCTCTCCAGTACCATGTCTTCCCTCTTCAGTGTGCAGTAGTCGTTCCTTTCATACTCTGTATTTATGTTTCTGTACACTAATCCTTTTAGTTTAGTGAACTTTTTAAAAACACAAATGGCATTACATTGTAAATGTCATTTTGTCAACCTTCCTTTTTAATTTAATAGTTTGTCTTAGATTTTTAAAAATTTTGACTCTTTGTATTCCCTGAAGCTATTGAAATAAATAAATAAATATAAAAATTTTAGTACTAAAATACTCCTAGAACTAGAATAAAAGAGGATAATTATAGCATATAGACCATGGACTTTAAGTATATTTTAAAATAATTAGCATTTTTTTTTTATTTTAAAAGTTTTGTCTCCTCCTTGACTGATATAACAGCCATCGTCACTAAAATAAATAAGTATATTTATTATAGGCATCCATATAATACTGTGTAGACAGATAAGAAGAGTTTGTTTTACTAATTTCCAAAGGTGAGACTTAAGTTTGGAACAGTATTGGTTTATTTTCAAATTTATTATGTTCAAATAATATTTATTTTAAAAATAAATAATATTTATTATTTTCAAATAATAAGTATTTCAAAAAGTAAGTAATGCTTATTTCAAATTTATTTTGAAATAATAAATTTTAAAAAGTTAGCATGATTTCTCTTCATAACACATGCTTGACAAATGTTTGTTAATTTCTCCTGAATAAATGTAACATGACAAATTGGTTTGTTCAAGCAGATTATTCTTGGGGAAATTATGAATATGCCTGTTCTAAGAAACCTAAGATGTGAGTAATCAAGAGTGTCTAGTGTTGCAATAGTTTTTTTTTTTTTTTTTAGGTAACGAAGGAAAAACATGTGATGTAACTGCTCAGATGGTGCTGGTATGTTGTTGGAGAAGTATGAAGGAAGTTGCTTTACTTTTAGGCACGCTGTGCCAGCTTCTACCCATGCGGCCTATGCCAGAATCTTCTGATGGATTGTTAACAGTGGAGCAGGTAAGGTGGAAGTTTATTACACCAGGTAAAATTGCTAGTCAGTGCATAAATCACAAGCTTTTATTTGTAACCCAACTTAAAAGGTTTTAACTTTTTCTTGAATAAAATCCTGCACATGTGACATTTTGAGCTGGGTGATTAAAAAAACAATAAAAAAAAGAAAATCCTACAAATGTCAACTGAAGAAAGTTCATGGTCATTTAAAATATTGCACCTTAGACTACATTTCAAAGTTGTAGCCTTTTTAGAAACTTTTTAATTTTCCTAGCATATATAAGTAACTATAGACTTCACCTCACTTTTAACTGAAGTATTGTCATATTAGTTTCTATTTCTCCATTTAACATGCACAAATTTAAATTTTACCTGAAACTGTTTAGTAAAACTCAACAAATCTCTTACATTTTGCAAAAAACAAAAGGAACATATTGGTGGATTATGGATCTCATGTTTCCCACTACATTGATGATAAAGTTGTAGTCACTTTAGTTTTTTTGGCTGACTTTTATTATAAGACCACAAAGTTAGTTCACCATCTGGGATTGTTCAAGTGACGAGTGCAGTGTTTACAAGAAATTAGCTTACCACAAGCATTTCATTTGGAAATATTTTAGATTTATTAGATTTCTGTTTTTAATTGATTCCCTCTTCCTTTCCATATGGTTTCAACAAATCCTTTTCCCACCGTTTTTAAGCAAAGATATATAATATGTACTTTCATTTTTAATCATTTCCAAACAAAGATAACTTTTTCCCTAGAGGGTTACAACATTCAAGAGCAAAACAAATATTGTAGTATGCTAATGCTGATTATTTCTACAATGACCACGTGACTAGTTCCATGGAATTAATGCTAGTACTTTTTTCTCACACTCTGCGGTTCATATGCTTACATCTGGTTAACAGCTGGGCTTGTGATGTTGCAAGGCCCCAAGACGAAGAAAGGCAAAAGCGAACAGTACACTTTGGGCATCATTATGTTCCTTATTCTCTTCCAAATCAAATAGACGTGAGTGTCCTAGAGTTACTTGCAGTCATCGCTGGTGACTGGCTAGAGTGCCAATGCCAACATCTTTGCCGAGGAATCCAGCTATGATTAATGATGACTTCACTGATGTTCACCATCCTGCTAAGAAGTAAACATGTGCTAGAGTCCTTTGACTTCTCAACTTCTCTTTCCAAGGACAAGTTAAAAGATTCAGTTTTTTGGGTTTGTTGGATAGTGTTTAAAAAAGCAAATTCAGGGAAACATATTTTGCTTTTACTGTAACTGAGAAAGACCTGAAAGCCTCCCATGAAAATTATTTTGTCTTGATGTCTTTTCTATGACACCCAAATCTTAGGAATTTATCTTAATACCATGTTAAAATTGGGAATTAACAGAAGATAAAAGAGATATTTGTTTAAAAAAATAACAAAAAGACAGGCTCTTATAAACCAAATAATTCTTCCAGTGACTGGATAAAAAAGAGAATCCTGACCATTTTCTGTAAAACATTAGTTTCTATTTTACTGAGGTCCAGTCATTTTTCCATGTCACTGTTCATGCGCTAACCTACATACATAGGTGTGAGAAGAAGCAAATGACTGAGGGAATGAAGGAAAGTCTATGTGATAGCAGTGTTCTAGCACTAAAACCCTGCCTTCTGTGGGAAGCATTACTTTTGATCTTACATTAACTAAAGAAACACCTCGGTTTAGGAGCATTTAGTCAGTAAAAATCCAAAGTCATCAAGAAATGAATGTTACTTATATGACTAGAGGATACCTACATTTATTTGTTTGTTTGTATTTATTTATTTATTGAGTCGGATCTCACTGTCACCTAGACTGGAGTTAACACCATCACAGCTCACCACAGTCTTAACCTCCTGAGCTCAGGCAATCTTTCCACCCCAGCCTCCCGAGTAGCTGGGACTACAGATGTATGTCACCATAACTGACTAATTTTTAAATTTTTTATAGAGATGAGGTCTCACTCTGTTGTCCAGGCTGGTCTTGGACTCCTGGGCTCAAGCAATCACCTCCCAAAGTGCTGGGATTACAGGTGTGAACTACTCTGCCTGACTGGATTCCTGCTTTTAAACATAAAATTTTGCTCTATGAGATTCCTTTAAATTAAAGATACTTAAATGTACTTATGTGTGCTTAAAACTTTTGAGAGTTAAAAATAGAGCCCGGCTTGGTGGCTCAGCCTGTAATCCCGCGCCTTGGGAGGCTAAGGTGAGTGGATTGCCTGAGCCTGCGGGTTTGAGACCCACCTAAGCAACTTGGCGAGACCTTATCTCTACAATATATCAAAAAATTAGCCAGGCGTAGTAGCATGCGCCTGTAGTTCCATCTACTTGGAAGGCTGAAGCGGAAGGATTGCTGGAGCCCAGCAGATCGAGGCTGCGGTGGCTGGGAGTGTGCCACTGCACTCCAGTCTGGGTGACAGAATGAGACTCCAACTCAAAGAAAAAAAAAAAAGAAATGACAGAGAATAATGTAATTTACATTGGAATGGCTGGCTACACCTGAGGTCCACCCCTCCTGCCAAGTGCACAGTTGCCCTGGCAGAGCTTGATCTGCTGTGCCTGCTGGCAGAACTGTGAATTGGCCAGTCAACACCTTGGGTGAATGTGACCGCCATAGACCTGGAGACATGGAGACAGTGACTTGCAGGCAGAATACTCTCCTAGTTATTGGAGAGGATGTGAAACTTGAACTTCTTCCCCAAAGTAATAGTTTTGATCTACTTTTCTCTCAGTGGATAAAGAAAGTCGTTCCTTACAGCCTAAAATACTGACATTCTGTCTCATGCTTCTCTCTACTTTCCTTTCACTCTTAAACATGTAATGTTATTCCATTATAATTTGAAATTTGATGGCTTGAATATGGAAGACAGGGGAGATTTCTTTAGAAGCCCTCTTTCTTTGAGACCATCCAAGTTTACAGTCCTTTGTTGAAGGGGTGGCCATTTAAATCCCACATACGTAAGTGTAGTTTATAACAGTTAGTGAGATTACAGTTTGAGAATTTTTGTTACTATACAGGGAGAGGAACTGGTGCTTTTTAAGGAATTTTTAATGCTATATTCACAAATGATGAGATCTGCAAGGACCATGCAGATATTATCCAGGTCTCTTGGACAAGAGGAAACTGAAGCCCCTGGATGTTACTGGGTTTGTCCAAGATCACAAAGCTAGTTTGTGGCAGCCCTCGGGCAGGAACCCAGTTCTCCTTCCCAGCCTGTATTGTGACATGGCACAGTGCTGCCTTTGTTTGATACTCATTTAGTTTCTCTTTAAATTTAATTCTCCCTATTTCCAACACCCGAGCAAATTTTCGCAAGCCACAGTACAGTAAGGCGACTTGCAAGCGAACTTTTTAGCAAATGATTCATTTCCCTAGCTCACTTCTTGTGGAGCAGTGTGCTCTGACTAGTTTCTCCAGGAGGAAAATGTGTTCATTCAGAATCATGTTGGCTTTCCTCCTGCGCTGGAGTCACGTAATGAAAGGTTCTTTCATAATGTCCCTGTATGTGAGGCAGAGATAAAACAGCTTTGAGGGATGTAAGTGGAGACCCTTCTAGAGTGAGCAGTGCACGTTGCCTTATCTCACACAGCTTCCTGACTAGATGGTGTGTGTCGACATTTCAAGCTTGATATTTTGCTAATCTAGAACTTTTGCTTGTTATATTGTGTTGGTCCTTTTTCCATGGAATATCTGATACCCGGTGCCTACTGTTTTTTTTAAAACAACTTCCTTTACCTGGAGTACTAAATCAGCATATGCTTATATATCTTATATTCCTTATAAGAAGTTACTAGGTAGATTTTTCATGCCTGCTTTTCTCTTCCTATCAATTATTGTAACAAATCACATGAATAAAAATGATTGCCAACTGGGCATGGTAGCTCACATCTGTGATCCCAGTACTTTGGGAGGCCAAGGTGGGAGGATCGCTTGAGGCCAGGAATTCGAGACCATTGGAGGCAAAATAGCAAGATCTTGTCTTTATAAGAAAAGATAATAATACTTGCCAACTATTAGAAATTTGCTACTTTTAAAGCTCCTACTTTAGATTCTGTGATAACTTCTATGATGCACAGGGTTAACTGCATTGAAACATTCCCTCAGTGTCTTGTTACTGTTTTAGATTTTCTGTAATGGACTACAAATGGGATGTATGTTTACTAACATTCATACATCTTAAAGAAATTGCCTTTTATATTTTCTTTTGCCAAAGTTTAGTTTTTAGAAGTTGTGAATAAGTTATTCATAGAATTGTACTGAATGCATGTTGCCATTTTGAAGCTTTGAAATGAAATTGGACATGTCGCCACTTCATTTTTTCTCCTACTCATTGACCGCCTTGCTCCAGGGGTATTGTGGGAATATAAAGAAGTGTATGAGATCTGGTTCTCTGGCCCCAAAGGGCTTAGAAATGTAATAGGAGAAACAAGACAGAAATCCATTTTTAAAAGTCAGACTCAAGGGCAACAGTTAGAATGGTTCATGACTAAGAATTTGCTAGAAAGCAAAGAACAAACATTCTGTTAAGATGATATCTGAATGCCAGAAAATTATTACCTTTGTTGTTGTTATGTTGGAGAACAATGTTTGAACTTTGAAGAAATCCCAAGTGTTAGTAAGAAATCACTGTATTAGAGAACTTGCAGTTAAAACATTAACTATTTCCTGGAGTGTTAACTTTTGTAACACATGTCATTTAATCAAAGTGGAATTAGAAGTAGCCATGTCTTAATGTCAGAATTTATATTCCGGCTTAGTATTAAGTCTCACTACTTTATAGTATAAAGTAAAACCAAAAATGGACATTTATTGGTAGCTGCTCTGTGCCAGCTACTCTTTGTTTACTGCTGAACACTTAAGTGCATACTCTCATTTATTCCTTACAGTAATCTTGTGAGGTAGATTTTCATTTTAGTCCCATTTCACATGTAAGGGAACTGTGTTGTTTAGTTAGCTTACATTAGTAGTACATTGAAAAAATTTACTTTGTATAGATAAAAGATGAATAAAAATGTATTTAGATTTATCTTTTGTAGATTTTTATGCTGTCGATGAGCATTTAGCTCCTCTAATTAGTCCGTTGATGCCTAGAGACATGGCATGTAGCTGTCTTCCCCTTTGGAAATTTACACCCTATAAATTCATGAAGTATGTTAATTTCTATAGAGAGGTAGGTTTTATGACAAGTTAGAAGCAGGATATGCTAATTTTAAAAAAACAAGGGATAGAATGTCAATTTATTTATTTTTGAGTTGTGGGGGACATGTCAGGATTTGCTACATAAGTAAGTGCATGCAGATGAGGTTTGGGTTTCTAGTGAATGCTCTCCCCTTTGGTGTAGTGGGCATGGCTAGAATTTAATTTTAATAATAGAAATCAGTGTCTTGTTTTTGCATTTTTACCTTCCCTGAAAAAAGTCCCGAGACATATGTTATTTATTAAAAATTATTTTGTTGGAAGAATCACACTGCCAGATTTCAGAATACACTGCAAAGCTGTAGTTACCAAAACAGCATGGTACTGACATAAAAACAGACATAATAGAGTAATGGAACAGAGTAAGAGAACCCAGGAATTAATTCACGTTATCCATAGCCAGCTGATTTTTGACAAAGGTGCCAAGAACACACATTGGGAAAAGTATTGTCTCTTCAATAATAGGTTCTGGGAAAACTGGGTATCCACATGCAGAAGAGTGAAACTAGACCCCCACCTTGCACCCCATACAAAAATCAAGTCAAAATGGATTAAAGACCTACATGTGTCTCAAAATTACAATGAGCTATCATCTCACTCTAGGTAGTATGGCTGTTATCAAAAGGACAAAAAAAGGATGCAGAGTAAAGGGGGAACTGTGGGTTTTTTTTTTTTTTTTTTTAGTTGGAGAGTTCCCTGTTACCCAGGCTGGAGTGCAGTGGCACGCTCACAACCACTGCAGCCTCAGCCTGCTAGGCTCAGGTGATTCTTCAGTGTCAGCCTTCCAAGTAGCTGGAACTACAGGCACACCACACCACACCCGGCTAATTTTTTTTTTTTTTTAATTTATTGTAGAGATGAGGTCTTACCAAGTTGCCCCGGCTGGTTTCGAACTTACGAGTTTAGGCAATCCTTTCACCTTTGCCTCCCGAAGTACTGGGATTATAGGCGTGAGCCACTGCGCTGGGCCAAGGGAACTCTTATACACTGTTTGTGGGATGTCAACTAGTACAGCCCCTGTAGAGAACAGTGGACATTATGTTAAGTGCAATAAGCCAGGAACAGAAAGTTGAATACTACATGGCCTCACTCCTTTTGGAAGCAAAAAAATTTTAATCTCATAGAAGTAAAAAGTAGAACAGAGGATACTGGAGGCTGGGAAGGGGAATGTTGTTAGGAGGAGAGACAGGAGAGATTTGTTAAAGGACTCAAAATTATAGCTGATCAGGAGGAGTAAGTTCTAGTGCGCTTTCCCACTGTAGGATTACGGTAATATGTAATTAACAATAATAAATAGTTTCAAATAGCTGGAAGGAGAACGTTGAATGTTACCAACACAAAGAAATAATAAATTCTTGAGATGCTGGATATGCTAATTGTCCTAATCCGATCACTGTACATTGTATGTATTGAAATATCACTATGTATCCTATACATATGTACAATTATTATGTGTCAGTTTAAAAAATTAAATGTTCAGCCAGGCTCGGTGGCTCAGCCTGTAATCCCGTGCCTTTGGGAGGCTGAGGTGAGTGGATTGCCTGAGTCCGCGGGTTCGAGACCCGCCTGAACAGCGAGACCTCATCTCTACAATAAATCAAAAAATCAGCCGGGCTTGGTAGCGCGTGCCTGTAATTCCGGCTACTTGGAAGGCTGAGGCAGAAAGATCGCCGGAGCCCAGCAGGTCGAGGCTGTGGTGGCCGGGAGCGGCCACTGCACTCCAGTCTGGGCAACAGAGTGAGACTCCAACTCAAAAAAAAAAAAAAATTAAATGTTCAAAAAAAATCTTTCTCCATAAAAGGGCTTGCATGTTTGTTTCAAGGTACATCTTTGAACTTTTATGTTACTGATCTATAAAAATGCAACTGCTTTATATATATATATATATATTTTTATATTTACCCATCTTACTAAACTCCATTATTTTAATTATTTGCAAATTATGTGTAGATTCTATGTAGGTAATGTCATGTGAAAGTATACGAGTTTTCTTTTTTTACTTCCTGTCTTTATACTTCTTATTTCTTATTTTATTGGGCAGGCTAGGGGCTTCAGAACAGAATCCAGTAGAAATTGTGAGAGCAGAAATCCTTATATTTTTCCTGATTTTAATGAAGATTAAACACACACACACACACACACACACACTCACTATTGTATGTTATGTTTACTTGTTGGGTTTTTGTGGGTATTCTTTTTGAGGTTAAGGAAGTTTTTGTCTCTTCTAAGTTTGCCAAGAGGTTTTGTTGCTTTTAATTGTGAGTAAACATTGAACTTTATTCATAAAAGAGAAACAGACTGGAAGGAAATGCAATAAAAATTAATAGTTATCTCTAAAAAAATTATTTTATTATCTGGGCTTGGTGGCTAATGCCTGTAATTGCAGCACTTTGGGAGGCTAAAGTGGAATGATGTCTTGAATCCAGGAGTTCAAGACCAGCCTGGGCAACGAAGAGAGACCTTTTCTCTACAAAAAAATTAAAAAATTAGCCAGGTGTGGTGGTGCACACCTGTAGTCCCAACTGGGGAGTCTGAAGTGAAAGGATTGCCAGAGCCCAGGAGGTCAAGTCTGTGCTAAGCTGTGATTGTGCCACTGTACTCCAGCCTGGGATTCAGAATGAGACCCCAACTTAAAGAAACAAAAACATTATTTTGTAAAGATATTATCCCAAAATAAAACTTTCTGTGAAGTTTAAGTAGCAATTCACTGGTATCTAATAGAAAGGCGGTTGAGTTGGAGTTTTCAGGGGACATTTTCACTTTAAAAATCAAATTTAAATATTATGTTTCTGATTATTTTTATTTTTAAATTTTTTTTGAGTTGGGTCCTCACTCTGCTGCCCATGCTGGAGTACAGTGACACAATTACTGCTTACCGCAGCCTCAGATCCCTGTGCTCAAGGGATCCTCTGGCTTTAGCCTCCCGAGTAGCTGGGACTACAGGTATATGCCACCACCGCCAGCTAATTTTTTTATTTTTTTGTAGAGAGGAGGTCTTGATATGTTACCCAGGCTGGTCTCAAACTCCAGGACCTCAAGCATTCCTCCTGCCTCAACCTCCAAAAATGCTGCGATTACAGGCATAAGCCATCATGCCCAACCTCTTGTTGCTTAAACTGACAGTCGATTTGACCCTGGTCTTGAATAGACCAGCATTTGTTCAATACTGTTTTGTGCTAGACATTTCTATTTCCCCTAGACCTATTTGTATAACTGTTGTCACTTTGTTTTGCTGTTGGGGTTGAATGATATGAGCTAACAGAATTCACTGAGGTTTGTGAGGCTGGCAGAGGGAGGCAGGTCTAGCATAGCAGTTAAAAATGGTCAAGTCTTGCCAGGCACGGTGGCCCATGCCTGTAATCCCAGCACTTTGGGAGACTGAGGCAAGAGGATTGCCTGAGTTCAGGGATTCAAGACCAACCTAGGCAAGTTGGTGAGACCTCATTTCCACAGTGAATCAAAAAAATTAGTTGGGCGTGGTGGTGCACACCTGTAGTTCCAGCTACTTGGAAGGCTGAGGCGGAAGGATCGCCTGATCCCGGCAGGTCGAGGTCGAGGCTGCAGTGGTCGTAAGCACGCCACTGCACTCCAGTCTGGAGACTCCCACTCAAAAAAAAAAGGTGATCAACCCCAGAGCCCCACTGTCTGAGTTCGTTCTGGCTCTACCACTTCCCTGCTATGTTACCTTAAATAAATTTCTTAGCCTTTCTGAGCCTTGTTTTCCCCACTGGGAAGTAGAGATGATAGTCCTTATTTCATGGAATTATTGTGAGGATTAAGTGAAAGATGAAAAATGCTTAAGCACTACCTGTCACGTGGTGAGTGCTAAATGGATGGACATCTATCCCTGAGTTCTAAACAATGTATGTTACTGATATAAATATATCTATAAAAGTGAGCGTAAACTGAACATTTGTTTTCAATTTTTTTTTTTCAGGTAAAAGAAATAGGAAATTACTTTAAACAACACCTTTTACAATCCAGACACAGAGGTGCATTTGAATTGGCTTATACTGGTTTTGTGAAACTCACTGAAATACTAAACAGGTAAAACAGATATCCCTTTGTGTACGTTTTAAAAAGACTAAATGTACAAACCACATGCTTGGAGTATAATTTAGTTATGTCTTTTGATGTTTAAAAGAATAAGACTTGGTTAGCTACAAAGCTCTTGGAAGAAATTGTTTTCTTAGGTTTCATTGTATGACTTATTGCAGATGATTGAGTGAAATGTCCAAACCGAGTTGCTCTCTCATTGAAAGGTGATTTGAAGCAAACTCAAAAGATTTTGCTAAAAATAATTTTGAGATTGCTATTTCTTTTCGTTGAATGAAATAAATATTTTGTCTGTTTGAAAATTACTTGACATCTGGAATAAAATAAGCCCTGCAATTGTTTGAGTTGCACATGTTACAAACAGAGGAAACGCTTAAGGATTTTTTTCTTCTTCATAATTTTATCTTATAGAAATTTTTAAAAGATCAGTAAGTAGACCAAGAAGTATAAAAGATTTTTTTTTCTTCTTACCTGGAAAACACTTAGGTATATTTCATATATTTAATCAAATGTAATTTTTTGACATAGTTACTGATAATTTCATCCATTCATATAATAGATTTCCTCCAAAGAACTTGTGAAGAAACCTTAAATTACTTAATGACTAAGTGTTCATGGCAAGTGTTCTCTAAATAACAGGCAGTATTTTCCAGGAAAACATTTCTATCACCTGGAAACTTTCTGAAATGAAGCAGGGTTCTGCCAGCCTTGTAGCCTCAGCAAACATTTTGAGCTGTTAAGACATCTACTCCTTGAATATTTTTGAAACTTTTTTTCACACTCCAGGTAAAAACATTTTGAAAGTTATGAGGTGCACAAAATGTTGTTAAATGATAACTTTAAAAATGTCCCTGGCATTAGGCTGGTGATTTTGAGAGTATTTTACTTTCTCGAGTCTTTGTTGCCGATGGAGACATGATGTATGAATATTTTTTTCTCACAGCAGAACATGCTCCACTACGATCAAGTCAATTAACAAAATATGTGTATGGATACTGGCTGTGTGCTTAACACTACTTGGTTTGGCGGATATAATACTTTTTTATAAAACAAAGTTTCTGTTATTAAAGAACTTAGTTTGGGAAATAAGCAGAGATGAAATTTAAAATGTTTAACAAAAGCCATGTCTTGAACACTGACTGGTCAGAACTAACACTGGCTCTGTGCTCTCAGCATTACTATATGTATGGGTATGGACGGATGTTGACTGAATACCAGCCTGGAAAGTAAGACCAACACACTTGGAAAAGATAAGACTGCCAAATTTGGGGTGAAATTTACAAGTCCTATAGGAATAGTAGAGAGAAAGCAACAGGGGTAGATTGGTAGGGCTTTGTGGAGGAGGTGGAATTTGTGCTAATGCATGAGTAAGGTTTAAGTAAATAGGAAGAAAAAGAAGGAACCATTGTCACTAAGCATTCAGAGGCTAGAATCAGCACTGATGTGAGGTGAATAAATAAACCAACCTTCATGTAGTGGTGGTGTCGGTGGTAGGGTTAACAGGAAATACCAAACAAGTAGATAGACTGAGGCACAATTAAAGAGTACCTTGAAAATAGATTTGCTGTAGTAGGGATGGAGAGAGACATCAAACATTTTTTATCTGAATAGGTCATAGGAAGCATCATAGAATAGAGGAATAGCAGTGATCTGTGACTTAAGATCTTAGTTCTCTATGTATTCATTCCATTTATTGGCCTCTTTAGCCTTTGATCGCTTCATCTCTAAGGAAAAGAATATTTGCCCGTTGACAGATCTCTGACTTTTGTTGTATGGATCAAACAGCAATGACAACAACGACATTTTATACACACTTTTGCATTATAGAGTTTCCTACAAATATAAAGCATTATGAGATTGATGTTGGTTGTGGGTTGGTGTGTAAAAGTAGTTTTTTGGTTGGAGTGTTAGGTTAGATAGATTTTGATAACAGATTATAGCCTGGAATCAGTTATAACAATCTAGATCTGAGGTGATGAGGGCTTTCTTTATGAAAATGACTCTAGGAATGGAGAAAAAAATGTGGTGTTTTAGTTAACATCTAGCCCTATGTAAATGTAGCAACAACCACCCATGATGTATTGTGTGGTTAGAAGGAAAGCTGTGGGCACATTTGATTACATTTCATGATTTTATGTGTCAAGAATTATGGCAAGGCTCAACTGAGTGATTCTTCTCCTTAATATATTTATTGAGTTCAGTTTCTGGCAGACAAACTGGCCACAGGGATGCAAGACAGCTTCAGTTACATTTATGGCACCTTGGTGGGACAAGCTAGAAGCCTAAGCCTAGTTGGGACTACATGTGGCCTCTCACTCAGCATGGCAGTCTTAAGTAGTTGAAATACTTATATGACAGCAGGCTTCCTTCAGAGGTAGTATTCCAAGAGAACCTGGCAGTCTTCAGATCTAGCTTTAGAAGTCTCATCGCGTTACTTCAGTTATATTCTATTAATTGTAAGTGAGTCTTTAGGCCAGCCTAGATTTAATCCACCTTTTGATGACAGAGTGGCAAGATCATATTGTAGAAATATGTGTGGATGGGAGATATTGTGCTGGCCATCTTTGAAAAATACAGTCTGCCACTGGAATCAACTGAATGCAAATGATGGAGATCACCAGGGAGTTCACATTTGCTCCTGTGGTTTTAAGACCTGGTCACCAGAAAAATGGGATTGATGTTAACAGAACCAAGGAAACTGAAAGATGGAGTTGGCTTGATAAAGATGAATAAGTTTGTTTTGCATGTGTTAAGTATGAGATAATGATGGAATATTCTGGTGGAAATATTTAAGTCAGCTGTTGGAGATAAGGGTTTAGTTTGGGTGGTATAACAGAAACAGAGATGTAGGTTTTTGAGTTGTCTCCAGAAACATCATAGTAAGATTGCAGTTAAAGCATAAAAAGAGAAAAGAATGGAGGACTAAGGAGAGAGGCTTTTGAGCAACTGGTTGAATGGGTACAGTTGAAGACATTCCAAATAAATGAAATGGGGAGACTCTGGAAGGCCTAGTGCCGGGTATCTCAGCCACTCCTAATCTACTTGAAAGATTTCCTCATGGCTGTCACTATTGGCTTTTAACCAGCCTGTTATGAGTTCTCAACTGTTGCTTTCAAACCAAGTAGTTCTTGCTCCCTTTGGAGACATTTCAAATCTGCTGAACAGAATGTTTTGCAGAGAACATCTTTACAGTGTGTGTGGCTTTCTTTTGTTTGGTTTTTATTTTTAAAAGAAAATTTGTTTCTTTTGGACTCCTTTTGAAAATTTTTTTATAAGCTCTTAAGTTATGAAGAAGTTGTTTAGGCATATAGCATTTTAAAAGTTTGCGAAAAGAAATCTGGGCGTTCGGAAAATCCACAGAGATGGAGGCCAACTGCTGGCTACCTCTTGAACTACAGCTGTGCTAAGGAAGGAAGCACTTACCGAGATTAATGGATAAATAACTGAAGAGTTAAACATGAGCCACAGTGTTTGAATTGGTTTTTAATAGGATTGTTCAAAATGTCTTGAAGTATAAACTGACTTCACTATTAAACAATCATGTGAGAAGAAATAGGAATGGGAGACATAATTCTTTCTGGTAATCTTTTGAAAACAACACTTGTGACACACATATACACACAAACAGTATGTTAAGTTAATTTCTTGTAATCTGATTTTCTTACATCGTGCTTTCTATTTAGAATTTGACAAAATATTCATATTCTCTTTCAAAAACATAATTACTTGCCTGTGCATAATTAGCTACCTAAACATTTTTTTTTTTTTTTTTTGAGTTGGAGTCTCACTCTGTCACCCAGACTGGAGTGCAGTGGCCACTCCCGGCCACAGCAGCCTCGACCTGCTGGGCTCCGGCGATCCTTCCGCCTCAGCCTTCCAAGTAGCCGGAATTACAGGCATGTGCTACCACGCCCAGCTGATTTTTTGATTTATTGTAGAGATGAGGTCTCGCTGCCCAGGCGGGTCTCGAACCCACGGGCTCAGGCACTCCACTCACCTCAGCCTCCCAAAGGCACAGGATTACAAGCTGAGCCACCGAGCCCGGCTCCTAAACATTTAATTGGCATGATTAAATTCATTAAAGTCATAACTCTAAACTCAAGTTTCTGATGAAATTTATGTCTGCTTGTTTATTTTTTATGGCTTTAGTATTTGAAGTCTTTTTTTCAATGAAAATGAACAGAATTCTAAACTAGGATGTTAAGTTGGGGAATCCAAACTTTAATTTGTTCAACCATAAATATGTAAGGGATAAAATCATTGATTATTATTCTAAATATAAAAGGGAGATTTATGAGCTGATGTCTTACTTCATATATTTAAATAGTTCTGCTTATTGAAATGTAGCTTAATCTATAAATATTTATTACAATAATTACAATCATTTGCACATTATTGGCCTGAAAAATGGATGTCAACAATTGCAATGGAAAGAATAATATAAAAATGTATTTAAACTTTCATTAGGACCAGGCACGGTAGCTCTGTAATCCCAGCACTTTGGGAGGCAGAGGCAAGATTGCCTGAACCTAGGGGTTCGAGACCAGCCTGGTTAGCTTGGTGAGACCTCATCTCTACAATAATTCAAGAAACATTAGTTGGGTGTGGTGGTGCACATCTGTAGTTCCAGCTACTTGGAAGGGCTGAGGCAAAAGGCTTCCCTGAGCCCAGCAGGTCAAGGCTGTGGTGGCCATGAGAGTGCCACTGCATTCTAGCCTGGGCGACAGAGTGAGACTGCGATACCAAAAAAAAAAAAAAGCAATGGGAAATTTAAAGGATTTTTCTCCTTATGAAAGAATATGGCTCCCCAAAATGACTTACCACTTATTCTTTATTAAATTATTAGTATTTCAAATAAAATTCATAGTATGCTTAGTGAGAAATAAATGTATTACTTAGACACATTTGCCAAATGAAGTATGCATAGAAGTTTAGAAAAGACTATATTATTTTACTCAGAACTGAATGACTGTCCCCCCAAACCTCATATATTACATTCTACATTTATTTCTTGCTCAACTGCATATTTTTTTAGAGATTTAGTCTTTCATTCTCCAAAAAGCAGGAGAAGTTATCTTTTCACTAATATTTTTCAATTGATCATAAAAAGTTTTCAGTTGAATTTGAATCACAGTAGCTATAGTTAACTGATGAAAGTTTATTTATTTATTTATTTTTGAGTTGGAGTCTCACTTTGTCACCCAGTCTAGAGTGCAAGTGGCATGCTCATGACCACCACAGCCTCGACCCGCTGGGCTCAGGGAATCCTTCCACCTCAGCCTTCCAAATAACTGGAGCTACAAGCATGTGCCACCATGCCCAGCTAATTTTTTTTATTTTTTATTTTTATTATAGAGGTGAGGTCTCACCAAGTTGCCCAGGCTGGTCTTGAACCGGTGAGCTCAGGCAGTCCTCTCACCTAGGCCTCACAAAGTGCTGGGATTATAGGTGTAAGCCGCTCCAGGCCTCCCATTGCTATTGTGAACTAAAAGGATTTGGGGAAACCTAGAATATTTTGATGTTTAAATTCGAAGTCTTTGTTTCTTTGGTTTGTGATTTGTTAGTGATTCCTGAATCTTTGTTTTTATTTTCAAGCTTACTACATAGTTGAGTTAGATAATACATTTTTTCTGGACGTTTGAACGCTTGTTTTTTAAAATTCTCATAATAATACTTTGTCATTTAGACACACTGTCAGAGGAACCTTGTTGTCAGTGGGTAACCTCTAGCCCAGCTTTTATAGTAAAGTTTTAGAGCTTTTTTAATATTAATTTTTTCTCCTTGATTTCAGGGAATGATTATATTAAATATTAAGAGAACCAACTATCTGGTACATCCTTCCAACAACTTTTTTTTTTAATCCACAGTATCTTGCCCTTCTCCCCATGAGCCTCTGATTGGTAATTCAATTTAGATTTGGTCATTGTTATTATTGCCTGTGCCTGCAGCTGAGACTTCAAAATAGCCCCCTGATGTTTTAGCCTGCAGTAAGCCTCCACAGTATTTGGTAGTGGGAGGGAGGTTAAGATGGCTTCTGTTGATATGTAGCTTTTTTACTGAGACTCCTTTGGGCAAATCATTTTTCAGGCTTAAAGTTTCTTCATGCTTCAGGGTTTCGTTCCCTTTTTAAAATGTGCATATACATGCATGTAACCTTGCTGCACACATCTGTTAGTGTTTAGTTTAATTGAAATAATAAACATGAATCTTGAAATAATAAACATATTACTTAACCAAAGAATGAATGGAGTGGAGAATTTAGCTTATGAAATAATTGGAGATTGGAAAAATCTCTAAGTTAGAAAAAAATAACCATACCAGAAGAATTTGGGGAAATGTAGGTAGCATTTCTCAGTTAACAACAGTAATATAACTATTCAGAACTCAATAAAAAAAAAACAGCTCTGTGTTGCTATACATAGTTGGATGGATGAAACCATTGGAAAGCCACTTTGTAGTCAGGGAATCTGATTTATTGGTACAAAATAGTCTAATGACCAATTAGTTGGATATACAACATATGTAATTTGATTTTTGTCTGCAGATTTTATGCTTATCTTAAAATACTTATCCACTAGGAGTGAGATAGCTCTGTGGATAGAAGTTGGACTAATCTGTTTATGGAACAATAATTTGCTTCAGTGATCTGCTTAAGACAGACAGCACAAAGGCCCGAACACCAGCTATAGCCTGGCCTGTTCATTTCTGTTACTTTGAGTAACAGCTCAGACCGAGCACTTAGCATAGGAAAACAACAGCAAAACTTTCTATCTCTTTCCTGTTAGCCTTTATTTATATATTTATTTATTTTTAATGAAAAAAATACGTATAAAAATTTTTTGCTCATTCTACAGAATGATTCTAGTTTCTGATTGGGAAAGTCTGGGGATTTCAGATATGAAAGATTGAGGGAAGTTGGATACATTTTTAGTAAGTTTCCTTTATAACTAGTAAAGTGATCTCATAGGAGTATTTTGTAGATTACTAACATTTACTGTGAATGAGTTGTTTATGATAACCTTGAACCTTCTAAGAAAGTCACAATTTCATGATGTACTTACAGGCTAAAGACACTGTGTATTTTGTATTGATTTGACGCTATGGTCAAATAAAACAAAAGAGCCTTCTGCCAAAAAGGATGTCTGCTCTTTTAGTGGAGAGGCATTCCCTAACAAAAGCAGGATTTTGGAATTCCCCGGCTGTCACTGGAGACTGCACAGAGTTGGCATAAAGAACTGAAGACTGCTTCACTTGGGAACCTTTCCCTTTTCCTTGCTGACCCCCGGATATTGTGTGATGAGGAACCAAAACAAACAACTGGGGTTTGCTGCATTGTTCTTGCATGGGTTCATTTTTACCTCTCAATTCCTTCATTATCATAAACACCAACAACTCTGGAGTTTTGAAATTGCTTCCTTATAAAGTAATCTTTCCTTGCTGGAGAGTAGACAGAAGGTTTATTGAATAGTCAGACTCTAGGTAAGGCTATTGTGTTTGTTATAGGCACAGTGACCTCAGCACTGAGGAGCCTTGCAGGTCCAGTCCCCCTTGTCTACACCTGGTTTGTTCAGTGTTGTCCTTACCTGAGGGCACAGCTAATATACAGCAACTGGCACCAACACTGGTTAGGCCTTATTTAATCATTCAAGAAAAGATTTCTTGAACATCTATGGGGTGCCAAAAAAATGTATACACCAAAGAAAGCACATACATTTTAAGAGATATTATCTATTACTTTTTGAAGTTGGACTGAGTTATGGTAGCAATGTGTATAGTACAATGTTTACTCAAAAGATGTTGCTAATCAAATGAATGCTAGCGTCACCATGTGTTAGGCGGGACAGTCAAAGAAAATGGCGGAAGCGCAGTTGTTGTTTAAGGAGCACAAGGCCATTTTGAAGAGGTATTTGACTTGACACCCTTGATTTTTCCCTGGGGAGGGACATTAAAGGATGTGACATGCTGTAGAAAACTGGCTACACTGGCGGTACTTTGGGAGGTGGAAATGGCATGCATGGTAATACAGGTGGCCATTTTGGCCAATGTTGCCCAAGCAGTAGTTTGCTGTAATCAGAAGTGTCTGGATGCTGATAGTAACCACTTTGAGCACCTCTTGTAATTGCAGAAGTCACGCGTGACTTGCATTCATCTTTTGTTATTGGTATATATCGAGTATTAGAATGTTAATACAATGTTTTCCTTTCTTAAAATGTAGACATTTTTTGGCACCCTCTGTATAATGTGTCAGACATTGTGTTAGATGAGCTCTCTGACCACTGAAAGCGGGATATGGTAGGCCAGAGTCATCGTGAAACTGGAGACAGTTGCTCAGGTCTACACAGGAAACACTGAGCTCTGTGGAACAAGAGCTCTGTGAAGATCCCAAACAAGGGACTCAGAACTGTGTGGGGCCATGATGAGATGTTTTGGGTACATTCTCATTAGGAGCTTTGGGCACTTATATATTTTAGGATTATTGCCTTCTCTGTTTCCAGAAGTATCCCGCAGAGTAATGTCTCATTGAATTTTCAAAGCATTTTAATAATAATTTTATCTTCATCCTTCGACACTGAAAAAATCAAGTGATTTGTTCATACAACTAGTTGGTGGCAGAACCAGCAAGTGGCTCTGACTAGAATCCAAACGTTTTTCTGGAGCTTCATGGTGTTTGAGAGATTAGCAGTTCAACAAAAGTTTGGTGATCCCTGCTTTATATAAGGAATTGTGATAGGAAGGCACTATAGAGAATACAAATATTGGTAAAACATGGGCCTTGTTCTTAGAGGAACTTCCAGCATAGCATTTAAAAAAAAAAAAGTGATGTACAGGATTAAGTACATGAGTGGTCATCATACAGTTGAAGCTTGGACCTCCCATTGATCCTCACTTCATCTGGTTTGGGATCAGGTACCCTGCAGCCTAGCATTTTAATCTTTGGGAGTAGATAAGTAAGTTAGATAATTTACAAGGCAGAAATTAAAGACCAAGACAAAGGCCCACTTACTAAACTGTCTGTCCCAGGTGATGGGAAGAATTGTTAGTGCCAGTAACAAAAAAAAGCAAGGCAAGAAGCAGGGCCTGCTGAGAGGAAGGCTAATGCCATGTTGAGTCTGAGATGGTGTTGGGACGCTGCCTGATGAGGTTGCAGACAGTTGGAAATACAGGTCAGGGGATTGGGAGAGGGGTCAGGGTTGGAGATAGGGTGACTTGGGACTCCCCCAGTTTTTTAGCATTGGAAGTCCAGCGTTCTGGGAAACTTATCAGTGCCATGCAAACAGAGACAGTTGGTCACTCTGGGTAGAGGTACATGTTTGAAAGTCAGGCAAACAGGAAATAGCTGAAGCCATGGGTCTGGGGGAGCCTTCAGAGAGGAGGGAAAGGGTTCTAACTTTGACTTAAATGTTATATCTACTGTTAAAACTCAGAAACATTGACCATATGAAGTCTAGATTCTACCTCACGTGCACAAGTATACAAACCTCAGTTAAAATAACACTTTACATGAATCTGAGCTATACTTGTTTTGAACCCTATACTTGATTTTATTCTTGAGTCTTAGAAAAAAGTTATCTCTTGGGGTAGCATTTAGGGCAATGGAGTTGATTTTGATAGGCTGGCTGGGGATATCAGTAGAAGTTATCTGAGTGCTCTGACCTTGGTATGTGGAAGTTTGCTGAATGTGTTTATACCTGTTTCAGGAAGCTGAGCGACCTCCATCTGCTGGCTCTAACGGGGCACCTCTTGTCATTGGAAAACACTTTGTTTTCTTTTCTAGTTATGTCATTTCTTTGTCAACCTGGTTTATTAGAATGGGACATTCAATGGACTCGGTGAATAATGTCATTCATTTATTCAACAAATATTTATTGAACTTCCTATTGGGTGCCAGGCCCTGTTCTAGTGGCTGGGAATAGAGAAATGGACAGGACAGAGTGTGTCTCTGATACACAGAAGCTTTTATTATAAAGGAGATAGAGAAAATAATAAGATTAACCATCTGTCAACTGTAGGTATTGTGATTGAGTTTGGTGGTAAGGAAAGTTGCTCTTTCCTCCTAGACCTAAGAACTAGTTCAGCTGAGGCCTGAATGACAAGCAGCAGCAACTTTCTTGGGAAGAGCTTTCCTGGCGATGAGACTGACCAGTGCCAAATCTGGGATGTGTTAAAGAACACACTGGTATAGGATGAAGCGGAATGAGATCGTCCAGATGTGTAGGGCTTTGCGAGCCAGGGGCAGGCGTTTGGATTTTGTGCTCCCTAAAAATCTTTTTGTCATCTGAGAGTCTCCAACCACATGAATATAAAAATAAAAGGTCTTTTGGGAATTACAAACATTAATGGGTATGGCCCTGAGTAAGTAGCTTTAGGTTTATGAACAAATAAAGCACATATGTGTGTGTGGTGGAGTTGCATGACGAGGTGAGGGAACTGATGGGGAAAATGAGAAACTTCATGAATATATAAAATAAGATAAAATTTCTATTCCCAGAAAGTATACTATTCCTCTCTATTCTGCCATTCTCTTCCTCCTGACTCTGTTCCTATCTGTGCTTGAGACCTGAGATCAATTTGTTCAGTATCATAAACAGATGATTTTAAATTAGCGCATGGAATATTTTTGTTACAAGCAGCTAAAAGCTTTGCTTTGCAGAACTTTGGACGGTGTTTTGAGAAAAATGGAATTCCTCATAAGAACATTAATATGGTAGGAGTTTGGGAGTGATTCTTATGTTGTTAGATTATCTTTCCTTCTAATTTCCTGAAAGCCTTGCTTTTTAAATATGTAGATAGGTCCATATTTTCAGTTTCCTCTGATTTCACCTCTATGGGAGAATACAGCTCTTCTGTCTTTGTATTGTGTTTTAGACCAGCATTAATTATTCCCTCTCCCTTGGTTGCCGGTGTGTCATTTACTGTGATAGGTACTGTGCAGAGCTTTAGGGATCTAAAAGTGGATTATTCTGAGTAACCAGTTTGAGTTTGTTATTGTTGAGATTATTGTTTATTACTGTTTTTATTCAGATGATGGTGATGACTGAAGATATGGGACTTGAGTAAATGCATATCATTTACTTTGTATCAAGGTTAGGGACAGATTCTGGTTGTGTCCCAAAAACAAGCTTATTTTTTTCTTGGCATTATTTGAAATTACTTAAATGGTCAGCATATGAAAAATAAGGAAAGAGAAACCAAAAACCATAGTAAAGTCAAAGTTTATTAACAATCAAAAAATAGACAGCTTTTTTAAATTGATAGGTGCTTAATAGATCCTTTTTGACAATGCAATAATGAACTCTTTGCGACACAATTACTTAATTTGAATGGATTTTCACTAGGAGTTGTTCTTAAACCTAACAAAGCGAAAGTTTGTGTTTATGGGGAAGGGAAAAGATTTTCTTCTTTCTTGTGCTAAAAACCTTTAGTGATAGCAGCTTGGTAAGTAAATTATTATTTGGTAAATAAAGATAAGCCTTGCCCTTACTCAGTTGAGATTATGCACAATTCATTTCCTGGCAGTTGGGTCTTAATACTTTTCTGGGAATTTAGCTTCCTGTGTTGGTTTTAAATGTATTTTATATTTTAAGGTGAAAATAGCTGCTTTGTGTTTGCAGGTGAAATAATGTCTTTAGGCCACCAAGAATCATTCAGTTAATGTAAGAAAACAATTTCTTAACAGCAGTAAACTTCCCCAGCTCCCCAAGGGAGTTGGAGTACCTGCAAAACGAATGAGACACAGTTCTCTTCAAATCACTCACAGATGAGTTGTCTCCTGAGCGGATTTTCTATAGGATAGTTTAATTTTCCAGCTAGTTTTCCATTCATATCACCCAGTTTATTAAGAATGACTTCAACCCCTACCCCTGTGGTAGATGTTCATGAATTGAAACCAATCTGAAAGGTATCCCAAATAAAACATGATTTGGACGGTACTATCTTAAAAACAATATACCCTGGTAACGCATTCCAGAGCCACATGAAAACACTTTCTGAATTATGTGCCCTTGGGAATTTTTATTCTACTGTTCTGTTTTTAGGGCATAGCATAGTGCAAAACAACTGCTAGGTACTTAGTAGATCCTTTTTGAAAATGAAATCATGACATTCACTGAAGCAGATAATAGAGAGTATCTTTATCATGAGCCAGATCAAAGCCAAATGTGTAACTGAGCATTCAGGGAATGCTTGAAATAATGCCTTTTTATTAAGCAAGTGCTGTGGTGTCAATTTATATTTTAATTTACTTTCAGCCACTCACTTGCTGTGTAATCTTGGGCAAATTATTTAACTTCTCTCTCCCTTACCTTCTTTCTTTACTCAATTTTTTAAAATAGCGTGAACTGCCGGGTTCGGTGGCTCAACCTGTAATCCCGTGCTTTGGGAGGCTGAAGTGAGTGGATTGCCTGAGCCCTCGGGTTTGAGACCTGCCTGGGCAACTTGGCGAGACCTCATCTCTACAATAAATCAAAAAATTAGCCGGGCGTGGTAGCGCGCGCCTGTAGTTCCAGCTACTTGGAAGGCTGAGGCGGAAGGATCACCAGAGCGACCACTGCACTCCAGTCTGGGTGACAGAGTGAGACTCCAACTCAAAAAAAAAATAGCATTAACTACTTGAGCATGTTGGAGAGTATAGTGAATACTATAATCATTAGTTGTTTAGCCACCTGTAGAATACCTGGAGGTATTCAGGTATTCAGGATGTTAGGTGTGAAAATCCTGAGAGGCATGGACTTACGGTATTTAAGGAACATCAGGTAAGTCATTTTTGAGTGAAGTGGTTGTGAGCAAGGGAACAAGTTGTAGAAGATGAGATCAGAGGGGTAATGGAGACTGTACTGTCTAAGACATTGTGTCCAGACTTTGGCTTTTACTCTGAGTAAATGGGGAGCCATTGGAGGGCTTGTGAACAGAGGAGTGACGTGATCTGGCTCTCTAAAAGGATAGTCTTATTGCTATGTGGAGAATAGATGCTAATAGTGAAAACAGAAAGAACAGCTAACAGGTTACGATATTACTATACTTCAGGAAAGAGATGGTGGTGGCTTGGGAAGTGGTGGAGATAATAAAAAGTGATCTGAATATGTAATTTGAAGGGGTATTGACAGAGTAGATATGGTAGTTGAGAGAAAAGATGACTATAAAGTTTTTGGCTTGAGTTTCTGAAGAGATAGATTTGTTATTAATTTATTAGGATGAGGGAGAGTAGATTTGTGGAAGAAGACTAGGAGTTTAGTTTGTGGTGTCTGGTAGTCACCTCATGGAGACTACTTTGGGTTTACTTAACTTCGCTGAAGTACATTCTTTAGAATTTCTTTTCGTGAGAGTTGCTGGGAGGCCAACGTACTATTTGTGTATTTCAAATTGTCTTTATCTTACCTCCACTTTCAAATGTAGTTTAATGGGGTATAGAATTCTGTTTGGCAGGTATTTCCTTCAATGCTTTTCCTTTTTTGAGTCAGAGTCTCATCTGTCGCTCAGGTGGAGTGCAGTGACATGCTCACAACCGCCACAGCGCCTCAACCTGCTGGGCTCAGACGATCCTTCTGCTTCAGCCTTCCATGTAGCTCGAACTATAGGCATGTACCACCCATGCCCAGCTAATTTTTTTTAAATTTATTGTAGAGATGAGGGCTTGCCATGTTGCCCCAGCTGGTCTCAAACCCCTGAGCTCAGGCAATCCTCTCACCCCCACCTCCCAAAGTGCCAGGATTACAGGCATGAGCCACCGTGCCCTGCCTAATGCTTTTCTTATTGCCAATGAGAAACTTGTCTTTGCTACACTTGATGTTCCTTTGTAGATATCCTATTTTTTTCTTTAAATCACCTGAGGTTTTTAAATTGTTTGGAATGTATCTTTGAATTTGAGGCGTTATGATTTTCTTCAAAAGTGGAGAATTTAAAAATATTATTTCTTTTAAGTATTTTTCTCCCAATAGTCATTCTATTCCTGCTTTCTGTAACTCCTATTATATTTATGTTGAATTCTCTCAAACCATACTGTACACAAACATACACTTATATATACTTTGTACTTTTGTCATTCTGTATGCTATTTTGGATAAATTTCCCAGTAAATTGTCTTCTAAGTCACTAATTCTCTAGAATTTATCTTGCTATATGTATATTTTTTCATTTCTGGTATTTCTAATATCTTTATTTTTATATATGCCTGTTCTTATTTCAGTACAGTCTGTTTTTCTTTTTTCTTTTTTCCTTTTTTTTTTTTGAGTTGGAGTCTTACTCTGTTGCTTAGACTGGAATGCATAGCACGCTCACGGCCACCCCAGCATCAATGTGCTAGGCTCCGATGATCCTCCCACCTTAGCCTTCCAAAGAGATGGAATTACAGGTACATGCTATCACACCTGGCCAATTTTTTTATTTATTGTAGAGATGAGGTCTTGCCAAGTTGCCCAGGCTATTCTCAAACCCGTGGGCTCAGGCAGTCCACTCACCTTGGCCTCTCAAAGTGTTGGGATTATGGGCTTGAGCCACTGTGCCGGCCCAGCCTGTTTTTCATGATTTCTTGCTCTTCTTTTCTCTTTTAAGGGACAGGTCTCACTCTATTGCCCAGGCTGAAACTTGGTGGAGTGCATAGCTTACTGTGGTCTTGACCTCCTGGACTCAAACGATCCTCCTACCTCCTGAGTAGCTGGGACTATAGGCATGTGCCACCTCTCCCAGCTAAATGTTTCTTAAATAGAAGTTATTCCTTCATTTATCTCTTGAGTCTACTAAGCATAGTTATTTTAAGTTCTTTTTCAGGCTGCTTCATAAAAGTTAGTTTTATATGGAGTTATGGTTTAATTACTGATTACTTTCTAGATTGTCTCTTCTTCTTCTTCTTTTTGTTTTGTTTTGTTTTGAGTCAGGGCCTCACTCTGTTGCCCAGGCTGGAGTGCATGATCATGGCTCACTGCAGCCTCAACCTCCTGGGCTCGGGGCAATCCTTCCACCTCAGCCTTCCAAATAGCTGAAACTACAGGCATGGGCCACCATGCCCAGCATGTTTTTTAATTTTTTTTTGTAGAGGTGAGGCCTTACTGTGTTGCCCAGGCTGGTCTCAAAACTCCTGGGCTCAAGTGATTCTCTCGCTTTGACCTCTCAAAGTGCTGGGATTATAGGCGTGAGCCACTGCGTCCAGTCCCAGGTTGTCTTTCTTAATGTAAAACTTATTTCTGTATTTTGAACTTTGGTTTTCTGACTACAGTTGGGAGCCTTTTGTCTTATTTACTTACTCTCTCTGTGCTCATTCCTGTCTGTCAGAGAAACTAGATTAGATACTGGTGCTTTGAGTCTCCCACTCCACAGTGATATAAGGGACATTACAGATAAAATCACTGAATCCGGTTCAGAGGCTTACTGTGTCCATGGCTTTCCTACTGCTACAACCCCTGGGCAGTTCTGGCATTAGTCCTCTTTCAGTCTCTTTTTATGAGAGAAGGACACCGAAATTCCTTTTTATCCATAGGAACTGACTTCTGGGCTACCACTGCTGTTTCCAAATCTATAATCTAGTGGATCTCTGGTATGAGCACACTCATTGCTTTACCTTCCTATTAGTTTTACTCAGATAATTATCTTGTTCTTGAACTCAGCTGGTTTGGGGGTTTCTTTTTTCTTTTTTGAGTCAGAGTCTCACTCTGTCATCCAGGTTGGAGTGCAGTAGCACGCTCATGGCCACCCCAGTCTCCATCTGCTGGGCTTAGGTGATCCTTCCACCGCAACCTTCCAAGTAGTTGGAACCACAATCGTATACCACCATGTCTGGCTAATTTTTTGATTTGTATTAGAGACTAGGTCTCGCCAAAGTTGCCTAGGCTGGTCTTGAACCCCTGGACTCAGGCAGTCTTCTCAACTCTGCCTCCCAAAGTGCTGAGATTACAGTTGTGAGCCACTATACCCGGCCGGTTTTGGGTTTCTATTTGCATATTTGGGGTATTATTAAAGCATATTGCTATGTGTGTTGTCAAAATGGAAACCCAATGATTTCATCTCTGTCACAAATTCAGTTGAAACTCTTTGAAACTTGTAAGGCCAAGTGTGGTGGTTCACGCCTGTAATACTAGCACTTTAGGAGGCTGAGGTGAGAGGATTGCTTGAGCCCAGGAGGTTGAGGCTGTGGTGAGCCATGATCGTGCCACTGCATTCCTGGGCAAGAGTGTAAGACTCCAACTCAAAAAAAACCCTTGCTTTTTTCAAAATAATTTTAGAAATAATTATTAGAAAAAATACTAGAAATATTATTTAGCAGTAATTTTAGAAAGTGACCATTAAACACTTATTAACACATTACAAGAATAAATTCATTTAATCCTCCTAATAACCTTCATTTTATAGAAGAGGAAAATGAGAAAATTGAGACATTTGGTAACTTACCTTGATGATGCAGCTGTTAGGTGACAGAGAATGGATTGTAAACCAGATAACATGGGTCTGTAGTCTGTGCTCCTAACAACTGTGATGCTCTCTCATCTATGAGTTGGGAAAATAATGTTCTCACAGTGTGCTGCAAGGATGATAAGGTGTGAAAAGCCTGGAGTTGTACCTGACCTAGAATAGATATTTAATAAATGTTTGTTTTTCTTTCCTTTGTGGCAGGCAGATATTTTCAGTGTTGTAACTTAAGCAAAATTTTTAAGTAGATTTTGTTTAAAATACAGTGTGCTTTGCTTTAGTAAAAACATTGAGTGATCTGTTATTGGCTGAGGTAGCCAGCCTGGCTGGGAGAGATACAGAGTTGAGAAGGAGGAAAGTCAGAGGAACAGGATCCAGTGGCAAAGGCCAGACTGGAACCCTGACAAGTCAAGAATTCTGCAGAAAAGCTAGTTTGCTCCTGGGGAATTCCAGAGCAGAGCAAGGAGGTTTGGAGTAGAGGGTGGAAGCTGGTGCCTTGAGCATTTCCCGGAGCTCCTGAGGTTCCTGGGTCCTTGGCACTGGGCAGAGACCACACTGTTGCCTGCCGTGACCTTGTAGAACATTCTTCTGGGTGTTGTTTTCAAATTCCCCAAATTAACAAGGAGCATTTGGTCCTTAGTATGCAATACTGAAGGGAATAAACAGCCCTGGTGAACTTTACAGTGACTCCAGCCAAGAATTGGAATCAGGAATTGCCTCTGGGGCCTTGCTTTAGCTCTTTCCCCAGTCACCTCCTTTGTCCTCAATCCCACACGTGTGGGCTTTCCACCATTCTGCCTACACATCCTCCAAAGTCTTGCTTAAATCCCACCTCTTCGTGACACTGTGCTGTGATCCCTGTCTGCTTTATACTTCATAGTTGCTTTAAGTAAATTAGAAACTTAGGAAAGAAAGGTCTTTGGGATGCAGTATTTGGAGGAAGTTTCATTAATTTGAATGAATAACGCTATGTGGAGACATAAACAAATGCTTAGTTGGGAATATGGGGTATGTGTGTTTGTGGCATGTGGGTGTTTGTGTGTCATATGTTAGTGTGGGAATTAGCAAAGAGGACACGCTTACTGGAACAGAAAGTCTTTTTTGGAATTTGGAAAAATTAAGGTTAGATTTAAGTAGGAGACTTGGGTCCAGTCTACAGGACTTTCAAGCTAGGAGATTCTGATCAAGATGGGAGGGGAAACCAGGCTCGGTGGCTCACACCTGTAATCCCAGCATTTTGGGAGGCGGAGGTGAAAGGATTGTCAAAGCTCACGGATTTGAGACCAGCTTGGGCAACATGGAGAAACCTCGTTTCTACAATAAGTAAAAAAAAAAATTGGCCAGGTGTAGTGGCACACGCCTGTAGTTGCAGCTACTTGAAAGGTTGAGACAGAAGGATCGCCTGAGCCCAGCAGACCAAGGCTGTGATGGCCATGAACGTGCCTCTGCACTCCAGCCTTGGTGACAGAATGAGACTCTGACTCAGAAAGAAAAAAAAAAAGATGGGAGAGGAGTTAGATCAAGATCTGGTTAATAGTCAAGAGCCATTGTGAGTTCCTACAAGGAAGGGGATGCATGGTGAGATAGCCCACTCAGATCTGGGGTTCGTTTTTTTTGTTTTGTTTTTTGTTTTTAGAAAGTAGGATTTATAGCCAGGCTCGGTGGCTCAGCCTGTAATCCTACGCCTTGGGAGGCTGAGGTGAGTGGATTGCCTGAGCCCACGGGTTCGAGCAACTGGGCAACTTGGTGAGACCTCATCTCTACAATAAATCAAAAATTAGCCGGACGTGGTAGCGCGCACCTGTAATTCCGTGTAATCGGAAGGCTGAGGCGGAAGGATCGCCGGAGCCCAACAGGTTGAGGCTGCAGTGGCCAGGAGCGGCCACTGCTCTTCAGTCTGGGCGACAGAGTGAGACTCCAACTCAAATAAAATAAAATAAAATAAAATAAATTAAAAAAAAGAAAGTAGGATTTATTGAGAGGACAGAGAAGTCCCACAGTGGGAGGGTACCTGAAAGGGTTACCCCATTGGTTGGTTTTGCTAGAAGCTCTGTGTGCCCACTCCAGGGGTCCAGGAGAGCCTACTAACAGGACTGAGGAAGATTCCAGAACTGGTGTTTAGAATACTTGTGTTTCAGTGCACTTGGTAGGAAATTAAGGAAATAGAAAATACCTCTCATCTTCTACAGTTCCATTTTCCCTTTCGTTTTTTTCTTTTTCTTTTCTTTTCTTTTTTTTTTTTTGAGTTGGAGTCTCACTCTGTCACCCAGGCTGGAGGGCAGAGGGCAGTGGCATGCTTATGGCCACTGCAGCCTCGACCTACCAGGGTCAGGCAATCCTTCCATCTCAGCCTTCCAAGTAACTGGAACTACAGGCACATGCCACCATGCCCAGCCTATTTTTTGATTTATTGTAGAAACGAGGTCTCACCAAGTAGTTGCCCAGGCTGGTCTCAAACCCCTGGGCTCAGGCAGTCTTCTAACCTTGGCCTCCCAAAGTACTAGGATTACAGGCAGGAGCCACCACACCCAGCCAGTTTTTTCTATAGAGTGAATATTTACAGAAGACTTGACTTTGTGCTGCAGCATTAGCTATACACCATTTCTGAATTGCTCATGATCCTGTGGTAGGGAAGAAAATGCAACTATAATGAAATTCATAGTTAATATTAGACTAAGTAGTTTTTGCCTTCTTTACCGCTATGATTCTAACTTTTTCTTGGATTAGATTACAAAAAATGACTTTTCTTTTCCTTGCTCACTCATTGTGGAGTAAATTAACCCAAAGATGCTGTTTTTCTTTTTTGCCAGCAAAGAAGGAAAAAAAGAAGGCAGATGTCATTAGCACTTAAGAAATTGCTCTGAGGAATTTGGATTTCAGGTTTTGAGTGGGCAACTGTGTGAGAATGATAACAAGCCAGCAATGTTAGTGATAAACTAGAGAAATTATTTCATGAACCATAGGCATTTATTTTAATTTTAAAAAAGATATGAAATCCAGTGATTGGGAGGTAACTCCAGTGCTTAAAAATATAAAAGTGTAGGAAGATTATTTTTATTATGAAAAATTTCAAACATAAATGGTTTTATTAGTGTGTATATCACATATATTTAAAAATTTGGAGACTAATACAATAATCGCCTTTACTCCATCATCCAGATTCAATAGCGATCAAAATTTGCCACAATTGCTTCATCTGTCTCCTTTGATCATGGTTTGCTAAAGTATTATAAAGTACATCGCTGATGTACATTACTATGCATCTCAAAATGTGAACACTTTCTTCCATGTCAACAATGCCATAGGCACATTCTTGATGTCATCCAATATCCAGTACATATATATATTTCTTTTATTACCTGACAGTATCTTTTTACATTTGGTTTGTTCAAATCAGTATCTAAACAAGACTCTCATGTTGCATTTAATTTGTTTGAATCTCTTGTAATCTAGTGGTTGAGATTATTGATAGCTGGTTTGGGTGACTGGGGGTGGAAGGGTGGAAGGAGAAGGGGTGAGGTGATGGATTTTAATCCATGCTAAAAGGAAACCTTTAAAATCGCGGAGTCTGTTGGGAGGAAGGAGATGCGCTTGGAGTATTAATATTTATAGCTGAAATAATATTTTTTAGGTTTATGTCAAACTCTTAGATATCTCCTTTAAAGTAGTAGTATTTATGTATGCAGTAAGTCCCCTACATATGAACCTTCAAGTTACGAACTTTAACGATGCATATGTGGATTTCTTTGTGTATTGTTTCTCTTCACCAGGTGTCAATACAGCCTTTTAAATACATACAGTACTATATAGCCAACTGTGTTAGTTGGGTACCTAAACTATCTTTGTTGGACTTACAACAAATGGACTTATGGATGTGCTCTTGGAACTCGTTTATATGTTGGAGACTTCCTGTATTTTATCCTGTGTGAAACATACAGCTAAATTTGAGTTGCTATTTGGAATGTTTAGTCAGAAACTGAAACTGTCTATTTTATATCAAACTGGAATAAAGGAAAACAAATCCCAAGTGTGTTTCTAAGAGATCTAATTCTCACAACAAATTGAATAGCAGTTATCTTTCTGCAGAATGTCTTCCTTAATTGTAAATATAGTATTTTTCCTGTGCACTGTATCTGTTTATTTCTATATATTAAATCCAGACACTGTTCTTCCAAGGTAATTGTGTCTTCCTCCACTGAATTTGCTATTTCTTGAGAAAATGTTACATAATCTAGTAGGACATAAATTTAAAAAAAAAACTTTTTTAAATAAAATCTTAATGGCTGAGCATGGTGGCTCACACCTGTACTCCCAGCACTCTGGGAAATGGAGGCGAGAGGATTGCCAGAGCCCAGGGGTTTGAGACCAGATTGGGCAACTTGGTGAGTCGTCTCTACAGTAAATCAGAAAATTAGCTGAGCATGGTGGCACACGCCTGTAGTTCTGGCTACTTGGAAAGCCGAGGTGGAAGGATCGCCTGAGCCCAGCAGGTCTAGGCTGCAGTATCTGTGAGCGTGCCACTGCACTCCAGCCTGGACGACACAGTAAAATTCTCACTCAAAAAAATATATATATTCTCAAGTACTCTAAAATAACACTTAGTGTAATAGAGCAGAAAGTCGGATGTGATGTTCAGATAACTTTAAAACATTTATGTATGGGCTTGGCGTGGTGGCTCAAGCCTGTAATTTCAACACTTTGGGAGGCCGAGGCGAGAGGATTGCCTAAGCCCAGGGGTTCGAGACGAGCCTGGGCAACTTGGCGAGACTTTGTCTCTACAATAAATCAAAAAATTAGCTGAACGTGGTAGCACACACCTGTAGTCCCAGATACTTGGAAGACTGAAGTAGAAGGATCGCCTGACCCCAGCAGGTTGAGGCTGTGGTGCTTGTGAGCATGCCACTGAATTCCAACCTGGGCGACAGTGTGAGACTCCACCTCAAAAAAAAAAAAAAATGTATGCCTTTTCCCAGATAACTTGTTTTCTTAATTCTCTGTAGCATCTGGTTGAAAATTTTTTTGTGGTAAGCTACATTTTGAGAGAGAAAAAAATGATTACTAAAATAGAGTTTAAAATGTGTTTGCTTTGAGTATGTATCATCCCTATACATATAGAATATAAATTATACTATAAAACTGCATTCTGTTTGTTGAAAATGTTCAGTCTTGTAGTATAAAGCATCTATGAGAACGTGTTCACCCTTCTTCAGAACGTTTGGAGTGTAGATGTAAGCTTACATAGTAAAATTTGTTTTGCAGACCCCAGATACATGCTTTATACACAGTAGTGGAATTTTTTATAACTTCAGATCTTAATAAAGAGGAAAGTGTGCGAAAGGTACAAGTGAGACATTTTTTATTTCCAGCCACCCTTCCCAGTGCAAGAATATTATTATAATCTAACAGTGTGAATATATAGTAGTTTGTACTTTTATCTGTGGTGCCTGATGATTGCAAGTGTTTGCTTCTGTATGCCTTTTAGGTGCCCTAATGTGGATCTGCAAAAGCTGCCAGAACAGTGGTTATGGAGTGTTTTAGAGGAAATTAAAAGCAGTGATCCTTCATCTAAACTCTGTGCTACAAGGCGCAGTGCTGGAATTCCGTTCTATATACAGGTACTTACCCATAGGACCGTAGCTGATTGTTTAGTTGATTTTTGATAATCATGTATTCTAACCCCTCTGACATGTGAGTGAGCATATTGCACAAGGGACATTTCTGTCTTTTCAGTACCATAGCATTTGTGGCTTTGTTTTAATGTGGGGACAGTGTGTTCCTGTGACAGATCTGTTCTTGGAACAAACCCTCTAAGAGGTCAATCTTGTAATATAAACAGAGGGTGATATAGATTCCGCTTGTGTATTAAGTAGGCAGATATCACTGTGGTGCATTCATCGCTTCCTTCCAGGAAGTGCCCCTGTTACCCATTTTTTTTAAGTACCAAAAAAAAAAAAAAAAAAAATAGACTTCCTTTTATTGCAAGACCCTCAATACTCTTTGTAGGCAATTAGTGTTGACAGTTTCTTTTCAGTCTTTCTATAAAATGTCCACCCATAAAATAATCATAATCATAAAAGTAGCTAACATTTATTGGTGGCTGTTTCACATATATTACCTCATTGAATCCTTCTCCAAGCCCTATGAGATAGCTACTGTTATTATCCATGTATTCTAGATGAAAAAACTGGAGGTTAGAAAAGTTAAGTGACTTGCCAAAGGCCACACTAAGAGCTGGGCTAAGGTGAGCCTGAACAGCCTGACTCCTGAGCTTGTGCAGATGAGAGTATGTGAGGGCATGTCTTTCTTCCGAACATAGCTGAAAACATGTTATATGCACTGTTTTCCCTTTGATGTCACTTAACATTTTACCTTAAAGCTCTCTCTATATCAGCACACCTAGATGTTGCTATTGTTGGAAACATATTTGATTTCCATAGCGTACAAATTAAGAGACTTGCCTTTGTGAACCCCCAAAATAAAAACCAATCTTCTCACAATACTAAATCATACCCCATCCTGAGAGGCCTTTCAGTAAGATTAAATCCAGGTATGACATGGTGTAATAAAAGCACTGAAAATAGAGGAATTTTTAGTGCCCCTATGTATTTTTCTTATGGTTCCCTCATATTCCCAAAGTCCCTTTATGCTGTTATGGTGACAGTGCTCACCCATTGCAGAGGTGGTTGACAGAGATCATTGGGCTGGTTCTGCTGGATGAATTTTGGTGACCTTCAAAAATCAGCTCCTATCTAATCTGACCCATTCTGGATCAGTGTGACTCTTTCTCCTGCCTGTAATTCATTCTTCCCTGGTGTGCCCACATTCACTCGTCTGTCTGTGGACAGATGTAAAGGCAGCAGCAGGGTCTCGCTGCATGTTCATGCGATATACTTTTTCTGGCTTTGGTGCCCAACTAGTACTAAATACTGGTCATAGTGCTGGAGCTACCAGAAGGTGCCCTTCACCCCTGGCTTGGCAACAGTGCCACAACTTTGCCCAGCTCTTTGGAGGAAGAAAAGCCAAGGTTCCTGGAAGATATTTCAGTAGTTGCTTGTAGCCTTCTTATTTATTAGTTTAATGAGGACAACTCTGCTAAAAAAGAGAGTCCCCATTTCTCTTACTGTGACTTACCAATAAAATTACATCGTTTGTTCTGGTGGAAACCTTTGCGTAGCATTAGCTATGGAGAAAAACTGCCTATTTAGTTTATGAGTTTACCTTTTGTTTTGACAGGTAAAAAAGTTTTTTTAAATATAGTCATAAATTTTTTTTTGGTATAGTCATTTATAAGAATAATATAAAGGCCAGGCATGGTGGCTCATGCCTGTAATCCCAGCACTTTGGGAGAACAAGGTAAGAGAATTGCCTGAGCCCAGGGGTTCGGGACCAGCCTGGGCAACTTGGTAAGTCTCTACAATAATTCAAGAAAAATTAGCCGGGCATAGTGACACACCCCAGCTACTTGGAAGGCCTGAGGTGGAAAGATCACCTGAGTCCAGCAGGTCGAGACTGTGGTGGCAATGAGCATGCCACTGTACTGCAATGTGGGCGACAGAGTGAGACTCCAACTAAAAAAATAAAAATAAAAATAATATATGTTTCCTCAGCATAAATATATTGTGGCAAAATTTCTTCTAAAACTAACTTTTTTTTTTTTTTGCATGTATGTCTTTATTTTCCTGTTATGGATTATAAATGCTTTGGAAGAAGCTGAGTAGTTGAAACTTTCACTCTTCAGAGTCAGTAGCTACATACATGTGAGGTGTGACAATTAAGTTTGTGATTCATCCTAGAAAAAGTGCTACCAACCTTATTGCTGAATATCACTATGGTCACCTTCGAAGTACTCCTCTTGGGAAGTTATGCACCATTGCAGCACCTAGTCCAATCGTCAAAGCAATTTTGGAACTCTTTTTCTGGAATGGTCATTAGAGCTATCATTGCGAGAATGTCAGAGTTTGAATTAGAGCAACAAACAAACATTAAATTTCTTGTTAAACTTGGCAAGAGTGGAAGTAAATCAGGGACATGTTAGTCCACCTTGATGGGAATAATGCCATGAAGAAAACAGCAGTGTACAAACGGATTAAACATTTTTCTGAGTGGAGAGAAAGTGTCCCTGAAGAAAAGAGGTCAGAATGGTTAGTAATGAGCAGAACTGATGAAAACATTGCAAAAATTCCTTGAATTATGTGTCAGAATCATCGGCTGACTGTGAGAAGCATAGCAGACCAAGTATACATCGAGAAATAAGAAAATCTTAACTGAAAATCTTGGCATGAGAAGGGTGTGTGCAAAAATGGTCCTGAAGGAGCTCTTGCATCACGACAACGCACCAACTCATCCAGCACTGTCTGTGAGGGAATTTGTAGCCAGTAAACAAATAACTGTATTGGAACACCCTCTCTACTCACCTTATCTGGCCCCCAATGACTTTTTTTCTTTACCCAAATATAAAGGAAATATTGAAAGAAAAACATTTGATGACATTCAGAACATCAAGGGTAATATGATGACATTTCTGATGAACATTCCAGGAAAAAAAAAAAAGAGTTCCAAAATTGCTTTGACTGGGTGCTGGCATTGGTGCATAGCTTCCCAAAGGAAGTACTTCGAAGGTCACCAAAGTGACATTCACCAACGAGGTATGTAGCACTTTTTCAAGGAAAAGTGCCCAAACTTGATTGTTAGACCTCATGTCAAAAGTAGATATAGAGGAAGGGTGTCTGAGAATGTGACTGAAGTGATTTTGCTTTAACAGCTTCGTTGAGATATAATTCCCATCCTAGATATTCACCCATTTAAAGTGTACAGTTTAGGCCAGGCGCGATGGCTCAAGCTTGTAATCCCAGCACTTTGGGAGGTGGAGGCCAGAGGATTGCCTGAACCCAGGGGTTCAAGACCCGCCTGGGCAACTTGGCAAGACCTCTTCTTTACAGTAAATCAAAAATTTAGCCAGGTGTGGTTGCGCACGCCTGTAGTTCCAGCTACTTGGAAGGCTGAGGCGGAAGGATTGCTGGAACCCAGCAGGTCGACGCTAGGGTGGCCGTGAGCATGCCACTGCACTCCAGCCTGGGTGACAGAGTGAGACTCCAACTCAAAATAAATAAATTAATTAAATAAAATGTACGATTCATTCATTTTTAGTATATTCACGGAACTGTGTAGCCATACTACAGTCCAGTTTTAGAGCATCAGCCCCCAAAACCTCTATGCACCTTTGAGGTTACTCCCATTTTCTTCTAACCCTGCTACTCCCAGCTCTTGGCAACCACTAATTTACTTTCCATCTCTATAGATTTGCTCATTCTGGGCATTTCCTTTGAATGGGCTGATATAGTATATAATCTTTTGTGCCTGGCTTCTTTCATTTAGCTTAATATTTTCAGGGTTCACCCATGTTGTGCTATGTATTAGTACTTTATTCCTTTTTATGGCCTCTAGTGTTTTGAGATCCCATTTTTATGATTATTGGATATTTGCAAATTTTAGACACAAAGTAAATAAGCAGCTCTTAGGAATTTCAAATATAGGAAGCCTGTGGGGTTTGTAGTCTTTCTTTTTGTCCCATGGGGTTTTAAATACTATGATTTGATTAGTTCTTCAGGGTTAGACTCTTTTGTGAAGAATTAAATAATCGCTCAATCTCCAGGGAGCCTCTAACTCCTTTGAAGAAATTTAATCCAGGTTTTTTGTGTTTTTCAAGTAAAGAGAATTTTTTTTGTTGTTGGATAAATTTGTTATTAAAACTGATTTGCTTATTGTATCTTAGGCCTGTCACCTAATTATGGTCCTTAGTTGTTAATAAGAGCAGTTTCTCAGTTTCTTAGAACTATAAAAAGAGCAAGCAAACTGGAAGTAACCTTAGAGATGCTGTGCTTTCACCTTCACCTAATTTTTTAGGTGAAGAATCTGAGGGATGACCAAGTTAAACCACTTGCCCAAGGCCACATGGCCTAATTAACTTGTCTTGATAACCATATGTTTTTATAAAGGAGATTTTGCATTTTGGGATTGAGTCAGGGAAGCAGCAAGTAAGTATATGTAAAATAAGAGCTCTGGTAGTTTTTGCCTTGTTTCTCCATAGGCACTGTTGGCATCGGAACCAAAGAAAGGCAGAATGGATTTGTTGAAGATAACGATGAAAGAGTTGATCACTTTGGCTGGTCCCACAGATGACTCACAGAGCATAGTCCCCCAGGTAATAATGGAAATATGCAAATCGTGCTAGGAAGGCAGTGGTGTTAAATCTTTGCAGTAGTTATTTTAAAAAGCGTCTGCTATCCGGGCACAGTGGCTCACACTTGTCATCCAAGCACTTTAGGAGGCGGAGGCCAGAGGATTGCCTGAGCCTAGGGTTTTGAGACCAGGCTGGACAACATGGCGAGACCTCTTCTCTGCCGTAAATCAAAAAAATTAGCCGGGTGTGGTGGCACACACCTTTAGTTCCAGTTACTTGAAAAGCTAAGACGGAAGGATCCCCTGAGCCCATCCGGTTGAGGATGAGGTGGTCGTGAGCGTGCCACTGCATGCCAGCCTAGGTGACTCTGACTCAAAACTTAAAAAAATAAAAATAAAGGAAGGAAGCATCTGCTAGAGATAAAGAACTCTTAAAGATGGAGTAGACATTTGAAACTTGTTTGAAGAGGTTTTCTTTTTTCTTTCCTGTCCATAAAATCAACCTTTGTTTTAGTTGATTGTATTAATCAAAGTGGACTATTTTTAGACTCTGATGAATACACCTAACTTATATAAAATACTTTATAATATTACCGCATCTAAAAATGTTAATACTCACTTTAGAATTTCATGCGAGTTTCTTTGAGTTGATAATGCATTTTGTGACTCAGCAGTTGAATCTTTGCTTAAATGTAGTGTCTAACTTGACATAGTCACATATTAATTTTAGCTAATATGTAGTCCCTTATAGTCACTTACCTGCATGTAGATTTTGGAATATTTGCATTATACACAACAGTTCAGCATCCCTAATCTGAAAATCCAAAACCCAAAATGCTCCAATGAGCTTTTCTTTTGAGTGGTCATGTCGTTGCTCAAAAGTTTCGGGTTTGGAGTATTTTGGATTTCAGATTTTCGAATTTGGGATGCTCAATCTGTACTATTTTTATAAGGACAGTTCAAAGTAATGGGGTTTGGTTTTAAAGAGTGTTGGATACTTATTGTCCTACTTTACTTCAAGATGATTAATGGCATTTTTAAGAAACCAGTAAAATTTAAAAACTTTCTTTCTGACTAGACTTCTAGGCTTTAGTTGATAATGTGCTTTCCTTCTTCCCTCCCATGGCTCATTTCTTTATTATTTTGATTTTGTGTCTTTGAAATATGTCCGCATACAGTATTTCAATATGTGTAGGGAATGATGGACATCCTTGAGACCGGTTCCTTTCAGAAATTCTGCTTCATGAGGCAGTTATGTCCATGCGGCCTCTTCCCCATCTCATTCCCCTCTTTGTTCATCGGTCATCACCAGCCAGAGTTAGTGTTATCTTTCCCATGTATTTTTGTTGTTCTCTTATGATGTTCTTTTACATGAATGTTGACATCCACACATTTTATAGTTTGAGTTTTTCCTTTTTTTTTGAGAGAGAGAGGTACAAATGTTCCAGAGTCTTTTATTAGTCACCTGTGGTTCAATATCATACAGCATTAGCAAAAAACAAATGACTGTTTGGAGAGCTTACTGTTGTTTTCTCCTAAAACAGCCTGTTGTCTTCTTGCCTGTCTCTTCCCAGAGATTCTCCCAACTCTGGAGATCTGTAGTGACAGATAAGGACAGCTTTTCTGGTAACCTATGCCTTAGTCTAAAGTGCAGCTCCGTTATTTTCTAAGATTAGTAAACATCAGTTTATTTTCTTTTTTTGAGTCTGTCACCCAGGCTGGCATGCAGTGGCACGCTCATGGCCACCACAGCCTCAACCTGCTGGGCTCAGGTGATCCTTCTGCCTTAACCTTCCCAGTAGCTGGAATTACAGGCACTTGCCACCACGCCCAGCTATTTTTAAAAATTTATTGTAGAGATGAGGTATTGCCAAGTTGCCCAGGCTGCTCTCGAATCCCTGGGCTCAGGCAATCCTCTCATCTCTGCCTCCCAAAGTGCTAGGATAGCAGGTGTGAACCACCGTACCCGGCCAGAAGTTTTAAATTTTAATGAAATAGAATAGCTTTTTCCTTTATGGTTTGTGCATTTGAATCTTATTTAAGAAATTCTCAAACGCCAATGTAAAAAAGATATTTTATATGTATTTTTTAAAATTTTACTTGTCACATTTCTATCTTTACATTACCTGTAATTTGTTTTATGTGTGAAATAGGGAAACAGTTGAATGGCTAGGTAATCCCAGCACTTTGAGAGGCAGAGGTGAAAGAATTGTCTGAGCCCAGGGATTTGAGACCAGCCTGGGCAACATAGCAAGACTTCGTTTTTACAGTAAATCAAAAAATAGCCAGGTGTGGTGGCACGCGCCTGTAGTTCAGCTACTTGCAGGACTGAGGCAGAAGAAACTACTGAGCCCAGCAGATCAAGGCTGTGGTAGCCTTGAGCATACCACTGTACTTCAGCCTGGGCAACATAGTGAGACTGACTCAAAAAAAAAAAAAAAAAGCAAAGCAAAGAAAAAAAATAATTGCATGTTTGCCATGATAGAAGCATTTTTGATAGTCCTTTTCCCTCTTGATTTATAATACTACCTCTGTTATGTGCTGTTTTCATAGATATGCTGTTCTCTTTCTGTGCTCTGTTTTAGTGGTCTGTTAGTCTATCTGTGGGACAAAATTGCTATTTTAATTATTACTATATTTTTGTAATAAGTTATGAAATCTGGTAAAGTGAGCCTCTCTTTTTTTCTTCATAGTGATCTTGGGTATATTTGTCCCATTGCTCTTTCATATAAATCTCAGAATCAGCTTGTTAAGTTCAGTAAACAACCCTTTTGGAATCTTGATTAGGATTTAAATGTATGCATTGATTGGGGGAAAAAATGACCTTTTTGATATTGAATCATCCATGAATGTGTCTTATTTTTCCATTTTTTCAGATCTCCTGTAATGTCATTCACTATTTTACAAAATAATTTTCTATAGCAGTTTCATAGATCTTTTTTGAGATTTACTTCTGTATATCTTTTTTGCATTTATGAATGGTGTTTTAAAAAATTATATTATCTATTGCTGTTGTGTGAGAATACAGTTTATTTTTTGGTTATTGTGCATATGTTCAGCAACCTATTTGAATTGTGGTAATATAATCAATAACTAATCTATACGATTTTGGGATTTTTTTTAAACTGGAGAAAAAGCATATAAATCTTACTAACATGTACAAAGGGAGAACCATACAGTGATTACCCTGGTTTTTTTATTTGTATTTTTATTTTTTGAGTCAAAGTCTCACTCTGTCACCCAGGCTGAAGTGCAGTGGTACACTCATGGCTACTGCAGCCTCGACCTGCTGGGCTGAGGCGATCCTTCCGCCTCAGCCTCCCAAGTATCTGGGTCTACTGGCACGCGCCAGAGCCTGGCTAATTTTTTGATTTATTGTAAAGATGAGTTCTCACCAAGTTGCTCAGGTTGGTCTTGAACCTCTGCACTCAGACAATCCTCTCACCTTGGCCTCCCAAAGTGCTGGGATTACAGACTTGAGCCTCCGCTTCGGGCTTTTAAAGTTATTTCTTATTTTACTCTGCTGTTGGATCCTGTAGTGCAGTTTTATATAGAAATAGAGACAGTAGGCTTCCTCATGTTGTTTCTTATATTTTGCTGTAATTTTTAGTCTGTCCTTCATTTTATTAAGGAAATAGAATTTTTTTTTTTTTGATTTGGAGTCTCGCTCCGTGGCTCAGACTGGAGTGCAGTGACACACTCAAGGCCATTGCAGCCTTGATCTGCTGAGCTCAGGCTATCCTTCTGCCTCAGACTTCCAAGTAGCCAGAACTATAGGCATGTGCTACCACCCCCGGCTAATTTTTTGATATATTGTAGAGAAAAGTTCTCACCAAGTTGCCCAGGCTGATCCTGAACCCCTGAACTCAGGCAAACCTCTTACCTCGGCCTCCCGAAGTGCTGGGATTACAGGCTTGAGCCACCGCGCCTGGCCTAGGAAATTGAATTTTACTGCTTTTCTACATCTTTTGAGATAAATGTGTGTTTTCTTCTAGAATTTGCAAATGTCATGAATTATATTGATTTTTATCATTATTATGTTTTTAGTCAGAGTCTCACTCTGTGGCCCAGACTGTAGTGCAGTGATACTCTCACAGCCACTGCAACCTCAACCTACTGGGCTCAGGTGATCCTTCCACCTCAGCCTTCCAAGTAGCTGGAACTATAGGCACGCGCCACCACACCCAGCTAATTTTTTGATTTATGGTAGAGATGAGGTCTCGCCAAGTTTTCCAGACTGTTCTCAAACCCATGGACTCAGGCAGTCCTCTCACCTCTGCCTTCTAAAGTGCTGAGATTATAGGTATGAGTCACCATGCCTAGCCTTGTATTAATTTTTAAATTTAATACTGTGTCTGCATGCTAAGAATAGATCCATCTTTGGCATGATGAATGCATATTCTCACTGGCTTCATAAGTAAGATTGGCCTGTGGTTTTCCTCCCTCATGGTGTTTCTGTCCTGTTTTTTTAATGTGCATCTTTGAATGGAATTAGTACACAGAGAAGTGTACAAAAGTGTATTGAGTGTATAACTCAATATTAGTATCACAAGTTTAACACACTTGTGTAACTAGCAAGAAATAGAATATTTCTAGCACTGGATGCCCCTCATTCTCTCTTCTGCCCAGCACTCTCTCTTTTAGAGTAGCCCCTAGCCTGACTTATATCACCTTAGTCTTAGTTTTACCTGTTTTTTGAATTTTATATAAATGAAACCATACATTATAAATCATACTTGAAACTTGGCGAGACCTCATCTCTACAATAAATCAGAAAATTAGTTGAGTGTGGTAGCATGTGCCTGTAGTTCTGGCTACTTGGAAGACTGAGGTGGAAGGATTGCCGGAGCCCAGCAGGTCGACTTTGGGGTGCTGTGAGTATGCCACTGTCCAGCCTGAGTGATAGAGTGAGACTCCAACTAAAATAATAATAATAATAATAAAATTAAAATAAAATTGAAAATGAATCATACTTGATATTATTTCTTTTGGTCACATTATGTTTATGATATTCATGTTGTAATTTATTCATTTTCATTATTGTATAATTGTATATAATTTATCCTTTCTACTGTTGATGAACTTTTCTTTTTTTTGAGCCAGAGTCTCACTCTGTCACCCAAACTGGAGTGCAGTGGCCGTTCCCAGCCACCACAGCCTCAACCTGCTAGGCTCTGGCTATCCTTCCGCCTCAGCCTTCCAAGTAGCTGGAACTACAGGTGTGCGCTACCACGCCCGGCTAATTTTTTAAATTTATTGTAGAGATGAGGTCTCGCCAAGTTGCCCAGGCGGGTCTCGAACCTGCGGGCTCAGGCAATCCACTCACCTCAGCCTCCCAAAGCACGGGATTACAGGCTGAGCCGCCGAACCCAGCTGATGAACATTTTCATAGTTTTTAATTTGGGTTTTTTTTTTTTTTTGAGTCAGGGTGTTACTCTTTTGTGTAGGCTGGAGTGCAGTGGCACATTCATGATTCATTGTAGCCTCTGACTCCTGGGCTCAAGTGATCCTTCTGCATCAGCATCCCAAGTAACTGGTACTACAGGTGTATGCTACCAAACCTGGCTAATTTTTTTTAATTCGCTTTTTTGTCGAGACGGGGTCTCATGATGTTGTCCAGGCTGGTCTCAAACTCCTGGGCTCATACAATTCTCTCACCTAGTCTTGGGTTTACAAACATGAACCACTGGGCCTGACCTGTTTTAGGTTATTAAAAATAGAATTTCCAAGAATATTCTTGTACATTTTTAATGGTGAACATACGTGTATATGTCTGTTGATTATATGCCTAGGTAAAGCTAATGGGTATGGATAAGGTTATTTCACTTTGGTAGATACTACCATTTTCCCAAATTTATAGTCCTTACCTTGTTTTGGTAGGCTATACTAGATTCATGAAAAAAATTTGAGAGTCTTCTCTTTATAGTTTGTATAAGATTAGAATTATCTATTTTTTGAATGTTTGCAGCATTTATCTGTAAAATTGTGTCTTTTTTGTTGTTGTGGTTAATTTCTTGAGGTTTTTTTTTTCAGACTATCGATTTTGAAAAAATATAATGGTAATCTCTCTAAATTTTCAATTTCTCGTTGAATTTGTTTTAATAAAGTTTATTTTCTGAGAAATTGTTTTATCTTAATTGTTCAAATTGATTCGGGTAGGATAATTCATAGTATTATCTTTTATTATTTCCTGCTGTATGTGTAGTCACGTTCACTTTAACATTCATAGTATCTCTTATTTGTGCCTTCTCCCTTCTTATCTTGGTTAGTCATGTCAGAGGTTTATTTCTGTTTCAAAGAATCAGCTTTTGGTTTTGTTAATACTTTTTTTTTGGTTTGTATCTTTGCTATTTAAAAAATTTCTGCTCCTTTATTTTTATTTTCTTTCACTATTTTGACTTTATCGTTGTTTTTCTTTTGACTATTTGGACACTTAGGACATTTGTTTTAAGTTCCCCCTAAGCTACATCCTACAAGTCTTGATATGTAGTGTCTTCATTATTGTTCGTCTCTAAACACAAAAATATTATTTTGACTAGTGTTTTTTATGTGTTTTAAGATGTGTCCATTTTGTTTTTCATTTTTAAACGATTTTATTTTATTTTAGATTGAGGGGTACATGTCCATGGTTGTTACTCGGGTATATTATGTAATGGTGGGGATTAGGCTTCTAGTGTAAATGTGTCTATTTAAAAAGTAAAAAAATTTAGCTGGGCATGGTAGCGTGCGTCTGTAGTTCCAGCTACTTGGAAGGCTGAGGCAGAAGGATCGCTTAAGCCCAGCAGGTAGAGGCTGTGGTGGCTGTGAACGTGCCACTGTACTCCAGCCTGGGTGACAAAGAGTGAGACTCCAACTCAAAAAAAAAAAAAAAAAGTAAAATTCTTTCTAATGGAATTCCATGATGATTAGGGCATAATCTGTAAGTTATTTGTTACTTGGTATTTTTTGAGACTTTATTTGTAGCTAGGTTGAGGTTGTTTTATTTTTAAAAAATTTTTTTTGAGTCGGAGTCTCACTCTGTCACCTGGAGTACAGTGGCCCGATCATGCCACACTGCAGCCACATTTAAAAAAACAGATGTTCATGTGAACTTGAAAAAACTGTGTTGTCTCTATTTTATAGGTGCAGAATTCTATATATGTCTATTGGATCAAGCTTTATTGGTGGATTGTTCAAATTTTACTAATTTTTGCAAATTTGTTTATCCACTATTGAGTGTGTTTTATTAAATCTGTGATTTCATTTGTGGATTGTCTATTTCTTCTTGTAATTTCGAAACTTTTACTGTTGAGGTTGTACTGTTAGATATGTAGAGATTTAGTATTAAGATGGTTTTCAGCCCCAATGAATTTTGAACTTTTTGTTTTAGGTTCATGCTTTAAATATCCTGAGAGCCTTGTTCAGAGATACGCGTTTGGGAGAAAATATTATTCCTTATGTTGCTGATGGAGCTAAGGCTGCAATTCTGGGTTTTACGTCACCAGTCTGGGCAGTAAGTGCTCTTGCCATTTATTTTCTTTGACTTAATTATGCTTCTGAGTAGGTCTTAGTAAACTGACCTTTCACTGGATGATAAAAAATATAAACTGCTGCCGGGCTTGGTGACTCAGCCTGTAATCCCAGTGCTTTGGGAGGCTGAGGTGAGTGGATTGCTTGAACCCGCGGGTTCGAGACCCTCCTGGGCAACTTGGCGAGACCTCATCTCTACAATAAAATAAAATAAAAAATTAGCCAGGTGTGGTACCGCACACCTGTAGTTCCAGCTACTTGGAAGGCTGAGGTGGAAGGATCGTTGGAGCCCAGCAGATCGAGGCTGCGGTAGCTGGGAGCATGCCACTGCACTCCAGTCTGGGTGATAGAGTGAGACTCCAACTCAAAAAAAAAAAAAAAAAAAATATATATATGTAATATATATATATATATATATATATATATGTATATGTATATATACACACACACTGCATTTTTATCAGGGAGTTTCTCTAAGGAATAAATTCTGGATCAAGCTACATTTGACCATTGATATTTTTTGCTTCCTTTTGATCTCATTTGCTTTCTTACTTTAGTGATTGCTTTAGTGTTTACAGCATATATCTTTAACTTATTACAGTCTGCCCTCAAATGATATTACACCACATCCCTTAAACGGATGAGAACTTAACAATAGTACTTCTGTTTTTCTCCTCCTAATCTTTGCTGTCATTTGTTACACATTTTATTTTTCTGTATGTTGTAAGCCCATGATAACATTATTATTATTTTGACTTTAAATAGTCAATTATCTTCTTTTTAATTTCCCACTTTAGCCATTTTTTTTTTTTTTGAGTTGGAGTCTCACTCCGTCGCCCAGACTGGAGTGTAGTGGCCGCTGCCGGCCACCGCAACCTCGACCTGCTGGGCTCCAGCGATCCTTCTACCTCAGCCTTCCAAGTAGCCGGAATTACAGGCATGTACTACCACGCCTGGCTGATTTTTTGATTTATTGTAGAGATGAGGTCTCGCTGCCCAGGCGGGTCTCGAACACGTGGGCTCAGGCAATCTACTCACCTCAGCCTCCCAAAGGCGCGGGATTACAGGCTGAGCCACTGAGCCTGGCTCACTTTAGCCATTTTTAAGTGTACACAATGCTATGGCATTAAGTGCATTCACAACAACTTCATCACCGCTGTGCATTTTCAGAACTTTTCATCATCCCTGGCAGAACCTCTGTACTCATTAAATACTCTCCTCCCCCATCCCCTGGTAACTGTAACCTCTCTCCTACTTGCTATCTTTGTGGATTTGCCTGGCATAACACTTCATATAAGTGGGATTATGTAATACTTGTCCTTTGCTATTGCTTGTTTCATGTAGTGTATATCTTTAAGATTCATCAATGTTGTAACATGTATTAGAACTTCATTCCTTTTTTTTAAACTTCATTCCTTTTTAAGGCTAAATAATATTCCATTGTATGTACATACCACATTTTCTTTATTCATTCTTCTGTTCATGAATATATTGACTGTTTCTACTTTTTGGCTATTGTGAATAATGCTGCAGTGAATATTGGTATACAAAATCCCTGCTTTCAATTCTTTTGGGTATATCATTTGGTAATTCTATGTTTAATATTTTGAGGAGCCAACAAACTTTTCCTCAGCAGCAGGACCATTCTACACTCCCATCAGCATTTTCTTTACATTTTTTTGAGTAACACTTGTTCTGTAGTTTTTTATAATAACCATACTAATGGGTGTGAAGAGCTATCTCATTCTGGTTTTGTTTCGTATTTCCCTATTGATTGGTGCTATTGATCTGGAAGCAGAGCAACTCTTAGTATCTTAATGTGTCTGTCTTTTTGAGTGCTGTGGAGTCTGGGTATTAAGTGTATTGAGTTAGCACTACAGATATTCTGTATCAAAAGTTTAAAAAACAAACACAAGACATTAAACTAGAGGAGGTTAAATGCTGTCACATTTTCTCTTGCAATAGGATCACTGTCCATAAGTCTTTTGATTCAAAACTTTAAAGATAGTGGGCAATATCCAGTACAGTTGTTGGATTTAAGAAAGCTAACTTTAGGGCCAGTGTGGTGCCTCACGCCTGTATTCCCAGCACTTTGGGAGTCCGAGGTGAGAGGATTGCGTGAGCCCACGAGTTCAGGACCAGCCTGGGCAGCTTGGTGAGACCTCATCTCTACATTAAATCAAGAAAAATTAGCTGGGCATGATGGCACATGCCTGTAGTTCCAGCTACTTGGAAGGCTGAGGAGGAAGGATCGCCTAAGCCCAACAGATGGAGGCTGCGGTGACTGTGAGCGTGCCACTGCACTTCTGCCTGGCAGAAAGTGAGATTCCGACTCTAAAAAAAAAAAAAAAGGTAAACTTTCATGTGTTTTTTCCTGATTCCTGGGAGAAGCACAATAGTCTTATTTTCCTATGTCTTTGTATCTTCTAAAATAAGGAGAATTACCTCTGGTTTGTAGGTACTTGAAATGTAGCTTATAATTAAAAACCCGGCAAAGAGAAAGGAGAATAGAAGCTAGATCTTAGCACATTACCTGCAGGGTGGGGTATTTACTAGAAAGACAGGCTTTCCGGTGAGCTGCACAAACCATTTCATACCTGTCTGGTAAGCCTCTAACTGAGAGTCACTAGATTGCGGAGGCACAGACTACAGTATAAAGAGGGTTGTGCCTTTCAAGGTTGCCAACCATTGCCTGGAAGACTGTGCATCTTCCCGTAAGAGATACACACTTCTGGAATTCTGTCTAGGAGCATTGCGTAACTGCTCCTGAGGACACAGTGCTTACCTTTTGCCTTTACAGGAAGTAACACCTGTTTACCATCAGCGGTCAGAGAGGCAGGAATCAGGAAGACTAGAGGTCATAAAAGTGATTGTCTTCTTCAAATGTTAATTACAGATGAACCAACAAGAAATACTTGTTGTGAAAGGGCTTTCAGAGAGTGAAACCCAGTGATTCTTCAAACTGTTTAGCAAAACTGAAAGTATCAGAAATGTGTAATTCATTTTTCTGAAGAGCATATTTTGAGACCCTAAACAGTGTAACACATGTGCACTGCAGACTTTACACATTTTGAAAATAAAGGAAAGCATAATAAGAGCAGTAAAAATCATCCGTTAAATCAATATACAGATATAATTATTATTAACATTCTGATGCATTTTCTTTTTTATATGTGAATAGAACAATATGCACACATTCACAAAAGGCTGCACAAATATATATAAATGCTTATATTTTATTCCAAATTTTATAATAATTTTATTTCTTGGGATCATCTTTTAAACACTAGTTATAAAGAAATCTTTTGTTTCACTATTCAGTATTTGCTTTACTAGAGAAAAAATAGCTGTGTTGATCAGTACTGTTACTTTAATATATTAATAGTTATGTTTTCTTCCTTATATAAGACTAATCTAAGATGGACCAAAATTATAAATCAACCTAATCAATGGATTTGAAGAAATCTTCATTTTACAGAGACCATTTAACACTTTGTTGAAGTGATTTAAAGGGTAGTTCTTCCTTCGTGTGTGTAAAATATGATTTGATTTACAGAAATTTGATTTGTACACATCCTCTCAGGAATATATTTTTGCCTAAAGCTGGCTACACTGTACTTCTGACTTAATTGTTTTTCCTGATAAGTTAGAGAGGAAAGCCACACGTGTAAAATGAACTTAATTTGTAGTGAAGGAACATTTTTCAGAAAGCGTTCATGTATATTTTAAATTTGTTTTTACAGAGTCCTCAGTCTTTTGTATTAAGACCATACAGATCTCTCAATCTCTGCCACCTAGTAAGCATTTTTAAAATACAGAGAAAATGTATTGTGTAAGCATGTTAGTCATTAGGCATACTTAGTGTATTGTAGTTGATATATTAAGCACTAGCAATATGAGGATACTTAAGACATTATTATGGCTGTCTTATTGAGTATTTCTCATGTACCTGGGATCAATTACATTGTATTGATCTTTGTAGATTCTGTTATCCACATAGGTTCTGTTATAATCCTCATTTTATAAATAAGGAAAGCAAGGTTGGACCGGGTTCAGTGACTCACACCTGTAATCCCAGCATTTTGGGAGGTGGAGGTGAGAGGATTGCCTGAGCCCAAGGGTTCAAGATCAGACTAGGCAACTTAGCAAGACCTCATCTCTATAGTAAATTTTTAAAAAAGTTAGCTAGACATGGTGGCGGATGCCTGTAGTTGCAATTACTTGAAAGGCTGAGACTAGCAGGTCAAGGCTGCGGTGGCTGTGAGTTGAGTGCCACTGCACTCCAGCTTGGACAACAGAGTGAGACTCTGACTCAAAGAAAAAGAAAACAAGGCTCAGAGAAGTGAACTGACTTTGCCTAAGGACAGATAGCTATTATCTGTGTAACTCTGGAATCCCTGCTATTGTAGAGGAAAGTTTAGGGTGTTAGAGGAATACAGAAAGATGTATTTTATCTGTCTTGTATGTTTTGGTTCTATTTTCTTAGAAAACAGAGCTGGAGGTGAAGCCTGGGTCCTAAGGTTTTATTGAGTGGTACAAACTCAAAGCAGGAAGAACGAAAGAAAAAGAGAGGTGAGGCAAAGAAAGAGGAAAGATATTACCAAGTGGGCCTTAACATTACTGGAAAACTAAGTCAATTGTCTTGCACATGGAACATCTTCTAGCTAGACCGTGTGAAACTACACCCCTCTTAGAGTAGTCTGGTCTGCTGTCTCTTACTGATCAGTGTCCCTTGGGGCATTACTACAATTTAGGCAGGTATTGGCACAATCCTTGGGCTGCTGCTAGGGAAGCATGGCCCAGTGCCCTGTGATACAGCATCTCATCTGAGTCTGGAAATGACTGGAGGGTATAGGCGGGGTTTAAAACAATGACTCCCGCTGCTGTTGAAAGTCCCTGCTTGAGAGGTTTACAGCAGGGGACTGATGGAGTCTGAGAGATGCTGGTCCAGTGGAGACTGATTGTAAGGTGGTGGGTGGGAGGGGGAAAGACCAATCAGGAAGTTATTGTAGTAGATCTGTCAAAAGATGATGGTGGCTTGGAATAGAGACTATCAGTAAAGGTGATGAGAAGGGACCATCTTTGACATATATTTTGAAGAGGAAACCAGTTTAGTTAAAAAATTAGGTAGCAGAAGTAACTTATACAGAGGAAATATATGGGTTCCATATATATATATATATATATATAACTTGAGAATTTTCTGGGCATTTTTTGTTTAAACACATCATTCATCACTCTGTTATGTTCAGGGACTGTGGGCACCTACTCTGCTTTCCCTGTGTCCTCCCTGCAGGACAGGCAGCTCTCAGCCTTGGTCCTTTATCTTGTCTTTATCTTGCTTCCCCCAGGCCAGCTCTGGTTCACAGCATGCAGGGGGTTTCAGAGGAAAGTAGGCAAAAGGCCCTTTCCAATCTGCTCAGGAGCATGCCACATGTGCTGTGTGACTCTCTGGGCACCAGTGGTACCAGGCTGAAGGCTGTGTAGTACTGCCTCTTCCCTGTGCCATGTGCCTTGGCATGGAGCTTCATTCGCCTCAAGGCTGGAAGAGGTACTTCCCCCCCCAATTCACTCAGAGGTGCTGGGTGGGCTCCTGGAAGCCCCACCTCTTCTTTTGTCTCCTCTTAGAGAAGTGTCTTGCTACCTGAGAAAGGGTCAGCATGGCTGACCCTCCCCTTAGTCATAGGCCCAGAATCCCAGCACAGCTTTCCAGGATTACAGACAAAGGACTTGCGACCTAAGGTTTTAAGTGTCTCTCTGAAGGTCACATGGCTAAGAAGTGATGGAAGGCACATTAGAAACCAAATCTCAATTTTTTCAGAAAATATTTTTTTCTGCTATAAACTCACGCCATGTACATGAAACAAAATATTTGAAAGTCATTTTTGGATCCCATGCTGAAGAAGTTGACTCCTATCAAGGATAAAGGTGTGTGGTTTGTCAATGTCCATACTACATAGTGACTGCATGTAGTAGACTGTCTGTTCATACTTCCTGAATATTTGTCAAGGGAGCGTGTATGTTATATAAGAAAAGCCACACTCTGTATGTGAGAAAGCCACACTTCATATGTAGGAAAAATATGCACATATGAGCACACAGCTTTGAGTAAGCTAATTTTTTTCTTTTTTTTTTTCTTTTTTTGAGTTGGAGTCTCACTCTGTCACCCAGACTGGAGTGCAGTGGCACACTACCCGCCACCGCAGCCTCAACCTGCTTGCCTCCAATGATCCTTCTGCCTCAGCCTTCCAAGTAGCTGGAACTACAGGTACACGCTACCACGCCCAGCTAAGCTAATTTTCTTTTTATTACCTAATTTTTTTGATGGTTCCTAGAACACTTACCTAGCAGGGGACGCCTGTACTACAAGGGTCCCCCCTCATATGAATATATCTAAACATAGCAAAAGTGCTGTAAGGCCGGGCACAGTGACTCACACCTATAATCCCAGCACTTTGAGAGGCTGAGGCGAGAGGATTGCCTGAGCCCACAGGTTCGAGACCAGCCTAGGCAACTTGGTGAGACCTCATGTCTACAATAAGTCAATAAATTAGCGGGCATGGTGGTGCGTGTCTGTAGTTCCAGCTACTTGGAAGACTGAGGTGGAAGGATCACCTGAGCCCAGCAGGTCAAGGCTGTGGTGACTCTGAGTGTGCCACTGCACTCTAGCCTGGGTGACAGAGTGAGACTCTGACTCAAAAAAAAAAAAAGAAAAAAAGTGCAGCAAAATACTGTGTTAACATCTTATGGGACCACCACTAAATAGGCAGTTAGTTGTTGACTATCATTATGTGGCTCATGGCTCCATTGGATATCCATTCTCATTTCTCTAACTTTCAACTTGACTGCCACAGTCTTTTCTGTCTTTGTTCTTTTTTATTGCATTCTCCTTCATCCATCCCTCCCAAAAGGGACACATTTTTATTGCTATTATTACTGTAAATTTTTCCAAATACATTAGCCCTGTTAATGACTCCCATTAAGATCTGTTCTCAGCTGGGCATTGTGGCTCATGCCTGTAATCTTTAGGATTACACTTTGGGAGGCTGAGAAAGAAGAATTGCTTGAGGCTAGGAATTCAAGACCCCATTTCAGTTTAACAAACAAACAAAAAGTAGCTGCTATCAGTTATTCATATTAGCATTTGTTATCAGTGGTTTAGGAGTTGATAATACAGTTTGTGAGTCACAACCTCTTTTTAAATTTTCTATCTGCTTCAGTTTCCTCCTTGTTAGCTTTATTGTAGACAAGGACAGAAAATATGGAGAAATACTGAAAAATAAAAAGCAGTACATGCAGCAGATGTCCTTGAACCATTCATTCTTTCACAAAGAAATGTAGGGAACACTCTTCTGTTTTAAGTAACACGTAGCTTTTCATGATCGTTATTTTACTCTACTCTTACAATAACTCTTTTAAAAATATATGTCTTCTACAGTTCTAAAACAGAGTACGTATTTTTCAACATGAGATTCAATTATAGTAGTCCCCCCTTATTCAAGGAGGATACATTTCAAGACCCACAGTGAATGCCTGAAACCATGGACAGTAACAGATTTTTCTACGCATACATACCTGTGGTAAAGTTGAAATGATAAATTAGGCACTGTATGAGATTAACAACAACAATAATAAGTAGAACAATTATAACAATATACTATATAAGGTTATGTGACTATGGTCTCTCCAAATATATTATTGTACTGTGCCATGGTTAACTGAAACCACAGAAAGCATAACTGCAAATAAAGGGGGGGTGCTACTGTAGTGGAATATACCATGTGAGTAGACTAGAGGACAAAAACCACATGCACGTACCATGCAGGAAACATTTGAAAATCCATATGATTGTATTGTAAGATGAGGTACTCAACTAGCAGAGGGGACATCTCAACCCGATGAAGGCTCAGGAAATCCAACCAACCTCAGCCTCCCAAAATAGGAACAAGACAAGCTTATCCACTCTCACCACTTCTATTCAGCATTATACTGGAAGTTATATAAGAAATAAAAGTCATGCAGATTGGAAAAGAAGATGCAAAACTATATTTTCTAAAAACATGATCTTATATAGAGAAAATCCTAAGGAATACACACACACACACACACACACACACACACACACAGAGTTGATACACAAGTTCAGCAAAGTTACAGGACATAAGACCAATATACAAAAATCAACTGTATACTAGAAATGGACGGGAGCCATAACAACCGGGCTTGGTGGCTCAGCCTGTAATCCCAGCACTTTAGGAGGCTGAGGCTAGTGGATTGCCCAAGCCTGTGGGTTGGAGACCCACCCGGGCAACTTGGCGAGACCTTGTCTCTACAATAAATAAATAAATAAATAATTAGCTGGACGTGGTAGCGCATACCTGTAGTTCTGGCTACTTGGATGGCTGAGGTAGAAGGCTCGCCAGAGCCCAGCAGGTCAAGGCTGCAGTGGCAGGGAGCATGCCACCGCACTCCAGTCTGGGCAATAGAGTGAGACTCCAACTCAAAAAAAAAAAAAAAAAACCATAACAGTTTTGAAAAAAGTAGAACAAAGTGGGAGGACTAGCAGGTCTCAATTTTGAAACTTACTACAAAGCAACAATAAGCAGCTTGTAGTACTGACATAAGGATAGGCATATAAGTACGTGGAATAGGATTGATTGTATAGAAATAAGCCCCACATTTAATAAACAATGATGCCAGTACATTCAGTGAAGAAAGAATAGTCCTCAGCAAATGGTACTGGATATCCACATGTAAAAGTGCATTCAGTTTCTATCTCATACCATATTCAGATAACTCAAATGTCTTAAACACCTAAATGTAAGAGCTAAAACTATAAAACTTTTAGGAGAGCACATAAATTTAAATCTTTGTACCTTGGATTAGGTAATAGTTTCTTAGGTAGGATACTAAGATACAAGCAACGAAAGAAGAAAAATAGACAGTTTAGACTAAAATTGGATAAAATAGATAAGTGAGAGCAAAATTAAAAATGTGTTTCAAAGGATTTCATCAAGAAAGTGTAAAACAACCCACAAAATGGGAGAAAATATTTGTAAATCATATATCTGATAAGAGTCTAGTATCCAGAATATAAGGAACTATTACAACTCAATAATAAAAGGACTACCCAACTTAAAAATGATCAAAGAATTTGAATATATTCTCCAAAAAGATATACAAATGGCCATTAAGCACACAAAAAAGATACTTAATATCATTAGTCATTAAGGAAATGCAATGATGAGATACCATTTGATGGCCTCAAAATAAAAAAGATGGGCAATAACTAATATACTGGAGAGGATGTGGAGAAATTGGAATCTTTATACATTACTGGTGAGAATATAATATGGTACCACCACTTTGGCAGTTCCTCTAAAGGTTAAACACACAGTTACTGTATGACTTCGTGATACAACTTCTAGGTATTTACCCAAGAGGAATGAAGACATGTTCATACAAAAACTTGTGCATGAATGTGTTTAGCATCATTATTCATAATAGCCAAAAATGGAAACAACTCCATCAAATGGTGGAATAGATTTTTTAAAATATGGTATATCCTTATAATGGGATATTATTCAGCCATACAAAAGAATGACATATTGATACAGATTACGGCATGGGCAAACTTTGAGAACATCACGCTAGGTGAAAGAAGCCAGACATAAAAGGCCACATATTGCATGATCCCATGTATATGAGATGCCCAGAATAGGCAAGTTTACACAGACAGAAAGTAGATTAGTGCTTTCCTACTTCAGAAGAATGGGGAATGATGACTAATGTCTGCAAGGTTTCATTTTGGGGTAATGAAAATATTGTGGAATTCAGCTAGTAGTGATAGTTTCCCATTTTGTGAATATAGTGAAAACCACTGAATAGCATATGTTAAAATGTTGAATTTTATGTTACATGAATTACACTTTAATGAAAGGAAAAATAACTTTAACAATGATTTTTAGAGGCAACGTCTCAGGTCTCCTCCCACTCTGGGAGCTTTTCTGTCCTCTCAATAAATCATGCTTTAAAAAAAAACATGATTTTTATAAAATAGTCTTGTAATCACTTTTGAAGATTGCTATGGTATGAACTCATTATTCTGAAGATTTATATGGAAATAATTCTTACTAACCGATTAATGGAATAACCAAATAGCTGATGAAGGCAAGCTTTTTAAAAAGTCATTTTTTAAAAAATATAAGTAATTAATACAGAGGGCCTGATAGAGTATTATGATTTTGCTATATCTACTGAAAAAGGTAGTGATTATCATTGGTTGTTAATCAGGGCACTTTATAATGCATGTCTTAATCCTTTGGGGCTGCTATAACAAAATGCCACAAACTGAGTGACTTATAAGCAATAGAAATTTATTTTGCCCAACTCTGGAGACTGTGAAGCCCAAGAACAAGGTGCCAGCAGACTTGGTGTCTGGTAAGGGCCCATCTTCTGGTTTGTAGAGGGTGCCTTCTTGCTGCATTTTTGCCTGATAGAAGGGGTGAGGAGTCTTTCTTGGGCCTCTTGGATATAGGCACTAATTCATTAATGAGGACTCTGCTTTCCTGACCTAATCACATCCTAAAACCCTTACCTCCTAATAGGTTAGGATTTCAACATATGAATGTTGAGACACAAACATTCAGATCATATCAGGATGGGCCAGGTTGGTAGTATTGGAACCCACTGATCCATCTTAATGTCACTAGAAGACATTATGTGTCTTCTGCCTCCAACCTATTTACTCAAATACAAGAGTTTTATTTCTGGGGGGTGCCCATTCCCTTTGCAAAACAGTCCTCTACTGTTTTGAATAAGGTGTGCATTTCTCAACATCTTCAGGTATTCCTGTTTTAACTTTGCTGCATCTGGCAGTCTTTATCAGAAAGTGTGGTTTAGGACAAGATGGAGTATGTGTTTCTGTTTTTCTTTTTGTGTGATTTCTGTGAGGAGGCAGGGTCCCAGATGTCTTTACCAGGTCATCTCAGACCTAAGAGTCTTTGGAAACTTTTTTTTTTTTTTTTTTGAGTTGGAGTCTCACTCTGTCGCCCAGACTGGAGTGCAGTGGCAGCTCCCAGCCACTGCAGCCTTGGCCTGCTGGGCTCCGGCGATCCTTCTGCCTCATCCTTCCAAGTAGCTGGAACTACAGGCGTGCGCTACCATGCCCAGCTAATTTTTTGAATTATTGTAGAGATAAGGTCTCTCCAAGTTGCCCAGGTGGGTTTCGAACCCGCGGGCTCAGGCATTCACTCACCTCAGCCTCCCAAAGCACGGGATTACAGGCTGATCCACTGAGCCTGGCTGGAAACTATTTTTATAGGTCAGGTGAGAGATGATCAAGACCTGAGCTAGGGCACAGGCGATACCGATAGAATAATAGGATGGCTTGATTTGTTGTTTGGGAATGTTAAGTAGCACGCATATAGTTCCATTAATGCTTGGTGGCTGTTGAACTAATGTAAGCGGATCTGTCCAGGTTTAGGGTTTCGTTGCAGTCGGAGTATGAAGTCTGCCAGTCAGTCTGTCAAGTTCACCTCCAGGGCTATAATGAATGAACAGAGTCAGTCTGGGCTTCTAGAGGAGAGGTTGCAAACTGGTAGCCAATAGGACAGACTAGCCCACCGCTGTTTTATTTGGCCTTCGTGATATTTTGTGGAGTTCTTTAATTTGTTGCCAGTGTTTCAAAATAGTGAGATTTCGCATAAAAATCAGGTTTTTTGGCATCTCTTGAAAAAGCAGATCTGGCGACACTGGGCTTCTATTTCCTCATGGCAGCCGCTCAGCTGACACTGAATAGTGACTGCGGTAGGCACAGTCCACAGCTGCCTCTGTCACTCACTGTTCCTTGTGGGCATTTGGGTTTGTGACCCTTATACAGTGCTTTCAGGAAGCACTAAATCTTACATGTTTTCTAAATCTTATATTACTACTTTTTTTTTTTGAGTTGGAGTCTCACTCTGTCTCCCAGGCAAGAGTGCAGTAGCACACTCATGGCCACTGCAGCCTCGACCTGCTGGGCTCAGATGATCCTTCCACCTCATCTTCCAAGTAGTTGGAACCATAGGCATGCGCCACCAAGCCCAGCTAATTTTTTGATATATTGTAGAGACGAGGTCTCGCCATGTTGCCCTGGCTGGTCCTGAACCTGTGGGCTCAAGCAATCCTCTTGCCTTTGCCTCTGCCTCCCAAAGTGCTGGGATTATAGGCATGAGCCACCATGCCTGGCTACATTGCTACTTTTAATGACCATTCTACCTGTATGGCTATTGAACATACCGTATGGTTATGGTTATGATACTAATTAGAATATAAAGTTTTTGACAGCAGTAAGTGTGTGCCCTCTGTTTCTGGATATTCTCCATGGTGCTGGTATAGAGCCTTACAGATGAGAGGGAAGTCAGTACATACTTACACATCTCTGCTGTGGTTTGGCAAAGTAGTTGAGAAAGCCCAAAAATGCCAGCACAGTCGAGTCATTTTTTATGAAATTTTGAAAAGATATACTCTATTATTATCATCTTGGAGAAAGGATTCATCTTTATTTGTGACAACTCTTGCCTCTCTTATTTTTATTAATCAGTTATCTCAAAATTTAGGGAAACTTACTTGATTAGTTTATTGGCATTGTGAGGTGATGAACATTTTGGATACTAACTGTATCCATAGTAATTTCATTGATATTTTTGAAGTTAGGGTTCTTCTTTTTTCCAAATATATATTTTATTGTATTCTTTTTTTTTTTTTTTTTTGAATTGGAGTCTCACTCTGTCGCCTACACAGTGGCACACTCACTGCCACCCCAGCATCGACCTGCTGAGCTCCGGCAATCCTTCCACCTCTGCCTTCCAAGTAGCCAGAACTATAGGCGCGCGCTGCCACGCCTGGCCAATTTATTTTTTATCATAGAGATGAAGTATCGCCAAGTCGGGGACAGGTCTTGAGTCCGCAGGCTCAAGCAATCCACTTGCCTCAGTCTCCCAAAGTGCTGGGATTACAGGCTGAACCACTGAGCCCGGCTCTGCTTGTTTTGCTTTGTTTTTTTTTGAAGAGATGGGATCATGCTCTGTCACCCATCCAGACTAGAGAGCAGTGGCATGATCATAGCTCAATGCAGCCTCAAATACCTGGGCTTAAGCAATCCTCCACCTCAGCTTCTTGAGTAGCTGGAACTACAGGTACATGCCACCATACCCAGCTAATTATTTTATTTTATTTTATTTTTAAAGACGGGGTGGGGATGTCTTGCTACGTTGTCCTGGCTGTTCTCAAACTCCTGACCTCAAGTGATCCTTCCTCCAGTCTCCCAAATAACTGGGATTACAGGTGCAAGTTACTGTGCCCAGCTCTTTGAAGTTAGGTTTTATAAGTATTTACTCATGGGTAAATGATTACAGAAAATAAGTGGAAAAAGCGGGGATATTCATTGTCTGGAAGGTTATAGAAAAATGAGTTTTTTAAGAAAAGCAGTGTTATTTGATGATACGAGTGCAAAGACATAATAAAAACAATTGATGGTAATGTTAGAAATATAGGAAAAGCCTGTGTTGCATTGTAGAGTTCAGTTTAAGGGGAAGTCACTGAGTCAGTTGCTATAAAGATTTTTTTTGGAAAGTTATCTCATTTTATGAACACAAACCTATTTACTTTACCTTCATGTTAGCCAGTAGGATAATGATCTTGAATATATAGTTTGAACATTGTAAATGTTTGTTTCATGCTATGACTATTTTTAACCCTTATTGTGTGTTTATTTTTACAATAGGTGAGAAATTCATCCACACTTCTCTTTAGTACCTTGATCACAAGAATTTTTGGAGTTAAAAGGGGAAAGGATGACCTTTCCAAAACAAATAGGTAAGTTCCATCTAATGCTAACTTTGCTTCTTACACAGTATTGTCCTGGCCAAGAATAATTTTTGAAGTTGTGCTTGCTTTTATAGATTCATCTAGAGCATAAAACTATGAAAATACTATAGTGAATTAACCTATGATGCCAAATTCTGAGTCCTTGGGCAAAAATAGCTGTTGAATAAGTGGACCTTTCAAAGTAACAAAAATCTTATAAGATAGCAAGGCTAAACTGTAGAGCCTGTTTTGTGTTTCCTTTGCATCTTCTTCAATCATGAATTGTCCTAAATTTCTTTTTCTTGGTGTGTCCTCCAGTCCTGGCTTGTGCCGTATCTTTTATTTTGTAGGTGGAAGTTTAGATGTTGATAATACTCTCAAGAACATGTCCCAGATTACCTTTGCATTACGCTCTGGTACTAAGCGGAGCAGTACACATGTTGACCACAAGGAGTAAGCAGTGCTTTTGACATTTTGGTCTTTTCATTTCATGTTTACTCAAAATCGTTTTTCTCTTAACAAGGGTTTTGTAATGTCTTGAAGGAAACCTATGGAACCATTTTGATTACGGGTAGTTTTTAGATCTACTGAAATGCACAAGTTCTGTTTATTTTTAAAGAAAAGAAACTTTGAATAGTTATTCTTTGGCACTTCAGAGGATTTACTAGTTCTGTAGTCTGATTGGCGTGCAGTTGTTAACACTAGATGTCACTGTCGCTGCATGCTTAATTACTTCCTTGACTTCATTTAGGATCCACTTTAGCCCATGGTCTCTCTCTTGAGGGTCTAGAGATTCAGGCCCTGCTCTTCTCCTACCTAAAAACATCATCAAACTTCAAGTGTAAGTTTTAAGCTGTTGTTTATTAAAATGCATTTTTTTGTGATGGAACTAAATCTTAGGAATTTAAAAATATCATGAAATCATGTTTTGACATACTGACGGTAATTCTAATGAAACCTACTATAGTAGTTCTGAATTGCCATTTAAGTTGCTGCTTATCACCCTATAAAATTCACTAGGTATTTAAAAGGAAGATAACTGACTGTAAGTAGAATCCCGTGGGTATTGAGTATGTTCAGGAAATACCAGAGAGGTTTTTTTGGCCTTTTTTTCTTTCTTTCTTTCCTGAATAGTATTTTTAAAATAAATAAAACAAACATCACTCTTTTGGAAGGATGTTCATAATTTTAAATTTTAGCCTAGTCCTAAAGAAATTCTTCCTGCCAATAATTTGAAATCACTAATATTTATCTCTCCTTAGCACTGTCCATTTGGTTAATAATTCTACAATATGCTATAGTTTAAAACAGTTGGGTCATGTTAAGAGGTCATGCTAAATAGTGATGTAAATACAATATGTTAGTAAGTCATCAAACAAGTGAGATAAATAATGTTTAAAACTTAATTTGAAAATGAATTTTTTTTTAGCTCTCATGAAGTGATTCTTGGATGTATATACAAATTTTCTATGTATAGGAGAAAATGATCAGATTTATTTCACTTAGGTTGCATCTAAAGAAGGGTGGAAGTATAGGGCAATGATTCCATATAGTTTTAATCTTTTTGCCAAAGTCACACTGAGGGAAACTTCTATTATAAATCTATTCCCCTTAGATAGGAAAGATTACAAAATATGTAAGTTTCCTAGAAAGAGGGAAGTGGGATATTTGTATAATTATTTTTGAGTAAAGTTAAAAAGTGAAATGAAAGATTTAGGCTATTAGTTTCTTTTAATGTGATCAACATTTTGGTGAGACCCTTTATCTGAAGAACATTGATGTTTTCCACACGGCTTCTGTTCTCTGTTTAACCCTTGAAGAGTATATTTCTTGGCAGCTACTGTTAGATTTGCTCTGCAAAACCTTTAGTGTCCTAAATTTGCAGTTGTTTGTGATGGTTCTTCCAGTTGTAGTTTATTTAATTACGTCACTTTTTGTTGAAATATTTATAATTTTGTTCCCTACAATATTAACTCCCTGAGGGCAGCACCTTTTTCATCTCTTCTGTGTATATAACGGGCACTTAAGAATTAAGTATTAATGATATCTCATTGGTTACTTAACCATCAAATGACTAACCTCAGCTGATGACACCTCACAAGTCATTTAAGTTTCCTTTCACAACCACAGATTGTCCTGCACACAATCTTGGTCAGAAGGGAACTGGACATAAAAAGAACATCTGCTTTTTCCATCTAGTGGGAAAAAAATGTCTATCTTGGAGTAAACAAACTTGGTTTCTAGGCATTTTGCTGCCACTGGAGATGACCTTAATAGACTCCCTTATCCGCTCTGTACTTCGGTTTCTCCATCCGTGTAACAGGAATAAGAAGATATCTGCTCTGTACTCACAGGGCTTTTGCGAGGTTAAAGCAAACTATTAGAAGTTCCTTTTTTAAAAGATATTGAAAGTCCAGGTTATTAGAGACATAGTGTGCTTTTTTCTCTCTTACTGCTTCTGTGATTGTATTTGTCCAATTGTCTTGCTTTCAAGACTGTGCTTTTTGAGGACAGGGTCAGTATCTTATTCATTTTTGGGCATCTAGTGCCTAGCATAGTGTCCAGCATGTAGAAATAATGGCTTGATGAAAAGCACATTTTGTTACTGGAGGAGAAATAAGAAATCAGGTTTCTACTCCTGTCTGTTGTCATATAGCCATGATAACCAACTGAGAAAAGGGAGTTAACATCTCTGGGCCTTGGTTTTCTCCTCTGTGTAATTAGAGGTTTGGGCTGTCCCTGAGGCCTTTTTCCTCTGTAAAATACTAAGCGAAGGCTTTACATATGTTACAGGATTTGTGAGTTTGGTAAAATACTGAATTCCCAGGGTCCAAAAAAGTACCTGTCACACTATGGGGGTAAAAGATGTTCCCATTTCACATGAAAGAAAACAGTGGAACATCTGCCTGTTTGTAAGTCTGTAGAGTATACGTGAGATGCTTGAATTTTAGAACCCATCAGTCTTGTTTAGATGTGTTCTTTGGATTAAGAATGAAAAAACACAAGTTTTACTTGTGTATGTTTTAAATAGTTATTACATTTTTATGGGTTTTAACCTTTTTCTTTCTGTTTATTGCTTCCTGACTGACTCAGCCTGATAGAATGAATAATTGATCCTGTGTAAAATCAGAACCAGCAAAGCTCTGTGACCTGGGAAATATGCTGTGCATTCTAAAATAGTCCCCCTAGCCAGGCGTGGTGGTTCACACCTGTGATCCCTGCACTTTGAGAGGTGGAGGCAAGAGGATTACCCAAGTCCAGGGGTTCGAGACCAGCCTGGACAACTTGCCAAGACCTCGTTTCTACAATAAATCAAAAAAAATTAGCCAGATGTGGTGATGTGCACCTGTTGTTCCAGCTACTTGGAAGACTGAGGCGGAAGGATCTCCTGAGCCCAGCAGGCCAAGGCTGCAGTGGCTGTGAGCATGCCATTGCACTCCAGCCTGGACGACAGAGTGACACTATGATTAAAAATCAAAAAACAAAAAACCAGTCTCCCTCTACATGTGAGTGGGCTCACTTTGACAACTCCTCGTTTCTTACATGGCGGAGGCCAGATCATTGTGGTCGTCAGCTCAAGGTTTTTCCCTTTAGCTCCTGTGTGTATTAACCTTCACCTGAGCTAGTCCCAGCTAAGTGACAAATGTCAATTTATAGCAATCTGAAAAGCTTTACTTTTGGCTTCTTGGAGTGTCTGCTTTGCCAAAACTTTATATAGCTGCTTGGTGTCCAGAGTGTTATATAGCTTTTGTGCACTCCCTGCGTTTTAAGGCAGTGAGCCAATTAGAACTTGACAACACTTACCATGAACTCAGTATTGACATGATAGAGGAGTACTTGAGGATTATAAAACCTGGACTTTACTCATGGAGCTAACATTTCAGCTAGGGAGATGAAGATTGTTACTTGTGAATCAGATAAAAATAGAAGACACCGTATAATAATCAGCTGCATGATACGATGTGAGTAATGCAGCCGGGCTCGGTGGCTCAGCCTGTAATCCCGCGCCTTTGGGAGACTGAGGTGAGTGGATTGCCTGAGCCCGTGGGTTCGAGACCCGCCTGGGCAGCGAGACCTCATCTCTACAATAAATAAAAAAATCAGCCGGGCGTAGTGGCGCGCGCCTGTAATTCCGGCTACACGGAAGGCTGAGGCGGAAGGATCGCCGGAGCCCAGCGGGTCGAGGCTGCGGTGGCCGGGAGCGGCCACTGCACTCCAGTCTGGGCGACAGAGTGAGACTCCAACTCAAAAAAAAAACAAACCAAAAAAACGATGTGAGTAATGCATGCACTAGAAGTTTATAAATGGGAGAACTGAGTGAGTACTTGAGGGAGGAAGTTGTGTTTCTCATAAGGCATTGGGGATGAGTAGATTTGCAGTACAAGCAGACCAGTAGACTTAAAAAGACAAAAGAGTAGTCATCTTGTTTACTGTGCTGTGAAGTACAATATCTATTCTGTCTTATTGTAGAGTGCTTATATTCAAACTAATAGCTTAGGGGTAGTTTGGTACAATTTAAGAAGAAAATATGTTGTAAAAGCATCACAAGACCAAGTAAAATTATTTCCAGTGACTCTGTCAGGAGATGTTAAATTGTATTTATTTTATTTTCCTGGGTATAAATGACAGATAATTATTTCAGTTATTTTTCTTCACATTTCAGTGGTGTAGGTCTGGAAGGATTCTCCCAGGGCCATCTAATCCAGTCCAGCATCCTGCTTATAGTTAGATTTTGAAGCAATTTCCAGAAAGACTGGCTTCTCTCCTGTTCTTCATGTTTTCTAGGAAAAGAGATTCCACAAGTGTCTGTGGTTACCCACTCTATTGTTTAGGAAAGAATTGAATTCTCAAAACTAAAATTGAGAGCTGCAGGGCAATTGGGTTTTTATATTTTAGAGAATGTAATCATTAGAATTCAGAAAAGCTTGTTTGCTTTGAACTACATAGTAGCTCGTAGCAAGCTCCTATTTGGCCAACTTGAAAAATCAGGATTTTCTTTGACTGTGGCTGAGATAATATTAACATCCTCAAACCCAAAGAATTCTCATTTTCTCTATTGAACAGCATTTATTTTGTTTTTGTTCTGGCCCAGACCCTCTTCTGAGTACTGGAATCCAAAGATGAATCAGAAATACTGTCTGTCCTAGGGGAATTTCCCAGTCTGATGAAGAATACGGCAGTTATCTGTGGTGCTGACATCTCTGTTCAATGTGTAGAGGGTCAGGAGAAGTTGTGAAGGGAGGTAGCATTTTCTTAGTGCCCAGTTGTGTGCTTGGCACATGCCTGACCCTTTGTACATGCCTAACGTAGCCTCATCGCAGTTCTGTGTAGTAGATATGGAATCCTCGTGTCACAGAGGGGCAGCCTGAGACTCCTGAGATTCAGTTACCTGCCTGCGGTCATGCAGCCAGAAAGGGGCAGAACTGGGACACAAAGTGAGTTCCCTTGGCAAAGCACATGCTCATTTACACAGCAGACAGTGGAGCCCCTCGTGAGCTGTAACTCGCCTTTTTGGAACCTGACTTTAAATTTTACGTTGTCAAAGTGGGAAGTGAACCACTTCACTCCAGGTGTCAATGTGGACCACTGACCATTTAGCAGGACAGATAGAGGGAGGCCAGCGGAGAATTTTATTTTATTTTATTTTATTTTTTGAGTTGGAGTCTCACTCTGTCGCCCAGACTGGAGTACAGTGGCCGCTTCCGACCACCGCAGCCTCGACCTGCTGGGCTCCGGCGATCCTTCCACCTCAGCCTTCCGAGTGGCCGGAATTACAGGCATGCGCTATCACGCCCGGCTGATTTTTTGATTTATTGTAGAGATGAGGTCTCGCTGCCCAGGCGGGTCTCGAACCCGCGGGCTCAGGCAATCCACTCACCTCAGCCTCCCAAAGGCGCGGGGTTACAGGCTGAGCCACCGAGCCCGGCTGAGAATTTTATTTTGATGTGACTTTAGTACTCTTTCTATGGACAGTGGAAAACAGTATGGAGTGTGTGCAGTTTTGGCCCGTGCATGTTCTTTTCCTCAGTGAGTCCCATGCGGATTTCCTGTGACTGGAGGCAAGAAGCAGATCTCAAGGTTTCTGATGTCCACGTGTCATAAAACCAGGAAGGTAGAAATCTTAGTTTTCTGGTTGTCATTAGCAATGAATGAAATTACACCAAATTAGTGTTGCTAATAAGAAGATTGCCTTTTGTATACAGTTGTCTCTGTAAAAATCCTTATAGTTAATAACAGTTTGGTGGTATTGGGAGAGGATTTGAGATCCAGGATAATTCTTGCCTATGTTATGATTTCTTCTAGACTTAACCTAATATTCTGCAGAGTCTGTGCTTTTATTTTTTATTCAGATCTTTAAGTAAAATTATACTAATAACCATTACTATTATTGTTTGTTTTTATCTTTGAGAGAACCTAAGATGTCATCCAGTCTCATTCTCATTTTGCAGATGTAAAAATCGAGGTGCAGAGAAGTTAAGTGATTTTGTTCAAGGTCAAAAGCTAGTGCTGGTGATACAATTTAGTCATTTTCAGCCCACAGTAAGCTCAACTAGAACATTTTAAAAAGTTAACTGATTATTTAGAAACAAAGGTTCTATTAGCAACAATAATATTAGTTTGGATTCAGATGAGTCTAATGTAAAATGTGAAGTTTGTTCTCCCAAAGGGGCAATTTAATTATCATAGGATTATAAATATTGATGATTTGAAATTAAGGTTAGAAGCCCAGAGTTTTGATTTGGTCTGGAGGGGTTATTCATGCACTTTCCACAATTGTCTGTAGAATGAACATTCAATCTGCTTCTTTAGTCAGTTAAATGAGTAGTTTTGGAGACTGAGAGGCAAAGTGTAAGTCTTGTGTAACTCTTGTTGAGATGTTCTTAAAGTCAGAATTAAGTCTGTGCTGACACTTTGGCCTACCGGAGTGTTTAAAGTTTCAAGTCTTTGTTCATTCTTAGGTTCATAGATTACAGGTAGGAAAACCACAAAAAAAAATTTAACCGAAAGAAGTTCTTAAAAAGAAATATGTTTGTGAACTTGAAGTGGAAATTAGTCATTGTGTTCTTACGTATTGACCCTTGCACAGACCAAGTAATCTTTATTTCTAAGTACTGCTTCAGGCCATTGCCTTCTTTAATAACTGAAGCATTGTTGCTGGAGTTTGAGCATGTTCTATGGAATGTTGGCAATGCATGCATCCTCTTTCTGCATCTTAGTAAAAGCATGAGTAAATATTTTTTTCTTAGCTTTGGTATTTTTGTAGCTTACATTTTATATGAGCCAGACTAATATAATGTAATACCAGGATTACATAATTTAAGACGTCAGGATTGCTTCCAGTACTATGAGATAAAGTCTTCATTTATCAGGGGGTTTACAAGCAGTATTTGTTGCTCATTCAGTACCTGTAGAGAAATACCACAGAGCTATTTTCCAAATGAGAAAAGGGAGTCAAAGAGGTTAAAGCCAGAGGGAACAGTTTCTTTAGGTCTTGGATAATATTTCTTCCTTATGATTTTAGTCATGTATAGTTTGGAAATTCCAGGAATATCCAACTATTTTTTAATACATAGAACTTCTTTTTTATAAGATATAATCAATAACATTTTTTCATTGAATACTTACTGTATACCTTGGTGCACTAATATGTACAAAAGTAGTTTATGGCATGACCTTAGATTTTAAGAAGTTTATCATTTATTGAGAGATAAGACCAACATTTGAACTAGTTAGTAAGGAAATACGAGGATCAGTTTCTCTGGTGTTGATTGTCAGGGGATAAGAGGTCAGGATCCATGCAGCAATATGGGTTTAATCTGGACTTGAAAGAATGGGCAGAATTTGAACAGGTAGAAAAGAGGGTGTTCCATATGGGATTATATAGCATAAACAAGGATGTAGAGGTTGGGGTGCACATTGTACACACATTGCCTAAGAAATTAGATGATAAATCAGATTAGGACAGAGAGAGGACATAATGGAAATATTCATTCATTCGTTCCTAAAGCAAAGATTCATTGACCACCTACTCTGGGTAGGCAGGTTCTGAGGCTCTATCAGTGAGTGAGGAAGACATATCAAGAGAATGGCTTGAATTTTACATGATATTAGGAATCATTTAGAGGTTTTTGTGTCAGAGTAGTCCATGATAAAGCCATTTGTTTTAGGAATTATTTGAGAAGTGATTGCTTTCTGTGTCACCGGCTAGTGGGAAGGAAGAAGATGATGCCAAACCTGGAAGTTGCTCATGAATAAACCAGCTCTCGCTTGTAGATTCTTAAAGCATGGTTCAGTTTGGTGTGATTATTGCAGCATTTATTTTTTGTATCAGTTCTAGATTGAGTAATAGCTATGTTAATGGGGAATATGTCCTATGTGCTAAGGAATACTCGTTTTCTGAGGAGATTAAAATATATTGGGTGAAAAATAGATTTTTCACCAGGCATGGTGTCTCATGTGTATATAGTCCCAGCACTTTGGGAGGCTGAGGCAAGAGGATTGCTTGAGGCCGGGAGTTCAAGACCAGCCTGGGCAACAATGCAAGAACTCATCTCTGCAAAAAAAATTAGAAAAAATTGGCCAGATGAGGTGGTGCACGCCTGTAGTCCCAGCTACTTGGGAGAATCACTTGAGCTCAGAAGTTTGAGGCTGTGAGAGCTGTGATTGTGCCACTGCACTCCAGTCTGGGTGACAGACTAAGATCTTGTCTCAACTCAAAAAAACCCAACAAAGCATTTTTTTTCCTGTCTTACACTGACTAGAAATGCTAGGGTAAATAAAAATATGTTTATGATAGGACTTCTCAGACTATTTTATATGCTGTCATGCGTTTTGGAAATCTTCAAGAGTGGAATATAGCATGTAGTATGCATATTTCCCTAAATTATTTGACCAGAACCGATTGATATAGCATAAACAAAGTTGTAGCGCACATTGTACACACGTTGTCTAAGAAATTAGATGATAAATCAGATTAGGACACAGGGGACATAATGTAAGTATTCATTCATTCATTCCTAAAGCAAAGATTCATTGACCACCTACTCTGGGCCGGCAGGTTCTGAGACTCTATCAGTGAATGAGGAAGACATGTCAAGAGAACCTCTTCCTCCCTCCCTCTTTCCCCTCCCTTCTCTTCCCTCCCTCAAAGGTACATCTGTTACCATCATGCATTCCATCCAATAGTTTGGGGGATACTGCTAAAGGCAGGTGGAAGACATGTTTCTGATTATTAGGAGCAGCACCATCTGTGAGACAGAAAGGTATTTGTTTCAGATGTATCTTGGCAGCAACAGAAAGTCTTAGTTTTAGTTACAGCTAAATACACTTTAAATTATCCCAAGTTGTCAGATAAAAATTTAAAATAGTGTCCTACATATAGTAGGTAATCAATAAATATGAATCTATGAAAATATCATAATTATGAACCTTTCAAAATCATGCAATAATTTAAGTGCCTCTTTGGGAAAATAAACTTTGTATCGCACATTAGAATCTTCTACCATTCTGTCAGAAGAAGTGATTTCCATTTCCCAAGGCTTGATCGTTGCTATGGTAACCATAGTGGGGAGTAGCACCTGTAGCTCGAGGGATGGACTGATCCTCGAGTTAGTGCCTCACCTGTCAGACTGTGTGTTTGTAGTCCTTTGTAGCATGGGGGAGGGGACATAGGGAGAGAGAAGTTGAGAATAAATTGGTAGTAACCAGCTTTGGAATATAATAGATAAGGCTTAAGGATCCTCTGATAGGACTGAGTTGTGTCTTTAGATTGTCTGTCTTGCCAGTAAGTTAAGTAGCATGCTCTGCTGTTGTCAACCTCATCCCACCCCCCAATAATGGCTTCATTTGTTAATGTTTAAACATAGGCTTGAAATAATTTGGACTCACAGCAGTTAGAATGTTTTTGGCTGCAAGTAACAGCAAACTGAAATCAAAATTTAAACAAGGAAAACTTATTATCTCAGATATAACCTAGAAGCTTTAAGGGGGATTGATAATATCAAAGGCCCAGGTTTCCCCCCCTGTTTCTACTGTGTCATCCTTGATATGATGGCATGGCCACCAGGCAAGCTTCCTTCATGGTCAAGGTGGCTACAGTTCCAGCCATCACACTAGACACTACAATATGTAGGCACAATATCCAGTGGCCTTTTGCATCTCTATTTCTTTTTATTTCTTTTTAAGAGCAGCAATACCTCCTATATATGTTACCAAGTTCCTACTTCTACACTCTACAGACTTTACATGTTATTAGACAGAGTTAACATCTTAGCATGCCACAGCTTATCCCTGGCGAGGGAAATAGATCCACCATAATTAGCTTAGACTAATCAGCGTTCTCCAGTTGGGTCTGGGATTGGTGCCAGTCTTCCCTGAAGCATGTGACTACTCAGAGAAGGATGAATACCCAACCAAAATCAATTCTGTTAAAAGGAAGGATAGAATGGAGGAATGAATGTTGATTAGGCAATGAGTGAGGCCTGCAGCTACATTCTTCTAGGCAATCTCATAAGCTTTGAAAATGTTTTGTTAAGGACAGTGACTTAAATAGCAAGGTAATATATGTATGTTTTATTTATATATTTTCTTCATGCAATTTTTTTTTTTTTTTGAGTTGGAATCTCACTCTGTCGCCCAGGCTAGAATGCAGTGTTATGCTCATGGCCACTGCAGTCTTCATGTAATTTTTAAAAGATATGAATTTGTGCAAGTGTCTGGATATATGGTTTTGTTATAATTCATTTCTGCAAGTAGTTTGAACTTAAAAATTCACCCAGGAACAAAGTATATGTCTTCACATTTGAACATAGTTTTATAGAATGTAAAATAGAGATTCTGAATGGAATATAATCAATTTCTAGTGAAGAAAATGCTATTCTGCTATATGAAATATCTCTTTGCTTTAGAGCTGATCTCTAACAAGCTAACAGAATGTTGAGCACTTTTTAAATTATAAACTCTAATTTCACTTTGAAATTTGACCTGTATATTACAACATTTTCTTATTGTAAGACTAGTGGTGTGAAGGCAAATGGTCTTTCTAAATTTATTTAAATTGGTACTTAATTATTTTTATTTATGGACCAAACTATTTTGATGTGACTTTTTTGGTCTCTGAACCCAACTTAGGCCAGCTCGTCCTGAACAATCTCTCTTTCTGTGTCTTCTAAGTTTCTTTCTTTTCTGTCCTCTAAACTCTAAATGTTTTGTAGAAGTGGTACATGAGGCTGTCTGAGTCAGGGCAGACCAGTGGAGCTCAACAGAAGATGGGGTCAGGCTAGCTTCATCTGACAAGGAACAGTAAGACTGATCCACTTGGTAAATCTTGGAGAGCTAGAGAACTGTAAGCACAATTCTAGGGCCATCTGTTGTTCTTCAGACGTCTTTGTCTTTCTCCTATTTATCTCTATCATCTCTCAAGTTCTGAGCAACTGATTGAAGTGCATTACATTATTATATGTGGTCAATTACATACTTCCCTCCCTTAATTCACTCAGTTCCCTCTCTTGCCTCCTCCAGTCAAAACCCTCCTATGCCTGATTTCTATAGTTGGTCTCTGAACTAACTCAACTTAGGCCAACTTGTCCTGAAAAAAAAAAATCCAGCATTTTTTTCTTCATCATTCACTCCGCACATGCATTAGCTAGGGTCAAGGCTCTGAGCACTGAGGGGAGTATAGTCATTTATAAAATATGGTCTAAATCTTGGAAGTACAGTGGAGGAGAAGAGTTATGACTTGAAGTCAACTGTAAGCTTAACTGTAGGACAGAGGGGCCAGCTGGCAGTCTTTTGTGAACACTTTCTCTCAGGAAGAGCCCGCACCCCGATCCTCCCATCTCCTCACTTCAGTGCCACTGCCTGATTGTACCTTTAGCAGAACTCTTGCCCGCACCCCTAAATCACATGTTCTCTTCAAGCCCCTTCTCCCTTCCCATCACTTTGGTTCTTCCTCCATTAAGGCAGGAAAACCTCATGCGACTGTTTCTGTATCTTTTGTTCCTTCTGTGTGACAGTGGGTGCTTCAGATCATGGCCGGGAAGCACAGAGTAGTATTGCTCATCTGCCTCTCCTCCCTGTACAGCTGTGTCCTGCATAACAGCACTGTGGTCAATGATAGGCTGTATATATCATGGTGGTCCCATGAGGTTATAACGGAGCTGAAAAGTTTCTATTGCCTGTGATGTCGTAACTGTCTTAACACCATAGCACAATGCATTAGTCACATATCTGTGGTGATAGTATACACAGACCTGTACCTCCTGTATTGCTTGTCATAGAGAAGCTGAGCACATAGCCGGGCACGGTGGCTAACGCCTATAATCCCAGCACTTTGGGAGAGTGAGGTGAGAGTTTGCCTGAGCCTAGGAGTTCGAGAGCAGCCTAGGCAACTTGACGAGACCTCGTCTCTACAATAAATAAATTAGCTGGGTGGAATGTCGAGGCTGTGGTGACCGGGTGAACGTACCACTGCACTCCAGCCTGGGCGACAGAGTGAGACTCTGACTCAAAAAAAAACTATATTACTGGTTTATGTATTCACTATATTCTGGGTTTTTTTGTTATTTAAGGGAGTACTCATACTTACTAAAAAATAATGATACCTGTAAAACATCCTCAGGTGGGTCCTTCAGGAAGTATTTCCGAAGGCTTTGTTATTGTAAGAGATGAAGACTCCACACCAGTTATTGCCCCTTCCAGGGGGTCAGAATGTAGAAGTGGGAGACTGAAGCTGATGATCTTCATCTCGTGTAGGCCTAGGCTAATGTTCATATTTTGTTTTTTAAAGTAAGTTAAAAAAGAAATTTTACAAAGTTTTTAAAAAATTAAAAAATAAATAAAACTAATAAAATACATAGATAAAAAGAAAATATTTTTGTAGAGCTGTAAAGGTGTTTGTGTTTTAAGCTAAATCTTATTACAAAAGAGTCAAAAGATTTTTAAAAATTTTAAGTTTATAAAGTAAAAATGTTACAGTAAGCTAAGGTTAATTTGCTGTTGAACCAAAGACTGGTAGCTCATGCCTGTAATCCCAGCACTTTGGGAGGTAGAGGCAAGAGGATTGTCTGAGTCCAGGAGTTTGAGACCAGCCTGGGCAACTTGGCGAGACCTTGTCTCTACAATAAATCAAAAAAAATTAGCCAGATGTGGTGGCACACGCCTGTGGTTCCAGCTACTTGGAAGACTGAGGCGGAAGGATCACCTAAGCCCAGCAAGTCAGGCTGCGGTAACTATAAGAGTGCCACTGCACTCCAGCCTGGGCAACAGAGTGAGACCATTACTCAAAAAAAAAGTTGCTATTGAAGAAAGAAAAATATATATTTTTGGGTCAGGGTCTCACTCTTTTGCCCAGGCTGGAATGCAGTGACATGATTATGGGTAACCGGAGCCTTGAATCCTGGGCTCAGGCAATCCTTCTTTTGCCTTCTGAGTAGCTGGGACTACCTTGCCTAATTAAAAAATTTTTTTAAACAGAAACAAGTTCTTACTATGTTGCCCAGGCTAATCTTGGACTCCTGGACTCAAGCAGTCCTCCTGCCTTGGCCTCCCAAAGTGCTGAGCCAGTGTGCCTGGCCACAAAATATTTTTAAATAAATGTAGTGCAACCTAAGTGTACAGTGTCTATAAAGTCTACAGTAGTGTATAGTAGTGTCCTAGACTTTCACTTTCATTCACTGCTCACTCATTGACTCATCCCAGAGCAACTTCCAGTCCTGCAAGCTCCATTTATGGTAGCTGTAATACACAGGTAAATCACTTTTTATTTTTGAAAGCATTTTTACTGTACCTTTTCTGTTTTGTGTGTTGAGGTACATACATACTTACTATATCTTACCATTGCCTATGGCATTCAGCGGGATAACATGCTGTGCAGGTTTGTGGCCTAAGAGCAATAGGCTATACCATATAGCCTAGGTGTGTAGTGGGCTATCCCATGTAGGGTTGTATAAGTACATTCTGTGATGTTCACACTATGACACAGTTGCCTCGTGATGTATTTCTTAGAACATTTCCCATTGTTAAGCACCTCATGGCTGGTTTTGGAAATGAAATTATATGTACTAAAAACACGGTGTCACTGGCCTCTGGGGTGATGAGTGTCCAGTTTTCCCCAGTGATCTAGCACAGATCATCTTCATCTCCTTCATGCTTTACTTAAGCCAGTATTTCCTTAAGTTTCAACATGTCAGGGCACTAAAAGAGGTTCTTTCAGTGGTGGTCTCCTGCTTTGATTAGTTACCAATATTGCAATAGCATAGGTTTCGATTTTTCACTTATAAAAACATAATGTTTCAGTGGCGAGTTAAGCAATTTATGTAGGTTACCTACAGTGCCACCATTTATAGCATTTATGTCTTTGGAAAAATGTATTTCAATTGCCACATGACTCTTTATAAGTTGTGACCTTTCCACAAATGGACATACCATTCTTGCTTGTTTTTATCCTGTTTTCAACCTTGGCTACCTTCAAAATTGCACTCTCATGAATTGCCAAACTGGTTGGCTCACCCATGAAAATTGAATTCCATGGGATCCATGGTGTTTCTGTGGAGGCTTCTTTTCTCTAGAAACCTTTTTCTTTTTCTATCCCTCCTCCCACCATTAAATTGAAGTTCAATTATTTTTTTAGGGTCTTGTGTATAATATCCTCTTTATATAATTTCTTTACTCAAAATAGCAGAAGGAATTGTGTGTCCTTGTTCATTTATCTTAGTCTTGAGTGACTTTGTGGGCATGATCTGATATCCTAATTTTTTCTCTCTTCGTTTTTTGAGTTGGAATCTCACTCTGTCACCCAGGATGGAGTGCAGTGGCACACTCATGGCTTGACCTGCTGGGCTCAAGCGATCCTTCCATCTCAGCCTTCCAAGTAACTGGAACTACAGACATGTGCCACCATACCTGGCAAATTTTTTTATTTATTATAGAGATGAGGTCTCACCATGTTGCCCAGGCTGATCTGAATCCCGTGGGCTCAGGCAATTCTCTTGCCTCTGCCTCCCAAAGTGCTGGGATTAAAGCATAAGCTACCACCTCTGGCCTAATATCTTAATTATGACTTAAGCATCAACTCTATACTGACTTGGTGGTAGAACTAGGAGGAAGCAAGAGCACCTTATTCTTTGGAAGCATACAGTGTGCTTGAAACAAAACAAAACAAAAAACAAAAACCAGCAGGCACAAAATAATTCTGGAACAGGTAAGTCTTATTGTGAAGTGACAGTAGTGATAAGAAAGAAGAAGAGTAGCCGAGCTCAGTGGCTCAACCTGTAATCCCGCGCTTTGGGAGGCTGAGGTGAGTGGATTGCCTGAGCCCGCGGGTTCGAGACCCGCCTGGGCAACTTGGAGAGACTTCATCTCTACAATGAATCAAAAAATGAGCCGGGCGTGGTAGCGCGCCTTTAGTTCCAGCTACTTGGAAGGCTGAGGCAGAAGGATCACCGAAGCCCAGCAGGTGGAGGCTGCGGAGTGAGACTCCAACTCAAAAAATAAATAAATAAATAAGAAGAGGGAATGGTTACTAACAAAAAATCAAATACTATGGTATTATTCACACAATCCAAGAAGTAAACATTTAGTTATATATCCTTTCTATGATGTGTACGCCATAGCCCACATGTTAGGAAATGCTTGGAACTGTGCTCGCTGTTTGCAAGAGGCTGCCCCGCTTCTCAGGGATACTCACTGATTCTTTATAATCAGAGACACTGTTTGATTTAATTGTCAATATTTTTATTCTTTTGGGGGGAACAGTAAATGATAATTTAGCAATGTTCTCTGTTCTCCTGCCATTTGAAATTCTTGATATGTTTGCTGAGGGGAGCCTTAGATCTTTGGAGCCCTGAGTGCAATTGTGAGTTGAAGAAAAACACCTGGATTCTTTCAGCAGGCCTGGAGACTCCAGCCCCTTTTCTACATTTACACTGTTGCCACACTCAACCTCTTGTCCCTCGGATCCTCCCTGGTACCAGCACCCAGACCGTAGATGAGCGTCTTCCCTTGTGTTCAGAACGAATACTTGTCTGCTGGAATTGTCTCTTCTGCAGTTCACTGCTCATTTTATATATAAAATTTTATATATAAAATGAGTTAGCTAAGTTTGTGGGAGCTGCTGTCTTCCAGAGCCAGGCGGATAGAAGGATTATGTTGTGGCTGGGGTTGGGTCTTGGATGTCTCTATTTCAGTCTTGTTCTCTCTTTTTATGTTGAAAGTAGTATGTGCTTATTAAGAAAAATATGGAGAATATGGAAATGGTTCACCCACACACGATCTTTGTTAGCATTTTGATGAGTTTTCCTGCCATTTTTTCCATCCATGAGTGTTTAGTTTTTATAAAGTATATTTCTAATTCTGTATACACGGTTTTGCATCTTCCTTTTTTTCACTTATAGAAAGCATTTTTCATGTTGTCTTAGTCATTCATTTTGTCTTTTTATAGGTACCTAAGGTAACATTCCTTATAATGAACAATCATAGTTTACTTGATAATTCTATCACTATTAAATACTGAGTTTCTCCTCTAGTTTTTAATACTATTAACAGTGTGGTGAGTATCTTTACTCAAGAAGTGTTTTAATATGAAGGGTTATTTCCTGCAGATAGGTTCTCTTAGGTGAAATTTCACAGAGTATAACTGGTCTTCAGATTCTATTTATGTATTGTCAGATTTCTTGATAAATTGATCTTCTTGAAAAGCAATTTCCCCATGTCACCTTCCTCCTCAGGAATTTTTGTTAGCTTTTTATTGCCTACAATCTAAAGTCCATATCCCTCTAATTGACCTTTTCCCTTTTAAAAAAAAAGCAACTTTTTTTTTTTTGGTTTTAAGACAGCTTTATTAAGATATAATTTACATAGAGTACAATTCACCCACTTAAATTGTACAATTCAATGGTTTTTAGTAAATTCACAGATATGGGCAACATCACCACAGTCAACTTTAGAACTTTTTTTTAACCTTTACTTTTTGTTTGTTTTAACCAATAGCCTATCATTGCACATTTACATTCCATTTAACTTTTCCACATTATAAAAAATGGTACAGGGAATATTCTCTCATGCATTTTAGCTTTACCCATGTTTTCTGTATTATCTTTTGGGGATAAATTATCAGCAATGAAAATACTGGACTAAAGAATATAAACGTTCAATGAAACTGATAGCCACACTTTGTAAAGACAAGATAATTCAATTTGCAAATTTGCCAGTATGTATAATCTTCTCAGTAGCGAGTATAATTATTTTTTAAATGCAGGTTTGAGGAAGTGTGAGTGGGAAATTACCATGACGTTTCCATTTATGTTGCTTTTATTACTATGGGGGTGAATGGTGTTTGTCCCATCATTTGTTGGCTAATTGTATTTTCTTCAGCTTAGGTTTCAAGGCCCTCTGTAAGTTGGGCCTGCCCTTTTAGCTTATCTCCTGTCATTCAAGCTCACAAATATTTACTAACTTCTCTCACCCCAACAGATAAACACTCGCTAATGAAACTTATCTCTATTGTTCTTTGAACTTGTTAGGCTTTTCCTTTTTCCTGCTTTTTCTACTCCTACAGCTCCTGCCCCTCCTCTTTTTCTTACAGCATGCTGATTTTTTCCATCCTTTGGGTTCAACTCAAATCTTTTTTTCCTCTTGCAAGTTTTCCCTGACCTTACTGGCTTGCTTGTGAGTAGGACCTGGGTCTGATGCTCCCTCATACCCCAGTGCCTTATCCAGGCAAAGCTGAGTTGCTAAGAAGATGCATGTTGAGATAAGCAGACCCAGACTTAACTTCTGGCTCTGACTTTGGACAAGTCATGTTAGTCCCCTGAGCCTCAGTTTTTTCATCTCAGCATCATTAGAAAATGGGAATGATAATAGTATCTGCCTCTAGAGTTGTGAGGAATAAATGCACAGATGCTTCTAAAGGGCCTCTGGCAGTGGTGCTTGGAACATGGAAAGCTCTTGGGCAGTGATGAGTGTTTTAAATGAATGAAGAAACTGGTCATCCCAGCACTCATTCCTCCTTTCATTAGGACTCTTCCCGGTGTTCCTCAGATTATGTATACTGTTTCTTTCTTGTGTTGGCTTTTGTTTCTTGTGAATAAGAGATGTGCTCTCAAATAAATACCATGTTCTTTGAGAAGGGATTGTGTTAAATTTTTTGCACATCCAAAAGCACTATGTGCCTGCTGACTGAGGGTAGCTGAGTGACTTTGGTAGCAGTGAAAATGCGGGTTTTGCAGTGATGAAGCCCTCGTTTTCAGGTTTTACTCAAAGCTTTACGGAGCCTTTACGGGAGAACTTTCTCCTAGGGCCTTTAAAAAGTGTTTAGTTTTGTTGCTTGTTCAGCCAAATGGAGTTAGTTATTCAGTAGAAAATGGTAAAAAGATCCAAATAACACCACCGATTTCTCTTTTCCATATAGTGTTTCAAAGTCTTGTATTCATTAATATTTGTGCAAAAACCTATGGTTAATACCACAAAAAGTTATAAACTAAACCAGATTTTCCCCCTTTTTAACTTTCACATGACTTGGATTAACAGCAGTGTTACTCCCTAATTTACACCAAGCATTCTCAAAAAGCTGAAACAATGATTCATGTTTAGTCACCATGTGACTGGCTATTTTCATTTATTTAAAATATAAACAACAAAAATATCCTGGATAAAGATCTCCACGTATTTTAACTAGTGACAGATGCTATGATCAGTATTTCTACTTAAGTCAGGCATTTTTTACATACACCTCAAGCCTTGCAATTAAGCTTTATGCCTTTCCAAGCATAACAGTTAACCAATAAACCAAAATATCAGCCTGGTCTGGCTTAGCTCAGCGGTCTTTTGATTTCTTCCAGTCTGTTTGATGTGGAGGCTTATTGAGATTTATCTACTGAGCTGTTCATAGTTTATAGGGCTGAGAGCACTGGCGATATTATATAAGATTCCATTAGTGACAGAAGAGTGTAGACAGTCTCTACAGGGTAGATAGTTTAGTCAGTTGTGTGGGTCATAGTTTTGTTGAAATTTTTAAGACAGTTGTCAAACTTTTATTAATACTCAATGATTTTTCTTATTTCCCAGTTTATACTGTGAGCCTCAAAACAGATGTGGTTTGATTGGTTCAATTTAGCAGAAAGTTTCTTCACTTTCAGGAGAAATCTCTATGCAGATTTTAAAAACTTTTCCAATTATTTGGACCAATTTACCTACTGGGAAATAAGAGTAGAAATATATGGTAATCAGTCCTAAATATTTGCTCTGTGGGTAGGTAAACATTATTCCATTGCATAGTTCATAATGGTGGAAGCATCAGTTTGCCACACTTCATAACATAAAGACTGCAAAAGAACTTTTACACATTTGCCTCATGTGTTCCAGGTAGGAGTACGCAAAAAGTATTGCTGTCCCCATTCTAGATTACACACTTGAAATTGGATTGTTTGCTACATGTCTCATTTCTGGTGTGGAGCAGAGCTAGTGTTCAGATTCAGATGTGACTCCTCCTAACCCAGTCATTTTTTTTCATTACAGCAAAACTTTTTTGTTAAATAATATATAGTATTTCTAAAAGTAACAAAGTTCTGCCAAACAGCTTTCCCGTGGTATTTAATCACATCCTCTTTCCTCAGAAGTAGAGTAAAATTACTCATGTTTACCCTGCTGGAGATAAGAAAATAAGGTCATATTAGAGAAATAATGAAATGTGTTCGTTCTTTCTGCCTCAATTGCCTCATGCGTCGAATGGGAAAAATACCTCTTAGGGTTTTTGCGCAATTAAGTGAGTTAATACACGCCAGGAGATTAGGAGAGTGCCTGGCACACAGTAAGCGCACAATACAATTAGCTCTTGTTAGCATTCATTTGTTCAGTGGGGTTTATTGACCTGCTGCCATGTGCCAGGTAATGTGCTAGGCATTAGAAGATAAATAAGTCTAAGTTTTTGCCCTCAAAAGTCTCAGAATCAAGCAGAGTAGACATACTCCGAACTACGTGCAGTAGCGTGAATGTTCTCTTCTGGAAGCAGGCAAAGATTTGGAAGTACAGAGCAGGATGAGTATGGGCTGTCAGGGAAAGCTTCTCACAAGGGTGAGGGCTGGGCTTGAAGGGTGAGAAGGAGTCAAGTGAGGGAGAACTGTAGAGGGAGGGGAGCTAGGAGCTGGTGATGTGGTGGCTGCTTGATGAACACACATTTCATCAGCCCAGGATTTCTAAAAGGCTTTAATGTGCTGCTTTGAATGAGATCTCCCAGAGGGGATGGGTGGACTCTGGGAGGCATCAGTATTGAGTGAGGTGTGGAGGAAGGAGGTCTCTCCTCAGAGACAATTTCAGTAGTCTGATCTTCTTTGGGACATGTTCTTTTCAAGATCTGTGAGTGTTTTGTTTTGTTTTTCTGGAAAGTGCTTGAATCCACCCATGCGGGAAATCTACTTTGTGGCTTTCTTCCCAAGAATCGGGGTGGTTGTAGCAGGAGACACTTTACCCACACCCTAAGCCCTCCTAGGAGAGCTGTGGGGTACTCCACCCAGCCCTTCTGAGCTCAGTGGGGGAAGGTGGAGCCATCTTGCATTGTTAACTTTTTGAGTGTTAGGTCTTTAAATGTAACTGGAGAAATAATGAAAGAGAAGTATTCCACTGGATTAAACAAGTTCAATGGATTTTAATTTTCCTGATAAACTATTATTAAGAAATTGTTTTGGAGATTTACTCTCTGAGCAGGATTAGCTAACCTACATTTTTCATTTGGATAAGTAGTTCTTTAATTAGAAACCAAGATTTAGAGAATAGTTTCCCATTGCTTTATTTAGGTAGAGAAAGTATGTGAAACTGCCAAATGAAGGTTTTCCTCCTGATAGAGAGAAGCAGGGAAAACAACAGGAAATTATAATATGCTAGGGGAAAGGATTCTGTTCATCCAGTATGCTGCTTTTATCTTCAATTCTGGAAGTCTTTGCTGACAGAGTTTTTTACCCCCCCATTCTTGTCATGCCAAGAGTTGCATATTTCTGGCAAGATGTTCATTACTGGCTAGGGGTGTGCAAGAAATCCCTTGCCAGAGCATTAAGCAAGCAGAAGTCTGTCAAAACAAATATTCTAGTTTGAAAGTATAGTCCTGCGGGGGAAGAGGGAGGGATAGGTGGTGGAGGAGGCCAGGGCATGTTCTAAGGCTGAGTATTTATTTCATAAGAATTCTGTGTTCTGACTGGGGAATGCTGGCGGAAGCAGGGTTGTGGTGCATTAAATGTACTGATGAGTAGGGATGGATTTCTGGGGCTTTTGGGTTTCCTTTTGTCTGTGGTACATAGCTCATCTGATGACAGCGTTTGCTAAGAGTGAGACATTTTGATAACAAATAGCCTTTTAAACTTAATTCAAGAGGCATTTAACAAAACTTATGTTTACATGGAAAAACTCTCAGGCCTGAGGATGTGAAACACACAAACAAACATGCACATAAACACCAGCCCACTTCATAAGCATTTATTTGACTAGGAAATACCAACTTTATATAATTTCAATTTTGAAAGTATTGATTGAATGATTCAAAAAAAGCAAAACTAGTTTTGCCTTCTACTTTTTCCTTGTTACTTTTAAAAAAATCATTTTATAAATGAGAAAGAAATATATTCAATAAATGCAGGGGTTTTAGATTCCTTTGCTATATAGTTGCTCAAAGCTATTATTATACAAGTTGCTCTTCAGGTTGGAGAAACACAGCCTGACATTTTTGTTACTACCCACTGGAATGGGCGTGGGTGCTAACCATATTAAGCCTCAAGGATGACTGTTGCATGCCAGAGTGGATTTTAGTTCTGCAGGATTTCCTGACCACATATCAATACACAACTGACATTTTCTGAGGGAGTTGTTAAAGTAAAATATACTGCCTTATACTATTATAATAAATGATTGTACACGATAGAATACATGTGTAATTTTTAAAAAGTCCTTCAAGTCCTGTTAATAAAATATAAGCCAGTTTATTCTTGTTTTCTTCTGGTAAGTTTTAGACTTGCTTCCTTAAGTGTTTCAAGGAACACGTGGCTGCGTCCAGAGCACTGGGAGAAGGCTTCCTTCTCTTTGATTTCCCGATGTGACACACTTTAGTTACCGAAAGAAAGATTAATTAATGTAAAATTTCTTTAATTTCAGCAATTCAAAAGAATGAACATTTTTTGAGGGCTTGAAAAGATCATGGTGCACCATTGGAATTTGCCTTTAGTAAATGTAACATTTGTTTTCTAAAGAATTATAACAACATACTTAAATTCCAGAACAGTAAGCAAAATAGCTTAAGTTCACTGACTTGAAAAAACATTCTTTTATACTGCACGGTTCTAAAATAAATACTTAAAAGAAACAGAGAGCAAGCCATTCTATCTTGGATTTCATTTTCCTTCAGATAGAACAGCTAGAACAAACATTCTTGCTAGTTAACATTGCCTGTGTTTTTATGAAGTTAATAACTGACCTGTCAATCACGCCCTATATAAATACGGTAGTTGAATGCTTTCTGCTTTAGAAGCACTTTTATTTACAAGAGCTGCCAGCCAAGATTTCCAAAGGACTCCATGGGCTATTTGCTTTGATCTGTTTTGAGGGCTGGTCTCTTTATACCTGTTGGTTTGCTCTTTCTGGTACCTTTGTGCAATCAGGTATGGGGAGAGCAGATGTGCAGAATAAACATGTCTTAAGGAGACCAAGACTCAAGAGAAATCACGTAATTATGAACAAAAAGCTTTAAAAAGAGAGAGAATATTTTCTTAAACCAACTTAGTGCTGTTGTGACAAGAGAACAGATGTGTGGTATTCACCCAGAGAAGCAAGAGATTTTCTCTGAAGCCTCGGAGAGTAATGAATGGAGGGGTGTGTGCTCCCCCACCCTTGCAACTCTTGCTCTCCTTCACATTTGTGAATAGCTGAGATGTTGCAGCTCTTCTCAGTTGACTTTTGCTTTGACCTTTTTCATTTGCTCCTTCCCTAGGAAATGTTTACCACATGTCCCTGCCCAAATAATTGTCTCTCTGGCGGAATAATTACCTTTAGCATTTTGAACTGAAAATGCTTTTTCGTGTTTAAGGCAGGTTTCAAAAAAGGATGGCTTTTTGTTGAGTGACTTTGATTTGGGATTTCTCCCCCAATACTGAGGGGAACTGAAAGCCAAGCTCATGTTCGTTTTCCCCCAAATGCCAAGCATGGCTCTCAGTGTATGAAAGACCGGCAGAAACTAAAAGAAACCAAAGTTGTTTGGTCCCATTCCCAAAAGAACCTACTTTGATTTCAGTTTCTTTGACTTTACAGTTAAATGTCACCCTAGTCCTTCCCATATATTATATTTGCATATTACTTTTCTCTAAGAATCTGAATGTTTAACCATATTGGAGAGGTTGCTAGCTTCTATTTTAATTTTAAATTAAAACTTCACAACCGGGCTCGATGGCTCAATCTGTAATCCCGTGCTTTGGGAGGCTGAGGTGAGTGGATTGCCTGAGCCTGCGGTTTGAGACCCACCTGGGCAACTTGGCGAGACCTCATCTCTACAATAAATCAAAAAATTAGCCAGGCGTGGTAGCACACACCTGTAGTTTCAGCTACTTGCAGGTTGAGGCTGCCGTGGCTGGGAGCGGCCACTGCACTCCAGTCTGGGCGACAGAGTGAGACTCCAACTCAAAAAAAAAAAACAACTTCACACACCACAAGGTAGCTTCCCTACCATTTTTAAACTAAATTTTACCTTCACTTTGCATTGCTTTAGAAGGAGCTGATTTAGAGATGGCCAGGTCCTTGGAGTCGTTAACCTACTACTTTGGGAAATACTGATTTTTACCAAGATGTTTTGGGTCAGCAACTTGGCCTTTTGCAACACTGGCATGCGCCTTAGATTTTCTGTGGAAGGGTACTTGAGCATGTCCCATGGTTTAGAAAGCAGGTCTTTTATTAACCAGAATTTTCTCTTTGCTGTGTTGCTCAGAAAGCTTTCGAAATTGAGTATCTTAAAGTGTTATGATTTATTTGGGTCCCTGCTTATAGTTTTTATATGCTGATATCTCCCTGATAACCAATAAAGTACAAAGTGCAGCCCCAAATATCCTTGGTTAGCAGCCTTCCTCAAATAGTGCTTGCCGGGATAAAATTATTTGGTAAACGTTTAGGTAAGCCAGGTGCGGTGGCTCACACCTATAATCCCAGCACTTTGGGAGGTGGAGGCAAAAGAATTGCCTGAGCCTAGGGGTTTGAGACCAGCCTGAGCAAACTTACAGTAAATTAAAAAATTAGCTGGGTGTGGTGGTGCATGCCTGTGGTTCCAGGTACTTGGAAGGCTGAGGTGGAAGGATCACCTGAGCCCAGCAGGTCGAGGCTGCAGTGGCCATAAATGGGCCACTACACTCCAGCCTGGGCGGCAGAGTGAGACTCCAACTCAAAAAAAACTCAAAACATGTTTAGGTAGATGAATGCTTGTTTTAAACTCTGTGTTCCCCTAAACAGCCTTGGGGTCAGAGGCGCTAAAGCTTTAGTACTGCCTGGAGCCGGGGTGAGCTAGTGCAGTCATGCAACCTGTGTGAGACAGAAGTCTCTGAGGAGTGTGCATCTGCTCAGGTCACACCAAAGGTCTTCAGGCCTTGACTGCAGAGCCTGCACAGTGGCGCATGGTAGCAAGAGAAGCAAGAAAGGGTCAACCAGGATCAGCCACACCACACACACCAGGGAGAAGCCGCCTCTCCAGATGATGCTCAAAGGACAGTCCTGAATGCCCCTGGGGAAGCTGAGCTGGCAGGTTAGCAGAGAGGCTCTTCCAGTATTTTCCCTTTGCATTCATTTCAGGCTCAAACCCATAATTAAGTTTCTGAACAAAGACCCTATTAACCTGCACCATCCAGGTTGATGACTAACAGCTCTTCCTTCCAGGTACATAAGGAAATCTGTAATGCTTAAAGCAAAATAAAGACCATAGTCAGGTTTAGGGGGAGGGTGAAGTGAGAGAGTGGGTGTAGTTATGACTGGGTTTGCCCTTCAGAAATCATTTTTTCTGTGCTGTTTAAAATAGACTTTTCAATGGTTGCTGTACTTATTCAGCTATGTGTGATTTACGGAATGATCTAAAACTTAGTCACAGTGTTGATTTTATTTAAATATCTATGAAAAGATGTTGGTTCTTAAACTTTTGGCACATTGTTAAACAAAATTCTCTCTTTAATTCATTTGTGTGGGCAGTGTAGACCTATGTGAAACTTTTTCGGACAGACCCAGTCACAGCTCGTTATGTTACTCCTTTGCCAAAACTTCAAGTAGCTTTCCAGTGTTTGAGAAATAAGGTTCAAATTTATAGCTTGGTATTCGAGTCCAGCCTGCTGTCTCCTAGAGCTTTTTGCTCCTGCCGCCTCTGCTTTCCCCAGGTCGGCTGTGCACACCTCTGCCCAGCAGGACCTTGTGCCATCCCTTCCCTACCCACCCCCTCCTACTCCTGCAGCCTCCCTGCAACCCTGGGAGAGGGGAATCCTAGATGTCCTTCACGGCAGGCTTTGACTGGAGTCATTGAGGACCTCTTCTCTGCTTTCCAAATCTGTCAACATCCTGGTTAGTCTCACCTCTTGTGAAACTAACCTTCTGGAGCATTCCTCTGTGGGCTCTCCCCCACTGCTTTGGCCTCCAGAGCAATGTTCTGCCACTTCTGTGGCTCTTACCACGCCAACCCTTCAATCATGGTTTGGTTTTCTGTTCTTGTTTTTCCATTCATTTCTGTCTTGTTCTGTAAACCTGATTTGAAATTCCCTGAGACTTATTTAGAATTGCATCTCTTATAGGCAAGCGTCCTCCAGAGACTCAGCGTAATGCTTAATTCATGTTTGTTGTTGGTTGATGGATTGGTGCATGTCACAGCCCTGGGGTTGATGTATTTGCAGTCCCTAAAGACAGCAAGCTATTTTCAGAACCACTGGGCACCTTGGTACCAGGTTTATTTTTTGGCCTGTCAGCTTGGTAGTGGAGACGTTAGGTCCAGTTCTGTCCAGAAAATCTATTTTCCAAATCTTTGCATGAGCAGAATGGTGTTACAGTCACACCCTGGAGCAGTTTCACCTGGGTACTGCCAACCCTTTCTTATGCTGACTGGCTGACCTGTGTTGAAGGGTTCCTTAGATCTCATTTCAGCTTTCTGGGTTACTTTTATTTTTAATTAAAGAAAAGCTTAATTCTAAGACCCTTCTTGGACCAAAGGCAAGGACATATTCATTAAATGTTTACTTTTTTTACTTTAATTCACTTCAGCAGGTGATAACTCAGGTGGAATTATACCTTGACAGTGATCTGACAAGGTCCCTGTTCAGGGTAGTTATTGACTTTTCCGGTATTAACCTTTTAGGTATAGCATGAAGCCAGCATCCTACTGTCTGAACCACATAAGGAACTGGTTTTCTTTTAATTTTGTCTTTTGAGTTTGAAGAAGATGTATAATGCCAAATTGGGACTTTTGAAACCAGTGTGTAACTCATTTGGTCTGAAAAATTACTGATAGAATGACTGCTTTTGCCAACTTAATTTTTTTTAAACCAGAATATTGAATGCCCTGTATGACTGACACATCGTGCTTTAGGCTTCTAAAAGTTGGGCCAGACTCTGAGAGGAGCTTGTAATAGGCCAGTATGGACACATTGCGCACACAGAAGTCAGTCCCTCACGTTCATTTGACACTCCTGCCTTTATTCATTCAACTATCTTTTGGACACCAGCTAGGAGCCAGGCATGGTGCTAGGTTCACAAGTATTTTACTTCCCCATGATTGTTTTGACTTTTAATTTCTAGTCTGTTTTCTCTTCCTAGACCGTCAGCTCCTTGGGGGTAGGGCTTGTCCTCACTCACTGTTGTGTCTTGCAGTGCCTGAAGCGTAGCAGGAGCGCAGTCAGTGTCTGTTAAATGTATGAGTGAAGGGCTACAACATGAGATGCCAGGGTTGCTCTTAGAGCAATGGGAAATGCATGCGGTAATGCACCGGGAAATGCATGCATGGGATAATCAAGGAGGACACCCTGAGAGGAGGAATACAGGTGAGGGTAACTGCTCCACGCTAGAGTCCAGGAGTGAAAATGTACAGAGTGCAGGGAGGGGCAGCCAGAGCTGAGCTGGGGCCTTGCCAGTCAACTCGAGGACATGGAAGCAAAGAAACTCCTTTTTTTTTGAGTTGGAGTCTCACTCTGTCGCCCAGGCTGGAGTACAGTGGCACGCTCATGGCCACCGCAGCCTCAACCTGCTGGGCTCAGGCGATCCTTCCGCCTCAGCCTTCCAAGTATTTGGAACTATATAGGCATATGCCACCACGTCCATCTAATTGTTTTTTTGAATTGAGTCTTACTCTGTTGCCCAGGCTGGAGTGCAGTGGCATGATGATGACCACCATAGCCTCAACCTGCTGGGCTTAGGCGATCCTTCTGCCTCAGCCTTCCAAGTAGCTGGAACTACAGACATATGCCACCACGCCAGCTAATTTTTGTGTGATTTATTGTAGAGACGAGGTATCACCAAGTTGCCCAGGCTGGTCTCGAACCCCTGGGCTCAGGCAGTCCTCTCGCCTCGCCCTCCCAAAGTGCTGGGATTACAGGCTGAGCCACCGCACCCAGCCTTTATTTTAGAGATGAGGTCTCGCCCTGTTGCCCATGCTGGTCTCAAACCTGTGGGCTCAGGCAATCCTCTCACCTCAGACTCCCAAAGTCCTGGTATTATAGGTGTGAGCCACTGTGCCCGGCCAGTTTTTTTTATTTTTATCATAGAGATGAGGTCTCACCATGTTGCTCAGGCTGGTCTCAAACCTGTGAGCTCAGGCAATCCTCTCGCCTCTGCCTTCCAAAGTGCTGAGATGACAGGTGTGAGCCACCGTGCCGGGTAAAGCAAGTCCTTTAAGCATAGGTGTAGCTGAATTTGTTGAGGATGATTGCTTTGGCCAGTGTGTAGAGAACACATGGTAGCTGGATTGGAAATAAAACTGTAAGACTGGGAGATCTGTTTGTTTGATTGAATACTTTTGTTTGTTAGAATAATATAGACCAGTGGTACCCAGACTTTTGGATTCCATGAATCAGCAAAAACATTTTCTTTTAATTTTGAGGGTCAACATAACAGAGTTGTCAATTTTTTTATTTTATTAAATAAGGGCATTAAAAAGCATATTACTTGTCAGAATCATTTTATAATATAACACACATCACCATTTTAACATACATAACCATATCCTCCACACCCCTAGACTCTCAAATAAATGTTAGATATTTAAATGGAATGCCTTTAGCTTTAGGCAGAATGTACTGCTTTGCCCTGGTTTTCTCATTTTCCTCATGAATAGTCACTGTTGTGTGGTCTTATATTTGTAAACTGGAGATCTAGGCTAGGATAAAAATGTTGGTGATTAGAATCAGGATAGCAATTGTGGAGATTAGAAGAAGGGAATAGAATCAGCAGGACTTGGTAATTTCAGAGTTCTCATGGGTTTCTTAACCTCATTTGATTCTAATGGTAACCATGAGGCAATTAGTTCAGTTAGGTATAGTTATTCTCATTTAATAGGTGAGGAAACTGAGACTCAGAAGGTAGGTGGCTTACCTGAGCCACTTGGATAGCAGAATTGAAACCTTCATTCAAGTGGTGTTGCACTCTTGGTATGTAACACCCCCACCCCTTCTTGGTTTTGCTCACATTTCAGGGAAGAAAGGAAAAGGAATCCTGGACTTCCTTGAGTCATGACTTACAGGTGAAATATATGATCCATTCTTTCCTTTGAATGAAACAATATTATAGTGATGAGTCTTTGTTTCATCCTTATCTTGCAACATCATCCATTACCAATCCATGAACTTGAGTAACCTTACTTAAATTAGGCCAGAAAAACTAAGGCTTCTTTGGCTGTATTTTCATTTTATCCTGTGCTGCCCTTTGTCCCTTCTGTAAATAAGTGTTGGCCACCCTATTTATGGAAATCTGTCAAGAGGGTAGAGGACAGTGAGGTTTTGTGTGTATGTGAGGATATTTATCTCCAGTCACCTGGATTATCATCCTTTCTTTTCTTAGTGCACTTGAAGATTAAAGTTATTTGGTGTTATGTAAATTTTTGAAAGAATGGAATAGATTTCAAAATGGACTTGTACTTATTGAAGGGCAAAGAAAGTAAGAGGAAATGAATAAAAAGAACAGAATTGGACTTCAAGGTGGAAAAAGTGAGGCAATAACACTCTGAATTGGATAAAAGGAAAAAAATGTGTTAGAAAGTATTTGTGGGCAGTTCCCTGTAAATGGCTTTATAAACAGCATTTTTGGTGTGTAGTCATAAAATTCTCTGACCTATGAAACACTAATTTAATGGAACTAATTAAAGGTAAGATATAATGCCAAAATTTACATATGAAAACTATCAGTAACTTTTCCTTCAATACTTGTTTTTATTTAGTCTTTGTATCAGTCATTTTTGTAGGCTCCTTGTTTTGAAGTTGGAAGACATTTTTGGAAGATTGTTACAGTGACTTTAGATTATTTCAGTACAGACTGAACCACTAGCCAGCCAATTGTAATTACAAATAATTATGAAAAATAGGATTTTTCTTTTCCAAGAAGGAAATATACTTACTGGAGCATCTGCACCTGTTTTTGTGTTTGTTCAGTTATAGAAGTGTCTATTTCTAGTAATAGAATGGGCACATAAAAACAAGTACTGTTTACTTATAATATGTAAATAAGAGTGTGAGAGCAGCACTGTATAACACCAATTTCATCTCCTTTAATCACTTATGCACATTGTGTGTGTATTTGTGTTTAGACATGCGAACCATTTGTTTGTTTTAACCAATGCAGATCCATCCATTCTATTTGACAGCTTACTTCTTGGCCTTGAGCTTGCCTTTCTCTCTCTCTCTCTCTCTCTCTCCCTCCCTCTCTCCTCTCCCCCCCTACACCCCCCTATAAAATTTAGTGTTTGAGATCAGGCTCAGTGGCTCAGACTGTAATCCCAGTGCTTTGGGAGGCCACGGTGAGTGGATTGCCTGAGCCCACCTGTTTGAGACCCGCCCGGGCAACTTGGCGACACCTCATCTCTACAATAAATCAAAAATTAGCCAGGCGTGGTAGTGCTTGCCTGTAGTTCCAGCTACTTGGAAGGCTGAGGCAGAAGGATCACCGGAGCCCAGCAGGTCGAGGCTGGAGCGTGCCACTGCACTCCAGTCTAGGTGACAGAGTGAGACTCCAACTCAAAAAAAAAAAAATTTAGTGTTTGATTCCTGCAGAGTATAGATGTTAGCATATTCTGAATACTGTGTACAGATTTTTTTTCCAAACCCATATTTTAGTTATATTAAATGCCTGCACTTTGGGTATTTTTAAAATCTGTTTGAACTGCAAGGTCAAAATTGAGCTATAGTCTCTGATACTGTTGGATCTTAGTATCTCAGAGTGTGTTGACCTTAATAGTAATTTATGCTAATCTCCTCTCTGTCCCTTTCATCCCTCTTTTTTTTTTTTTGAGTTGGAATCTCACTTGTTTCCCAGGGTGGAGTGCAGTGGGCTACCCCAGCATCAACCTCTGGGCTCCAGCGATCCTTCCACCTCAGCCTTCCAAGTAGCCAGAACTACAGGTGCACGCTACCACGCCTGGCTAGTTTTTGGTGTATTAGAGAAAGAAAGAGGACTGAGTTGCAGGAGCCAAGGTCAAGGAACAATGTGCGTATAATATGTTGAGAAGGTACAAAGTTAGATTTGAGATTTGTCAGTGTGTTATCTCATGTTTCATGGCAGTTCTGCAAAGTAGGCATTATTATTCCCATTTTATAGAAAAGAAAATGGAAAGTTATTCAGAAAGGTTGAACAAATTGCCCAAGGTCATTCTGCTACTAGGGCACTCCTTAGGTCAGGCCGTTTCCAAACCCTTGCACTTTCCTACATCATGTTTCCTCATTCTCACCCCACCACAGAATAAATAATCTTAAGAACATCATTTCACATTTTATTCCATGATGTAGTAGCAGCCTTTTCTAAAATAAAATTCTGTGCATGTTATTTTTAAAAATTGTCATTGGAAATGGGCTTAATGTAGGCAGGTGAATAGTATTTGAATTGCCTTAGTTCATGTGGAATATTCTTACCTTTATTTGAATGCATGACATTATTTTACTTAAATGTGATTATATAATTAAGATGGCTATTTGGCTTAACATTTGTGAGTTTTACACATTGTTAAGACTACTTGGAGGTATTTATATACTTCAAATATTTACTAGGAAGTATCTTTGCAAGTCTAGGTAAAACATTTTACCAAACTCCCAGTGTCAATGAGTCTCTGTTGGGAAAGGTTAAATAGCACTGTAGAGTAGTCTTTTGGCAATCAGACAGTTCCTCTGCTCAAGTAACAGTGAGTATAATTGACGGTCTTAGTAATAAGGTCACAAAGTCAAGAGTTACCACAGTGTGGTCGACATTTTGACCATAAGGAACAGTATGTAAAAGCTGGTTAGCGGGAAGAATTTCCTGCCTCCTTAGTAACTATTGTGTCTCTATTTCTAATTTAGAGTCATAGCTTATTTGGAAAGAAGAGAAAAATCTTTAAATTCTTCATTTGGAATCAATGTTCCTTAGAATCATATTATGGAAAGCGTGGTGTGTGGACAAGTCTAAGCCAGAATCCATTTTTTTCTACAAATGCCTTTTTGCTATTTTGTTTGCTCAGAGTGGGCTTCATTTGTGCCCTCTTCTTGTTGGCCTGCTCTGTAACCCTTGCTTGACACAGTATAGCATTTAAATGTCTGTGTTTTACTGACAGAATTATTTTTTGCACAAGAAAACTGAGATTAAAAACAAAGGAATTCAGTCAGCGCAGTATCTCACGCCTGTAATCCCAGCACTTTGGGAGGCTGAGGCGAGAGGATTGCCTGAGCCCAGGGGTTTGAGTCCAGTCTGGGCAACTTGGTGAGATCTTGTCTCTGCAATGAATCAAAAAATTATCCGGGTATGGTGGCAGGTGCTACTTGGTCAAAGGCTGAGGTGGAAGGATCACCTGAGCCCAGCAGGGAGGCTGCAGTGAGCTATGATTGTGCAATTGCACTACAGCCTGGGGACAGAGTGAAACCAAGACTCAAAAAAAGAAAAAAAGTACATTATTTCTATCTTATCTCTAAGTTTGATTAATAGTTTAGCTGAATATGGAATAATAAGAAGGAAATCATATGCCCTCAGAATTTTGAAGGCAACGCTCCATTAATTTCTAGCTTCTAAGCCCATGGCCATTTTAATCCTTAATTCTCTGTATCTCAACTAGTGTTTGTTTTTCCTCTCTACAAAGTTTTAGAAATGTCACAATGGCATGTCTTGGTGTGAATCATTTTTTCATTCGCTGTGGGGGAACTAACGTCCTTTCATCCTAGAAAATGTTCTTGTGCTATTTCTTTGACGGTGTCTTGCCCTCTACTCTGCTCTCTTTTCTGAACTATAAATTGGATGCCTGAAGTAATCTTCTCATATTTTTATTTTTTTTCTTCTCCCATGTTCCATCTCCTCATCCTGGCAGAGTTTTTTAACATCCACAATCTCTGGAGGAGTTTTTTAACTCTGTTTTTCATTCGATATACTAAAATTTGTATTTGGGCTATCATATTTTTAAATTTCCTACAATTCTTTCTTAGTTACAGACTGCTCTTTTAAAAATATCTTCCTGTTCTTATTTCATGCAGTCAGCTTCATCTTACTTGAGAATGAGTAGCTGTGACTACAGGCGTACCACCATGCCTGGCTAATTTTTTAATTTTTTTGTAGAGACAGGATGTTACTATGTTTCCCAGGCAGGTCTCAATCTCCTGGGTTCAAGCAGTCCTCCTGTCTCAGCCTCCTGAAAGTGCTGGGATTACAGGCATGAACCACTGTGCCTGGCCAGAATTTTTTTTTTTTTTTACTTTTTTTCAGTTAAGGACAAGGAAAGCAATACCTTTTTCTTTTTGCTTCTAGGACATAAACGAGTACAGCACCTAATATTTGTAAAAAGTTAGTTGCCCCGTGATATTGTTTAGCACAATTATGTTTGCCACTCTACTAGATGACTGTATATACTAAGTATAATTTAATGTGTTTATAAGTGCATTTAAAAGATCTAGAATGGGGAAGGTAGGATTTCTTTTACTACTTACTTATTTGTATATTATCAATTTTTTAAAATGAGCACATATTAATTGCAATTAATAGAATATAACTAAAAAGTGGGAAAGAAAGAGACTTGATTAACGCCTTCATTCATTTAAAAAAAATGTAGGAAGTGTACATTATGTCTGTCTCCCTTGCTGGGATAGTTGAAGTAGCAAACACAGCCTTGGCCTTTGAGGAATTCGGGATCTGGCTGTTAAGGGGAAACACGCATGGAAGAGAATGACTCCCAGCCGTGCCGAAAGTCTGCCTCTGTGTGATCTCAATGCACAGGCAGCTCTTGGGGCCAAGAAGATGACTTCCCAGGGTCTGTAAAGAGGTGGCTGGCTACTAACTTCAGAGTACTTTTTTTAAAAAAAAGCAGCCTTCGTGAGAACACCAAACACAGGACTCTGATCTTGGAATGTCTGATTTACTAAAGTTCATTTGCATTTATTCAGAAACCAACATGCTTTCTGCTGCCAACCCTAGGAGCCAGAGGTTAGGGTTTTTAATAATAATAACAATAATGAGTTATACTTATTCTAGTTTAGTTTTCTGGCTCTCCAAAAAACAAATGGCTAAGATGTCCAAAATGTTCCTTTCACAACTCTGCCAAATGCTGGCTTTTCCTCTCCGTCTGGAGATCCTGCCAATCTGCTGAAAATTATCCTATTTTTTGAGTGCTTCCAGGCAGCTCTTCAGAGGGAAGACTAAATCCTGCAGTCTGAGATGGACACCCACTAAATAGAGACTCTTTTCCATACTTCTGCAGCTGAGAATACATTTAGTATTCTGAGCCCTATTTCTTCTGGTTGTGAATTTGGGAAAATATACATATACCAGACATCACATCATACCTAGTTATAGACAACATTGTGTATTAATTGGGAGTGTAACATTTGCCTGGTGACTGTTTGATTTTTTTGTTTTTATTTTTATTTTTTTTACCTGTAAATAAATCTTGGCCTGAGTATTCACAGACTTAAAAAAAACACGGGTTCACTGGGGCAAATGAAGCATTTAGCCTGAATAAGAACAAATTGCACACTCTTTTCTGGTTTGATTTGCATGGATGCTAGAGGTTTTTTCAGGGGCAGGGGAGTTAGGGATATTCTAGTGTGTTAGTAAGACTCTCTTAATTTGAATACAGGAGAGACAGGAGACTTATTGGACCAAGTGAATTATCTGTGGTCCAGTGATCTCCAAAAATGCTTTGTAAGAGCAGATGAGTAGATTTTTAAAGATTAGTTGAGCTGGCAGTTTGCCTGCTCATCTAAACCCTTAAATTCAGTGGGTGGGCCTGGCTCAGCATGTGGAAGTAGAAGTTCAGGTGGGGAACCGTAATCTACCTCACCAGGCTGTTTGACAGCAGTGGAGTGATCGCTATCCCTTGTAACCATGGGGACATGAGCTCCTTTGAAAACTGGACTGTTTGAGGAACAGTGTGGAAGCAAATGACTGCACAAGGCTAGTTGGAATACCTGTGTAATAGAAACCCTGGCACATCCAGGCACTAGGCCAGTAACTAGACTGGGAAATAAGAGAGTTGAGCTCAACCTGGCGTGGTGGCTCACACCTATAATCCTAGCACTTTGGGAGGCCGAGACGAAAGGATTTCCTGAGACCAACCTGGGCAGCTTGGTGAGACCTCATCTCTACAATAAAAAAGAAAAAAAAAATAGCTCGGTGTGGTGGCACACGCCTGTGGTTCCAGCTACTTGGAAGGCTGAGGTGGAAGGATCACCTGAGCCTGGCAGGTTGAGGCTGCGGTGGTTGTGAGTGTGCCACTGCAGTCCAGCCTGGGCAACAGAGTGAGACTCTAACTCAAAAAAAAGAAAGAGAGTTGAATTCTAGTTCTGTACTTGCCCCTAATTTGTATTTTGATATTGGAAAATTCCCTTCATTTCTTTGGGTATTGGGTTTCTCATCTGTAAGATAAGATGATTAGAGTGGCAGATCTTCTTTGAAGGTATTTCTTGTGTGTTTCTTGAAGTGTGGGACTCTGTTGGTACTACCCTCTTGCTTGAATAATCAATTGGAAAAGTAATGTTAATTTTGAGTTGGAGTCTCACTCTGCCGCCCAGGTTGGAGTGCAGTGGCATGCTCATAGCCAACGCAGCCTTGACCTGCTGGGCTCAGGTGGTCCCTCCATCTCAGTCTTCCAAGTAGCTGGAACTACAGGTATATGCCACCACATCTGGCTAATTTTTTTGATTTATTGTAAAGACAAGGTCTTGCCAAGTTGCTCAGACTGGTCTCGAATCCCAGGCTCAGGCAATTCTCTCGCCTCAGCCTCCCAAAGTGCTGGGTTATAGGTGTGAGCCACTGCACCTGACCTTAATGTTAATCTTAGTGAAAAGAGTTAACTGAACAAAACCAGAAAACTCATTTTGGAATACTGAACCTTATGCAAATTAGTCTATTAATTTTTAATGAATAAAAGAGAGAACTTGTTAGGCAATTTCTTGATAGCATATTTGATAAGGCAGATATAGCAATATTTAAACTGTTTGCATGCTCAGTGAATGTCCTTGCCTAAAGTTTAAATGCATATGTGATGCTCTTTAGAATTACCAAGTGAGAGTCTGTTTAACCTTGTATGTATCTTTAGAGTCAGGATGATGAGGTTAGGATGATGGTTGTAAAGAAATCAGCCTTCCTTTAATTAAGGCAAGATTTTTGGGATGGAGTTCTGTCTTACCCAGTAAGGAGGCAGCAAATATTTACCAAGTGCCTCCTGTGTGCTAGACACTACTCTAGGTGTTGGGATTAGAGCAGAAATTAGACAGTTTTTAGTCTCAAGGAGCTAGCATCCTAGTGAGAGGCGGTAGACTTTTAAGCATGTTTTAATAAAATAATAGTGATTGTTCATGTTATGAAAAAATAAAACAGGTATTGTAGGGAACAGTGGGCAGTGGTGGATGGAGTGTGCTTCCCTGGGTCGGAAAGATGGAGAGAGTAGAAGGTGAGGGCGGAAGGAATGTGGTTTGCTGTTTGGAGTTTCACTTTCTCTACTAAAGCCATCAAACCTAAACTTTGCCTCTGGAGCTCATGATATTTCAGGGCCTATGCTTGCTCAGGATAAAAGGGAAGGCAAACTGATGATCACCCGTCTCATCCCTGCTTCAACCAAAACAACTCTGGTTGGTGGGTTGTTTTTATTTTTTTATTTTTTATTTTTTTGAGTTGGAGTCTCACTCTGTCGCCCAGACTGGAGTGCAGTGGCCGCTCCCTGCCACTGCAGCCTCGACCTGCTGGGCTCCGGCTATCCTTCCGCCTCAGCCTTCCAAGTAGCTGGAACTACAGGCACGCGCTACCACACCTGGCTCATTTTTTGATTTATTGTAGAGATGAGGTCTCGCCTGCCCAGGCGGGTCTCGAACCCGCGGGCTCAGGCAATCCACTCACCTCAGCCTCCCAAAGGCGCAGGATTACAGGCTGAGCCACCGAGCCCAGCAAGATAATTTCTAACGAAAAAAAAATCTACGTAAGCTGTCTGAATGGGACCTTGCACAACATGAGTTCAAGAGACTCATTACTGACCAGCTGGCAAATAATCTGTGAAAATGTGTTTTCTGGCCCATCCCTGGGTATAGCCCTGTGATAGCCAGCTTAGTGATTTGGGAATTCTCCATCTCAAAAGCAGCTTCTGAACAGGGAGGGCTAGAAAAGCAACAAGTCCGAGAATCTCTACAGACAAACAGGAGACCAGGAGGAGACCCGATCAGAGTCGGTGTCCAGGACAGAGGCCTAGGAAAAGGCCTTTCCTTCCACTTCCTGCATGGCTTTCCTGAAGATTAATAGGACTTCCTAGCAGAGCCAGCCCTATGTTGGCACAGGCTTGTTGAGTGTGGGATTCTGACTGTGGGACTTCTGACATTTCTTCTTTCCAAGCACTCATTCTTTCATTAACTAGGAAGAAATGCTCATGGCAGCCTAGTCAGGGGTGGGGAGAAGATTACAAGAACAGAGTCATGAGTGGTCCTCCTGTGGGACTCCAAACTCAGGTTTCTTTTTATTAGTTTCAATTGTATTAGTTTGCATTTGATCATCTCCTTTGAAATGCATGTATGTGCTTTGTCCTTGTAGGTTTATTTCCTTCTGAGGGTACTGTTTTCCTTAAGATGAGCTTGCTGTTTTTATCAGCAGTCACTGTGGCAAAGAGACACGGGCCCTTAGGTGATTTCTCTCTTTGGGGCTGTTTTATAGGCCAGAATCTAGGGAGTCACGGTTTTAATAGTTTCTTGGGTTTCCATTTGAAATACCAACTGAAAACCTCCAGGCTTTTGCCTTCAGCTGTTGTTTTCATCTGATGACCAGGTTTATGGGGTTTGCTCCACAGCCTGGAATAAGCTCCCCTCCCCCCTTTTTTTAAACTGGGCACACCCTACACTTACTTCTGCTGCTGTGTACTATGCAGTTCCTAACTTCTACGTGTTTTTGCTTGCCTTTACCAACTTTTTCTTTTTATACCTTTGTACATTACTCTGTTGATCCCTGTTTCTGAGATGATTGAGAATGATATGGGATGTGCATGTAGAAACAGGGAGGGTGTGGATAACTTCTTTTTTCTTTCAGTGTGTCACCAAGTGCTTTTTTCCGTTGCCTGATTTTTTTCATCAGGATGCTTTTGTTAAGCCCAGAAGCATGTGCTTTTGGCTTTTTAACTTTTCGTATGTGTGGCAGATCTTAAGGACAGAGCTTCTAAGAGAAATCGAACCTTGATTCTAGTGAAGGTTCTTCTAGGCTGTTGGATGGCAGGCTGGAGTCAAAGCCCACCAAGGTGGCCAAAGCTCAAGAACTAGACATTCGGCATTCCCAAGATTAGATGTGAATGAGCACACAAAGGGGAACTTTGAATGTGATTGGAGTAGGGACTTCCTTCCACACATGGCTTAGCCCACGTGGGGGCGACTTGGACTAGGTTAGTGTCTGAGTTAGTGCCTGAGGGACTGATGGCTGGACAAATGTTCACACACAGGAGCAGCACAAGGCATGTAATATACAGAGACTGCTGTGTTAAAATGGGTTCTGATTGATACGAAACTGCTCCTGGAATCTTTTTTTTTTATTTGAGTTGGAGTCTTAGTATAAAAAGTAACTCACAGAACAATATATATGGAGGAGAAAGGCACAGATAGACAGCAAACATTAGACCACTGACTAAATTTGGGTGGTGATCTTTGAATTTTTTTCTTTTTTTGGTATTCTTTATTAGAAAAATTTTCCTTAATTAACAAGTAGTACTATGATAATTTTTTTTTTCCAGTCAGTCTCTGTCGCCTAGGCTGGAGTGCAGTGGCACGCTCACAGCCACTACAGCTCGACCTGCTGGGCTCAGGTGATCCTTCCGCCTCAGCCTTCCAAGTAGCTGGAACCACAGGCGCTCACCATCACGCCCAGCTAATTATTTTGATTTATTGTAGGGACGAGGTCTCGCCGAGTTGCCCATGCTGGTCTTGAATCCCTAGGCTCAGGCAGTCCTTTCGTCTCAACCTCCCAAAGTAGTAGAATTACAGGCTTGAGTCACTGTACCTTGCTGTCATAGATAATTTTTATAAAGCTTTATAAATAATATAAATTGGTGCCAGGTAGGTATTTTCATGGATTCCGTAAACCTCTGCTGCCAGCCTGCTTTGTTCCAGCCCTGGCTGTGCTCCGTGGTGTCCAGCGGTAAACAGGTTGGGCCGAGGGTTGCCTTATGGGTGGCAATCACAGCTGTTCTCCGCACACCTTATTTTTGGTGCTGGGCAAGCAGAGTTCTGTGTGTAGCTTTTGTGTTTACCCAAGGGCCCTTGATCATTTGTGCCTGCATATCCTTATCTGGTGAGTGGAGAATAAACATCACCTTTTGCACAGTCCGACAGTTCTGCATTTGAAGCTGCTTCATTCTCACCCTTTATCCTGACTTGTTTGTTTTCACCCATGTCTGGCTGTTTTATCCCATTCACAATTTTGAGGGCTCTCCTTTTTTTTGCTGGCAGCTTGAATTCAGCTTCAGTTTCTCTTTTTTGGTTCTTACTTCTTTTGTTTTCATCAAGTTGGTAGGTTAGTTTTTGATCACATGGATGAACAGGTTTGAAATGCCTGTCATAGAGAATTACCCCCAGGGTGCCTTAAATCTGTGGAGGTAACATGTCAGCCTGCTTGCTTGTTTGGGTGAACTAGAATTGAACTGTTTGTAAACCAGTAAGGTGAGCTTTATCTATTTGTGTTGAAGAAAATTTCAAGCCCTGGCAGGATATTCAGTTTGCTAGCTCAGATGATAATTCTGAATGCCATTAGATCATAGCTGATGATGCACTCTGCAAATCTTAGTCAGAATTTCTTTTCTCCTTGTCTGTCCCAAGGACTTTGTCCTTTTGTTTTGCTTTTTCATTCAGCAACTATTTATTGGGTACCAGTTGTAAACTGGGCATGATACTTAACATCTGAGATGCTGAGGAGAAAAAGAAGTAAATTAATGTGTTTGCCTGTGCAGAGTGTATAATCTGATGGGAGAAATAAGCAAGGAGACAGGAAACTTCATGTATGACATGCTGCAAGTATTCTGGTAGGGAATACATGGGTCATAGTGTGAACTAAGGACAGGTACCCAACCCAGACTTGGGACATTAGGGAACGGGTCCTGGAAGAGGTCCGCCTAAGCCAAAAATGGAAGGATAATTTGGAGTTTGTCTGGCAAGAGGGGTGGGTAGTGGGGGGTGGTATTCCATCATCTTATAAGTAGAGAGAGCATATGGAATGTTGATGAAACTCAATGACATTCTGTATGGCTAGACTGTGAAGGTGGAGAAGCAAGAAGTATCTGGACCGGTAAGTCAACTATCAAGCTAAGGAGTTTAGACTCTATCCAAAAAGCAGTGTGGAGCCATTAATTATATGCTGTCACATGATCAGATTTGTGTTTTAGAAGGCGAACCTTATGGTTGTAGAGAGTTAAACTGAGGAGGGCAGAAGGGAAGCCAAGGGATCTGGGATGAGGCTGTTACAATGTCTAGGGAAGAGATGATAGTTAGACTTGGGGCCAGTGATGCGGATGATCAGAAGTAGACTCAGCAGGTACTATGCAGGCAGAAACAGCAGGGTTTGCTGGTTGACTGTATGCCCAGAGGGTTTCTGGCTTGGTAAGTTGGGTGAATAGTTAGGTGAGATTGGGTGGGTACCAGTCACTGAGAAAAGAAAAAGAGCGTAAGGTGTAGATTGGAGGTCAACTATATTCGATGTTTTTCTTCTCTGACTAGTACTATTTATTCATTTATTGCCAAAATATTTACTAGTCAGCCAGCATTTACTGGGATTGTGCTGTGTATCAAGGATGTGAGGAAATAGTCTAGTCCTTTACCTACAGAAATCTGTGCTCTGGGAGAGGTGGTGAGAGACACATTTGGTGAGTGTGGGTCACCAGGTTTCCAGTCTCTCCAGCGTAGTCCGTTTGCTCTTTTCACGTCTCTCTTCTGTAAGAAACCTGCAAACCTGTAAGATGTGGGTGAAGCCGGGCTTGGTGGCTCAGCCTGTAATCCCGCACCTTTGGGAGGCTGAGGTGAGTGGATTGCTTGAGCCCGCAGGCTCGAGACCCGCCTGGGCAGCAAGACCTCATCTCTACAATAAATCAAAAAATTAGCCGGGCATGGTAGCGCGCGCCTGTAGTTCCAGCTACTTGGAAGGCTGAGGCGGAAGGATCGCCAGAGCCCAGCAGGTCGAGGCTGCGGTGGCCAAAGTGAGACTCCAACTCAAAAAAAAAAAAAAAAAAAAAAAAGATGTGGGTGAAACTGCCTAGTTTGGCCTTCAGATTTCTGAAATGTTTGATGGCAACCCATCCTTTCCACCCTCTCTAGTTATGAGGTCCTCTTGTCATCCAGCCAGCTTATTTACCTACCCCTCATGTGTCTTCTCTCCTTTTACATCCATTCATACTAATTTTTCAAGGCACATATTGGCTTCCATTTTCCCACAAAACTACCTATAACCCCTTCAACCCCAATGATATATTTTTTCAACTCTGAACTCTTATTGTAAGCATGTTTTATTTTTTACTTACAGTGGTTTGCTTTAAGTAATAAAAAAGCATGTACGTACTTTTAAAGATATTTGCTATTTTGAAGAGAAAAATATCATGTTACAGTTTTGAGTAAAAAGCAAATGAGAGATAAGACTCACATGTTCCAAAATTTGGAGAACGGAGATTCAAATATGACCTAAAATGGCCCCATGATGTTGGCCTTTTAAAGTAAGGCTAGCTTCTCAAACCAGGTGAAGGGGCGACAGAAGTGAGGCCCAAATTTTACCTATACAATGACCATTTTGTATACCTAACCCTGAGTTGTACCCCACATCTTTAAAATTTTTTAAAAAAATTAAAAAGATAATAAAGAAAGTAAGGCTAGCTTACAGACCTTATATTGGTAGCTCAGAACACATGAAATTGCCTCACATAGAGGCACTATTGGAAATGATGATTCTTCACTCAAAAATGAATGTAGTTGTTGTTAGTTGGAGACTGGTGTTCTTATACTATCAGCCTCAGTTTTGGATTCAAGATGCTACAAACCTTTTGCTGTAGTTGAGAATCAGAGGCGAGTGAAGTTTGGATAAGCCCCTTAGATAATTCTAACGTTCTCCTATCTCCTACCTCTTGAGGCTCTGTTTTATAAATGCTAGATTTGCTGATAGGGTGTATCCTTCTTCAGGCACACCACATGCATATTTAGCCAAGTCTTTGCTAGCTTGGGGCTGAGGCTGAGTTGAGATGATGCTCCCTGCAAGTGCATGGTGCTTGGCTCTTTGTGTTCACAGTACTTTGGAGCCCTGGCTTTTCAGGTGAGCTGACCTACAGATAGGATCAGCATTTTCTTCCAGGAATGAGAAGCCTAAGATATTAGAATAGAATGATACATCCTCTGTGCTCAAGAGTGCTTGTGCAAGGTCAAAGTTCTCCTTAAAAAATCTTTTAGATTTTTCTTTTCCTTTTTTTTTGTTTGGTCAGTGTCTTGCTCCATCACCCAGGCTGGAGTGCGGTGGTATGATCACGGACAACTGCAGCCTTGGCCTTCTGGGCTCAGGTGATCTGTTTCAATCTCCCCAGTAGCTGGGACTATAGGCGTGCACCCTCATGCCCGGCTAATTTTTTGATCTGTTTGTAGAGATGAGTGAGGTCTTGCCATGTTGCCCAGACTGGTCGCAATCTCCTGAGCTCAAACTGTCCTCACCTCAGTCTCCCAAAGTGCTGGGATTACAGGCATGAGCCACCGTGCCAGCCCTATTAAGGTTTTTAAAGTTTTTTTTTATTTCTGAGTCAGAGTCTCACTCTGTCGCCCAGGCTGGAGTGCAGTGGCACACTCACGGCCATTGCCTCGACCTCCTGGGTTCAGGTGATCCTTCCGCCTCAGCTTTCTAAGAAGCTGGAACCACAGGTGCGTGCTATCACACCTGGCTAAATTTTTGACATTGTAGAGGTGAGGTCTCGCCAAGTTGCCCAGGTTGGCCTCGAACCACTGGGCTCAGGTAATCCTCTCACTTCGGCCACCCAAAGTGCTGGGATTACAGGCGTGAGCCACCATACCCAGCTAGGTTTTTCTTAAACCCTGTGTACAGTTGATGCTTCAAAGTCCCAGGCCATAAAGCATGGCCACAATGATTTTAACAATGTATTTTTGAAAAAAATGTAGTCAAAACCTACCAAGCTCCTAAAAACAAACAGTTAGTTATAGCATTGATCAGAGTTTAACTTTGTTTAATGTACCTTTTTCACATTACCTCCAAGATAGCTTAGTTTGTAAATATTTGCTATTTGAGACAATTAGCTTTAGTTCAATTAAAACAGTGACTTTAATCTTAGAGTAGTGACTCCACAGCCCTTTTTTCTGGCAATATTGTGGTCAGCCGAGCCAGCTATCTATCAGGATAGTTTCTAGATTATAGAGATAGAATTATATGGTCTGCATAAGTGAGAATGTTTGTCTTCCTTATTCAACCAAGAGATAACAGGCATTAATACATGACTTGTTGCCCTGGAAATTAGTAACTGATTCCTCAAGAAAACATATCTACTCACCTTTTTATACTTTATGGGGGAGATTCTGCATGAGCTAGGGCACTCAGGGATCCTAGCACTGAGCTCATACAGATATATCTTGAAGTGACTCCTTTTCATAGAATCAAAAGCCAGGAAAAGGTCACTAACAGTGAAAACTGATGCTCTTGCTTTGCTTTGAGGTGGTAAGAATGTAACAATGCCCTATAGTGGAATGGTTTTGCTTTCTCCCTGTATAAAACACTGACCATGTAAAGCTCTGGTTTACAATTTATTTATTTATTTATTTTGAGTTGGAGTCTCACTCTTGTTGCCCAGGCTGGAGTGTAGTGGCATGCTTGTGGCCACCGCAGCCTCGACCTGCTTGGCTTAGGTAATCCTTCTGCCTCAGCCTTCCAAGTAGCTAGAATTACAGGTTCGTGCATGGTGCTTGGCTCTTTGCATTCACAGTACTTTGGAGCCCTGGCCTTTCAGGTGAGCTAACCTAGAGATAGGGTCAGCCTTTTCTTCCAGGAATGAGGAGCCTAAGATATTAGAATAGAATGATACATCCTCTGTGCCCAAGAGTGCTTGAGCAAGGTCAACATTCTTCTTAGAAAATAATTTATATTTTTCCTTTCTTTTTTTTTTTTTGTTTGGTTAGTGTCTTGCTCCATCACCCAGGCTGGAGTGCTAGTTTTTATGATTTATCGCAGAGATGAGGTCTCACCAAGTTGCCCAGGTTGGTCTCGAACCCCTGGGCTCAGGCAATCCTCTTGCCTTGGCCTCCCAAAGTATTGGGATTACAGACTGAGCTACCATGCCTGGCCTGTTTACAATTTATTAACAAGGAAATTTACAAATGTCATTATTTATAGTAGCAAGAAACAGGTAATAACCTAAAGGCCTATCATTAGGGATTAAGTAAATTGCAGACATCCATACAATAGGTTACTCTGCTGCCATTAAATGAATAAAAAATAGATAACTTTGCTTGACATTGAATGATTTTTACAGATACAGTTTGATGTAAAAAAAAAAATCAAGGAGGAGAAAAGCATATATAATATGCTTATTTGTGAGGAAAATAACTCTCGAAGATATGAGGAAATAGAAGATCCAGTCCTTTACCTACAGAAATCTATGCTCTAAACTTCTTGTATGCACTGAAGTTTTAAAAAAGGAAATCTGAAATACTATTTTTTGAGGGAGGTTTGGGATCTCACTCTGTCACCAAGGCTGGCATGCAGTGGCATGATCATGATTTACCTCAGCCTTGAACTCCTGGGCTCAGGTGATCCTTCTGCCTTAGCCTCCTGAGTAGCTGAGGATACAGGTGTGTGCCACCATGCCTAGCTAATTTTTTTTTATTGTTTGTAGAGACAGTTCCCCAGGCTGATCTCAAACTCCTGGACTCAAGCAATCCTCCCACCTCAACCTCCCAAAGTGTTGGAATTACAGGTGTGAAACACCACACCCCCTCTGAAATACTGTTACATAGTTGTCTAAGAGGAGGGCTAATGGAGGGGGTTTACTGTGTATTTTTTGAAATTTGCGTTTATTACTATTTTCATTAAAATATCTAATAAATGCAGGACACGGTGGCTCATGCCTGTAACCCTAGCACTTTGGGTGGCAGAGGTGAGAGGATTGCTTGAGACCAACCTGGGCAACTTGGCGAGACCTCATCTCTACAATAAATCAAAAAATTAACTAGTTGTGGTGGTGTGCGCCTGTGGTTCCAGCTACTTGGAAGGCTGAGGTAGAAGGATTGCCTGAGCCCAGCAGTCAAGGCTGTGGTGGCCATGAGCATGCTAGTGTACTTTATCTAGTCTGGCAAAACCAAAAAACCCAAAAATACCTAATAAAAAAATGAGCACATTTTGAGTAAAATGTCTAATAAATGTTTAATGGGTCTGTAATTTGGAAGGCAGTAAGGACTTCTATTTTTTAAAAATTTGATTTTACTGACTATGAAACAGGTGCAAAGGAATATACAGTGTTGGGAGATTTACAGGACAATGCAGTCAGTACTTTGGATCTACCACCTAGCTTAAGAAATAGAACGCTAAAATAGTCCTCCTTATCTGTGGGGGATGCATTTCAAGACCCACAGTGGATACCTGCAACCACAGATAATACCAGATGCAAGCAGTGCAGTACTGAGATTGAGCTGTTAGCCAAGTGACTAATGGGCTGGTCACGTATACAGCCTGGGTAAGCAGGACAGAGGGCTGATCAACGTTCTAGGCACAATGGAGTAGCATAGCATGAGGTGTTTTTTTTTTTGAGTTGGCGTCTCACTGTGTCACCCAAACTGGAGTGCAGTGGCTGCTCCCAGCTACCGCAGCCTCGGCCTGCTGAGCTTCGGCAATCCTTCCGCCTCAGCCTTCCAAGTAGCCAGAACTACAGGCGCGTGCTACCACACCCGGCTAATTTTTGTTTTTGTTTTTGTTTTTGAGTTGGAGTCTCACTCTGTCGCCCAGACTGGAGTGCAGTGGCTGTTCCCGGCCACCGCAGCCTCGACCTGCTGGGCTCCGGCGATCCTTCCGCCTCAGCCTTCCAAGTAGCTGGAACTACAGGCGCGTGCTACCACGCCCGGCTCATTTTTTTATTTATTGTAGAGATGAGGTCTCGCCAAGTTGCCCAGGCGGGTCTCGAACCCGTGGGCTCAGGCAATCTACTCACCTCAACCTCCCAAAGCACTGGGATTACAGACTGAGCCACCGAGCCCGGCTAGCATGAGGTTTTATCATGCTCCTCAGAACAACACACAACTCAACAGTTAGGATTTGTTTTAGATTTTGGAATTTTCCATATAGTAATTGAGACCACATTTGGCCATAGTTAACTGAAAAACACAGGTAAAGATATCTGTGGGATAAAGATATCTGTGGTTTCACTTTACACAGTTTCAGTTACCCATGGTCAGAAATGGTTTGAAAATATTAAATGAGAAATTTCAGAAATAATTCATAGATTTTAAATGTTGTGTCATAATGCCTATGTCATGCACCTCACTTCATCTCATCATGTAGGCAGTTTATCATCTTGCATCATCACAAGAGGGAAGACAGGTAAGTATGGTACAGTCAGATATTTAGAGAGAGAGAGAGAGAGAGAGAGAGAGAGACAGAGGCCTTGTTCTTTTAACACAGTATATTATTATAATTGTTCTACTTTATTATTAGTTGTTAATCTCTTAATGTACCTAATTTATAAATTAAACTGTCTCATAGGCATGTGAGTATAGGAAAAACATAGCGGATATAGGGTTTTGTACTCTCTGCGGTTTCAAGCATCCACTCAGGGTCTTGGAATGTATCCCCCACAGATAAGGAGTCACGACTGTAGTATTCCATTTCTTAAGCTGATCTTAAGGTAGATCCCAGTGTTTATCCCATTGCTGTTCTTCTAGCGTTACACACATGGGGACTGCTGTGCCACCATGCTTTCACTTGTTGTGAATGTTTGGCTGCTAAGCATGTGCTTGCTCAAGCCTCCTGGTGCCCAGGTTCAAGTTTATCTAGGGTATTTATCTAGGAATAGCATTTTTGAGTCACTGGGTAAACACATCTCTGGCTTTCAAGGAAGTCCCACATTATTTTTCAGAATTGTAGTAATTTTCATTTCTACCAACAGTGTTTGAAAGGTCAGATACTTGATAATGTCAGACTTTTCAGTCTTTGCCAATTTGAGAATATAAAATAGTATCTTAGTGTAGTTGAGCACCTTTTCTCATGTTTATTGGACACTATTGTTATCTTCTGCAAATTGTATTTTGATAAGTTTGTCCATTTTTATATTGAGTTGTCTGTTTTTCACTTATTGATTCACTATAGTTCTTCCTATATTCTGGAGACTGATCATGTAATTCTTAGATACATACATACAAATGTTCTATCCACTTGTGCCTTTCATTTTTATTTTTAAGAAACTTTTTATTTTGGGAATTCTCAACATATGTCATAGCGAAGAGAATAGTATAATTAGCCCCTGTATATCTGTCACTCAACTTCAGCAGTTATCAACATTTTGCCAATCTTATTTCATCCATTTCTCACCATCCTGCCAGGCTGATCTTGCAGCTTCTAGTGGTGACCAATAATATGAGTTATTAATATTATGAACTCATTACTTTTTCATTTATTTAATGTGTTTCAATCTATCACAGTATTTATTTATTTTGATGTTCAAAATGTCATCTGTTAGACCATCGTGAACCCAAAGCCTACAAATTGCTCTCATTTCTTTTACGTGACCAGTAAGTTAGCTTGGCATAGTTTCATAGATGCTGGGAGAAGACATGAGATACCTGGGATCAGAGATGAAGGGTAGCACGTTATAGCAGTACCAGTAGCCAGAGTGTCAGCATTTTTGTGCCAGTGTCTTGAGCTCCAATGCCCACAGGGCAGTGTAAAGAGGGGACTGGGCACAGTGGCTCATTCCTGTAATCCTAGTGTTTTGCAAAGCCAAGGCAGGAGGATCTTTTGAGCCCAGGAGTTCAAAGCCAGCCTGGGCAAACAAGAGCTCATCTCTACAAAAAAAATTTTTTTAATTAACCTGGTGTGGTGGCATTTACCTGTAGTTTCAGCGACCCAGCCGGCTGAAGCTGGAGTATTGCTTGAGCCCAGGAGTTCTAGAGTGCAGCGAGCAATGATCACACCACTGTACTCTAGCCTGGGTGACAGACTGCAAGCCCATTTCCAGAAAACAATCCACAAAAAGGAGTATAAAGAAGGATAGATTATACCTGTGATACCTTTACATGCTGTGGGATGCTTTACAGGAGAGGAACTCAGAGGTAAGGAACTTGGATCTTTCAGAGTGGACAGTAAACATGTCTGCCCTTTGCTCCAGGGGGAGATATGGTATCTGCCAAGGCTGTTTGTCATATAAATATCCTTGAATAAAATCCAGAACAAAGGGTGCTTTGTAATATATGCAGTATTGTGAGAAACTAGTGAAGAGTCTCTGTCTCTTATTTCTAGACTATCTTGACTTCTGGTGAATTGTTCCTATGAATCCACCACATTGCTGGCCCCTTTGATTAATCGAATTGATAAGTTGGCATTGGTTCCGTTCAGTTTGTCTCATACAACACTTAGTTAAGGTAACTACCAAGTGGACTTGAAGCAGCAGGATGAGTTCATTAAGTATTTTGCCATCAACCGTGCTCCCCAGAATCAGAATCTCAGATCCAGTCAGCTGTCCAAATCCCATAAACCACCAGGGGCTCTGGTAGAAACCCAAATGGCTTTTTCTTGAATGGTTTGTGTTGAACTTCCCATGTAGTCCAAGCCTGTGACTTGAAGCAGACTTGAATGCCTTTCTGGGCTGAGGTGTTATTAATGTCTACTTCAGTTCAAGCCACTTGACACATTTTGTACCATGTTTTCTTGTTTTTGTTTTTAAGGCAGAGTCTTATTCTGTCACCCAGGTGGGAGTGCAGTGGCATGCTCACAGCCACCAGAGACTCAACCTTCTGGGCTCAGGTGACCCTTCCTCCTTAACCTTCCAAGTAGCTAGAACTATAGGCATGTACCACCATACCCGCTAATACCATGTTTTCTAATTGGATGTCTCTTGTAGTAGGAATGACAGACCACAGAGTGAGCAAAAATGATGAGTCCCTTATACTCCTGGGAAGCATCTGTGAATAGCCATGCATGGCCTTATTTTGGAGAGATCTTCATAGTCATCTGAGAGGCTGCATCATCTCCTGGTGGTATTTACTTAGACATTTGAAATGAGCACCCCTAAGACGCAGAGGTGCAAGCCATTATGTTTTGGGGAGGGATGTAAGTTAATGCCTGCTTTCACAAAAAAAATATAGTGCCGCTATAAGGAAGCATTTGTTTACAATTTGGGGAGCTCCCTACATCACTTGAGATGCATACACTGATAGTACCTCCAACAGGGCCTTAACAACTAGCTGGTAGACCTTAAAGTTCCTGGTTTATTCCAGATCACTGATTCTAGTCCTTGGTTTTGGAGGGACTGCTTGGCTGCGGTCATTCCAGCTTGTCCTGCTCTGCCCACACTGGCAACTGAGTGGCATTCAACTGCCTCTTGCAGTGTCTGAGTCTCCAGAAAAGGGGAAGGAATCCAGAGGTATTGACAGGTGTTTTGCAAGGAAGGGTGAGGGGCTGGAGCCAAGGCCTTCACTTACAGTTTCTGATAGACTTCTCTGGAAAGTTAAGGGCAAAGCAACCAAACTGTGCTCAGAGCCCTCTGATGGAGGACGACAGGCCCAGCAGTGGGTTAAATGTAATGGGCCACAGCAGATCATTTCCTTGGTGAGGAAGGCTCTAGGGACAATTTCAGAAAACAGACCGTGAACATTCCTCCTTCTCCTTACCTCCCAGGGTCTAAGGTGTTCCCTTCCCAGTTGTCAAGGTGGTTCTCTCTCTACTGCCTCAAAATCAATCGTCCCATTTCTGTAGTTATAACTAACTTCCCAGCTATTCCCTGTATGCAACCAGACCTTCTATCTAGAATGGTCAGGAGCAAGAGGTACAAGGCATTTTTATAAAACTCACAGAGGCCCCTGTGTCCCCCAGAGGTCACCTTAGGAAACTTCAACAAAGTGTCCTCAAACAAGTGGTCTTATGGTAAGATTTAGGGCCAGAGCAGTCCTTCAAGAAAACCCACGTGGCTAAACAGAATTAAGTTAGAATCTTCTAGGGATTCTTTGGCCAGGCTGCCACATGGAAGGAGTACCAGCTAGGCTGTCTGGGGTTGTCATTAGGGAGAGAAAGCCATATCATGCCAAGAATGGTCGGAGCAGAATCCCAGATTTTCAAAATAGGTCAAAAACCTCATGCAATTATTATTTTGTATTTTTTCTTCATGCCATTTTTAAGTCTTTAACTCAGTAGAATTTAGTTTTATATGTAGCAGGAGGCTGGGATCTAATTTTAATTTTGTTTATGTGGATAATGAGTTACCACTGCACCTTTCTTTCTGAGCTACAGTATCAACTGTCTCACACATCATCTGCAGATATGTATATGTCTGTTCCTATGCTTTGTCTTCTATTTTATTGACTTACTTGTACCTACAATGTCCTGGTTACTCATATATGACTTTTTTAGCTCTCTGATTGGGTGAGTCCTCCAACCTTGTTTTTCTTTAAGATGATCTTTGCTGCTCTTACTCGTGGCCCTTGGTGTGTCTATATACATTTTAGGGTCTACTTGTCAGGTCACTGACACAGACACACACACACACACACATGCGCGCACACACACACACACACACACACGTGCACACATACACAATTACTGCTTTGATTGGAATGGCATTGCATTAATGGTCAATTTGGGGAGAATTTCATCTTTATAATATTGACCATTCTAATTTGTGAGCATATTTCCTATTGAAGGCATTTCTCTATTTTTTGCAGCATTTCCCTATTAAAAATATGATATACCAATGTAGAAAAAAATAACCTTGACCCGACCCTCTATCTCTCACCAGACAAAAAAAAATTAATTTAAAATGGATCGTGGACCTCAACATAAAAGCTAAAATCATAAGGTTTCTAGAAGAAAACAGAGTATCTTTCTTAGATAGTTAGGCAGAGATTTTCTAGAGAAGCCATTGAAAGCATGAGTCATAAAAGAAATATAGATTAATTATTGGACTTCATCAAAACTTCTGCTAATCAAAAGACAATGCTAAGAAAATAAGTTGGCGGGCAACCCCTTCGGGTCCCCTCTCACTGTGAGAGCTTTTCTGTCCTCTCAATAAATCCTTCTTCCTTAAAAAAAATAATAATAGTAAGTTGGCAAGCCACAGACCAGAAGAAAGTATATACCATGTATATATTTGACAAAGAAAAAACAGGCTATTAAAAATGGCAGCACATGCCTATAATTCCAGCATTTTGGGAGGCCAAGGTGGGAAGATTGCTTGAGCCCAGAAGTTTGAGACCAGCCTAGGCAACATAGTGGGATCTTGCTTCTACAAAATTAAAATTAAAAAAGAAAAAAAAATCAAAAAAATTAGCTGAGCATAGTGACATGAACCTCTAGTACCAGCTGTTCAGGAGACCAAGGCAAAAGGATTGCCTGAGCCCAGGCAGTCCAGGCTGTGGTGAGCTGTTATCATGCCACTTCACTTCAGCCTGAGTGACAGAGTGAGACCCCAACTGAAAAAAGAAAAGAAAAAAAAATTGGTGGCAAAAATCCTGAACAGATACTTCACAAAGGGCCATGCCAATGACCAAAGCACATGAGAAGCTTGGCTTTGTTAGTCATCAAGAAAATGCAACTCAGAATCTCAGGGAAATAGCGCTGCATACCCACAAGGTGGCTAAGATGGAAGGGAGAAAAAGAGACAGCAACAAATGTTGGAAAGAATTTGGAGCCACCAGAGCTCTCACTTACTGTTGAAAGTGTAGAATGGTATCACTATTTTGGAAAACTGTCATCTTCCTAGAAGGTTAAACATACTGCAATTTTATTCTCAGATATTAATCCAAGAGAAATTAAAACATATGTCCACAAAAAAACTTTGTACAAGAATTTTATAGCAACTTTATTCATAATAGCCCCCAAATGGAAAGAGCCTATGTCTTTCAAGAGAAGAATGAATAAACAAACCTGTATTTTTATGGTGGCATGCTATTCAACAGAAAAAGAACCAGACCTTGATACATCACATAACATGGATAAATCTCAAAACCCTTTCTGTGTGAAAAAAACTACAGTGAAAAATTGTGTAATTTATTTTATTATATTTATATTAAATTCTAGAATACACAAACCCAAACTGTGTTGATAGAAATCAAATCAGTGATTCCTTGGGGGGAGGTGAGAATTGACTGGGAAGGGACGTGAGGGAAATTCATGGGATGATGGAAATTTTCCAAGTCTTGATAGGGGTGTAGGTTACATGAGTGTGTGTATTTGTGGATCAGATGGTACACTTAAAATATGAACATTTTGCTATGTGTAAAATATGTTTCAGATGTAACATTCTGAGTCTCTCTTAATAAGGACTTACATTAGAGTTGATAAACGTAGACGGGTTAGGAAATATTTATGTCACCTCTTCAGAGTACTTCTTTAATAGTTATGAAGACCGAATATTTTCCTTAAATACTATATTTTGGTCAGTTTTGCAGTCTGGGGACCTATTTTTAGGAACTTGGCAGAGTTTGAGAGTAGCTTTTATAAAGAGGGAAAAGGGGCCAGGTGTGGCAGCTCATGCCTGTAATTTCAGCACTTTTGGAGGCTACAACGGGAGGATTGCTTGGGCCTAGAAGTTCGAAACCAGCCAGGGCAACTTAGTGAGACTGTGTCTCTACAAAAAGTTTTTTTTTTTTTTAATTAGCTAGACATAGTGGCACATGCCTGTAATCCCAGTATTTAGGGAGACAGGCGAAAGGATTGCTTGAGCTCAGGAGTTCAAGACCAGCCTGGGCAACATAGCAAGACCTAGTCTGCAAAAATAAAAAAATTAGCCAGGTGTGGTGGCTCAACTGTAGTCCCTGCTACTTGAGAGGCTGAGGTGGAAGGATTACCTGAGCACAGGAGGTCGAGGCTGTGGTGAGCCGTGATCATGCCACTGTACTCTGGCCTGGATGACAGAGTGAGACCCCGACTCAAAGAAAAAAAGGTAGAAAAGGTAATCCTTACAGGTTTAGCGGCATTTGGATTTCCAGAACCCCACACTCCAAGTCTGTACTTCTGATACCACGCTCCAAATCAAAGGTTCTCAAGTCAAGGACCATTTTGTCCCACAGAATACATTTGGCAATGTCTGGAGAGATTTTGATTGTGTGATTGTGGGAGATGAGTGTAGTCCTACTGGCATCTATAGAGAGGCCACGGAGGCTGTTTAAACAACTCACAATGCATAGGACAGCTCCCTGAAACAAGAATTATTTGGTCCAAAATGTCATTGGTGCCAAGGTTGAGAAAGCTTGTTCTAGACCCACCTTTACCACTGAAGCTGAGTCAGTCACAGTCAATCAGGTGTTGACTGTCCTCATAGTTCAAAGCAATTGTGGAAACTTGGTATTTTTACAGACTGCATATTTCTTCCCTGACAGAATTTAATTTGTAAATATACATAATCTTAAATTTTGAGATAAAAGTCCATGCATTAACAGTACTTCCAAAATCAAAATTATATGCATGCTATAGCTTTTGTTTTTAACTGCATTTCATTAAATGTTTTAAAAACGATCTTAGTTATTTGCCTTTAAAGAAATAAAAAGGCTTTATTTTCAGATCAGAGGAAATAAATGATGATTTATCTTTCCCTGCTTCGTCCACAGAATGACAGGGAGAGAGTTTTTCTCTCGTTTCCCAGAACTCTACCCCTTTCTTCTCAAACAGCTGGAAACTGTAGCCAACACCCTGGACAGGTAAGAAGGGAATTGGGTGGGGCAAAATGAAATCAAGGGTGTGACTGACGTTGCCAATTGAGATTTTCCCTCTAGGAGCTGTTTTCAATGAACTTCTTTCTTGTAACATAGATGACTTTTTATAAAAATGCTTCTTTATAGCTGCCTGTCTCTCTGTAGTGGACTTGTACTGAAGTTATGCAAAATCCTGTCTTTATAGTATGTTTTAGATTTTTAAAATCCTGTTTTTGGTTAATTTTATCAAACTTAAACCCGTGTTCAGTGCCTACAAGAACTAATTCAAACATACAGGGTGATTTCTTGTGTTAAGAAGTCTGTGTGTTTGTACGTTGAGTATGCTTAAGGCATACCTGTCTTTTTTCTGACTGACCTGTTGCAGCATACCATTGTGAAACTGCAGCAGTTAGCTGACTGAACTGGTCACCTGTGTTCAGAAATGGTTCTGGTCTACCTGAGCAAAAATGACCAGTGGCCATAGAAACACAAAGAAAGCCATTAAGCGGGCTTCCGGTTTTCTCAGGGTGATAGAAAGTTCGCAGTTGTCCTCTCAGTCTCATTTATAGCTGGCAGTGGAATTCTTAGTCTTAGAACATGTGCTTTTGTATTCTTCTAATAATTTTTCACTTGATATGAATGTACATTAATTGTCTAATTGGAAGATAAGTGATATCAATGAACATATGAACATTACTTCTGTTTGTGATGCATTTCCTCACATTCATAGTTTATGCACACATGCTTTTCTGGCCCTAGGAAGTGACTGCCTATTCATATTTTCTTAAATACATTTGGGTTGAAGGTTTCATATTTCATACTCGGAAATGGGCACCTCTCTACTGGAAGAACAGTTCTCATCAAAGCAGCAGGCTCTAATTAAGCAAATGATTAGCTTTGTGTGTGCAAAAGTCCAGTCCTCTGCTTTGCCAATAGTTTTTTCTCATGATGCACATTGGGAAGAGAGGAAGTAAATGGAGGAAAAAATGAAAAAAGGAAAACTATCCCCTTACTGTAGAGTCTAACTTCATGTACATATCTAATGAGAGAAAATGTTTGAAGACAGTGCCTCACCCCCTGCATTTTGAATCTTCACGTGTAACATTCTTTTTCAGTGATGTGGGAGAGCCCAGCCGTCATCCAAGCATGTTTCTCTTGCTCTTGGTGTTGGAGAGACTCTACCCTTCCCCGCTGGATGGCACTTCCTCAGCCCTCAGCATGGCACCTTTTGTTCCCTTCATCATGAGGTAGCATGACGCTGTGTGCAGATGGTGGGGTGGATGTGGGGACCTTGTGGGAGTATTTCATCTTGGTCTTATTTCAGAACTTACCATAGTTTTTGTATTTGGGAGGGGTCTTGTGAAGGCAGGGGCCTAGGGCATGTTGCCATTGCCCCAGCTGGTCTCCAGCGGTTCAGGGGAAAGTGCTTCTGTGGTGGGCAGGAGCTGGTCAGAACCTGTGTAAATCATGTTTTCCTTAGAGCCCTGCTTGCGCCATGCAGGTGGGCATGGGGTGTTGATATGAAACACACCTTTTGAAAAACATAGCCTAGTGTTTGCATTATCCCTGTCTCGAGCCTTGCCAGCACAGGGCAGGTTTGGTCCTGGTGTGCGTCCCCATGGTTTATGAGGACATCGGGGCATCTGGCTCTTTACTCCGGGGGAGTCTGCTGGGGGCTGCAGGGGGTAGCATGTAGATGGCAATGCCATGTGGCATGAGTCCCCCTCATCTTGCACGTTTGGTGTACGTAAAAAAGAGCCACGAATAAGGAGTCCGAATGGAATAGAATCAGGATGGGCCTTTTGGCCTCCAGAGCCTGTTACTTCCAGAGTTACAGGCATCTACTACCTTCTGATTACCAAGTTCATTTTGGATCAGAGACTTCAGCATGTAGGCCTCCAAAAAAGTATGTACTTTCTCTTAGGAAACCTTTTTAGAAGCCTGTCATGCTAGTTAGCTTTTACCTTTCTGCTTACCTCTTGACAAGACATCGCCTTCATTTCTGTGTATCTACTGAAAATGGAAGTGGACTTGGAGCAGGATAGAACCTAAACTCAAGAAAGTGTGTTTGTTATTTATGTGGCGTCCTGGGTTCCACTTCCTGGTTTCACAGAGCTGACTTGTGCATTTTAATGTGAGAAACCACTAAACACGAGATTCTGGCTTGTGATTGCTATAGCCATTTGTTTGCGCCAAGCCCTGGCTGTGGCTGTGTTATCTTTGATCATAGAGATGACTCACTCAGACTGGTTTTTGTTTCCTGATACAGAATTACCAGTCTCCCTCATCTAGCATTTGGTGATTCATTTTGGGAATCTGGGTGGTAAATTTTACTTTCAGGGGCCCTAAAAATTGTTCTTTCATGAATAACTAAAAGGAACTAAGAAATGTTTTCACCAAGTTGCTGCAAGGGGAAAAGGCATGTGTGTAGAATCACAGGGTACATTGGACACAGAGATCTGCTGTGGAACCTTGTCATCAGTGCTGAGAACATTCAGTTTATGGAAGCTTTTTACTGATCAATCTGATGTTTATTGCATCCTAGAAACAAAAAATTACCACACTGAAAGTAACCTTCCAAACTTGTTTCATTAGAGTGCTCATATTACTAGTATATTCAAAGTACCTATTAAATAAAATAAAGATTGCATTAATATAGAATATTTAAATATTGCTCTGAAGCCAGTGTACTTAGTGTATCATTTTTTAATCTCAAAGCTACAAAATAAGTAATTTACAATCATGATATCTTCCCAGTGAAAATGCTATAGTCAGTAGTTGCTTTCTACCTGAATAAAGATTCATAAAGCACTACCAATAGCAGAAGTGCCACAATTGATTTCTTATTAGAGAATCAATAGTCTCTGATTTGTTGAATGTCCATGTGTGTTATAAAACAGTGTCTCTCAAACTTAAAGATGTAAACATATCACTTGGGGGACATGTAAATTCTGATTCAGTAGGTCTGGAATGGGACCTGAGTGTCTGCCCTTCAAACAAATTTCCAGGTAATTCTGGTGCTGCTAGCCTACAGCTCACACTTTGAATAGCAAAATCAAATGTGAGCTAAACACCATCAGAACCATAGGCAGGCATACACACATACATGTGCGCGTGCACACACGTACACACACACACACACACGTACACACACACACACACTTCATTAAACCAGACAATAGGAGGGTTCTGCTTGGTTAGGCTATTCAAGGGTTTTCTGTTTCGTTCTGTTTTTTCTGTTTTGGTTTTTGAGTCAGAGTCTCACTCTGTTGCCCAGACTGGAGTACAGTGGCATGATCCTTCCACCTCAGGCTTCCAAGTAGCTGGAAGTACAGGTGTGCACTGCCATACTCATCTAATTTTTTGACTTATTGTAGAGACCAGGTCTCCCCGAGTTGCCCAGGCTGGTCTCGAACCCCTGGGCTCAGGCAATCCTCTTTTGACCCAGGAATGCAGAGAACAAGAAAATATTCTAAGCAGAGAGGTCAGTAGGAAGTAGATCAACCTTTGTTTAGCCTTGACTTTTATGGGCACTGAACTGGACGTTTTGTTTACAGTGACTCAGCGGAGGTGTCACCAATCCCATTTTCCTGTTAAGGAAATTGAGGTCCAGAGAGCTGGAATTTGAACGCAAGAGTTCAGGGCTTGTCGAGAGTATTAAATGTACTTTCTCTGTTACACCAAAATAACCAGCTGCCTTTTGTGCAGCCTTAACTTTCACCATGCTGAGTGGGCCTTGGGGCCTGAAATGTATGCAGCTGAGAGATGAGGAGCCTATAACCACCTTTGGTGCATCTGAGGATAGGCTGTTTTTAGGATGATGCAGAAGTGATGTCCCCACCAAGCGTGGCATCTGCGCCTTCCTTTGCTTTTCCTCTAGGAAAGGTGATGAATTGGAAGGATCCTCCAAGTGGGATCAGGCCCACGTGTGGACAGTTGCTGGGGGTTACAGGATTGGTTGAGGGCCAGATACAGAGAAATACTGGCTCTTCTTTCATCACCACCTTCTGTGGTGAAGTGGAAATCCCTAGATTTAGAGTTTGCTTTGGGTTTCTCCAGCCTACTACAAGGACAAACCATGCTACCCCAGAGTGTTCTCTGGAGAGATGAACAATACACAGATTTTTCTTTTTAAAATAGCGAATTTGTTAAAAAAAAAAACAAAACTGTGTCTATTTGATTTAAATACTTCTGAGAAAATTACTTCCGAAGGTATAAGGTTGATCATGAAACCTGTCATTCCAGGCAGTGTTTATGGTTATGGTCATGGACTGTTTTGATTTGGGGTAGTAGCTAAAAAGATGGACGTGTGCACAGTGGATGGGTACTGTTTTCTTTTTGTAGCATTGTTAATGGCCATGTATGTAGTTGGAAGAGCTCTAGTCAGGCTCATGGCTACTATGAGGTGAGCTGAAGCAAAAGTTTCCAGCTTGTGGGAGTAGTGCAGAGGTTGCTCTGACTGTGCCAAAGTGTATTGCACAATGTGAAGAGCAAACCTCCACCTGTCATCGGGTTTCCCTTTGATTTCTGTATACTTACCTGCCATTTCCTTCCTCTCTGTAAGGTGTTTGTGAGTATCGTGTGTAGTTTTCGTCCTTCATCCCATGTTTAAGACTATATCCATGCTTATTTCTCTGTTGATTGTCTTTGTTGACTGAAATCTTAGAAGTTGCTGATTTGGATTTTCCAAAGTTGCACATGTATGCAGTTATGATTGTTGCGTCATCTTGGAATAGAAATGATAATGTTAATCTCAACATCTTGTTTACATTTTTTTTTAATCCAGTGTATCTGATGTGCCTGTTGCTGTGCTGGATACAGATACACACTCTTTTACCATGTGAATATGATGCCTTTAATTCAAGACCATTCATTCTTCTTTTCAAATACCACAAAGCAGAGCAATCCATGCTTTAGAAGGAACCTTGACTGACTCTGAAAACCAACTAGGGCCCACCTGTCTGGGGCTTTCTAGAGATGAGAACATATTTTCAGAGATCAAAAGTCTCTGGACATGCATGTCTTTGAGTTCCCTTTCACGAGCAACTTTCAAGTTTCAGTTGAAGAGCTTTGGGTACCACGTATGCCCCAAACCTAGGACCGTGGAGTCCCAAACGAGCAAAGGCCCAGGACTCAAGAGACCTGGTTCTGTCCAGGCTCTGTCACTTAGTCACTAGCTGTAGCGCTTAGACGGGTTGTTCACCCTCTCTGGACGAATGTGGTACCTGTGTGTATACAGGTATCGGTTCAGACAGAAAGTGCCTTCCATGCAGATAACAGGTATGGTTAATACCTGTGATAGAAATCTTTTCACTCCCTTTTGGGGGATACTTTTAAAAGGAGTTCCGCTACCCCTACTCTATTCTTTTTCTTATTTTCATTGCAAATGACTTTCAGTACTGTTCTCCAATCCATCTAGTCATTATTCTCTTTAGACAAGTTTTCAGTAACATCTGCCCTCCCTCCCTCCCTCCCTTCCTCCCTTCCTCTCTTCCTCCATCATAGTTTCGTACTCTGTTACCCTGGCTGGCCTCAAACTCCTGAACTCCAGCAATCCTCCCATCTCAGCCTCTTGAGTAGTTGGGACTGTGGGTGCATGTTACCATATATGTTTTCTCTGACATATATTGAAATACAAATTGCAACACAGTCTTACTTGGACACGTTGCAGTAGAAATCATGAGGGACCTACGCAGTGGAAACTTTTTAAGTTGAAATATGAAAATCTAGCTAATAATAAAAAATTGGAAGATACATGTTTTATACATATTTTGAAAATATTTCATGGAACCTTTTGATTCCACCAGTCTTAAAAAAGAAGGGGGTGGGGATACCAAAACTAAGGACTCATTGGTCCTTTTAAGCCTGTAACATTGGAAAATAACATTAACTCTTGTTTTCTTTTCCTTGAGAATTACATAATTGAAGGATGATCACTCTACTCTTCACTCAGGTTTGGAAATTGAAAGAGCTTGTTTTCCACAGTGCAAAGTTGTGGTTTTTGTAGTAGACAGCCGTGGGCTTCTGCTTTGTCTTGTGATTGTAATACTGGGAGCTCTTCTTCAAGGCTGTACATCCCAGTTCTCCCAGAATCCTTGTAGATAAGTAGAGGACAGGATTTGCTTTATGTTAAGATAAATGAGGCAGACAGTGGTCAAAATGCTGCTGAAAAGGAAGCGTGCCCTTTTTACTTTCCCTCAGCCTCAGCTCCCACCACGCCTCCCTTCTCTACGTGTCTGTGGCGTGTGCTACCTAAACCCCTAATCTTGCCGTTCATCACAAGTACATCATCACAGCAACATCTGTGTTGCTCAGTGTTTATTCTCTTCAGATCTCACCCTCCTTCCATGCAGAAGCAGCTATGGGGTTTGTTTGCTTGTTGTTACTTTTCCCTGCCTAGCCTGTGTTTGGACACAGAGTTAGACTGAGTAACATAAAAATGAAACTAATTTGGAATTGAGGCTCTTCATGCCGGAGCAGCTCTGTGTATCTATGAAGTACTTCAGGGACTCCTAAGTCCTACAGTAGTAGAGCCTCATTTTATATCCCACTGGTTACTGTTTGTGTAGGAAAGAGGCTCGGCTAGGTTTTGTGTTTTACCTGGACTTTGAGGAGTATCATATTCTCATATGAGCTCTGACATTTGCTTTTATTGTGGCTTCACCTCTCTGACCCTCTGTTTCCTTTTCTATAACATTAAGATGTTGAACTGGCCTCATGAGCCTGGGACTGCCTTCCTGCACTGTGAGCTCCTGCTTTCGAGTGAGCCACTGTGAAGACCTACCTTGCAGCTATCCCGCTGCAGGCTTTGGAGCCAAATGAGAGGAACCTGGTTTAATCAGAATGGAAGAACGGGGGAAGGGCCATTTTTCTGTTCAAAGATAGAATTACAAACAAGCCAAAGCCTGTGGGGGAAAGCTTCCCAGGTGAATGTAGCATGAGTGGAGGCTCCCTGGGGGAACGCAGCCTCTGTGTTTTAGGCTGTGGATCTGTATAATGGGGATAATCTGCTTATAAAATAGAAAATAAAAGTTCATTGACTTGCTTGTTGAGAAATTTCTAGGGAGTGGAAGGGGTTGATAGCATAACGGTGACAGAGAGCAGACTTTTTCAACCCCTACCTTGTCTTGTCTCTGCCAATAAACTGGAAGTGAGGCCCTGAAGCCATATATAAGTGAGGCAGTAGAGAAGGAACACTGTGTCCTGGGAGGGAGGACACATTCTCAGACCCAAATAAATGACAGCCTCTGGTCCAAGTGAGCCTGGAAGCATGTCAGAATTTAACATTTGAATTATTTGCTTAAATGAAGATAGACTAGATCGCGGGCTTATCAGATTGGCGGGGAGGGAGGTGGGTAGAAACTCAAAATAGTCTTCAAGCATAGGAGTAACAAACATAGATTCAGGGACATGGCCATTACCTCTCAGTGGAGAGGAAAGGGATGCGATTCAGGGGCCATGTACTTGGAACTTCAGTTTTATTTGTGGTGTGTTCTGAAGCTGGATGTTGGGCAGGTGGCTAAATGTCCTATTAGTCTCTATGCCCTTCTGTGTATGTGTGCCTGATGTAGTCCATAGCTTAAAAATAAGATTCAAAATAGCCTTGGAAGATTGTACTGATGGGCTGGGACTCTCAAGATGACATTTAGTAGATACATATATGTTATAATCTTATTTGTTTAAAGAAAAGTCAAAAGCCACTGGACATGGTGGCTCAAGCCTGTAATCTCAGCACTTTGGGAGGTGGAGGCAAGAGGATTACCTGAGCCCAGGGTTCACGACCAGCCTGGGCAACTTGGCAAGACCATGTCTCTACAGTAAATCAAAAAATTAGCCAGGTGTGGTGGTGCACACCTGTAGTTCCAGCCACTTGGAAGTCTAAGGCAGAAGGATCGCCTGAGCCCAGCAGGTCAAGGCTGCGGTGACTGTGAGCGTGCCACTACACTCCAGCCTGGGCGACCGTGAGACTCTGACTCAAAAATTAAAAAGTCAAAATTGTGTACATACATCATGAGGGATATCTGGCTTCGTTGCAGTTTTTATGATTAAAAAAAATCTTGGGGAATGAGATTTCTTGGGGAACCTGAGAAAGAGGCGTGACATCATGGCTGCTTCTGGACAGTGGGGTCTTTAGTCCCTTGAATACTACTGACTAGCCTAGATCCACATTATTCAACTTGGGCTGCCGATTCTAGAAGGGTTACTGATAGACTAATGTTTATCCAGGGGAGGCAACCAAGATGAGGAGGAAGCAACATCTTGAGACAGTTGGACTGGAGAAGACTTAGGGGCCACATAGGGCTGGTCTTTGCTTACCTGGGTCATGGTCTTCTGCCGTATGGCAGAGGGCTCGTCATTTCTCTCTTTTGTTCTCAATGTGAAAGTAGGAGCTAGATTTCAACTTCTAATATAAATAAGAATTTTGTGAAAATGTGTATTCTTCATCAAGGAGATGAAGAATAATACTGAGCTTGCCCCGCCATGAAAGCGTCCATGTGTTTGAGGAAAAGGATGATCATCAAGGTTTCTATCTGGGATGTCTCATTACAGAATATCTGGACAACTCAGCTACAGATTCCAAATGTGCAGTGAATAAAATGACAAACCTGCCTCTAATCCTGTGTCATGTATTTGTACATTTTTTTTTGTGGGTTCCCTAATCTCCCAAAGAAAAGAAGTTGGGGTGCAATTCTTGGCGTGACCCACAGTCTGTTCTTAAACTGTGCCCTCCAGGAATCAATCCACTAAAATGTAGTCTCTAAGTAACTACTCTTTGTTCTGGGTAGTTCCGAAAACATTTTTTTGGACTGTGAGATATTATGTCTGAAAAGCATTCCTTATTAATTTAATTATCTTTTCTGTGGCTGCTATATTTTTCTCCATTCCAGATGTTGGCTTAAGCCACGTTTGTTTTCTGACAGGCATAAGGAACATCTGAGTCTTTGAGAAGTCGAGATGAAAATAGATAACTCTTCGTTGTCCCCATTTCCCAGAGGAGCTTCTTTAAAGAGATGCCTGGAGAGACAGGACGAGAGGCCCAAGCCTTGCCCGTTACAAGTAGAAACACCTGAGAACGGGTTTTGCTGTTGCTGTTCAGGTAGAACTTCCACCACCAGCCAACCTACGTGTTCAAAACCCCACCCAACCTATGGTTGCCACTAAATCCCATGAGGTTTAGAGAAGGGGATTATGGGAAAGGCGTCTCCCTCCCATCGTCCTAATCTGCTAGCAACTGTTGGGTGAAAGAGGGACCTGACCCCTTGGTTTCACTAGTATGACTATCTGATGCCAGGTCAGGCTGGGGACCAGATTGTCTAAAGGGGTTTCAACTACTTAGTTTTCCTCTTTGCTTATAGGCCAAGCTTGCAAGACATGTAAATGACCCTGACGTGACCTTCCTTGGGACTATTTGTTGTATCACAGAGACATACGTTTTGAAATAAAGTATTGCAACTCTGGTGGTGGCATTTGAGGCCTTACACAGGGAGGACTTAGAAGCAGAGTTTAGAAGGTAATTTCTGGTGCTGGGGAGGTCACAACTGCTCTGCCTTCTTCTTACCGTGGCTCTGCCCAGCACTTTATTTGGAGAGCTGCGCTCATGGCCTCCTGGGTTTCCAGGTTCTACCCAGGTAGCTGAGGTTCAGTACGTGGCATGAAATCATGTTTTCTGTATTGTGTACCCTTTTCTTTGCAAAAAGTTTTGGTATAAAAAGATACTCTGTCATCTGTTGCCGATTTTTATCTCAGTTCCTAGAGAGGGGCCTGACCAACTTCATCTCTGGTGCCAGATCTCTTTAAGACCATTTTCTAAATATGTTTTTGAGTAAACAGAATGAGGAGTTCACCTCTTCTGGAATGCATTGACAAAGCAAGCCAGGAAAACAAAACTTGTAGGGACCAGCTTTTCTTCAGCGTTATCTGTTACTCCAACAGGCCAGTACAGGTCATGTTAGAACAAGTGATTTGATCTGCACACAGTCTTATTCTCAGGTGAAATTTCTGACAATGATGACAATCTATGGCCTGTTGCTGCCATTCACACTTGAAGTTAGAATCCAATCAGTTAATTGATGAGGCAAATATTTGTTAAACATCCATTGTGTGCCTCGCTAGTGTTAGATTTTGGGTAAGATACAAAGTAAAGAGAAAGGTCTTTATGTTTAAAGAACTTACTGTCTAGCTAGTGAGATAAAACACATGCTTGTGTGGACCTAGGCTATGTGGCAGCAGAAAAAAAGGATAAAAAGCAACAACAAAAAAAGAAAAAGAAACATGCCTGGAACCTGATGTAGAGTATATTAACCATTTAATTATGTGATATGTAAAGACTGAGGCCTAGAAAAAAGGGGAAGAGCACCAGTGGGTTGGAGAAGTCCAGGAGGCTTTTCCAAATAGCAGGGCAGGAAAGGAATGTGGGAATTTGGTCGGCCTCTCAGGGACTTTTAGAAATCACCAGTGGTGATTAACAGCTCATGGGAGAGTAGACAAGAGTCAGGCTGTGCGCTCTGTAGATAGGGGGCTCCAACAAGGGGAAGATTGTGGTCAAGAGTTTTGTGATTCATGGCTTGGACGACATCATAAAGAGCCTTGCTTCCACTTGAACCAGGAGTGACCCAGGAAATTCACGAAATAAATGGTTTGCTGTTTAATAGGAGAAACCATTTATGGTGACTCTTTGGTAACGTTAATAAGTGCTGCATTTAAGTCTTGTGGAAATAATGAATCGTAGTGGGAAAGTTTTTAAATTTAGTAATATTTTAAAATTTAAAATATTTTCATAATATTTTTCCACAGGGACCTTTTATTTCCTTGGTCCTAAATATTTTTTTCAAAAATTATAGCCAAGGCACTCAGCAGGCTGAATAGAGGCATTTCATATTACCAAGCTCCAAATGCTGACTAATATGCAGTCATCTGATCCTACATAACAGGGAACATGTCAAGATTTTTTTTTAATGTATTTTTTTTCTTCAGGCTGAAAAGATAAATTGGGAAATAGAGTAAGAGGATGAAGATTAATCATAGCAGGCTTAAAACAAGGACAGGGAAGTAGAACACCATCGTGTGTTGTTGTGGTCGTCCCCTGCCTGGCATGGGTTTTTTCTCTCTCCCTCTGGGCCTTGCCTCTCACAGTCTATTTATAATCATCTATAGTAAAAACAAGCTGCACTCATCCATTAGCTGCAGACCTGATTACCCTCACATCGTTTACTTTTTCCTTCCTATCTTATTTTCTCACTCACCTGGAACATTGAAGCTCTTGATTGTTCATCTTGCCTTGCCTTCAAGCCAGGTAGAGACATTTTCTTTTCTGCCATTGATCCCTGTCTCACTTTATTTTGTGAGCACTCTTCATCGCCAGTTCATTCATCCATTTAATGTGCTTACCTAGGGCCTCCTTTGTGCCCTGCCCAACCTAACACTCCTCTCCTCACCTCTCATTTACAAGAGGCCATCAGATGTGCGCTTTCTCCATGGCGACACTCGCTCTTCCCACCGATGACTCTCTACCTTGTTTTATAGCTACAGCCTTGGAAAAGTTGGTCTGGATTTCATCTCCAGTTCCTCCCCTCCCTTCATTCCTTAACCCACTGCAACCTGGCTGCTTCTTCCACCACCTCACTGCACTGTACTGACAAAGGGTACAGAGGGAATAGCTTCCTCAGCATAAGGCCACTGGGGGTTTTTCAGCCCTTATCCTTCCCAGTCTTTCTCTGGAATTTGACACTGTTGCAAACTCCCTTCTTCATGAGCTTTTCTGTGGTCTTTTCTGGCCATTGTTTCTTTCTTTTCTTGGAAGGTTCACTTCCCCCTGCTGCCTCTCACATATTGATGCACCTCTCTGGGGTTGCCACTCACCTGTACTGATGAATCAGTCCTGAATTTGGAACTCAACTTTTTTGTGTGTGTGGGAGTCTCGTTTTGTTACCCAAACTGGGGTATAGCGACATGCTCATAGCCACCACAGCCTTGAACTCCTGGCTGAGGTGATCCTTCTGCCTCCGCCTTCCAAGTAGCTGGAACTACAGGTGCACACCACCGCACCCGGCTAAGGTCCAACTTTTTGTTGGACAGCTCCCTTGCGTGTCCCACAGATATCCCAAAGTCAGGAATTTCAATTACCTCTGCACACTGAAGTTTGAGCATCCCTCTTTTAGGGCCTGGTACAGTGTCTGACATCATACTCCACCTGGCTAGCTGTTGTCAGGGACTTCTTGAAAGGAAACATCTTAGAATCAGGACTCAGGGTGTCATAGAGGTGTCTCCTGCTATCGTTGACTGTATTCTTATATACCTGGTACCAAAGGAGCATTGTCTTTAAAAAAATCACTGGCTTCCGGAAGCCCTCTGGTGATTTTGAAATGATTTGTTTTGTTTCTTACATTGATTCTCATCAATTTGAGGGAGAGGTGGCAGGTGTTGGTGCTTTTCTTTGGAGATGGAAAAGCTAGGGCCCAGGAAGGAATAAATGCAGTGTATCCACAGTCAAAAAATGACTCATTAAAGAGTCAAGTGAATTCATTTATTCACTCACTCAACAGATATTTATTGAGAACACTGATTATGTGTCAGGCATTAAAAATACAATGGTGAATCAGGAGATGAAGTTTTTGGCATAATGAGGTATTCTGTGCTATGAGTCTTCTTATCTCTAACTTTTCTTTATTTTTTTCCATCCTAATTAATGCTACATGATAATAATTAGCAAATGCTTACTATGGGCCGGGCATTGTTTTAGGACTTGACACATATTAACTCATTTAATTGTGATGACAACACTGTGAGGTCATTGCCATTATTATCCCATTCTACAGAGGGTTAAAGTTGATCAGTAGGAAGTTGAGAAATGCACTCTTGGTCACCCTGCTAGTAAGTAATAAGGCTTGGATTTGAACTCAAGCTCTCTGACTCTAGAACCCTTGTTCTCAGCCGCTGCTTGAGCAATACCAGCTCTTAACACCACGGCACTCCTTTCTGCTCACCTGTTTATGATGCTGTGTTTGTAAAATACATCAAGGCAGCTCGCAGCATGCCAAAATTACCCTGCAGTTTCACGTAGCAAACATTTGTACTTACTTTGCTTTCTTGAGGTCTTTCTCCCCTTGGGCCTTGCTTTGGCAGTGGTCTCATTTTCTCATCTGAAATCAGGAGAAAAGGAAGAAAAACTTGCAGTTAAGCCTAAGTGGTTGTGACAGGTTGCTAAATAAAACGAGCTCAACTTAAGGTCTGAGATTCTTGAGAAACACTGAGAATTTCTTACGAAAGAAATTTGCCTTATTATAGGAAATCATGGGTCATTGCACAGTTATAAGTGTCTTAGTAAAGAGAAAATGTGGCTTGAGGCTAAGAAGCATAAAATCTTAATGAGATTATTTATGGGCTACTATTCATAATTAAACTCATAGAAAACATGTTTTCTGTCTTTAGGATGTCATCTTAAGTTTCCACTGTTGAAACTTCATGGAATTTTGAAAATCTTCAGAGTTGCTGAATGAAAAAGAAAAAAACAATTGTAACACATATTTATATAAGAATTTGAAGTTTACAGAGTACTTTCACTTATACTGGCTACTTGGTTATTTCTCTGTTTATTCTCTTAGAAAGAAACAGAATCACAATATATCAATGCATGTTGAAATTTTAAAACTGCCATAGATTTCCTTTATGGTAGTCCTAAACTGATTTGGAAAAAAGGCAAGTCTGAATCAGTTAAGTGTTAAAATTACTGAATATTATGAAGTGAAAGTTTTGTTACTTCAAATTGCAAATAGCAACCTATGGAACAGCTTTAATGGGTAAATAGCAATAACATTTGGTTGCTAATCTATACCCAAGGCATCTGAAGTGGGTTCAGATCCCCCTCTGTTCCTCAGTTTTGTTTTTTTGTGTACACAGTCCTACTTCCTTCTTTTGTTATCTGAAGGTTACCCTCTGAAATCTGCATAGAGAGGGTGAGCTGTGCCCCCTGAGGTTTTTTGAATCAAGGAGAATTCCTGACCACTAGCCCCAAAGAAATGCCACATTTCTGTCTACTTTAGATGAAAATCCTTGGCCATGGCTTTGTGAAACTCTGGTGCATCCATGTGGGTCTTTGAGCTATGGCCACCATGTTTTCTTAGCTTTGACCTCCTCCCCTACCTTGGGGAGGTGACTCTCCTCTATCTGTCTCTGTCTCTCTCTCTCAAATATACTTTCTAAATAAACTTTGCTTTAAATAAAATAAAATAAAATAGATGAAAATCCGCAGTTCTATAGGTCAATTTTAGTTTAGCCTCAGTCCTAATAATATAGAATCAAAATTAGGCTTGCCCACATTAATGAGATTTTTCTGTTCAGTCTCTCCAATGTCCAGAGCATTATTAACAAAAGGTATATTTATATGAAAGGTGCTACTGTGTAAATAAGCCTGCTCCTTTTTGGTTATTATAATCATATAGGAAAGGCCCATCTGTTTTGGTAGAAACTGGAAATATATCTAGGTAGCCAAGGAAAAGTTGGATTGTTACTGAAGGATGCGTCACACAGACAAGAAGATAATTTACAGAGCAGTGGCAGAAGGTATTTTCAAACAGGAATCTGTTCTTCTGGGTGACAGGGACAGAGAGTGTTGATTTGTTTCTTGCTTGACTGTTTATTCATTTTTTCCCCCAGGAGAATCTCTTTTTCCTGTAAAATCAGAGTTTAAGGCTCAGCTGCTTTTCAGTTTGGATAAAATGAAAAGTAAAACTCATTTAATACTAAATATAACTTGCAGAAAGTGCAGAGAAACTTTAAAAAAGCAATTCTTGTTTTCTAGCTGAGCTCCAGTGCCATATAACTAATATAATTTAATCATTTCTTACCCCCTCCCCCTTTTCTGCATGATTTAAGACATCAGAAATTTAATTCGTAGCTAGACTGAAAACCGGACTTAGGAAAAACTTAAAAAGACTAGAGAGGGATTTACATTCTGCTGCATGGTTGAGCACGTCCCCGAAGTAGCAGCTTTCACATGCCATGTCCTGATAGAATTCCCTGCTGAAAGCATCTTCTTTGTACCCTCCTCCTTGCCGGAACCACCAGGAGCTGTCACGGGGCCCTGAGCGTGGACCGGGGGCTCCACAGGATTACCACACAGTCATTGCTACACAGCCTGACAGAACTGGTGTCGCTGGGTAATGCACCATCTGGTTAAAAGCCTCGGACTGTGGGTTTTGGAATTGGCCGGCCACCTCGGCCCATCCTGGGATAAGCATTCCTGGGTTCTAAAGAGGACAGGAATTCAAATCCCTGTTTTTCCTGAGTCTCCACAGCCAACCCATGGCATGTTGGAATGAGGGCTGAGTGGAGTGGCCGTGTGTGTTTGGAGAGGAAATAGGGAGCGCATCCTCCTATTAGTACACCCTCCCATGAGAAGTCCCTTTCCCTTAGGAATGAAACCACCGGGAGGGCCAGATCTAACCCCACTGTAGCCTCTGACTGAGGCCAGCTTCACCCCAGGGTAATTGAAACCTGTATGAAATGATTGGAGAGGTTATATGTAATGCCCTCTCTCCATGGAATTTCCCAGATGCCGCCTCCATTTTGAGCTGAACCTTAGAGATTTACAGGTAGGATTTTGTTCTTTCATTATAGAGGTTTGACCCCTTCTAAAATGCACATTTCAGTGGGAGGTAAATTATTTAAAGTTTTATTAGTCATTTATGCCACAGCATGAATTAGTTTAAGTTTGTCTGGTTTCAACAGGAAGATAAACAGAAGACTTGGGGGAGAAGGTACCGAACTTGTAACAAAGGCAGAAAGCAAGTTGCCACCTTGAGGACAGCCGTGGTTTCTTTCCCATCAGAATCTGCTCCCAAGCTGTCAGTGAAACAGGGCATCCTATTTTCCATTTACCTCTCCCTTCTTGCAGGGACAGACTTGGAGGTCTTTTTACAGCTTTGACTATTCCTTACCTCTTCTAGATGTAGTTCCATTTCCTTTCCAAGATGAAAGCTTGTCTTTGTCCCCTCCCAGAATAGTTCCAGGCAGCAGAACATAGTGAATCCTTCCAGATAAAAGACCCTACTGATAAAATGCCAGATTGTTATCAGAGACACAAGTGAGGGGAGTCAAGTCCCTGCCATTAATTACCTAGTTACAGCTTTGTTTATATCCTGTTCATTTGGGGCATGTTTTCCTTGGACAGTTTCTTGTCTGTGTTCTGAACTGCAGTCTGAAGTTTGTAAAAATCTCAAAGGTCAGAGAATAGTGGGTTCCTTATTTTCTGAAAGGTTTAATGGCAAGGAAGAGAAGATCAAAGTTTCTATCTTCCATCTGGAAGGAAATGGACAAATGCTTCATTTTGGCGGTTCATTCCTCACCTCAAACATACAAACCTTAGTGTGTTGAGTGAACTCTGGCTTTGAATGCTTAGCCAAGAGATTACCTGGAAATAGAGTGATAGTTGTCCCTGTGAAGTCATGAGCATCAACCATGAATGATTAGATATCCAGACACAGAGACCAGAATTCAGTTGAATCTAAAATGAAACTATTTGCTAAATGTACTTGATGCCACTGAACTATACATGTAAAAATGGTTAAAGTGGTAACTTTTGTGTTGTGTATATTTATCACAACAAAAATAAATAAATAGTACTTGCTTCCTGATAGCTCCAGTATTCTAGTCATGGTTGAAAATACAGTTGGTCCACCTTATCTTCGACAAAGCCTTCACCAACAACCACTGGGGAGAGGAGAACCTGTTCAGTAAATGGTGCTGGGAACACTGGCTGACCACATGCAGATGAGTGAAACAGGACCCCTACCTATCAACATATACAAAAATCAACTCCAAATATATCAAAGACCCCAACATAAAACCTCAAACTATTAGAATCTTAGAAAACGCAGGCAACCTTATGAAAATTGGAATAGGCAACCAGTTCCTGATAAACCCCAGATGCCCATGCCATTAGAGAAGTGATAGACAAGTGGGACCTCATCAAACCGAAAAGCTTCTGCAAAACAAAAGAAACTATCAGGAGAGTGGGGAAACAGCCCACAGAGGGAAAAAATATTAGCGAATTGTATGTCTGACAAAGGCCTAACTTCCAGGAGCTACAAGGAACTCAGATGTGCTGAAAGGAAAAAAATAAACAGCCCTGTCAAAAATGGGCAAAAAATATGACTAGACACTTCTCAAAAGAAGACATAGGAGCAGCCACCGGATACATTAAAAAACACTCACCCTCACTAATCATCAGAGAAATGCAAATCAAAACCACATTGAGATACCACTTAACTCTAGTAAGAATGGTCATCATTAGTAAAACAAAAAGCAACAGATGCTGGCAAGGATGTTGGAGAAAAGGGAATGCTTCTACACTGTCTGTGGGAGGGCAAACTAATTCAACTTCTATGCAAAACAGTGTGGCAATTTCAAAAAGAACTAGAAATTGACCTTCCATACAACCCAGCAATTCCCCTTCTGGGAATAAACCCAAAGGAACTCAAATCATTCTACAAAAAAGATACCTGCACATGGATGTTTTTTGCAGCACTTTTCACAATATCAAAAACATAGAACCAACCGTGCTGCCCATCGAAACTGGACTAGATTTTTTTTTAATGTGGTACATATACATGATGGACTATTACGCAGCCATAAAGAAGGACAAAATTATGGACTTCATAGCAACTTGGATGAATTTGGAGTCTATCATACTCAGTGATCTATCACAGAAACAAAGAACTGAGTACCACATGCTGTCCCTCATAAGTGGACCCTGAACACCTATCATAATAATATAAAAAAGGGATTGGGGCTGGGCTCGGTGGCTCAGCCTGTAGTTCCAGCACTTTGGGAGGCCAAGGCAAGTGGAATAGCTGGGTTTGGTAGCGCACGCCTATGTAGTTCTGGCTACTTGGAAGTCTGAGGCGGACGGATCACTGGAGTCCAGCAGGTTGACTGGGGTGGCCGTGAGCATGCCACTGCACTCCAGCCTGGGCAACGGAGTGAGACTCCAACTCAAAAAAAAAGAGGAGGGATTGGCAGTAGCAGGACACTGCTGGAGAGGGTAGGGGAGGGAGGGAATATAACATCAATAAGGGTGCCTGATCCTAAACCAGGTGAAGTGAGATCCAATGGGAAGCCGAAAACTTCACCACTTATATATGCAATCTCTGCAAGTTTAAAATTTAATTTTTAAAAAAACAAAATACAGTTGGTCCGCATGTCCCTGTGCTCCACATCTATGGATTTAACCAATAACAGATCAAAATATTAGGGGAGAAATAACACAACAGTAAAATATAATACAAACAGCAGCAGACAGCAGACATTCTCACTGCAGTTCTGCCCGCTGTGCCCTTCACAACATATCTTCCCTTTAATAAATCTACCTTTCTTAACTCATAATATGTATGTCCTACATAATATATATATACTGTATAATACAAATATACAAATATAATACTAACAATGCAAACATAAAACAACGTAGTAAACCGGCCATGGTGGCTCATGCCTATAACCCCAGCCCTTTGGAAGATGAAGACGAGAGGATTGCCTCAGCCCATGGGTTCACGACCAGCCTAGGTAACTTGATAAAACCTCATCTCTACAATTAATCAAAAAATTAGCCAGGCATGATGGCGCACACCTGTAATTCCAGCTGCTTGGAAGGCTGAGGTGGAAGGATCACCTGAGCCCAGCAGATCGAGGCCACGGTGTCCATGAGTGTGCCACTGCACTCCAGCCTGGGCGACAGAGTGAGACTCCAACTCAGAAAAATAAGTATATAACAACTATTTACTTAGCATTCACATTGTTTTAAGTATTGCAAGTGATCTAGAGATGATCTCAAGTCTAAGGGAGGATGTACATCAGTTCTCTACAAATACTGTGCCATTTCATTTTAGATCAGGGACTTGAGCATCTGCTCAGGATCCTGGCACCTGCCCATATGGTGGGGCTACATGTTCTGTGTTATTTTATTTGTGTTTTTGGTTGTTTGTTTGTTTGTTTGGGGCTTTTTTGAGTCAGAGTCTTACTCTGTCACTTCAGCCTTCCAAGTAGCTGGAACTACAGGCACATGCCATCATATCCGGCTATTTTTTTTTTTTAAAGAGACGAGGTCTCACCAAGTGGCCCAGGCTGGTCTTGAGCCTCTGAGCTTAGGTAATCCTCTCGCCTCCCCTCCCAAAGTGCTAGAATTACTGGCATGAGCCACCATGCCCTGCCTTCTGTGTTATTTTTATTATCATCATTATTATTATTATTACTATTATTATTATTATTATTTGAGTTGGAGTCTCACTCTGTTGCCCAGGCTGATCATGGCCACCCCGGCATCAGCCTGCTGGGCTTCGGTGATCCTTCCACCTCAGCCTTCCAAGTAGCCAGAACTACAGGTGTGTGCTACTACGCTCGGCTACTTTTTTATTTATCATAGAGATGAGGACTTGCCAAGTTGCGTGGGCTGGTGTTGAACCTGAGGGCTCAGGCAATCCACTTGCCTCAGCCTCCCAAAGTGCTGGGATTACAGGCTGAGCCCCCTGAGCATGGCTTCTGTGTTATTTTGAATGGGATTGCTGTAGCGTCTAAGGCATTGTTTGACCCTCTAAGAACTGTGGGACTGAATGCAGAATACCTTGATGAACACAAGAGGGTAAAGACACCATTTTGCCACCATCATATGAATGTACTGAGAAGCTTGGGAATGGGAAAGAGCTCTTTCTGGTGTGAGGATGATTTACTCTAAACTGTGAGGGCCTCTCTCCTTCCACAAATGAACCAAAAGAAAGGGAATAAGGTCTCTTGATAGCTGAAATAGTCTGTTGCTTTATTAAATAGTGGCATTGAAATACTTCATGACTAGAAGTAGTAGTAATATTATGTAAGTTAACCTCATCATCTGTGGTATCTGGTAGCTTTTACGCGGCCAGGTACATCTTTCTTCACCATGTAAAATTTGTATCTGACCTTGTGCTACCCTGTTAGGTTCTGTTCATGGCCCAACCCATCTTTGCTAAAAAGACTACTGAGGTACAGGGGAGGGGGAGTTCTTAGTACTCGATTGTTGCATTTTTCTCGTTAATCCAAGAAGCTGCTCAGATTCTGCAAACACATTAATTACCTAGTCACATAGTTGTAGTATGGACTTTAGGATAAGAAAGAGAAAGAAAGAAAATAGCCCTATGACATAGCTACAGTGTGAACTTTTAGAATAGAAAGGGAAAGAGGGGAGTGAGGGAGGGAGAGAAAAAGAAAATAGCCCTGTTTCAAATCATGAAACTTTTTTTCTTGTTAACCCCAAATGCCTTGAACTCAGAACTTGGACTAACAGGTGTCTCTTTCCCCCCCCAGTAACTGTGTATATATGAACGCAGGTGGGCCTTCCTATCATCATTTGAAGGTAGTTGTGAGACTTTTGCTGTGATTCCAGGAGTACCTTTCTTATATTTAAACTTAGTGTTTTCTTTAGGAAGGACTAGAAAATATAGACTTAGGAAGAAGATAGGGTAAATTTAAAAAATATAAATGCTCACTTTGAGTGAAAGCCAGTAAAAACAAGCCGTGACCTTCTCAAAGGTAAGAAAAATTGGAATTCAAAAAATGTATTATTTAGGAAATAAAGACTTTGCCAGAAATAGCATGGGAGGGTAAAGCAGTCTAGTGTGAAAGGTACATCTTTTAAAAAATAAGATTTCTTTGCTTTTTTCTTGACTAATGGTTTTGTCAGAATAACCATTTAAAAAATAAATGAAACGCTTTGAAGTATACAAGGGAGTAGACAACTTTCTGTGCCTTGTACGAACTGGTGATACTGATTATAAACTAAATGATGCCAAATTCCACCAGTTTGCCCAGGACACAAATACTCACAAGTGTAATGAAAACCAGAGAATTCTGCAGATGAAATCAGAAAAATGAACGGAAGTGATCCAGATTGTTTAATTTTCTTTTGAAATATTATATTTATTAGATCTTAGCACCCTGAAAATTAAACAGTATTGAATTTCACACATAGCACTTTGTTTTTAATCTTAGGTTGAAGGTTGCGTCCCTGGCATGATTGAAGAATTACACACTTTGCAGTGAGTTTATTATAATAATAATAATAATTATTATTATTATTATTATTAATTTTTTTTTTTTGAGTTGGAGTCTCACTCTGTCACCCAGACTGGAGTGCAGTGGCTGCTCCCGGCCACCGCATCCTCGACCTGCTGGGCTCCAGCGATCCTTCCACCTCAGCCTTCCAAGTAGCTGGAATTACAAGCGTGCACTACCACACCTGGCTAATTTTTTTGATTTATTGTAGAGATGAGGTCTCGCCAAGTTGCCCAGGTGGGTCTCAAACCTGCGGGCTCAGGCAATCCACTCACCTCAGCCTCCCAAAGGCATGGGATTATAGGCTGAGCCACCGACCCCGGCTATAATTATTATTTTGATAGGCAAGGAGGGAAGCTGGAAAGTAAGATGATACTGAATTGATGTTAATTGATTGAACTCAATTGGAAATAAAGAATATCACTTAATGATGTTCTTATTTCTTTTTATGTTCATGTATGTACCTCTGTGAAGACTTTTTGAATGATCCTTAAGCTTAAAATGCCATATAAGATATCTCTTGACCATTAAATTTAGCAGTGAGAATTAGCTGTATTTTCTCCTAGTTAATGTCTCTCAAAGTCTGCCATAGCTAAAATCTTCTGTCACATGGATACATTGGAGAATGTGACCAGTATTCTTTATTAATATGTTCCCCATCTTAAAATACAATCACTGTGAAATTAATATATTAAGCCTTGGTCACAATCCAGGGAAGGACTTGAAGGTAATGTGATTCTCCCCATAATTAGGAACCTAATTAAATGCTAGAGGGCTTCAGCTATATAGTAATGTACCATGCTTCTGAACAAAGATAGCACCACTGCTGAAATTGTATACTTGTAACACTAGTGTATTTTTAATTAGTGGCAGGGTATGTGTGTGTAATCAGTTTTGTTTCATCTTCAAACTTTGCACAGCAGTCTCCATTGTGCATTCATTTGGATTGTATTAGTGCACGGATTTGGCTTCTGTTTTTTTTCAGAATTTGGGGTGATTCGAACTGGTGTGAGTCAACATTACCTTTTTACTATGTAATAAGCAGATTCAAAAGGTGTTCAAGACATTAGAAAGCAGGTTTAAACTAATCAAGATGGCAGGTGATCTGTTTTGCCTTAGTAACCATGTGGAAAATCATACTGCTCAATACAAAAGAGTTTATTAAAGGTGGCCCAACAAATTTGGCATCATTTGGTTGAGTAGTTTGAGTTGTCAGGTGTACTTAAAATTAATAACATTGAATTTCTTTTAACATGCACTACTATTCATTCCCATGGTGGTGAAAATATCTTAGCATCAGGGCACACTGGTTTGCAACTAGCACGGGCACTAGAGTGAGATAGACCTGACCATTCACCTCCTTTGTGAGCTTAGGCAGGTCGCCTGAGCTCTCTGAGCCTGTCTACAAAAACATGGGAGATGCAGAACATTGTGCTAAAAAGTGTTCTTTGTTTTTTAATTCCTATGTGATTGTTAGGATTTGTGTTTATTGGTTTGGGGCTTTTTGTTTGTTTGTTTTGAGAGAACACAAAGAAAAATTAATTCTGATTGTAAAAGTTTAAAGGAAATAGCTGGACTTGTTTAATTTGCAGAAGAGAAGCTTGAGATGTTTTGGAGATGAGGCTGAAAAGGGAAATGAGATAGGGTATATGACCTAACTGTCCAGATGTATAGAGAGGTTACTCTTTAAAAACAACTTTAGTGAGGTATAATTGACATAAAATAAACTGCACATGTTTAATGTGTACCATGTGATAGGTTTATATACCCATAAAACATCATCACTGTCAAGATAGTGACGGTATCCATCACCCTTTGGGATCCTTCCCAGCCCTCCCTCCCCCAGTCACCTGGCAATGGCTGCTCTGTGTTCTGTCACTCTAGATTAACTTGCATTTCCGAAAATTTTAGATAAGTGGGATCATACAACATGCATTCTATTTAGTCTGGCTTTTTCACCCAGCAAAATTATTTTGAGATGCAGTCATGTTGTTATATAGTTTGTTTCTCTTCATTACCAGACATTCTGTTGTACAAATATACCACAGTTTGTTTATGTGTTCACTTGTTGAGCATACCTGTGTGCAGTTTTGGCTATCACAGGTGAGTTGCTAGGAACATTCACGTACAAGTCTTTGCATGACCTTTTGCTTTCATTTCTCTAATGTAAACACAGGAGTGGAATTGGTGGGCTGCATGGTAGGTTTATGTTTTTTTAAGAAACTGCCAAATTGTTTTCCAGAGTGGTTGTACCGTTGTATGTTCCTGCCAGTAGAGAATGAGCATTCCAGTTGTTGCATATCCTAGTCAGAGCCTGGAGTGCTGTCTTTTTAACTTTAGCCTTTCTAGTGAGTATGTAGTGGCATCTCTCTGGGGTTTTAAATTTGAACTTCACTAATGACTCAGGGTATTTTGAGCATCTTTACATGTGTCTATTTGCCATTCATGTATCTTTGCCGAAATGTCTGTTCAAAGCTTTGATCTGATTTTTTTATTAGGTGGTTTTCTTATTATTCTGAATATATTTTGGACACAAGCCCTTTTAGGCATAGGCTGATTTATTTCCCTGACAGGTAGAAACAGAAAAACAAAGTCAAGTTGCAGTAAGAAAGCATAATTATTCTTAAGGAAGTACTTTTTGAATGTGGCAGAGAAAACATGGGCATTGGGGCACCAAGGAGGACATCATACTTGCCCTGGAGGAGTTAGTAGCCATCTGTTAGGGATACTGTAGGCATGCTGGAATATGACTCAGTCTACTCAATTGCAGTCTTCATTCAAGAAAAGACAAGCCGGGCTCGGTGGCTCAGCCTGTAATCCCGCGCCTTTGGGAGGCTGAGGTGAGTGGATTGCCAGGGCTCGAGACCCGCCTGGGCAACTTGGTGAGACTTGTTCTCTACAATAAATCAAAAATTAGCCGGGCGTGGTAGCACATGCCTGTAGTTCCAGCTCCTTGGAAGACTGAGGCGGAAGGATCGCCCGAGCCCAGCAGGTCAAGGCTGTGGTGGCTGGGAGCAGCCACTGTACTCCAGTCTGGGTGACAGAGTGAGACTCCAACTCAAAAAAAAAGAGAAAGAAAAAACATCTCCCCTGGAATGAGTCTGTTGTTAGCATCTGAAAAGTCCTTGCTCTTCTGTGCTGTTTTCCAGGCCTCCCCCTCAAGATGTAATTTCTTAGAATGTTTCAAAACTTTCCATGTGCTTTATTGTTTTTAAAAATTCATTCTTTCTGATTTTAGCTTAAAGTGTTGCTATGAAACATGAGGAGGGTCATCCAGGGGCATTAATTAACTTTAGCAAAAACAAATTGCAATCTCTACAGAGCAATCAAATGAAAAGTAATGCTCAAATTTCTCTCATCCAGCAACAGCACCAATCATTGTTTCAACTGATGGTACTGGGAAGATTCATTTAACTCTGTAGATGCAGAGTAATTAAGTGGATTCTGGAAAAGAGGCTCTCTCTGCGTGATGAAAGGAGCTGGGTGGTTGTGGTCCTCAGAAGGTGCTTTCATGACAGGATTCCAGTACAGTTAATGAAGGGTTTTCCTGTGAGTAGAAAACACGGGTCATTTGTTCTCCAACTCCACGGAGGCTTAAATGAGAGAAAATTGGCTCCAACTGTAGAATGATGGAGTGTGGTTAGTGTTAGACATAAAGCTTTTATTATCAGCATCGATATTATTATGAGATTAAGCAATGAAACAAGTTAAGAGAGGTCATAAAGATATTTTAAAATAAAAATGATAGCTATCTGCCTGAATGTTTAAATGTCCATTACAGGATTTTGTTATTGAAGGAGACTTTAAAGATCACTTATTCTAATATCCTTTTATAGATGAGGATGTGAAAGGACATTATGTAACTTGCCTGTGGCCACATTGTTAGATACTAATGTTTTAATTTGAGGATGTTTTAAAAGTAGCCTTGCTTAAGAGACATAAAGGAAGCCATGTGAGTGTTTCTGCTTCACAGTGGGTTTCACTTCACCAAAATGGTCACTTAAAGCTGATGACTATGTGTATTTTTTTTCCTAATAAGCCCATGAAGAATATGTCAATGTGCTGACCTGTACGTGTCTCTTCTTGTCATCAAAAATGTTAAAGATTTTAATTCTTGGGCATTTTGAACTCGTCTCTAAATAAATACTATACTTTGAATGACAGTGGATGACTTGACCTGAGGGGGTCAGTATTTTTTTTTTTTTTTTTTTTTAGTTGGAGTCTCACTCTGTCACCCAGACTGGAGTGCCATGGCCACTCCCGGCCACCGCAGCCTCGACCTGCTGGGCTCCGGCAATCCTTCCACCTCAGCCTTCCAAGTAGCCAGAATTACAGGCATGCGCTACCACGCCTGGCTGATTTTTTGATTTATTGTAGAGATGAGGTCTCGCTGTCCAGGCGGGTCTCGAACCCGCGGGCTCAGGCAATCCACTCACCTCAGCCTCCCAAAGGCACGGGATCACAGGCTGAGCCACCGAGCCCGGCTGGGGGTCAGTTTTGATATAGGACAGCAGGGGACACTGCCACAGCCTTTGTGGAACCTGTTCCAGTATGATATGGTGTTCTTCATAAACTGTTGGTTGATGAGTATCGTGTGGTGGATGACTTGCATCAAGGTCCTGGTGACATTTCATTTGACATCCTCAAATTAAAACATTAGTATCTAACAATGTGGCCACAGGCAAGCTACATAATATACCTTACTAGTGTACCTTCCTTAAAGATACATTAGGAAGCCTTAGGCTTCATTTAAACACTAGTTAGAGCAATAGGAACATATTTAGGCCACCAATTCATTGTGAATGCAATTTGCAAGCATGAGTTCTAACCGTTGGAATTAGTGGGATAAATTCCTTATAAAAGGTTCCACATTCATTATCACAACACAAAGAAATTGACACAGGCACTTTATTTGGTTGTACTTATATTTTGTTTGTAACTCATCATTCTCTTTCCCACAAGGCAATCTAGAGTAAAAACCCATTATTTTCATATGTTATAGACTTCTTCAAAGGGTTTATCTGAGTACTAAAAATGAAAGAAAATATTGAAAAATAGCTAGCACACTGTTTGACATCTAGCAGACACTCAGTAAATTTTCCTGCCTTCCCTTCCCTGGGTTTTAGCTTGGGTATCAGGATTTTTCAGAAATGTAGCAGATTCTTGTCCAAAGAGAAGTTGATAAAATTGTTCACATTTGAAAGTGCTTATTTTTAAATTATCAGGTTGTTGAACACTCACTTGACTCATTGGATGCTTAGATTTTACAAAAGTTTACTATCATTTCAGAAATAAATAACCACCTGAAAAGTTAAGTAAAATTGATCAAAGAAAAGTTTTCTCAGCCCCTATGATTTGTCCAGCCAGTCTCAGACTAAGGTTAGGGCACTTGGAATGCCAGAATGAGAAGTGTGTTTTTAACATGACAATAGAGAGCTATCATAGGTTCTGGGACATTTGAAAGTTTTTGTTTTTAAGGAAACAATTTTTATGGGAACAAAAACATTCCTTTCTAAGTCCTCCTCCCAAATATATAGTAGGGTTTTTGTTGTTGTTGTTGTTGTTTTTAAAGGAGGGTAAACTCTTTCTATATCTTTGTGTAGTTTCTTTTTTCTTTTTCTTTTTTTTTTTTTTTGCATTAGAATCTCACTCCATCGCCCAGGCTGGAGTGCAGTGGCATACTCATAACTACAGGTGCGTGCTACCACTCCTGGCTAATTTTTTATTTATTGTAGACATGAGGCCTCGCCAGGTTGCCCGGGTTGGTCTCAAACCCTTGGGCTCAGGCAATTCATTCACCTTGGCCTCCCAAAGTGCTGGTATTACAGGCTGAGGTACCAAGCCTGACCTTGTGTAGATTCTTAAAATGACCACCCAGTCTTGTGTTTGTGAACTGAAAACTTACTCACTGTAAATATGGAGCCACTTGCTCTAAAGGTTAATGAGGGTGAATTTCAACTATATTAAATCACTTTGAGAACTTGGCCCTTGACCAGTGACCAGCACCAGAAGAAGGCTCAGCCTGTTCAGGACCGACTTCTCAGCCCCTCCAGGACCTGCAAGGACAGAAGACATGGTGCTGGGGTCGTGTGTTCACCCCTTTAGTGGCGGTGGCTGCCCGCAGGCGCGCATCTCTTGGTCATTGGCGGAGCCAGAGCAGAAACACTGTGAGGGTCTTGGATCTAGAGGAACATGCAACTTTTCTACTCAGTCTGCACAAGCTCCAGCCCTCAGCTCCTGCCTTGTTGCAGCTCATCCAGCCCGAGAACCCCTAGGGTCCATCTGGAATGCTTTTCCAGCTGCTGTGGGAGGAGATCAGTTGATCAGAGTGCAGCTCGTTGATTCAGTGTGGGAGCAAAACCCACAGACGACTGGGAGTGAAGGTTATGCCAACATTTCCAACTGAATCTAGTGGTTATGTTTATTTGCTTAGGAAAGCTTTATGCTTTGTTTTGTCACTTTATAACACTCCATTTTATTTTGGATAAAGACTGAAATCAATGCTTCCTTGTTCATTTCTAGGGCTTCCGATGTCTTTACATGTATGTTGCTGTAAACTCTTTTCCCGAAGTCAGGGAAAAATTGTTATTTGGGTATATACCACTATTCAGTACTCCAGCAAAATATCTCCTTTCCAGCTGTCTAAAACATTTGGCTGGAATCTGAAAAATTTAGTTTCAGATTGTATTGGTTGTTGTCTAGACAAAACATGATGAAAGATTTAAATGAAATTTCAGATGAAATATAATTTTCATACTCTGTGTTGAAATTAGCAATCAGAAATCATGCATCTTTTCATTTATTTAAGAAACATTTGTAGTTCTGAATAACGACAGCACATTGTTCAAGGAGCTTATTAAAGTAACTGCCACATTGTATACCTTCACCCCTCCCTGTTGGAAAATTCCCTCGCTTTGTTTCCTAGCACTGAAAGGAATTGAGTGAATGAATGCAGGCAGCTATTTTATCCATGACCCTGTGTTTTTGCCGCATGAGGTAGCTGAGTGCTGTGCCCAGTTCTTGCAGGGGCAAGTTGAGGGCTGTACAGGTGATGAGGGAAATTACCAGCTGTCAGCCTGGCTAAGCCTCAGTCCCAGGGAGGTCACATGGAGGTGACCTCAAAGTGCACATCTTCCAAGGCTTAGCCTCTTTGGTGGGGCTTGTCCCAGGTGGTCACACATGGTAGTTTTCAGATGCTCTGCTATGGCTTATTAGTGTCAGCATTTCCTTATGCAAATACCTTCAAAGTGGTTTTAACATGTTGATTATTAATTTATAGGCCAGGCATAGTGGCTCACTCCCATAATCCAAGCACTTTGGGAGGTCAAGGTGAGAGGATTGCCTGAGCCCACGGATTCGAGGCCTGCCTGCGCAACTGGGGGAGACCTCATCTCTACAATAAATCAAAAAATTAGCTGGGCGTGGTGGCACGCGCCTGTAGTTCCAGCTACTTGGAAGATTGAGGCGGAAGGATCTCCTGAGCCCAGCAGGTCGAGACTGCTGTAGCCATGAATGTGCCACTGCACTCCAGCCTGGGTGACAGAGTGAGATGTTGACTCAAAAAAAAAAGAGAGAGAGAGAATTAATTTGCAAAAAGCAGTTATTGCTTTGAGCCACATTTAAACTGAGTATTCTACCTGCAGTTACCCTTTTTTGGGACTGTGCAATTTTTAGCTTAGCTACCATCTCCAGCTCTTATTTCCCCCTCACTATTCAAACCAAGGATTTTTATAAATCAAACTTCAAAAGACCTGAACCCATTGTTTCTCTTCCAAGAAATATATTTGAGTAAAGAAGACCATGAGCTGTGCAGAGGGCAAGATTACAGTCGATGCAGCTTTTAAGTGCTGGCGGTTTCAGTTGCAGGAAAAGGAGCAAATAGCCCAGGTGGTGGTGGCAGGACTTTGATGAATTGAAATTGGTACAGGAAGGACAAGTAGATGGTCTGGCAACTTTGACCATCTGAAGCCACCTGAGAGTGTGGGGAGGAGCTTCAGGAGTGCCACATGTGTAGAGAAACATACTGAACACTCAGAAATGCCTGCTTTTTCAAATTCACATTTTATTTTATTTTTAGTGATTTCTCTCTTTTATGCTTACACACATACCCACCACACACGCACATGTTTTCCTCAGGGCAAGATTTGAAACTGTGAGCCACGTGCAGCAAAACGGAAAATGAAATCTTGAGTGTGATAGCACTAGCGTGGATGGAAAAAAGACGTGGGCCTGAATTTGGAGAATGAAGGCAGGAGCCTCACATTACAGCAGACAGGCCCTCGAGACACTCAGCCTCCTCTCCTTTCCAGCTGTAGGGAAGTGTGTGTAGGGAAAGTGGGCACAGCAGGTGGGCCTTTGAGTGCTGGGAGCCTGTCTGTTACAGGCAAGGCTCTGTGTCTTCAGCCAGTTGTTAAGACAGAGAACACTGAAGAAAAACAGAGTTTGTATATGTGCATAAAGGCTTCAGGTTTCGGTTATCCCTCCTACCTGTCTGGTAGGCCTCATGCTTCACATGCATTATCGCATGTAAGCTTCACAATAGCCTTATGAAACAAGTACTCTTCCCCATTTTACAGACAGTAGAAACTCAGGAGGTTTGCTTACTTGTCTCAGGTCACATGCTAGTCAATGCCAGGTCTTGGGTTTCAACTTAGGTCTGCTCTGCAGGATTCCAGAACATGTTCTTAACTCCTTCCCTGTGTCTCTGGGATGAACCTGTTTCTACTCTCAAGGTCATTTTGGTCTAGCCCCGAGGGCTGCAGTGGGGGAATGTAGTAGGGGGAGGCCTAGCTGCACTGCACTGCCTGCTGGGCCAGAGCTAACTAGGAGCTGCAACAGGCAAGGGGCTGGGAGGGACAGATGCTGATCAGAGGAGGGCCCGGAAGAGGCCCCAAAAAGGCAATGCCATAGAGAAGTTCAGAGGAGTTCTTAAGGGGCCAAGGGGAAAGCACATTATTCTAGGTGATGAACTGGCTTGACAAACCAGAGTCTCACTATGTTGCCCAGACTTGATCCCCCAAGTGCTAGGATTATAGGCATAAGCCACCACACTTGGCCTTGGAAAGATTTTTTGTAAATAGTATAACCTGGGCTTCATCTGCTGCATCTCACCCAGCCTTCTAAGAGTCCCTCTAAAGCAGGGTTGTCTCAACTTGGGTGATTGTCGGTAGATGACTGTTTCCCAAGAGCGGACAGATTGCTAGGTCACAAACAGACCATAATGGCGGGGCATTCTTGAGTAAATTTAGTGAGACATTTGGTATGGGTGTGTGTGTGGGGGGGTCCTTCAGATATGGCTTGTTTGAACTCAGCCTAGGTCCCAGGATGCTAATCCCCTGTTGAGTAGGGACATCTAGAGCAAGTGACTGGTCCTTTTCTTCATCGATAGAGGTTTAGGGGCCCCTGTTTGGTACATGGTACAGCCTGACCTGAAAAGTGAGGATCAGGACTGCATCTGGAAATAGAGGGAACTGGGAGGAGGGATGTTAATTATATTAATGAGGAAGAGTGGAAGGGGGCGTTGGCTGCATCCTGAAACCATTCTGAGACTTTGAAGACAGGATCCTTTGAAATAGAGGATTCACCCAAAGCTTCTGAGATTTAGCGCACATCCAGTTCAAAATCCCTCCCTCACATTGCCTGCAGAGTTTCTCTCAGCCACTCTGACTTTTTAAATTTAAATGACAGGTGCCACATTCAAAACCTGGTCTTTAGTAAGTTCTCAGCAAGTGCTAGTTGTTATCAGCATTATCTCATTGTTCTGTTTCACGCTCTACCAAGTAGACCCTGGTTGGTTCTGTAAGTCACTCATACCTCAGTGTGATTGGGTTGAATGCTTGGAAACACAGACTTTCCCAAGGCTCTGGGGATGTTGAGGCAACTTCATTGTAAGGTCTTAGAAAGACTGAATTTTGCAGGTGGACAGACCATAGTTAAAATGCAGGCTTTATGCTTGTTTTATGGCCCAAGGTCTGTTGGGAAATCTTACTTTCCTCATCAAAAAAATAGAGATAATGATTCTGACCTTGGAATAAAGATGAATGTTGTACATAAAGTAGTGTGTTCAAGGCACATAGGCCGTCCTGGCACTCAGTGGTCACTTAGTCAACCTCAGCACCCTCCTTTTGTCTGGGCACATTGCGGGGCTAGTTGGGTTCATGTAGGGAAAGGTGCAGGCCTGGGGAAGCAAACCCAGTCATTCTGTGCCTGACCTCACTCAGGCCCAGCCAGGCATGGTCTCCTAGATCACCCACTCTCCTCTCTGGGTATCCCACCCATGACAGCATATGTTAACTTCTTGTGTCCCTGACAAGCACTGGCTGATTTTTCTGTATTCTCCACTGGACCATAGGTTCCTAGTGGCCCAGGCAGTGGTTTTTTTCTTTTTTTTTTTGAGTTGGAATCTCACTCTGTCGCCCAGACTAGAGTGCAGTGGCCGCTCCTGGCCACCGCAGCCTCGACCTGCTGGGCTCCGGCGATCCTTCCGCCTCAGCCTTCCAAGTAGCTGGAACTACAGGCACGCACTACCATGCCCGGCTAATTTTTGATTTATTGTAGAGATGAGGTCTCGCCAAGTTGCCCAGGTGGGTCTCGAACCTGCGGGCTCAGGCAATCCGCTCACCTCAGCCTCCCAAAGAGCTGGGATTACAGGCTGAGCCACCGACCCTGGTTCCTGACCCAATGTATGCCTGTGCTGGGCACAGGTGTGGGTGGGCTGAGAGTTTTGGTGTCCAGCCATTTACCTATGTAACCTGCTAAGAAAACGAGCAGATTCTGAGGCTAACTGTAAAAGGGAAGTACCTGGAAAATTTTGTTCAGCCCCCGCTCTGTAGAAGGGGTTGATTTCAACAGTGACCCCTTTTTGCTCAGAATGCTGCATTCTGAACTCTTTCAGGCTCCTGAAATATCAAGTCCAAGGGTGTATGTTGCCCTCAGTGAAGGTCATTTCACCTCTCCTTCTCACTCTCTTTTTCCTCTGCCACCCTCCACCTGAGATGTCCCCATGGGTGCCACCACTTTGTGACCAGCAGGATATATATCCCTTCTGAGCTGTGGCTCCCGTTAGCAGTGTTCTGGTTCTCTCTGACTGTATCCCTTGGGGAGGCCTGACAGCCACACTGCGTGGGCACTTGCTATGTGCAGGAGAGCCACTGGAGAGTCTTGACCTGTGTTTGGGAAACACTGCCCCGAGAGTTCTGGGGGTATGTGGTGAACCTCCTGAAGCTATAGGGGAAATTGTGTGTTTATGGTCATAAATCTGTCTCTCTTATGAGAGAGTCCTAATTAGCATTGGATTCTGAAATGTTTTCATGATCCTAAAAATGTTTAAAACGGCAACACAACCGCCACTCACTCAGAGATTTTCCACATACTTGTAAACTAAAGTTTGTGTTTTTATTAGCTGGGAGATTTGTGGCTGCTCCCTCAGTTTCCAGGTGTGAGCTACAGGTCGGGGCCCCTGGAGCTCTGTCCTGTGCTGAGGGTCACTGAGGGTCATGGTCTGGCCTGCTGCTTTGCCTGGAGGGGCAGCTTGGCCTCTCCAAGCTTCATTTTGTTTTTCATCTGTTAATTAGTGTTTATAATGTCCTCTTATGCTAACAGGAATGTTGTATAGAGATCACAGGTGTGTAGGCATTTTCTTTCTTTTTCTTTTTTCTTTTTTTTGAGTCAGAGTTTTACTTGGTTGCCCAGGCTGGACTGCAGTGGCACACTCGCCTCTCGACCTGCTGGGCTCCAGCGATCCTTCCGCCTCAGCTTTCCAAATTGCTGGAACTATAGGTGTGCGCTACCACACCCGACTTCTTTTTGATTTATTATAGAGACAAGGTCTCGCCAAGTTGCCCAGGCTGGTCTCGAACCCTGAGCTCAGGCAGTCCTCCGGCCTCTGCCTCCCAAAGTGCTGGGATTATAGGCTTGAGCCACTGTGCCCGGCATTTTCTAAACTGCCAGAGGCTATGCGGTTGCGGAATGCAAGTATCCCTAAGACAAATGTATCATGTCTTGTGTCACACAGTGCCAGGGACACAGTAGACAGTCAATACATAAGTAACTAAAATGAGTATAGAAGGGTTTCATGGGAGTGAGGGGGCATGAGGTTCACAGACACTTGTATCGCCCAGAGCACAGCTAGGGCTGTTGGGGAAATGATTTGCAAGGATTGTTGGAAGTACAAGTGACCTTCCAGACCCTCCATGCGTTTGTTTTATTTTTTAGAAGAAATTGAAACTTACAGAGGCAGAGGCTGTTCCTGCCTCTTTCAGAAGGACTCGGGACTCTTCCTCATCTCTTTTAATGGAGGCCAGAAGAAAAACTTCTGTGTCTTCCTGTCATCATCATGGTGTTTTACCTTTCTACAACAACACAGAATTCACCCCAGTGTCTTAATTCTCTCCTCGGGGCCACTTAAAGGCCTGCAATTCTTGAAGATGCTAGGTACTGTACTAGACCCAGGCACAGTGTACTGTAAAAACCTTGTATTTCCAGTGTCCTTTTTTCTTGGCGTGTTCTCTTGGACATCACATCAGGGTAGAATTGATTTCCCCCCACTTTCAACTGGACTAAGATTCAGAGACTCACAAAACTCAGTGCCCAAAGCAAAATGAAAACCAAGGTGTTCTAATTTTCTGTCCTTACAGCCACTCGATTCTAAATTTTCTCATCAGAATTCTTCCCTGTCCTTAGTAGTAGAAAAAACAGTAACCTGGAAGGTTTTTTTTTTTGCTTAGTGTTTATGTTTGCATAAATTGAATATAATCTATCCTTTTAAACAATTTATGATAGAAAGGAGTTTGAAGTAATACTTAATCATTTATAATGATTATAAATAAATGAATGCTTTATAATGTATGATACAATGAATGTTAATTAAATATTACTTTAAAAACTGGCTTCTCATTTTTTGGCTATTGCATTACCTTTTTGAAGAGAGGTTTTGTTTTGCTTTTTAACCTGGTTGTGTGCATTTGAAAAGTACCCTAACACAGGGTATCCGAAGGCAGAACATTCTGGCACTTTTCCCACTTTCCATCCTTTCTTCTGTATGGATGCCAGATTCCTTTGGGAAATCATCATTTACAAAAAGTCAGGAGCAAAAGGAGGGTCGCTCTTTAGTGTACAGTTACTGCTGATTGGAAACTAAACATCTGTAACTATGTCAAAGTTATTTGTATTTGAAAAGAAACATTTATATACAAGAGCCCTTTCGGTAACATAAAACACCCTGTAACACATAGTGCGTATGTTGGAGGGGTAGGGGACAGACAGACCGGGAAGCTTCCAGCAAACGGCTGTGCTGTAGTGAGTGAGGTCATTTGTTAATTAAATCCCAAAGCATTTTCAGAGTATTTTTTCTTTGTCAAATGAAGTTTTCCTCCCCCCCCACAGTCCCCCATAAACCAAAGCAGACATTTTAGTGTATTAGCCAGTTGCAGATTGAACACTTAATCATTTAACAAGAATAAGAAAATGGGGGAGTGTGGAAACTCTGTGGTTACCTGCTATAACTGTAGCCCTCAGTGTCTTCCAGCAGATGATGTGAGGTGACTCTTCATCTTGAAACTGTGTTGATGGACATACCTGACAGACCTAACCATCTTTGGCAGGGAAGGCACCACGATGTTTTTACTTTCCCCATACCTCTTTCTTCTCTCTTCCTACCTCTTCTTCCACACCACCCCATGATGAAGTTCTGCTCCGAGCTGGGCTCGGTGGCTCAGCCTATAATCCCAGCACCTTGGGAGGCCAAGGTGAGTAGATTGCCTGAGCCCGCGGGTTCGAGACCCGCCTAGGCAACTTGGTGAGACCTCTTCTCTACAATAAATAAAAAAATTAGCCGGGCATGGTAGCGCGCGCCTGTAGTTCCAGCTACTTGGAAGGCTGAGGCGGAAGGATCGCCAGAGCCCCAGCAGGTCGAGGCTGCGATGACTGGGAGCGGCCATTGAGCTTCAGTCTAGGCGACTGAGTGAGACTCCAACTCCAAAAAAAAAAAAAAAAAAAAAAACCCAAACAATTATTTAGCCAGGCTCAGTGGCTTAGCCTGTAATCCCGCGCTTTGGGAGGCTGAGGTGAGTGGATTGCCTGAGCCCGTGGGTTCAAGACCCGCCTGGGCAACTTGGTGAGACCTCATCTCTACAATAAATCAAAAAATTAGGCGGGCGTGGTAGCACACGCCTGTAATTCCAGCTACTTGGAAGGCTGAGGCGGAAGGATCTCCAGAGCCCCAGCAGGTCGAGGCTGCGGTGGCCGGGAGCGGCCACTGCACTGCAGTCTGGGTGACAGAGTGAAACTCCAACTCAAAAAAAAAAAAAAAAAGAAAGAAAGAAATTCTGCTCCAGTTACTCTGTTTGTACAGAAATTGTGTCTATAGTTTTATTGTCATATGAAGAGAAATGTTGGTGATACCTCTGGGGCGTTGGAAACATTTCAGTTGTAGGGTCTGTTCCTCTACCTAGTAAGCCAGCATGGCCTCATGGTCCTCATGGCCTGGTTCTCACCAGTAATTTCATCTTGGAATACTGGCTAATTTTGAAAAAAGTCAAGAGGCCATCTCTTTTCCCTATGAAGTCTATCATCTTCTGATCTTCCCATCTTGGTATCTAAGATGTTTCTGTAAATTGAGTTATGTTTTTAATTGGATGAAAGATCGTGAAGTCTTGAGTGTTCTAGTGAAGAATAAGCTAAGACTTACCATATTGGACTTTCTTCTCAAACAATCAACCCTATATCTGCACAGTTTCAACAAAATGGTTGTGGCCTCTTGGGTTCTGAGTGTTTACAAAGTCAAGAGCCCTTAGACGACCTGCCTTTGCAATGACTTGCAGAATCTCAAAATATCCCTTGTTCAGGACTTTCGCTATTTAAGAACTGGCTTTTATTCCAGCTCTTTCGGTGTGAGTCAGCCCAGACGCAAGGATTTGGTGACTTGAAGTTCTGTCTCTTATTCTCTTAACACCAAGTTCAGACTGTGTGGTATGCATCTGTGGCACTCCCAGGCATGGCCTGACCCAGTCCTCAGCCCTAGCTTCCACTGTTGCTCATGAATCCCTGCATCAACCAGATACATCTACCTGTACCTCAAGCATCCCACCCTCGACTGTCCCTGGTTAAAACGACTTCTGAGCCGGCTCGGTGGCTCACCCTGTAATCCCGCGCCTTGGGAGGCTGAGGTGAGTGGATTGCCTGAGCCCGCGGGTTCGAGACCCACCTGGGCAACTTGGCGAGACCTCATCTCTACAATAAATCAAAAGATCAGCCGGGTGTGGTAGCACATGCCTGTAATTCCGGCTACTCAGAAGGCTGAGGTGGAAGGATCGCCAGAGCCCAGCAGGTCAAGGCTGCAGTGACCGGGAGCATGCCACTGTGCTCCAGCCTGGGCAATAGAGTGAGACTCTGACTCAAAAAATTAAAAAAGGAAGTGTTAAGAACATCATTTGGAATCGGGAACAGCTCCTGTCCTCACCCTTGAATATTCCAGCCCAAGCAGCATATAATATCAGCATATGAAGAGACACAGATGAGAAGATGAGTATTGAATGGTCTTGTGTTTTTATTTCTTCCCAGATGTGGTCACTCGCCTGTCTACCGCTCCCGTGAAATGGCAGCTCGTGCCTTGATCCCATTCGTGATGGTAGATCACATTCCTAATACCATCCGAGCTCTGTTGGCTACACTCCCCAATCGCACTGACCAGTGTTTCCGGCAAAACCACATTCATGGGACACTTCTCCAGGTAAGGAAAGGTACTTTCTGTGACATCTGTCAGACACCACAAGATGGACTTCGGTTTTTCATATACTGTTAGCAGGTAAAGATTTGATACGCAGACTTTTTTTTTTTAATCAGAGTCTCACTCTGTCGCCCAGGCACACTCATGGCCACCACAGCCTCAATCTGCTGGGCTCAGGTGATTCTTCTGCCTCAGCCTTTCAGGTAGCTAGAACCGTGCCTGGCTAATTTTTTGATTTATTGTAGAGACAGGATCTCGCCAAGTTGCCCAGACTGGTCTCAATTTCATGGGTTCTGGCAATCCTCTCACCTCCGCCTCCCAAAGTGCTGGGATTACAGGCCTGAAACACTGTGCCTGGCTTGATACCCAGATTTTTAACTTTCTCTGTGAATATTTTCAGGCATCTCCTAGGTATGCTTTTTTGGTCCCAAACATGAAGACAGTATTACACTGGGATTCTGTCAGATTATCTTTTGCATTAAATCCTGTTTTCCATGGTCACACATGGGCACAAGGATGGGAACAACAGACACTTGGCAGTGCTAAGGTGGGAGGGAGGGGGGATAAGGGATGCAGAGCTACCCATGATGCTCACCACAGGGAGGGGGAGGGGGAGCTTATTAGATGCCCACACCTCACCATCACGCAATATACCTATATAACAAGTCTTCACATGCACCCCTCTTCTAAAATAAAATAAAAATAAATCCTGTGTTATCTACAACATACTTTCCCATTCAAACTTACCTCATGGAACCAGATAAAGTATTGTCTTTTTCATTAAGTATGCCTGCAGAACATACTGGGCCATTCCCTGTTCAGGATGAAATGATGAGCATTCCTTGAGATGTTAGCCCAAGAAGAAGCACAGGGAGAGTTGACCTTGTAGCTCAACACCATAGAACATGGAAATATCAAACTTTTCACTCCTGTTTTCTCTGTGCTACTGGGAAACCTTTTTATTTTGAGTAAATATATGTTTGTTTTTAACCTGACATTTCTTCTAGAAAAAAACTGATGTACAACAAATAAAAAAGAAACTGACTTCTTACTGAACTGCCCTGTTTATACCCTAAGTGGGGGACAGGAAGTGCTGATGAGCTCTTCTGTTCACATGACTGCTATAGTCACTCACTCGGGGGTGGGTCTGGAGGGGTTAAATGTCAGATGATGTTCCTGGTTTTTGAGCAGAGTTGAGAGATGGCCTTGAGGTCCCCATATATGTTATAAGCCTGAGGTCTGCACTGCTGACATGGCTGGCAGTGTGTAGAGTGATCAAAGGCATGGGACTCTGCAGCCAGACTGCCTGGGTGTGAATCCTAGCTCCATTCCTCACACTGGTACATCTGTGTCTTTATTTTTGAAATGAGGATAATAGTAGCATATTTCACATAGGGATTTTATGAAGACTAAATTAATCCATTTAAAGTGCTTAGAATAATGCTTGGTACATAACAAGATATATAGATAGTTGTTATTCTTATTATTATGATTAAATTTTTTTTTTTTTTGAGTTGGAGTCTCACTCCATCGCCCAGACTGGAGTGCAGTGGCCGCTCCCGGCCACCACAGCCTCAACCTGCTGGGCTCCAGCGATCCTTCCACCTCAGCCTTCCAAGTAGCCGGAATTACAGGCATGCGCTACCACACCCGGCTGATTTTTTGATTTATTGTAGAGATGAGGTCTCGCTGCCCAGGCGGGTCTCGAACTCACGGGCTCAGGCAATCCACTCACCTCAGCCTCCTAAAAGCGCGAGATTTCAGGCTGAGCCACCGAGCCCGGCTATTATGATTAATTTTAATTAACCTATTTAATAATGAAAACTAATATTTTTAGTAACCAAGTCCCCCTAGGTAAGATTGCAAGATAGGCCTGTCTTCTTTCCTTCCTTCCTTGGTTGTTTTACATGTTTAGCAAGTGCTTACTGAATGCCTACTAGATTCTACTGTGTCAGTTAGACAGTGTCAGTTAGACAGTTAGAACAATGACAAAGCCAGCCCTCGCCAAAGGAAAACAAAAGATCAGAGCACAGGCAGTCACAATGTAGTGCGTTAAGTGTTGGGTGAGCTCATAGCAGGGTCACTGAACTTGTCCAGGGGAAATCAGAAAATGTCCCAGAAAGCATCCCTGAGAAAGTGACATCTAAGCTGAGACTGAGCAGTTAGCCAAGTGAAGGGAGAGAAAGGGTGTCCCATACAGAGAGAGCAATTTGGAGGAAGGCTCCAGGTCAGCCAGAATGCTGTCTAGCTGGGAGCTGCAGAATTGGGTGGAACTGACGTTCTCCTCAGTTGCCGGATCTCAAATTGGCCTGCAGGCCTCTTTACACTCTTAAAAGTTATCGAGGGTCCCAAAGAGCTTTTGCCTATTAATATTTAATTTAAAAATAAAACTGACAAAATATTAAAACACAAGAACTTACAAGCACATATTCCATTAGTTGTCAGGGTGATGACATCATAACACACCTTGTAGCCTCTGGCAAACTCCACTATACACTCATGAGAGGATGAGAACGAAAGAGGAAACCAATCTCTTAGCATCACTTTGAATATAATTTGATCTTGCGAACTCCTGAAAAGATTGCACAAACCTCAGAGGTTCCAGAGTGCACTTTGAGATGGTCTGGCCTGTGATACATGCATTATGGGCCTTTGGTGGTTTCTCTGTTATAAACTCTTCTGCCCTCATCACTACATCCCTGTGCTGGAGAGAGGGTTGGAGGTTATCGTACTGGTTTTAAAGATCGACCACTGAGGCCCAAAGATCATCATTTGTTCTCTCACACAGGTTAGACGTCAGTTGTGTCCAGTTCTGCTGCTGCTTTGAAGGAACAGTGCTGGGATACTGGGTAATGCAGAACAGGCTTTTCAGAGTGTGAGCTGCAGCTGACTTGGAAGGAAAGCCCAGCTTGTCAAGGCTCAGTTGTCAGATTCTCTGTTTTGAAGAGCCACTCTTGGCTGAACTTCGTCCTAGTGGTGTGGTCGGAATTGCTCTTCGGGCCCTCTCACCAGTTGTACAGATGGCCTTCCAGCCTTGTTTCCCACACACGCCGCCAGTGGGTCGGGCTGGGTTTCTCCAGTCTGCCCAGCAACAACACCTGGCCTTTTGCTCTGTCTCTGGGCTGCCTTTGATATTCTTTTTCTGCTAGATAAAATGTGCACAACATTCCTGTGGAAAGGTAGAAAGCCCATAGCTCTGGGGCGGCTGTGACTGCTGCTCTTGTTCATAAGTGTTGTTGAGATGCAGGGTTGGTGAATAGAGCCAGCAACATGGGCACTGGGTATCGGCTTGTGTTTGTCAGACAGACTCTTGCCTTTATCAGGGTTGGTTTACCCTGGTTGCAAAAGGAAGTCAAAGGCATGTGAAGAGTCTTTCTGTCATGGCCATTCGATGCCACATCTGTGTTTTGTCAGAGTTCTGTTTCATCCTGTTGCTCTTTATGGGGAAAGTGTAAGGAGTTAAGTTAGGGAGGGTTCTTTTTCTCTTTCCTTTCTACAGCTTATAGATTCCTTCTCCACATAAAGCTACCTTTGAAATCAGCAAAAGGTCTGCACCTGGAAGAGATGGTAGGGATCGAAAGGAATGATAATCTCCATGGGACCTTCAGAGCCAGCTAAGTCAATATCAAATTGTTATTTTTTCAAAAGCAGGAAATCATTTTGTAATCAGAAAACAGATTCTTTCACAGAACATTTCTTGAATTATACATTCTGACTTCTTTGAAAATGTTTACATAAATATATCAAGCCTCAGAGTATTTTTATAGTATACCTTGAAAACAAGAAATATGCTGATGTCTGAATTTTCTGGGACTCTGGAAGAAAGACTCAAATTATAGGACATGCAAAAAAAAAAAGAACATGTGGGATTCATTTCTTAATCATTTTAAAAACCAGAGGTTCATAATTGCAGTGTTGAAATGGTTGGAAGTAATACACGTTAGAAAAGGTGAGATGATGCCGCAGGTCCGTAAGAGCCAGGGGTAAATGATATTAAATCTCAATAAAAGCTAGATAAGAGCCATGGACATTACCTCATCCGGGAACAGCACTGGCAGGGTTGATCTGTCTTTTAAGTAGCATTAAGCTTCTGTTTTTGTTGCCAAAATTCTTCATGTTGGGGACTTAGCATTATTACTAGGTTATTTATCACTCCCAAGAAATCATGTTGGAGTTCGGAAAATTCTCTTGTTCTGAGGAGGAGTTTGGCCAAAAATCAGAGGAAAGATGTATTCTGTTGTTGGGAACACTTCACTTATATTTTGGTGTTTCATAAGGAAATGTATATACCATTTGAAATAAGAGTTTGGGTTTTAAATTTTTTCATTTCCTGTCTTTTTTCATTTTGGTTACTTTTTTGACAGTGTAGCAAGTAAAAGGTGATCCATGCTCTTCCACTAATTAGGCTTTTTTATACAGATAGAGTAGAAAATTGACATAATTTAGCTTGTGTTAAACCAGAAAACCCTCTTTGCATTTAACTGGATATTCTATGCAAGGGTCTTCTTTTTTTTTTCTTTAATTTTTCCAATTAACCCCAGTTTCACACATTTTCCCAATTAACCCCAGTTTCACACATCCCTTTACTGGTATAAATATAATCTACATTTTTTCATCTAATGTTGGTACGAAATTTTTTCGGTTGTCAGCAGCAAAACCTGTCAAAGACTTTAATTTTTATTGCCCCTCCCCCCCACTCACTCCCAATTTGGAGCCTTGGTTTCCATGCATTGAGAATTATGAGTCAAAAAGATTTTACTTTTCTGGCTGTGGAATCCAGTGGCAGTGCTGCTCACTTGGTTGACATGAAATATGAGGGAGGGATGGACTTGAGCCGACGACCATGGCCTGCACATTTAGAACGTAATAGAGGTAAACTTAACATTTTGAGCACCTCCTACATTCCATGTGACTTGCATATGGGATCTCGTAAATACTCTTAACTGGCCTGCAAGGAAGCACTATAGGTGCCATATTTTCTCTCTGTGTCTCTGTCTCTCTCTCTCTCTCTCTAGTGAGGATATTAAGGTAAGCCTGAGAAGGTGACTTTGTGTAAAGTCAGAGAGTCAGTGGTAGAGATAAGATACTAAACTTTAAAACTGATGTCTCTTTTCTGTTTTGGACGTGCTGCCTCTCTGGTAGTTGGCATGAATCACAAGTTTTTATGGGGAGGGAACCAAACCAAGAATCTCTGTCATCGCTTACTAAAGATAAACTCTGTCATCAGTTGCTCTCCTTAAATCTGATTTGATATGATGCTGCAACATTGGGAACAAAGCAAATCCATCAGTATAGTAGAGACAGAGGAAGTCAGTGAGACCCAGAGAAGCTACACCTGGTAAAAGACTGTGACTGTCTCTCTGTCATCGTTTCTCTTCCATTTAATACTCCTAGCCTGGAAGCATAGAATCCTCCCTTGGGACCTAGGCTGTAGCCAAGTCCACAATTGCTGCACCTTCTGTCATTCTTTTTTTTTCGAGTTGGAGTCTCACTCTGTCGCCCAGACTGGAGTTCAGTGGCCGCTCCTGGCCACCGCAGCCTTGACCTGCTGGGGCTCCAGCGATCCTTCCGCCTCAGCCTTCCAAGTAGCTGGAATTACAGGCGCAAGCTACCACGCCTGGCTAATTTTTTTTTTTTTTTTTTATTGTAGAGATGAGGTCTCACCAAGTTGCCCAGGTGGGTCTCGAACCCGTGGGCTCAGGCAATCCACTCACCTCAGCCTCCCAAGGTGCGGGATTACAGGCTGAGCCACCGAGCGTGGCCCTTCTGTCATTCTTAAGGGTTTGACAAAACTTCTCAAACTTGGGCAACTGTAGGAATTCTTGATTTGAGCACTGGGAGCTGATGGGCCCACGAGGAAGTGGTCAAGATTGAGTTTAATTCAGCAACACTGTGGCTTGCTTAACTGTTCTAGGCGCTGGTGAAAACACCAGTTTGCCTTTAAGCCTCTTTAACCCACAGTCGGGAGCTGTGGGTTAGAAGCCAAGTAAGCCCAAGGGATGGGATAGCTAAGAGCAAGGAAGTGAAGAGGAGGCAATAGTCAGGCAGGGTGTCAGGCGTAAAAGAAGACTTGGAAACTGAGGCCGTTGCTGCTTTAGTCTAGAACACCCTGCCGTGTTCTGTATTTGCTGTAGAGTCTGGATTGTTGTGCAGCGGGAACAGAAGTGATAGTCCAGGAGTTCCAGTCTGAGGACCAGAATAGAGGCAGATCTTCGTATTACTTTTGTGGTAAGGAAACCAGGAAATACATAAAGGTAGGCCAGCTGGGCCAGCTAGTTGTATAAGAAGCGGGATTGGCCCAAGCTTGCCCTCTGTCTACTACAGTCAGTGGCAATGGGATCAAACAGAACAGCAGTGGTAGAGGTAACCTCAGAGGTGAATACTGCAAGAGTTTCTCAAATTAGGAGACAAATGAGCATTTATAGAAAAGATATGTACTTTTCACTAGTATTGTTGATGCGCTTGTGATTGAATATAATTTAAACGAATTAGGATTTCTATCTTTATATAACCATATAAGACAGTGCCTTATGCTGTAAGAATTTTAATGTCTTTTTCATATTTCTCAAAAGTATGAAATTGTAAAACATAAAGCAAAATGCTCAAGCTGTCCAGAAATGGAATGTTACTTGATAGATTCCATTTGGTGACCTAAGATGTTGGCCAGTCTCCACTGTTGTTTATTTTATGGCCCAAAAATATAATTTCAGAATGGAAAATCAGAAACAAAAGCATGAAACTAGGCTGATGTTGTAAGCTATAAATGGATCACTGGTCAGTGTGCTTTTTCCCCAAGTGAGTCATACTTTAAAGAAAATTCTCGCTGTTGTCAGGTGGCCAGATCTACTCTTTCTTTTTGAGGACTTGTATTCATGTGAAAAGAGAAAAATAAAAGTTGATAGAAAGATCCCCAGTCCCAAAAGGGTTAAGACAGAGTCTCTCCAATGGCATGATGAGAGGTGTGCCAAGGTCTTTATCGATTCCTTCAGCTCTCAGGGAGCTGAAGTATGGCCTGGCAGTATGGAGCTGGGGGCTCAGGCAGTCACCTGCCGCTGGACCCAGCAGCACCACTTTTACCCCAGAGTGCCAGAAAAGATAATCTTCTGTGTGCGCCTTGATGAGAAAGGGATTGGGAAGCACTGGGCTCTTAAAAAAAAAAAATTTAAAAAAGAACTAAACCTTGTTAAATCTTACCTTTTGGCAATATATTCCTTTCTGGATATAAGCCTAGAAAAGTCATTTTTAATTAAAATGCTACTTTTGAAGATGAATTAATCCCTTCCTTCTAAACATTCAAAAACTTTTATTTGGGGTATGTTGCTTAGGGAGCTCTTGCTGGGTGTCGGAGACAGCTCTTAGCCACTGGGTTCTGGAACGTCAATGGGTTGCACTGTCACCATTCCTAGGCAACAGACTGCTACTCGGGATGCATCGGATTTGCCTATTGATGTGTCCCCAGGCTTTTTTGCTACTCTTCAGGGTTACAGTAGAAGCAATGGTGGAAAGAGGAAAAATATAGAGAGACGTGGATACCTTTTCCATTATCAAGTGTGTATTTGGGGGGTGTATCAGTTACTGAGTACCTGCGGGGACTCTTCTGGCAGATGGTGTTATTCTCATCCTACTGATGAGAAAACTGAGGGCAAGAGGAGTTGTGAGGCTTCACTAAATTTATGCAAGGATAGGTGGTAAAAAACAGGTGGGATTCAAACCTAGATTGTGGGAAGTGCTTGAGCTTGTGCAGTTAGCCACTATACGATACTGCTTCTCTGGGTGAGGGAAAGAATATTCTCAGGGGAGAGTGGCTCTCTGGGGCCTTCAGGGTACAGAGAAATGGGCGTTGGCATAGTTTGTTTATTTATTTGTTCATTCGACAGCTGCTGCCTGAGCACCCATTGTGTGCCAAGCACTGTTCTAGGTCCTTGGAATACAGCAGAGAACAGAAGAGACAGAGCCTTGCTCTAAAGATCACGGCTCAGTTCACGTCCCTCTCAGCAGCCAGAGACAATACCAAATGGTAATGCAGTGAAACTGCTCAGAAGTTATTGTAGTAAATATAGTAGGTCAATTGCATGGTTTGTTAGAAGTAGTATAGGGCCAGGGGAATCAGGAATGGACAGGAGAGGCAGGCAGGTGGCACATGAAAAGAGGTATCATGAAAAGAATGTTTGAGCAAATTCCATCCCAAGACATGGGAAGACCTCTTTATTTTTTGAAGAAAGGGTTGACATCTACTCTTCTGAAACTGCACTGGCTACAGATGTCTGTAAGCAAGAATAGCAAGTGTGTGCTCAAGACTGTCTTTACCCTAGAGAAATGCTAACAGAGTGGGCAGCAGTGGGTAAACAGGGTCAGGCGAGATGCCATTACTTTAGAAATGTGAGAGCTCTCAGAAGTGAGGCCCTGTGCTGGAGGTGCCAGGGTCACTGGGGACCCTCCCAAGCCCTTTTCTCTAGAAGCACAGTTAGTCACATCTCTCTGCCGTGGTCCCAAGCGTGAAAAGCAGAGCATGCACCGTGTCCCCTTCACTCTCAGGCCCTGAGCCCTTAAATGAGGAGTGTGTGTTCTTTTGTTTAGCAAACACTTGTTGAGAGGCTATTAAATGTATCATACTATGCCAGGTGCCATGAAGGATGCAAAAGAAAGTTAATTTATGACATTCTCTGCTCTCAAGAAGCAAGCTTATGCATTGCCATGGAAATTGAGTCACTGACACTGCAGATAGTTAAACAGAAATACACGGCTGCAAGTGACACGTGTCAAGCAAGTGGCCAAGACCGCACATCTACGAGGCAAGACCAGGATGGGCTGGAATGATCAGAGGCTTTGAGGGAATATCTGGCCTTAGGACAAACCTTTTAACTAGTTTTCTGTTGTTGAAACAAGGGACTTGGTGTTGGCCCGGGACAGAGGAAGGGCATCAGAAAGCGTTAGCAGGAGGCAGCCCTTGGTTCCAGCAGTGTATTAAGGCCAGACAGGATGTGTGATGAGGGTGGGTGTAGGTCAGCATGTGAGAGACCATGTGAGAGGCCAACAGTTTGGACTCTGTAGTCCTGTGACCTACAAAATGGGGAGTGCAAGGCTGTAATGTGTGTAGAAGAATATGGTGGCCTATTATTTCTTTTTTTTCATCTTTTAATTTATTTATTTTTATTTTTTGAGTGAGGTCTCACTCTTGCCCAGGCTAGAGTGCAATGGCGCTATCACAACTCACCGTGGCTTCAACCTCCTGGGCTCAGGCAATCCTTCTGCCTCAGCCTCCTGAGTAGCTGGGACTACAGGTACACGTCAGCACACCTGGCTAATATTTTTATTTTTTGTGGAGGTGAGGTCTTGCCATGTTGCCTAGGCCAGTCTCGAACTCCGAGGCTCAAGCAATCCTCCTTGTCTTGGCTTCCCAAAGTGCTGGATTGCAGACGTGAGCTGCCATGCCAGCCTATCTCATCTTTTTAACTACTATTACTATTTTTATAGAACAGGGTCTTGCCATGTTGCCCAGGCCAGCCTCAAACTCTTGGACTAAAATGATCTTCCCTCTGAAGTAGCTGGGACTACATGTGCACCTGGCTTTTAACTTTTATTTTACATATAACATGAATGTGCATAATCTATTGCTAGAGTAGTATATGCTTTATTTTTTTATTTAAATTTTATTTTAGATTCAAGGTGTACATGTGCAGGTTTCTTACATGGATATATTGCATGATAGTGAGGTTTGGGCTTCCTTATCCAGTCCACCATTGATGTGCTCATAAATCACCCATCACAAAATGGGCAATGTGTTGAAAGAATCTCCAAAAAAAAAAAAATCCACTCAAGCCATACGCAGCCTTTCACACCAAAGCTAGCTGTACACTGATGCCCATGTGTTCCTAGAACTCTTACCTCGTGGGGGAAGCCTTACTACAAGGGGCTTGTCCTCCAAACGATAATTGAGCATGGCATCCTATAGGAGGTTTTTCAACCCTTCTTCCCTTCACCCCTCTTTAGTAGTTCCCATGGCTGCTATTCCCATCTTTGTGCCCATGTGTGCCCAGTGTTTAGCTCCCACTTTCGGAGCTGTACATGGACCACATTTTTCTTATCCAGTCTACTGTTGACGGGCACCTAGGTTGGCTGCATGTCCTTGCGATTGTGAGTAGTGCCACAATAAGTATATGAGTGCAGGTGTCTTTTGATAGAATGATTTATGCTCCTTTGGGTATATATCCAGTAGTGGGATCGCTGGATCAAATGGCAAATCTGTTTTTAGTTCTTTGAGAAGTCTCTAGACTACTTCCACAAGAGTTGAACTAGCTTACTAAGGGGACCAAAAAAAAAAAAACCTCTGAATTATCTTTTGGAGGGCGAGTCCCTTGTAGTACAGGCTTCCCCCTCTAGGTAAGTGTTCTAGGCACTCATCGGCATCAATGTACCAACTAGTGTTGTTGTGAGAAGCTGTGTTCGGCTTCAGTGAATTTTTTTTTGGAGATTCTTTCAACACATTGCCCATTTTGTGATGGGTGATTTACGAGCACATCAACAGTGGACTGGATTAGGAAAATGTGGCACGTGTACAGCTTGGAATACTCTGCAGCAGTGTCATTTGCAGCAACATGGCTGCAGCTAGAGGCCATCATTCTAAGAAAATTATCACAGAAACACAAAGATGAATACTGTGTGTTCTCTCCTAAGTGGGAGCTTCACACTGGGTACATATGGGCACAAGGATGGGAACAGCAGACATGGGGAACTACTTAAGAGGGCATAGGGAATACTGCTGAGTGTTCAGCAGGTTTTGACCAGTAGTGGCTTGAACCCCCCTTACCCCACCCTCCCTATTTATCTGACCTTGCCCCAAGCAACATTTTTTGTTTGTTTGTTTCCCTGGTGAAAAAGTCCTCAAAAGGAAATGTTTTGCTGATGTGGAAGAGGTGAAACAAAAAATGACAGAAGCACTAAAAGGCGTCAAAATGGATGAGTTTAAAAACTGTTATGACGCCAGGCTCGGTGGCTCAGCCTGTAATCCCAGCACTTTGGGAGACTGAGGTGAGTGGATTGCCTGAGCCCACGGGTTCGAGACCCGCCTGGGCAACTTGGTGAGACCTCATCTCTACAATAAAATCAAAAATTAGCTGGGCGTGGTAGCGCACGCCTGTAGTTCCAGCTACTTGGAAGGCTGAGGCAGAAGGATCGCTGGCGCCCAGCAGGTCGAGGCTGCGGTGGCCGGGAGCGGCCACTGCACTCCAGTCTGGATGACAGAATGAGACTCCAACTCAAAAAAAAAAAAAAAAAAAAAAAAACCACTGTTATGAGCAGTGGAAAAAGTGTCTCAATAGGTGCACATCATTAAATGGAGCATACTTTGAAAGTGACAAGTTTAAACATGTAAGAATAAACACACAATTTTTGATAAATAGATTCTGGGTTTTTGGTGGGGATCCTTCCTTATACATTCCCACCACTAGCATTCCCTTTTCTCTGCAGCCTTGCTGACTTCTGTTGTTTTTTTGACTTTTTTTTTTTTAAGTTGAAGTCTTACTCTGTCACCCAGGCTGGAGTGCAGTGGCATGCTCAGGGCTACTGCAGCCTCGACCTCAGCCTTCCAAGTAGATGGAACTACAGGCATGCGCCACCATGCCCAGCTAATTTTTTTATTTATTTTAGAGATGAGATCTCGCCAGGTTGCCCAGGCTGGTCTCAAACCTGTGGCCTCAGGCAATCCTCTCACCTCAGCCTCCCAAAGTGCTGGAATTATAGACGTGAGCCACCACACCCAGCCTGACTTTTTAATAATAGCCATTCCGAGCCGGGCTCAGCCTGTAATCCTGTGCCTTTGGGAGGCTGAGGTGAGTGGATTGCCTGAGCCCGCAGGTTCGAGACCCGCCTGGGCAGTGAGACCTCATCTCTACAATAAATCAAAAAATCAGCTGGGTGTGGTAGCGCATGCCTGTAATTCCTGCTACTCGGAAGGCTGAGGCGGAATGATCGCCAGAGCCCAGCAGGTCAAGGCTGCGGTGGCCAGGAGCGGCCACTACACTCCAGTCTGGGCGACAGAGTGAGAGTCCAACTCAAAAAAATAAAAAAATAATAGCCATTCTGACTGGTGAGATAGTATGTCATTGTGGTTTTGCCTTGCATTTCTCTAATGATTAGTGATGTTAAGCATTTTTTTCATATGTTTGTTGGTCGCTTGTATGTCTTCCTTTGAAAAATGTCTGTTCATGTCCTTTGCCCACTTTTTAATAGGGTTGTGTTTTTTTCTTTTTTTTTTTTGAGTTGGAGTCTCACTCTGTCGCCCAGACTGGAGTGCAGTGGCCGTTCCCGGCCACCGCAGCCTCGACCTGCTGGGCTCCAGCGATCCTTCCACCTCAGCCTTCCGAGTAGCCGGAATTACAGGCATGTGCTACCACACCTGGCTGATTTTTTTATTTATTGTAGAGATGAGGTCTCATCGCCCAGGTGGGTCTCGAACCCGCGGGCTCAGGCAGTCCACTCACCTCAGCCTCCCAAAGGCGCGGGATTATAGGCTGAGCCACCGAGCCCGGGTTGTGTTTCTTTCTATTGCTTTGTTTGAGTTCCTCATAGATTCTGGGTATTAGGCCTTTGTCAAATGCATAGTTTATACATGCTATTTCCCAGTCTGTGGGTTGTCTCTTTACTCTGTTGATGGTTTCTTTTGCTGAGCAGAAGTTTTTAACTTGGTAAGGTCCACTTGTCAATTTTAGTTTTCACTGCCGTGGCTTTTGAGGACTCAGTCATGAATTTATTGCCCAGGCTGGTGGCCAGGAGAGTGTTTCCTAGATTTTATTCTAAGGTTTCTATAGTTTGTGGTCTTCCATTTAAATCTTTAATCCATTTTGAGTTAATGTTAGTATACGGTGATAGGTAGGGATCCAGCATGTGGTTAGCCAGTTTTTCCAGCACCATTTGTTGAATTAGGGTGTCCTTTCCCCAGTGTTTGTTTTTGTTGGCTTCGTCAAAGATGAGTTGGTTGTAGGTCAGCAGTTTTATTTCTGGGTTCTCTGTTCTGTTCCATTGGTCTGTGTGTCTATTTTTGTACCAATACCATGCTGTTTTGGTTACTGTAGCCTTGTAGTAAAGCTTGAAGTTGAAATCTGGCAGTGTGACGTCTCTGGCTTGGTTCTTTTTGCTTAGGATTGCTTTGGCTATTCAAGCTCTTTTTTTGCTTCCATATGAATTTAGTGTGTTTTCTTTTCTAGGTCTGTGAAAAATAATACTGGTAATTTGATAAGGATTGTATTGAATTTGTAAACTGCTTTGAATAGTATGGACATCTTAACGATATTGCTCCTTCTAGTCTATGACCATGGTCTGTTTTTACATTTGTTTGGGTCATCTTTGATTTCTTTCAACAGTGTTTTGTAGTTCTTGTAGAAATCTTTCATCTCTTTGGTTAAATTTATCTTGAAGGGTTTTTCTATGTGGCTATCGTGGATGGGATTGTGTATTTGATTTGGTTCTCATCCTGTTTGTTGTTGGTGTATAGAAAAGCATCTGATTTTTCAGTGTTGATTTTTTTGTATCTCAAGACTTCACTGAAGTTGTTTATCAGTGCTTGGAATTTTTTTCATGGAAGCTTTTGGGTTTTCTAGGTATCGAATCATGTTACCTGTGAAGAGAGGTAATTTAACTTCCTTTTTTCTATTTGCATACCTGTTATTTCTTTCTCTTGCCTGATTGCTTTTAATTCTTTTTTTTTTTTTGAGTCGGGGGTCTCACACTGTCACCCAGCTGGAGTACAGTGGCTTGACAATGATCACAGCTCACGGCAACCACAACCAACTGGACTCAGGCAGTTTTTCCACCTCAGCATCCTGAGTAATTGGGACTACAGGCTTGTACCACAACACCCGGCTATTTTTTTGATTCTTTGTAGAGACGAGGTTTCACTTTGTTGCCCAGGCTGGTCTTTATCTTCTGGGTTCAAGTGATCTGCCCACCTCATCCTCCAAAAGTGCTGGGATTACAGGTGTGAGCCACCACACTCAGCACCATTTCTATATTAAGTACATAAAAGCTGGAGCTTATGCTTGAAAGAGGTCTGCCACCACCACCACCGTCATCACTACCACCACACATAGGGCGGGGTGTGTGATCCAGAAACGTGAGGATCACTGTTGGAGATGGTAAGTAAAAGATCTTGACCTAAGGAAAGCTGTGTTTTGAAAAAATACTATAAAATATGACAGAATTTCTTCTGATAGATGAGTGTATACATGAGAGAGAAATAAGTCAGTTTTCAGTAATTTTGACTTCATATGTTATCATGTTTCACAAAGAGCTTCCTCTGTTCAGTTGCTGTGTTTTCTACCTTCCTGTAGATCATATGAAAGATCATAAGAACTGAGATTAGCTCCAGTTTTTAAGAGCAGAGTTCCTGCCTATCAGGTTGTTATTCTTTGCACCTGTTTTGTTTTGAATTACATCCTCTCCCTCAGACTCCATCAGAAACTTGATGAATCAGAAAAAGAACACTGTCGCGCTGTCTCAGACAAAGGTCTCTTTTGTCATAGGAAGGGGGAAATTTGAAGTTCATAAAGTGAAAGGAGATACAAGATCCTCCTGAAGGATCTCGCACTTTTCTGAGTTTATTTTTTATCTCGGAAGACATGCCTTCCATCCCCTCCCAGCCATCCAACTCTTACTGTTTGAGACTTTTTGTGACTGAAGAGAATTCTGAATATACTTTACAAACACAGCAGTCTAAAACTCCACACTGTGGGCACACTGTCGGGCTTGTTGTGTCCTAGAATCCCTTTAAAATATCTGGTGGTGTGTGGTTCCATTATTTGATGAGATTTCTTTGGTGGGTCCTCCTCTAATAAAACTAGTATTATTTGTTGTTTATTTGTTGGTATATGCCAGTGGAGTACACCATACTTAATACCTTTGTTTTTATTGGGGTAGCACTTTTGAGATTGCACAGTGTATATACCTGTTCCATAGCATTTGGATGTATTTATTGCACTCTGTGTATTTCAGCTACCAAGGACTCAGCTGGCCATTGGAAAGCTGTGGACTAGGCTCAGTGGCTCAGCCTGTAATCCCAGCACTTTGGGAGGCTGAGGAGAGTGAATTGCCTGAGCCTACGGGTTCGAGACCCACCTGGGCAACTTGGCAAGACCTTGTCTTTACAATTAATACCAAAAAAATTAGCTGGGTGTGGTAGCACATGCCTATAGTTCCAGCTATTTGGAAGACTGAGGAGCAAGGATCAACGGAGCCCAGCAGGTCGAGGCTGCAGTGGCCAGGAGCATGCCACTACACTCCAGTCTGGGCGACAGAGTGAGACTCCAACTCAAAAAAAAAAAAGAAAAAAAAAAAAGAAAAGAAAAGCACTGTGGTTGAGTATAGCCAGACAGTTTGGCAGCTACCCCAGAGGCCTGAAGTAAATTAACCTATGGGCCTAAAGGACAGTTGAAATAAGTAATAAAACTCTTCTGTTTTAAACCATATTATTGTTTGTGACATTCTAATATTTCTCTGTATTCTGTATCTTCACTGCCTTCACCCTATCCTTCCATGGCAGGTTCCTCTGCCTTGGTACCATTGGCATTCTTTCTTGTGGGTAGTCACCCTTTGCAGTGTAGTGTTTGATAGCACTCCCCTTTCTTTGCTGACAACCAAAATGTCTAGACATTTCCACATGTACCCTAGGGGGCAAAATTACATCTGATTGAGATCCTTTGTTCCGTAGTACCTATGGATTTTCTCCTTCATCCTGTGGGACAAGGTGGGATATAAATTCTAAATTCTCTTTTAGATGAAAGAAACCATTTCTGACCAAAAGGTTGTGGCTCCAGACTCCAGTGAGCCGTGCACAGGAATAAGTGAACAGGAGCAGGGAGAGTACAAAACTCAGACTGGAAATCACCTTCCTCCATTGGTCTCTCTGCTGGAAAAGTGCTGTGAACACATGAACCAGCTGACTTCCAGATTCCTGGCTTCCTACCATTTGCTTCATTCCCTTGTCCCAACCTGTCTCTAATCCACTCTCATGATGTATACTTGAAACTTAATTCTGCCCTGTGCAGACTCAGAGAGCATAATAAAATTCTAGGTTCTATTTACCTAGGGTAGCTTTGGAAAATAACACATAATTAAAATTTTCCCACTTCTTTACTTGAAACACTGATGAATTGCTGGGTACAATTGCTGCCTATTTCATTGAGCTTCTCTTAGGTGGGGACGAGAGGTTGTGTGAATAGAAATTTTCTGAGAACAGAGATTCTGCTGAAAACTTAACGCAGAACATCAACATTTTTACTTAGAGTTAAATATAAAGCTTTCTCCAGATCCCTAGATTCATAACTCAAAAAGGAAACTAGTGGGTAACTAGAGAAGAGTGCTAAAAATACACAGTGAAGATAATAGTTATATTAATAATATTTTTAAAGGATCTTAAATGTTGTGTGTGCCTCACATATGTAAATGTCTGGAAAGCCAGTCATAAATTTTGTCACTTGACTCTCAAAAATGTTATGATATGTAAAAAATAAGACTTTTAAAAGATGTTCCTACTGCCTCTTTTAGAAGTTATTAAATAATTCTAGTGCATGCTTTTCTTTGTCTATTTAGAAGAGGATAACTGCACCTATTAAAATGAAGTCTTTATTTTGGATAGAGGCATATGTTTAAAGAAAAAAGATAAGCGAATCAGATCTTATTTGAATTTCTCTTGCTACTGTCAACATGTATTTTCTGTGCCTTCTTTTCACATCAAATGAATAGGGTTAATAATCAAGGTGTGAATTTGAACTTGGAAAGTTCACTCTCCCCCCCCACCCAAATGTAGGAAAACTTCCTGCTTCATTCTTCACTTTTTTCTTATTAACGAATGAATGTGTGTTATGTGCTTGAATCGGTGGCAGTCTGAAGTAGTTGTTAGACCTGGTCAGGTATCAGATGTTTCAATGCTGGGACACATTCATATTGAATAAGTAATCCTCTATTTGCACTAGGATCTTGGTCATTCTCCTATTTGAGATGCCTTTTTAATCTCTGTGAAGTGAAATTTCTGCTGAGGGGACATTTTTCATTAACTTCCTGAGAATCATATTTCTAAAAAGGAATCAAAATGTTTGTTTGGAGTTATTTTTTATATCAAATGGATTTAACAGGTTTTTTTAAATTGTGACTTTGAAGAGTACAAGTGCCAGAAAATTTCATCACCTTTGTTAATCTTCAAAGAGATCAGTATAATTAACATCTTACATGTGCTGTTTGACATTTTTTTCCATATACAATTCTTAAGCCTTTAAAAAGTCTTAGTTCTTATAGACAGTAAGACGGATTTTATGTGTAAATTTTAGTCCATTTATATACTTTATGCCTGTCCTTTCTTACTGGATTACAGGATATATAGTAATTTTTATGTCCAACATGTTTCTGAAATGCAGTTTCAGTTTCCTGCTTTATAAATGATGTTTTCAAATACGTGAGACAATGACTTGTCCAGTTACTCAATTGTTCTTATGCCAAAAAGTAGTATTGATCAGTTTGAGAGAAAATTTAAATACTCATCAGGTTGATTTTTAAGTATGTATTTAGAGAAGAGATACAGGAAAGTAATGTGTTAAAATTCATGATTGAACAGACAAATGTATGGGTTTGTATGTACATTTAGGAAGACGGTGCTAGAAATTTGAGTCCGTGATCTTCAGAGGAAACTTAGAGTAAATTAGAGGTGTAATATAATCTACCTCACCAACTCAAAGGGTACTAAGGTGGTAGATTTCTGAAGAAAATCAATACCACCTCCCTCCAACCCGTGATCATTCCGCCACGTTGGGCTTGTGCTCATGCAGGGCCCCCACCTCCACCCACCCACCCAAAACCTCTAAGGCCTCATTGAAGGAGGAGGAACAGATCTTTGTCTATTCTGGATGACCATGTGATTTACCTTTGAATCTTCCCTTGTCCTAGCTTTTTTCCTCCTTTCTTGTTTCTGTAAATTTTTACTTTTTCCCTCTGGAAGGAGAGCACAGAATGTATAGAGATGCATCATTCCTAGCTGTCTGTCCATTTCAGAAGTTGTATCTTAGATATCACTGCACTGGTCGCAGGAAGTTTGTCATTTTTTAAACTCATCTAGAGAAGACGGGGTGGCCTGTGTTTGTGTTAGTTATTGTATTGGCAGTAGTAGTGGAGGCCTAAAAGCACCTGAATTTAAGTTAAAAGAAAACAAAAATAATGCCAAAAAGTCTGCCAGAGTTTGTGTTCAAGTGGATGTTTTGGTATTTTGGCATAGATTTGAGGATTGACAGTATTTTCCACTTTATGTTTTTCTTTCCAGATTACTTTCCAGAGGTGCAGTGGGTTGCTATGGCGTGGTAGTGAGCACTCGTCCCCTGAGGAGTTTGGACACAGGCTAGAGAGTCCTGTCACTCAGGGTGAAGCTGGCCCACTGTGTCGGCACTGCCTAGAACAGGCTAGAAATGCAGAATCTGGGGCCACCTCAGCCTTCTGAGTCAGAATCTGCATTTTCACAAGATCCCTGCTTAACCTCACATGTTCATTTACGTTCAGGAGTCCAACTGAGCCTTCTTCAGGATGTTGTACTGGGGACCCCAGCTAGTAGTTAGGTGCTTGGACCTGCTGAACCTGACATTGAACTTAACATTCAGCATGCTCAATGGGGAACTTGGTGTGTTGCTGGTTATCTGATATGTTAGCTTTGTACTGTAAATCATGCATTGCTTAGTGTTTTAGCCATCACCTAAATTCTTTATTTCACTGCAAAGATAGTGAACTCATGGGGAGCTAGGGTTGTGCTTTACTTACGTTCCATCTCTAAAACACCTAGTTCTGAGCATGTTGTGAACCCCCACCTTGACTGGTTTGATGAGCTCTTCCAAGAACCAGTTTTGATATTGCCCATCATCTCTGTGTGGTTACTTTCTCTTCTGTTTCATTAATATTTATTTTTGTTATTTTCTTTTTTTAAATTCTTTTTGAATTCAGTCTGGTTCTTAGTCAAAATTCTTGAGTTAGATGCTTATTTTTCATTAATATTATATCTTCTTATGTTTCAATATGTACATTTAGGGCCATAAATTTTAGTTCGATCTCACAAATGTTGATACGTGGTGCTTTAATTGTTGTCCAGTTCAAAATATTTGTTATGATTTATTCTTTAACCCATTAATTATTTTTAAAAATTTGAACATATTTGTAAAGGGGTTTTAGTGTTAATTTTTTAATCAAATGTTGTACCAAAGAATATAATCTATGGATCAGGCATGGTGACTCAAGCCTGTAATCCCAGCACTTTGGGAGACCGAGGTGAGGGAATTGCCTGAGTCCAGGGATTCGAGACCAGCCTGGGCAACTTGATGAGACCTCATCTCTAACATAAATCAAAAAATTAGCCGGTTGTGGTAGCGCGCACCTATAGTTCTGGCTACTTGGAAGGCTGAGGCAGAAGGATCACCTGAGCCCAGCTGGTTGAGACTGCAGTGGCTGTGAGCATGCCACTGCACTCCAGCCTGGGTGACAGAGTGAGACTCCAACTAAAAAAAAAAAAAAATGAATATAATCTATGATTATATTTCGTCTTTGAAATTTGTTGAGGCCATCTTTTTGGTATGGTGATGTGGTTATGTGTAAATTGTGTGCTTAGAGGATTGTGTTATGTTCCTTAAATCTTTTATATTCTTACTGGTTTTGATTTTTTATTTTTGGTCTGGTTGATCAATCAGTTTTAAACAATTTGTCAAAATCACCTATATGTGAGCTTCTCTCTTCTTTAAATCTATAAGTTGTAGTGCAGTAGTTTGAAGCAGTGTTTTTTTTTTGTTTGTTTTTTTGAGTTGGAGTCTCACTCTGTCACCCAGACTGGAGTGCAGTGGTCCGGCCATTGCAGCCTCGACCTGCTGGGCTCTGGCGATCCTTCCGCCTCAGCCTTCCAAGTAACTGAAACTACAGGCGCACACTACCACGCCTGGCTAATTTTTTGATTTATTGTAGAGATGAGGTCTCGTCAAGTTGCCCAGGCGGGTCTCAAACTCGCAGGCTCAGGCAATCCACTCACCTCAGCCTCTGAAGGCATGGGATTACAGGCTGAGCCACCAAGCCCGGCTAAAGCAGTGTTCTTGAAGTACCTAGAATCTTCATGATTTTTATGTTTTTTTGAGAATTGTTCTTTATCATTAAGTAATTTCCTTTTTTATTTCTATTAATGCCTTTTGGCTTAAATTTCATTTTTGTCTAATATTGGTATCGTGACACCAACTTTCTTGGTATTTCTTATGTATGTACATCTTTAATCACTTTATGTATATTCTTTCGTCTTACTAAGTTTTAGTTGTCTCTTATAAACAGCATATGTCCGATTATTTTTTTCTGTGTACAATGTGATTGTCACTCTCTCTTTTTTATTTTATTTTATTTTTATTTATTCTTATTTTTGAGTTTTTTATTTCCGGCTTCCCAAAGTGCTAGGGTTACAGGCTTGAGCCACTACACCCAGCCATCTTTTTTTTTTAAATAAGCTTTTCACTTCAGTATAGTTATAGATATACCAAAAAGTTGTTAAGATAGTACAGAAAGTTTCTGTTCATCCCCCTGCCCCTGGTTTCTTCTGTTGTTACCATTTTACATTATCATGGAACATCTGTCACAGCTAAGGAAGTAATTGGTAATTACTGTTAACTAACTCCACACATTTTATTCAGATTTCACTGTTTTTCTATTCCAGGATCCCATCAGTTTACCACATTATGTTTAGATATCATATCTCCTAGGGCTTCTCTGGTCTGTGACAGTTTCTCATACTTTTTAGTTGTTTTGATGACAGTAGTTTTTGAGGATTGCTGGCCAGATATTTTGTAGAAAGTTCCTCCTTTTGGGTTTGTCTGATTTTCTTTCTTTCTTTCTTTCTTTTTTAATGGTTGGACTAGGATTACAGGTTTTTGAGAGAAAGCCCACATTCTCATCATGGCAAATCAAGGTTATATACTGTCACACACTGTTAACGTGACTTACCACTGTTGATGTTAACTGTGATCACATGGCTTAGAGGTTGTGTTGGCCAGGTTTCTCCATGTAGAGTTACTTTCCTCACCTGTCTCTTTCCATACTCTATTCTTTGGAAGCAAGTCACTAAGTGCAGCCCATGCTCAAGGGGTGGAGGGAGGGAAGCTAAGCTTTAACCTCTTGGAGGGGAGATATCTGCATAAATTATTTGAAATTCCTCTGTGTGGGAGACATGTCTCTTTTCTCCCATTTATTTACTTATTCAAGTATTTATTATGTATATCAGTGTGTACTCATGAATCTTTATTTTATACTTTGGGTTATAACCCAGTATTACATTATTTGTATTTTTGCTCAGATTGTTTCAGCTGTAGTCAGGAGTTCTTTTGGGTGGCTCTCCGGTCCCTTTGATGTGCCTTCATCGTTTTGGTTGGTTGGTTGGTTTTTTTTTCCTTTCTGGCACAGGATGTTCTACACTCACCTAGTATTTTCCCTTTTCTAGATCTAGAATTAGTCATGTCTCCAAAGAGCACTCGTTCCTTTTTTGGAGAATGGTATTAGAAATCAAGATCAGGGCACTGGGTGGTGCATGGCTAGTGGGATGTCATTGTTTCTAGGCCCTCTCAGTCGACAGAGCTAGGAAATAGATGTATATACACTAGTACACTTACATACACACACCTAGAATTATTTCTATTTCTATCAGATCATCTGCATCTGCATTAAACTAAACTTGGGTTCATATTGATGTCTTTGACTCAGGGCTATATGGCTCATCCTAGCTTTCTCCCTTGCACATCTGTAACCTTCCTCCAATAGTGAGCAACTTAGCTCCCATCATCTCCTACCCATTTATTTATTTCTTCAATTCCAATATACTTGTACAGATGTTTCAGAGTTTTTAGCCCTTACCATTGGGAGGAAACAACCTTACCAACTAGAATACAGTGTTTGTGTAGTTCTTTTATCTTTAGTCTTACAGTTTCTAGTCAGAATATCGTATTCCAAAGTTTTTTTGCAGTAGAGTCTTTCTGCCACAGATAGATTCTTCGTCACCTGACCTCTCTATTAATATTTTAAATTATATGCATTAAACTTTACTCTTTGTGCCATAAAATTCCATACATTTTGATAAATGTATAGCATCACATATCTAGTACTACAGTATCATATAGATTAGTTTCACACCCAAAAGCATTCCTATGCTTTCTTTAGTCAAGCGCTCCCTCTCCCCACATCTCTGGTAACCACTGATCTGTTTTTCATCTTATGGCTTTGCTTTTTTCCAGAATATCATGTGAATGGAATCATACAATATATGTAACACTTTCATTCTGGCTGTTTTCAGTTAGCACAATACATTTAATCTTCATCTGTACTGAATCCATAGCTTGTTTCTTTCTGTTGCTGAATATGATTTCATTTTATGGTTATATCACAGCTTGTTTACCCAGTTCGCCGATTGAAGGATGTCTTGATTGCTTCCTCTTTGGGGCAGTTATAACTAAAGATGCTATAAATATTTGTGTGTAGATTTTTATGTGGCCATAAGTTTTCAAATCAGTTGGGTAAGTACTTAGCAGATTGCTGGGCCATATGGTAAGTCTGTGTTTAACTTTATAAGAAACTTGCTATCTTTTACAATGACCATACCAATTTACATTCCCACTAGCAATGAATGAGAGTTTCTGTTGCTCTGAATCTTTGTCAGCATACCTCTCATTTCTTAATCTCTCTATACTTTCTTCTTGGTTATTTCTTCAGATATACTTTCTAGTTTATTAATTCTATTTTTAGTTGCTCATGTCTGGTGACATAATGAAATAAGTATTTCACTCTACCATAGACTTTTCACCTCAGTGAAGGCTTTTTCCTCCAAATCTGCCTCTTATTTCTTCATAATAATTCTGTTTCTACCTATGTCTTCTATTCCTTCCTTTATCTCTTTGACTATTTTTTATGTTAAATTTGTCTTAAAGGCCCAATATCACCTTTATAGTATTTTCCCCCAAATTCATGGCCTCAATCTAATTGCGAAAATACCACACAAACCAAAATTGAGGGGCATTCTATAAGGTATCTGTCTTTGGCTATTTTAAACCTAGTTATTTTGGTCTTTTTCAAGTGGCTGGTTTTCTGTAGTTCCTAGATAGCATTCATTCTGCCTGTTGCTGTGTCTGGTGCCTTTCCCAAGGTTTGTAGTTGTTTTTAGCTCATCTTCAGGGGTAGTTGTTTTTCCTGGCAGTCCCCTGTGCACTGGATGGTGGAGGCAGCTGTCTGGGTAACTTGGTGTTTAATCTTTTAGGACCTTTTCTACAGATATTATAAGCCAAGACCCAGTGTTATGTAAATGTCTTGTTCCCATGCAGCATACTCCCTCTGATTGCACAATGAGGATCTAATTTTTCACCTCTGTCTCCAAGGGTGACTAGATTCCTTGCTGTGTCCTATGGCCAGTTGAAGTTTTCTAGGGAGTGGAACAGTGTTTCCTGGTCACAGGCTTTATGTAGGGCTCTCAGCTCAGTATATGATACCCCAAGGATCATTTGGTCTCATTTGTCACTCATTGCCTGACTCTGCGTTCCTTCTTTATATCTGGCACTTGAAGATTCTCTCTTGCCTTTGAGCTTTGTATCCTTAACACATTTTATTCTTTAAAAAAAAAACACCTTTAATGTGTATGTGTTTAAAGATGAAGGGGAAAAGGTCACCTGCCACCTCAGTTTAGCATTATTGGCTGAATTTCTGAATACCTTGGTATGAATGAGTTATCAGGTCAATTCCCTCTTCAGGCCTGTGGTGATGGCACATATGAAAGCATATTAAATGTTCAATAGGAGAGGACCATTACCTAAACAATTCACAATCTTACCAAAGGCATGACTCCCCGATCCAGGAGCTCAGTGGAGATGCTGTATTTATGCTTTATACGCTTCTGCCTCCTCTTTCCAGGATGTTGTGCCACTCTGAGAGTAGTGTTCTGCCCAAGGAAAGATCATGTTGAATCATAGAATTTTAAACTTGTAGGTGGCCTTTCAGTTGTGGACTCTATGAGTGAGAAAACAGACCTGAGGATGAGACCTGAATTCCTGAGAGTGGAGGGTTGTGCCTTACTCACCATCTAGACTTTCCTGTCTAACACCGGCTACAGGACACAGCAGGGACTCCCAAAATGTTTGTAAACATGAAATCACACATACGTTTAAGGGGCAGAACCCATGAATCTTTGTTCCCTGGACTAGCTTTTTCTGGTACACTCCATTTTCTAGTCATTAATATAAAGGAACAGATTTTCTTTCTAGAGTGGTGATGGACAGAGGTAAGCACACTGTGCGTGTCTGGCTGCCAGAGTCTCTGCAAAGGCTCTTCTGAATGTCAATCATCACTGACATTTGACTTCACTCCCAGGTGGTATTTGGGCCTCAGTCAGAAAAGTAGCAACAGAGTCCTTGATGTTGACTCCAAGCTGGTGTTAAGTATTTTGCTTCTAAGTGGGACTTCGTGCATTTAACATGTGACCTTCAGTAACTGAGGCAGAATGTCAATGAAATGATTCTTTATCACTGTGTGAGGGCAGCCTGGTAAATCTGTAATACCACATTTAGCTTGGGAAAGGGGCTTTGGGTCTATGTGTTTTCAGCTGTAGAATCAAAGGGAACTTTGTAAATGACTTGAGCAAAGTGGAGGCCATTTTGAAGAGCAGGTGATTTCCTTTTTTCTTTTTTTCTTTTTTCTCATGCTGGCTCAGTTGTCTCAGCTGCTTGTAGAAAAGGTATAATCATCAGGAGGGTATTACTTGAGGAGTGTCTTTGTGCGACCAGTGCAACAGAGTATCCTTGTGCCCTGATAGTCTAAATGCAGTGAGACCCATAAGGAGGTGTGTGCTTTCTGAACTTATCTTTATACACACCAAATATAGAAGAGGGTGTTTCTGGCTGTGCGTGAACTCCTTGGACAGGACAGAGAAAAGAGCTGTTCTGTTTCTGCAGGCACAAGTTTAACTGTGCTGTAAATATTGGCTCTGAGGGTTTCACAATATTGATCTGACTTCAGGAGCCCCATTTGGTCTGAAATTGCTTGCAGTTGGGTGGTGTTTCTTGTGTTGGGTTGTGAACACTGACACCGATTTCACAAAATTCTCTTGCAAAATGTTCTTGCATGCTTGTGCTTTGTTTTATTCCTTTTCTTGGAGACCTTCCTGGTACAGGCCCTGGGCCGATTTTCCTTTGCTGTCTTAACACTGTCAGCAGTTCTGAAACAGGATTAAAGAGATACCTCAATTTTCAAAAATAGAAGTTCAAGAGGTTTACTGCCCAGCAGAGGAAAGTCAGAATCACCAGCATTATATGCTTTTGGCATACAGATTTTCAGTTTCCTAAAATTGGGACCCTGTATGTAAAAAATGAAGACAATCACACATTTTCCTCGGTGTAAAATTATGTTGAAGTGCAGGCTAGTTTCACTTTAACTCTCCTCTTTTGGAAAGAATTTTGTGTAAGGATGTCATCCAATAGTTGAAATGGCAAGAAGCTACCGTGATAGTATGTAAGTCAGCCGGGGATCCTATGTAAACTTACCATTTTCATATTAAAAAGCATCAAGAAAAAAAGCATGAAGAGAAAATACCGTGTCTTCTTACAGTTACTGTATTCCTCCTTGGTATGCCAGTTTGTAGTCTTGCACTGTTTGTATTGTTTCATTGATAGAGTCTCGGCAACAAACTGAATTATTTGGTGGATAGAGTAGATGAGGGCATGTTACTTAAACTCTGAAGTGAAGCTTGCCCATAATATTATAAAACGATAACACATAATTTGCATAAGGAGTAGGAATGTTACATGTACAGGGTCACAGTGTGGTGGCTGGCATGGTATATTTTCTTAATAAATGGTAGCTCACTTGCATTTTTTTTTTTGGTCCTATGGTGATTTATTGGAAATTAAATCTCATCTCCCCTGATGAAAAGGCTGTGTTTGTCATGTACTGAGTGTCAGTGTGTAACTGCTCTTCCTTTTTAGATCTTTAGTCTTTTACATCGAACAGTTTGTCTGTTCATGCACCAATTGCTCACAGTAGCTTTATGGTAAGTTTTACAGTTTGACAGAGACTAATTCCTCTTCAGTACTGTTTTTTTGGTATCCTAGGAACAAATCAGCTTGTCTAGCTCCCTCCTCTCAAATCTATTGTCATTTTTCCTTTTTAGTGGAATCAAATTAAATGACTACATTAACTTATTAACTGAACGTAATACCCTTACTATGCATTTGTCCTGTTTAAGAACATGGTATGCCTTCCCTTGGTTTGTCTCCTTGTTCCACAGTAGCATTGCATTTTAAAGTTTTCTTCATGAAGAATGCATATTTCCTTTATTATATTATCTCTTATCAGTTTGTGTTTATTTTGAAAATGATTCACTAGTGCATATTCACTTTGTAATACCATTAGTCATCACTCAAATTGCGCTTACTCTGTGTCATGCACTGTTACATGAACTTGCATTTATTTGCTCATTGAAACCTCATTATGAGTCTAAAACAGAGACACTATTTTACAGTGAGGAGACAGAGGTTCATAGAGGTTAAGTAACTTGTTCAAGGTCACATAGCTAGAGAGTGGCCAATCTTGGATTCCAGAGCTTATACTCCTAACTTCTGTACCAACTGTACCTTATCACCTAACTCCTTTGCAATATTATTATTTGTAAAGATCTTTTGTACACGAATATGTTTTCCATTGATTCCTTGGGTTCCCCCAAGAATATGACATGTTTTTGATAGGACTAAGCATTATTAAGATGCCAGTTTTCTCCAAATTAAAACATGAGTTTAATTTATTTCCAATAAAAAATTTTAATTAAAAAATTTTAATTTGATAATATAATTCCAAAGTTCATCTGTAAGAATAAATAGTAAGAATAGACTAAATGTTGATTGATTGGGATTGTGTTGAATCTATAGAGCAATCTGGAGAAAATTGACATTGTTAAAGCATGATTTTTAAAGTTAAAATCATCACTCTCAGGCAAATGTAAAATGAACATGTGTAAAAGATGTTATGATCAATTCAAAGAACATCTAAATAGCTAGGGCATTTGTAGTCAACTTATTAGAATGTTTAGATAAGATTGCTGAGTTAGATATGAAATAGTATGATGTTTAACATATAACTCTTTGAGGTTATCTGTTGCACTGGATAGAAATTATTTGCCTCTCTACCCTACAAAGCCTATACGTTTACAAGTAACTTCACTAAGTCTGGGACCTTTAAAAAAAATTTAAAAAGACATGAAGTGTGACTATGTTGCCGAGATTGTAGTTCAGTAGCTATTCACAGGTATGGTCACATAACCTTGAACTCCTGGGTTCAAGGATCTTCCCACCTCAGCTTCCTAAGCAGATGGGACTACAGACTTGTGTCACTGCTCCCAGCTTTTATCTGAGATCTTTAATAAGTCAGAAACAATGAGATGTACTAAGTACATTTCTGTAGGCCAGGGAATGGCAAGCTATGGTCTACAGGCCAGATACAGCCTGCCACCTGTTTAGTAAATAAAGTTTTTTTGGAATTCAGCTTGCCTGTTTGTTTACATATTTTCCAAGACTGTTTTTATTCTATGGTGGCAGTGTTGAGTAGTTATGACAGAGACATGTACTCAGAAAGCCCATTACATTTACTTTCTGGCTCTTTGCGGCGGAAATTTGCTGACTCAGTCTTAGATAATCGTTGAATGATGAATCCTAAACATATGTTGTTAGATTTATCCCTGAATACTTTGTTTTTTGATGTTATTAGAAACGATACTATTTTAATCTTCAAATTCCAAGTATTCATTGCTAATATATAGTAAATTTGCATATGGTGACCTTGAATCCTGTGACCTTACTAAACTTATCAGTTCTAGTACCTTGCTTCTAATAGATTCTTTGGGATATTACTATGTAGATAATGTTGTCATCTATGAATGAAGTTAGCTTTCTTTCTTTCCAATTGGTATGCTTTCTATTTCCTTTCCTTGACTTACTGCATTGTTTAGAACCTACAGTATGTTAAATAGGAGTAGCAAGATTGGGCATTCCTGCTAGTCATGAGGAAAAGCATATTTACTCTTTTGTTGATACATATGATATTAGCTATAGATTTTTCCTAGATGTACTTTATCAGGTTGAGAAATTTTCCTTCTATTTATAGTTGTTGAGAATTTTTATTATGAACAGATACTGAATTTCTTCAAATGTCTGTTGAGATAACCATGTTTTTCTTATTTTGATGTGTGTTGATATGGTGGATTCACTGATTTTTGAAGGTTGAGCCAGCCTTGCATTGTTTGGAACCATCTTAATAGTTTTACTAATTAATGAGTTAATTCTTTTACACATGTTCATTTTATTTTGCCTGAGGGTGGTGATTTTACCTTTGTGGAAATGATAGTTTAACTGTGTCAATTATCCCATAAATTGCTCCATAGGTTCAAAACAATTTCAATAAAAATAGATTTATCCATTTCTTTTTTATGTATTATTAATTATAGGATTAGGTTTGCTAATATTTTATTAAGAGTATTTATGGCTAGGAAAAAAGTTTGAGAAGGAAGATGAATAATTATAGAACTTTGCATATCAAATATTACAACATAGTGTAAAAGTATATTAATATTTATATACTTCTGCATTAATAAAAAGCATGGCACTAATTCATCAGCAGAAGGAAAAATCAGAGGACACAATGGAAAAACTAGAAACAAACCCTGGTATGTGCAAAAGTTAGTATGTTATAAAGGCATTATTTTTAAAAGTCAGTGGGAACAAACCTGCTGAGGCCTCTTCTTTACAGAGTAGTCCCAGCAGCATACAATCAAGCCCTTTGGGAATGACCTGCAGGATCTTCTGCTTAGACCTTGGTTCTCCAAAATTCCATGAGCCACCCCAGCCCTCTGAGGGAAGGACTGCAAAGACCCCAAAGGATTCCCTCTTCACCATCTTGGTACATCTTCCGAGCCTTATCTTTCCACTTCCCCACAACTTACACATTTCCTTTAGGATGCTGATAGACACAAAAACCACTTACTTTTGACTTAAAGAAATACAGCAGAAGCTTAAATGAATAGAAAAACATTTCTTTGTTAGGTAGGATACTAGCAATAATGAATAGCTAAATAACAAATCAAGAAGAAGAAATGAAAAGAACAACAACAGGAAATAGACAACCAAACAAAAAACCCGAAATGTCTTAACTACTAGAAGAACAATATTGGGGAAAATAGTTGTTTACACACAGGCCTATTGTTTTGGGGAATTCCAGTTCTATAGTATAAACTGTGCAGATCTTTCAACCAGTCTTTTCTGAATAATGAGCGTAGCAAGTAATGTTGAGGTGTGATCAAAAGAAATGCAAAACCTTAGCAACAGTTCGTCATGAAATTGTTGACAAAAGGCACATTCTAAAGTGTGTAATCCACCTACTGCTATCTCTTGCAATTATAGATGTGCCAGCTCGTATGCTTACATATAGACTGGCTGCTCACACACACTGTCTGACGATGGGCCCACTCTTAGGGTTGATCCACGTGTCACACTCTGTTATGGTGCCTCACCCAAGGTCCTGCCTTAGTTGTGGCACATAACCTGCTTCCTCCTTTGTACTTTCTTCAAGGTAGCCTTTGACCACCGTAGCTTGGTTTCTATTTACCGTGACCTTTTTTCTCTTGGAGACAGACAGCAAGACCCAAGTGTGTTCTTCGTCTCCGCCAAACTGTTGCTCCAGGTGTTACCTACCTTTTGTAATTAAGAGAAAAGGAAGATAGAGCGAGCCGATCTCTGACAGAACTCTCAGGATCCCCTACCCCTCTCCAAATTCCCAGCTGCCTTGTATGCAAAGTAGAAAACTGCTCTGTTGAAGGAGATGGCATTATATGAGATTTAAGATGCTGCTCAGACCCATTTCCATAATACCAAATCCTGCCTGGTATTGGGCAATAACGGATCTGTCTTAGTTTTGGCTGCCCCATAGACTGTGGATGGCTTATAAACAATAGAAAGTGATGTCTGTCTCTCTCTCTCTCTCTCTCTTACTGGCTGGAAGTCTGAGATCAGGGTGCCAGCAGGGTTGGATTCTGGTGAGAGACACCCGCCCTTCTATTTACATCACAAAGGTTCCACCTCCAAATGCTGTCCTATTGGGGATTAGATTTCAACATACAAATTTGGAGGAAGTACACACAAACATTCAGTCCATAACAAGATCCAAACCCTAGTAAATGTTGAACTGAAAGAGAAAATTAACCCTTAACTGAAATGGCACCTCCTGCAAAATATCAATGAGGAAAGGAAATGGGGCTCAGAAAATTAGGTACTTTGATAAATCCAAGGTTAGATTCTCATTATAAATTTCTAATGAACTGAAGAGTTACATTTGAAAATATTAGAAAAAAATGTGAGGTATTTAAGTGGGAAAGGACATCATAAGCATAAAAATTCCAGAAAGTAAGTTACGATTAAAATATTTATAGATTTCGCTACACAAATATTTAACTCATGTATACTTCCAAAAATCAAACATACAGTTAAGTAGCAAATATGTTACACCATTAAAGAACATGTAAATATCAGTGTACAGCTGTAGGTATTTAACTTTCTAGAGAGGTGTATATCTGAAAGGAAGCATTTCAAAATGTTAATGATTTATTTCAAGCTTTTAATTTTTTAAGAGAACCTAGTCATTTACTAATACAAATAATTTTGGATATACAATAGAAATTATTGGATGTTAATAATACCTTGCATCAAGAGAGTAAGCCGATCTACTAGGCTCCTAAAGTTTACAGTTTTCATGGGGATACTGAAATGGTTGGGCTGGTTTTTATTTATTTATTGTCGTTTTTTAAAAAAATTCTTGTACCATCATTTGTGATTTAAACTGTATGTTGTGTATTGTTCTGTAAGTATGTAAATGCGTGATTATGTTGTATACTCCTGTAGCATTTAACCTTAAACCCTCACTATATGCTTGAATGAATGAATGCAAGTACTGGTGCTTTTAAAGAATGTGGAGGGTGTGATAACGTTTTCTTTTTTTCTCTAGGTTTTCCTGTTGGTGGCATTAGAAATAAGTGTTTCCGAGGAATTCCAGTATAGCGTATAAATACTTAGCAAACTAATGCTCTACTTTTGTGACATTGAAGGTTGAGCCTCTTTGAAACACAGTATCTGTGGCCTGTTAACTTTGTGATGGTATGAAACAGGAAGGCTGCATAGTAGAACCCGAAAACTCCTGCTGGAGAAGCTCTCCTCTGTTGGCTATATTGATGTGGTGGAGATTGGAGGGACTGCACACCCTACAATACAGAGACCCCAGAGCAGTCAGAAACTCCTGCCCTCAGAACTCCAGGGTTAATGCCACTTCAACTCTCAGGTGGTTCATGAAAAAGAGTGAGATTTTTCTAGAATAAAGAAAAAATCTCATGAATTTGAATTTTACTATTTTAGGATTTTGTTTTATTTTTGTAGTTCTGACACTAGGGCTGCACAAAAGCATACCTTCCTCTACCATGTTTATTACAAATGAGTCTACTGAATGTATTCATGTTCAGAGCAGAAACACTACTTGACAGTCATTTGTTTTAGTTCGCATTACTGACAACTTTAAGTAATAAACTAGCAACTCTTTACGACTTCTTTTGTTTAAGTAGATTCCTTGTGTATTCATATTGGCCTTTTCCAGTTATCTTGTATCCAGGAAGTGTTACTGTTTCTTAGATATTTGCCACTGCTGTAAACACATCTGTTTAGCTGAGCACTACCCTTATAGCCTACCATGGAAGTTTATATTGTAAGATGTCAACAGGCGTCCAAAGAATAGAGAATGCATTGACTGAGTGGTGACATAAACCCCACGCCCAGGGACAAGTTATCTCAACCATCAGAAATCCAGGATGAGTCGTATATCCTGGAGTCTCCCACTCCATCACAGGCTTGGGGAGTAGATATTTAAACAATGAGGAGTGTTAGCCATAAACATAGCTGCCAAAGTGACATGTGATGTCTTAGCACACCAGAAAAGGGAAATGACAGTGGACCCTTTAGCAATTAAGCAGCCAGATTGTGTGTGGCTGTTTGGCAGACAGACTGGAGTAATTCAGTCCATAGACAGTAAAACAGTTTTAGTTGGAGAAGCTGTGAAGGTCTGATTTATTTTGTTTGCTGAGGAGTGGATGCATTCAGGGATCAGTTAACCAAAGAATCAAAGAGCTTGATAACTAGTAGCAAAAAATAGCACATTTTGTTTTTTTCTTTTTTGCCTTCATTTTTTTTTTTTTTTTTGAGTTGGAGTCTCACTCTGTCACCCAGACTGGAGTGCAGTGGCCGCTCCCAACCTGCTGGGCTCCGGCAATCCTTCCGCCTCAGCCTTCCAAGTAGCTGGAACTACAGGCGCATGCTACCACGCCCAGCTCATTTTGATTTTATTGTAGAGATGAGGTCTCATCAAGTTACCCAGGCGGGTCTCGAACTCGCGGGCTCAGGCAATCCACTCACCTCAGCCTTCCAAAGGCGTGGGATTACAGGCTGAGCCACCGAGCCTGGCTTTTGTCTTCATTTTTATAAGAACTTTTTTACTGGATATTTTTTAATATAAAGAGGCAAAATTTACTTGTGAATGTTCATTCCTTTTTCTACAAAAAAACAGAGCTGCTGTTTCTTCTTCTTATGAACAATCAGTGTATACTGTTAACATTTTAAGTTAGTGTGGGAATTCTATCATTTAGCCACCAGTGCAAAAGAGTGTTATAATGTATGTTTTGAAACAAATGTAACATAATAATCTTATGTAATGCAATAATTTGTTGAGTTATATTATTACAAGTAAAAAGTACATTGTTTGGCATATGTAAAAACTCATCAAACTGTACATTTCAGATTTGGTATTTTAAGTTGTATTTCAGTTTTTTTAAAACTTTAGGGATAGTGGCCAGTGTTCAGGAATTATGTTTGATAATTTAAGCAATTATATACTTTATAATACTATGAAGAGGACAGTCTTTTTCGTTTAAAAAAAAAATTCCCAAATACTGAAACTTATGGTTAATTAAAAATAGGGAGAATATTTTTGAAATCTACCTTCAAATCACTATATTGAATATTTGGCACAATTAAAAGACCAGTGGTTGAAAAGAATATATTGTGGTCATGTTTTTCAGTATTCACTTCAAAGCAGAAATGTAATATTCATTAATCTTGTTCTTTGTGATATTAGCTCCTTTGTTACTGTCACGTTTACCTTGACCTGAGTGCTGGCAATTAAATGGCACAGTGAAGATTACTGGAAAACATTAACTTGTTATTGTTAGTTGACATCGCGCTGAGGGTGATGGGAAGTAGAGTTTATAAATAGCTTCTCCTGTGCGTTGATTTCAAAATCTGCTGAGTTTCAGGGATGAATCTTGTCATTTAGACCATTTATTATTTACATTTGAAGCTTTTTATTTATCAGAGAATGGTTTTATCTTTTTGAAAAAAAGTAATATTGAACACAGCTGTGATATACTTCAGTTGAAACTTTTGTTTTCAGCATTAACTTCTTAAATAAATTGGCTTCCTGTCATTTGCTTAACTTGTATTTGTGAGGGAGGGGGTATTATATAAGTGGTGGTCTTTTACTACTTAGAAGGGGGCCTATATTCCTTTCTATTAGCTATAATTCATGTGTGTTTTAATCTAGCACCCTAGAACCCTTGTAGTGTTCAGCCTGAATCTTCTGTTTGTTTCTGAGAAGGGTGTTCCTTTGTGTATCCTTTGTCCAGAAACAGGCCCGCTGCTAAAGTTTTATGATGCACTCTCAGGTGCAGATTAGTCACTCTGAGGTGGTAGAAGGAACACAGGGTCAAGCAGGCATCATGCTAGAAGGAACATAGGATCAAGCAGTAATCCATGAGGGATGAAAGGAAGTTGACTCTATTGTGAGATATCTAGGCAATCAGATGAGGTATACTGATGGTTTCTAGAAATCTGACCAGTTGCTCCTTTTGCCTTCTCTTTCAGGCAAGGAGACAACCTTAAGTTTGTATTCTTATTCTCCTCACTAGCTGATGGTATGGGAAGGATTCAGTGCTATTCAGGTGGGCTTTAAGACATGGAGTTTCTGGGTTTTGTTTTGTTTTGTTTTCGTTTTTTAGCTTTTACTGATTTTTAGTTTTTACTGATTAATCAGTAAGGTTTTAATTGAGTTCCAACTAAATGCTCAGTGCTGTGCCAGTTAAGCACTAAATGGATATAAAGCAATATAAATTAATCACTGGAATCTCATAACATGATTGGTGAAATACAACCAACAAACCTAAAACAGAAAACTTGGAGTATAGAATCACTGAATATTGATTTTAAGCCCAAATTAAATGTAAAGACACTGACAAAAATAGGAAGATTTGATAGACTGTCAGTGTTTCCCAAACTTACCTGACACGAGAGTTACTTGGGGCACTGTTTGAGATACAGATTCCCAAGTCCCTGTCCTGGAGATTTGGGTTATATAGGTCTGAGGGAGGACCCCAGAATCTTCCTTTTTTTTGAGTCAGAATTTCTGTCACCCAGGTTGGAGTGCAGTGGCACACTCACAGCCACCACAGCCTCGACCTTCTGGGCTCAGGCAATCCTTCCACTTCTGCTTTCCAAGTAGCTGGAACTACAGGTGTGCACCACCATGCCCAGCTAATTTTTTTATTTATTGTAGAGACGAGGTCTTGCCATGTTGCCCAGGCTGGTCTTAAACCCATGGACTCAGGCTATCCTTCTCGCCTCAGCCTCCCAAAGGACTAGGATTACAGGCGTGAGTCACCATGTCTGGCTCTTTTTTGTTGTTGTTCAGGGTCTCACTGTCACTTGCATTGGTGTAGTGCATTGGTGTAGTCACAGCTCATCGCGGCCTCAAACTCCTGGACTGAAGTGATCCTCCCACACCTCAGCCTCCCAAGTAGCTACAGGCACACCCCACCATGCCTGGCTTTTTTTTTTTTTGGTAGGGTCAACATCTCGCTAGGTTGCCTAGGCTAGTCTCGAACTTCAGAGCTCAAGCAATCTTCCTGCCTGGGCCTCCCAAAGTACTGGCAGGTTATAGGTATGAGCCACCACACACAACCGAATCTACTTTTTTAATGAGCAAACTGATTCTTGTGACCAGGCAAGTTTGGGAAACACTGGGTTTAAGTTAAGGGTAGAAGAAAGGGACTCAGTGTACAGTCCTGAGTTCATGTAAGAGACAAGTGATTCTTGCATCAGATCTAAGGGATAGAACAGAAGATTTACCCCCAAGTAATAGATATTACACAGCACTAACTAATCTGCCTTTGAGGTTAAAGGACCACAAAGAACAGTAAGAATGTCTAAGCTCAAATATTTAGTGGGCAAAATGTGTTCTGGATTTCATTCCATCACTTATTTTCTGTCCCAAACCTGTTCCACTCCGGGAAGGGTGCTCCTGGCCACTCATGCGCAGAAGCGACAGGAGACATGAGTAAGGAGGGAGCGTTTGAAATAGCTCACAGCATTAGCCTGGCAGATGCCAGGGGAGACGCTTCCAAGTGTAAAGGGCAGCTGGCAAGACTGCCCAGAGGCAGGAGTGGAGGAGGCAGGAGACTGGTGAGCACTTGAATAACGCAATGTTTTGTGGTCAAGATCAAGGAGCATGATGTAAGAGTTGTGGGAAGTGAGGGCAGATTTAACAATAATAATTACAATTGCGCTTGATGCATCTTCCACAGATCAAGTAGGTCAGCAGTGCATGTGAACTCTCAGTCTTCATGACATCCTCATCCTGAAAGATCTAGGGAAGATGGTGAGATGACTTCTGTTTTATGGCCAGAGACCTAGAGGTGTTAGGAGAGGTGTCATTGCTATAGACAATGAACCAGAGGAGAAGGTAAGAGAGTTCGAGCTGTAGGCTTTCTGACCTGAGGTTGTAGGTTGGGTGGGTGTTGGGGGGAGGGAGTGCAGAAAGGGCCGTCCTGATGTTGATTAAACTGGTGAGTTTTGTTGTGAAATTTTAAGCTGATTTCAACATAGGTAAAAGGAAGTGATCTGCAGGCTTAAAGAGCAGTGGTTGGTGGGAGGTGGATGGAAGGTGAGGACTGCGGGTGGAGCTTTCACCTGGGAGCAGAGACACAGGTGATCTTGGTGTGGCAAGTAAGGTTTAGCACAAGACTGTGATAGAAAATGAGCTTTCACACTTCCTCAAGATGACTTGTAGATGGCACACTGATTATAATAGTCACAACCGCATCTTCTCTGGGAAGCATAATACTTTTCTAAGTAGTCTGCAGTGAGGAAGAACGTTTTTTAAAAATTAAACTTGCTTGAACTGTTGGTCTGTGGGTTCCCCCCTCCCCCCAGCATAGTAGTAGAGACTGGCAAAGCAACAAACTTTAGAAAAGCCGCAGAGCTGGTCTGTGGCATCGCTCATGCCTCCCGTGTCTCAGCATGACTTGAGAATTGTTCCTCTCCACAGAGTGACTGCAGTCTGACCACTTGCCTCTAGGGAAAGACTTTTCTATTTGTAATCTGCACTTGATGCTTGCTGTTTGTTTGTTTGTCTTGGTAAGGAACTAAAATCAGTCCAAATGGACTTCTAAGAGCACCTAATTAATGCGGGCTCATAGTCCCATTTGGTAATCTAAGGTACAGGTGTAGTTGGCCCACAAGGTCTTTTCATAAATGAAGAAACCTATAATCAAAGAATTCAAAACATGACCCAGAAATAATACTGAATATGGTATGAAAATATTAAATGTTGCTGACTTGAATGTAGGGAAGGTTTTTTTTTTTTTTTTTTGAGTCAGAGTCTCACTCTGTCAGCCAGGCTGGAGGGCAGTGGCATGCTCACAGCCACTGCAGCCTCGACCTGTGGGCTCAGGCTTTCCTTCTGCCCCAGCCTTCCAAGTAGCTAGAACAACAGACATGTACCATCACACCCGGCTAATGTTTTGATTTATTGTAGGGATGAGTTCTCGCCAGGTTGCCCAGGCTGGTCTTGAACCCATGGGATTATAGGTGTGAGCCACCACACCCAGCCTAGGGAAGTCTTTTAATAAAAACTTTTTAGGAGGGATGTAGTGGCTCACACCTGTAATCCCAGCACTTTGGGAGGCAGAGGCGAGAAGATTGCCCGAGCCTTACAGGTTCGAGCAACATGGCTCGTTTCTACAGTAAATAAAAAAATTAGACAGGCGTGGTGGTGTGCTAGTGGTTCCAGCTATTTGGAAGATTGAGGCGGAAGGATCGCCTGGGCTGTGGTAGCCGTGATTGTGCCACTGCATTCCAACCTGGGTGACAGAGTGAGACTCTGACTCAAAAAAAAATATATATATATATATATATTTAGTTGTGATAAAATACACATAACATAAAACTTACCATCTTAACGATTCCTAAGTGCAGAGTTTAGTAGTGTTACATTGGTTCACGGTGCTGTACAGCCAGTCTCCAGAACTTTTCCATCTTCCAGAACTGAAACTCTGTACCCATTAAACAGCTCCTGCTTCTTCTCTCCCTCAGCCTCTAGCAGTTACTATTTTACTTTCTGAGTCTATCAGTGTGACCACTCTTGATACCTTGTATATGAGGAATCCTGCAGTATTTGGCTTTTGGTGACTGGCTTACTTCATTTTGCATAATGCTCTTGAGGTCCATCTTTGTTGTGTCCTGGGTCTCAATCCTCTTCTTCTTTACGGGTGAATTATTGCATGTTGCCCAGGCTGGTCTCCAACTCCTGGGCTCTAGCAATCCTCTCGCCTCAGCCTCTCAAAAGTACTGTGATTATAGACATGAGCCACTGCGCCCAACCTGGAGTCTACTTCTTAAAGCTCCCAAGGGACCATCAGTATTTAGCCTTGCCTACACTTGTGATTGTTGTGAGTTATAGTAAGGTGATTAGTCAGAAAGTACAGTTTCTGGGCAAGTCATTAGAGACCACTAAGAAAAGTACGGCTGAGGAATGATACAGCAAAAGGTAGGAGTCCAACAGCTAAGCAGAAACACCTGCTGAAAAAGAGCTTATAAGGGTAGCACAGAGAAGTAAGAAGTGACTAATGTGGAATTGGGAGAGCCTCTGATGGCTGGTGTGGGGTGAGGTGAGCCTCCCGTCTACACCAGCACCAAGAGATGCCATAAGTGCACTGCAAAATGGAAATCACTTGTGGGGCATGCCGCTCATGATAAGAATGACTCATTTTTTAAAGAGTAATCAAAAGCACTTTGCACATCAGTTATGTTTTAGACTTTGCAATAACTTCATGATATGTGTTGTGTTGTTGGCTCCATTTTATAGGTGAGAAATCTCAGAGAGGTTCAGTCATTTCTGAGGTCATCAGTGAAGTCTTTACTATAAAGCCTGGGATGCGACATTGGGCCAGGGTTTCTCAGCCTTAGCACTGCTGACAGTTGGGGCTACAAGAATTCTTTGTTGTGAGAAGTTGTCCTGTGTCTTGTGGGATGTTCGGCAGCGTCCCTGGCTTTTACCTACTAGGTGCTGGTAGCCCCCCTTTCAGTTATGACAACCATAAGTGTCCTAGACATTGCCAAATGCTAGATGGCTCCTAGGGGTAAAATCACCCCAGGTTAGGACCACTGTCTGAAGACTGAAGTGTAAGTCCAGTGTCAGTATGAGTCGAGTTGGCACCAAGAGGAATGCCCTGTAGTCAGACCCAGTAATTGGCCTGGATTTGTTTGTAGGGAAAAGGCATAACAGCTTCTATCTGAACTTTTCCAAACCTGTTCTCACAGCCCTCCAGCAACAGAATGACGAGAAAGGCCACAATGGTTTATGGATGGATGTGGAGTTGGTGGTTACTTAGCGTCATTGTTTCATTTAGCTGTTCATTCACCAAATAAACTGAACCCCTCCTGGGAATGGCTTCATAGAGGCCTCAGTGTTTGAGCTGAAGTAGTTCAGAGGGAAGATTATTAGTTTACTCTAGATGAGCTTGGGGGTGATTAATGAGTTGTAAATATTATAACTTGGCATGTCACCAGGCTAAGAGTCACAGGCCGATGGCCCATGACACATAGTCCAGTCTTGAGAACTGGCATTCATTGGTCGTCTTACTTGTACACCAACCCGTTTGCAAGCAATCTTGCTGTTTACTTTCACTATTGAGTTAACTATTGCTGTACAAGTACTGTTTATCTCAGCCCACATGGTAATTGCCTTAAATTTAAAATCAAATCAACAAACTTTTGCACTCCAGCAAGGCTCTGTAGGAGATAAAACGACAAGGTTTACATGGAAAGATAAATAACAATCAGGGCAACATATCTTAGGTGCCGTGTGAGTGGTTCAGATAATCAGTACTGTGGGATGAGAGGATGGAGCGGTTGCCATGACCTGAAATTGTCAGAGAGAACTTTGCAGAGGGAGTTGAAGAGCTGAGCCTTGATGGATGAGTAGAAATAGTATGAAATCTTTGTGAGACTAAGACTTGCACTTTGATTAATTTGCACAGCATGCCATGTAAGAAGGTACCATTTAGATTATCATTTTAATACCATTTAGGTCTCATTATCTTAGAATATGTTAAATAACAGATATAAAATCCAGTGAGAGCTAGGGGTGGTGACACGTACCTGTAGTCCTAGCTACTTGGGAGGCTGAGGTAGGAGGATCTTTTGAGCCAGAAGTTGAAGTCCAGCCTGGGCAACATAGCAAGAGCTCATCTCTTAAAAAAAAAAAAAATCCAGTTGGAAGCTCATTCATGATGATTGTCCAGAGTTCGTTGGCAGCTCAACCAAGAAACTCATGGTAGTAAAAGGATTTTTTATCACTCTCAGGGATCACAGGAGGCTCACAAGGATGGATTTCAGTGGCCCACTTTGGTTACATCTCACAGAATCACCATTCTCTGAACAAAGGTGCCTTCTTGGGCTCAAGATTTGGAGAGACCTCACTCTAACCTATCTCTGTGACTTTGGATATCACACATACTCAGCAGGATTGTGGGAGGCACAGTTACAATAAGGGCTACAGAGGTTTTTGCTTAAGACACAGCCTGGCTTATTCCACAAGCTCCGGCTGTTTAGCAGCCTTTAATAACTCCATGAAATGGATGCAGCAGATGGGTTCTTGAACCTCGCTGCTGGAGGTGTTGAGTGGCAAAGGAACAAACAGACTGGGGAGGGGGGCAACCACCCAAATCTCCGTTCCTAGGGGCTTAGAGGAATCATTTTTTTCCTTCCTCCATGTGAAAATATAAACAATCACTTTATAAACAGTTGTCACTTTCTGACTTTTAAAGATTCACAGTCTTTTCCTTTTGTTTACTTTGATGACCTTTGAAATAAGCTGCAACTGGAAGAGTAAAAAAAAAAAATTTCCATCTTCATTTTTCAAAAAGAGGAGCCTGTCTGTTCCCACAGTGCACTGGAAGCCACAGACTCCAGGGGGCTGGCTCCAGGTCAGGCCCAGGCTTGCAGGCCTTTAGCTGCTGCAGTTCTTAAGTCCAAATGCCTTCACCGGGCAGCTCAGAGTGATGTGCGTTACCAGCCTAGAGCACAGATGGTGAATGCCAAACAATTTGCTGTGAGTCAAACTCTTTTTACGAGGCATTTTTTATAGCTACTCTAAAATCTGGAAAATGCAAATGAATATAACCTTACATTTCCTTTGGCCTTGCCTGCTGAAGAGACAACACTGGAGATACTATTGTAGCTCCCAAGAATGCTGCCCCTGTCTCGCCATGAGCGGCCTTCTCTACCCTCAGTGGGTTTCTCCTCTGACCAGCTCTTCCAGCCATGTTGGGCTGAGAATTAAAAAGTCAGAGGCGATCAGGGAGGAGACTTGGGAATGCCAAAGTTCCTTTTCAATGATTTCTATCTCTTGGTGAAAAAGACCACACAACTGCCTGCCCCGATAATTATGATGTGACTTTTTGTACTGAGTATGGAATTAGAGAATATCAATTTTTTTATTTTAAAAATAACATATTTTGGCTTTTATTGTTTTAATGCTAAAGGTAATACACTCCTTTGTGGTGATAGAATGGTTCTGTTTCTCAGTTGTGGTGGTGGTTGCACAAATTCATGCATGGGATCAAATCTCCCCACTCTCAAATGAATGCATGTAAACAAATGGTGAAAACTGAATCAGGTATGAGTGTAGTTAGCAGTAATGTTCCTATGTCCCGTTTTCTGGTTTTACTACAGGACTACAGTTGTATAAGGTGTCACCATTGAGGAAAGCTAAGTGAAAGGTACACTGGGTCTACTGTTTCTGCAATTTGTCATGAGTCTATAATTGTTTCAAAATAAAAAGTTTTTTAAAAGTAAAGCCAGGCACAGGCACTCACACCTGTAATCCCAGCACTTAGGGAAGCCAAGGCCAGAAGCTATTGCTTGAGCCTAGGAGTTCAAAACCTATTTGGACAGCATAGCAAGACCATGTCTCTACAAAAAATTTAAAAATTATCCAGGCGTGGTGGTAAGTGCTTTTAGTCCCAGCTACTTGGAAGGCTGAGGACGAAGGATCACCTGAACCCAGGAGGTCAAGGCTGCAGTGAGCTGTCATGATGCCACTGCTCTCCAGCCTGGGCGACAGAGTGAGATCCCAAATAAAAAAAAAAAAAAAGGTAATACATTCTTACTGTAAAACTTTCTAAATAACAGAAATACATAACAATGAATATAAAAATCCTACCCCCCACTATTACTAACTTGACATCAATAAAAATGAGACTAGTGTTTTTACAGCTTCCCTTTTCATTCAACATAATGACCTGGAGATTTTTCCAGTTCCGTCTATATAAATCTGCAACATACGCTTTAATAGTTATACCATGCAGCTATATATGATAAGATACTTATAGAAACATCTCACACTCTTTTCAACTGGTCCTGTATTGGTTGTTTCTAAACTTGCACATTATATTTAATACTGTGAAAGGATCATCCCTGAGCATTCGTGTCTATGCCCATACTTGTGTGTCTGTTAAATAAACTAAAACTGGGTATCGCAAAATTGAAGAAGGTACACACTTTCCATTTTGATAGCGAATACCAGATTTCAGTTTGCTTCTTTGCCCACCTCCATTGGGTGCCATTTATCTAGCATATGTTATATGTACAGCAACATGGCTCTGCTGGTTACCCTCCCAAAAGGTCGTGACAGGTTGTTTTTTTTGTTTGTTTGTTTTTTTAGATAGGAAAATATAGTTTATTTAGAAAGTAAATTAGAGAGAGAGAGGAGACTCACCTCTCCAAGGGAGGGGAGGGGCCAAAGCTTAGGAAACACGGTGGCGGCCATAGCTCAAAGAGAACATGGCCGCACCAAAGTTTAGTAAAACAATGACCAGTTATGACAGTTTATGCTTCAACCAATGGGGAATGAGAGTGTCTCTTTTCTATCCAGTTATTAATTGGGTCTTACCCTTTTTTAAACAATTCTGTGACAAATCCACAAGTTAAAAAAAAAAACCTCATTGTTTTACTACACTTCTTTAAACATTAATGAAAGTAAACATTTTCCTGTATGTTTATTGGCTATTTGTATTTCATCTGTGAATTGTTTGTTTATATTCTTTGCTAAATATTTGCAGTTCCCAAAGTGTGTGCCAAGGCATGGGATATTTTAAACTTAGGGGAGAAACACAGTGACACTTGCCATCTGGCAGACATTATGTGTACTTCTAGCACGAAGTAATTTACACTTATCAACATTAGTTCATACTACGTTCCTTTTGGTGATGCAATATCTTTGCAAAGCTGAGCATTTAGTAGTTGCTATGATAAAAACAATCTCTGAGACAACAGAGTGGAACAGGAATGAGTGGTGGGGCAGGACTTGGAGTAAGCTGGGGAAGTGAGGAAATACCCAGCAGGCACATATATCCCATTAGTGAGTAATTGTGGCTATTTCAAAATGAAAGGCATTTTTTCTTTCAACTTATGTTTATTATTTTTTCACACAGCTACTAAGTTATTAGGGCTTAAATGCTTATTGGATTGTTTGGACCTCACTACTTAATAAATAAAACTCTTAGCTATTTTCTTTGACCTACAGCCACCATGAAAAAAATTAGTGAGGTACTAAAAGTGCTTTGAATTTAGAACGTTGGGAATCCTTGCCCTATTTCATTCAATTACTTTCATTTTTGTTATTGTTTTGCAAGTTTTGTTCTTTAGAAAAATTAGCAAGGTTTTATTTTACTTTTGAATATTTGTACTAGTTTCTGCTATACAAAAGTTCTGTTTTTATGTTGACATGTTTATACTATTTTTTTCCATTCGTGACTTATGTTTATTCCTTAAAAATTGTTTTTACCTGAAAATTTCAAAACATTTTCCTGTTTTTCTTCTGATGTTTTTCTTTTTTACACTTGATTATTTTTTCCCTCTGGAACTCATCTCCGTTTTTCCCACTGGAACTCTTACTTTAGGTAAGGCTTTAGGTAGGGATCCAGCTATATCGTTTCCTGAAGGACTGGTTGCTTGTGGTAATACTATTTATCAAATAAACCAATCTTTTAAATACTGTTTAAATGGCACTTTTATGATCGATATAATTTCCAGATGCAAAATTTTCAGAGAGTTTACTTTTAGACCTTCTGTTCTCTCTCACAGCACTTATTATTTTCTACCTTGAATTTCAGTTATTTATGTATATATAGCAGTAGGTCATAAGCTCTTCCTATATTGATTTTATCTTTGAGTTCTATATACTTAGCTATTTTGTCTTTCTCTTCTTTAGAAAAATTGGAAATATATACAAATAGAATGAATTGCCATATATCCTTCACTCAGCTATCAATTCATGACTAACATTGTTTCATTTCTGCCACTACCAGCTTACCACCTCCAATATTGCTTTAAAATTGATCATGTCTTCAGTGGAAAAAGGATTGTCTTTTCAATAAATGGTACTGGGAAAACTGGATTTCCACATGCAAAAGACTGAAACCGGACCCTTATCTTACCCATACACAAAAGTCAGCTTAAAATAGATGAAAGACAAGCCGGGCTCGGTGGCTCAGCCTGTAATCCCGCGCCTTTGGGAGGCTAAGGTGAGTGAATTGCCTGAGCCTGCGGGTTCGAGACCCGCTTGGGCAGTGAGACCTCATCTCTACAATCAATCAAAAAATCAGCCGGGTGTGGTAGCGCATGCCTGTAATTCCAGCTCCTTGGAAGGCTGAGGCGGAAGGATCGCCGCAGCCCAGCAGGTCGAGGCTGCGGTGGCCGGGAGCGGCCACTGCACTCCAGTCTGGGTGACAGAGTGAGACTCCAACTCAAAAAAAAAAAAAAATAGATGAAAGACATAAACATAAAACCTCAAAGCTTAAAACTCCCAAGAAGAAAACCTTGACATTGGCCTTGGTGGTAATTTCTTGGGTATCACAAGAAAAGGTCAGGCTACAGAAGCAAAAATAAATAAATGGACTACATCAAACTATAAAGCTTCTGCACAGCAAAGGAAGGAACAAAATGAAAGGCAACCTATAGATTGGGAAAAAAAGTTTGCAAACCATACATCAGATAAGGGGTTAATATCCAAGATTTATGAATAATCCATGCAACTCATTAGCAAGAAAGCATACAACCCAATTTAAAAATGAGCAAAGGACTTGAATAGACATCTCTCTTATGTCTCAAAGATGACATAAAAAATGGCCAACAGCCGGGCTCGGTGGCTCAGCCTGTAATCCCGCGCCTTTGGGAGGCTGAGGTGAGTGGATTGCCTGAGCCCGCGGGTTTGAGACCTGCCTGGGCAGGCGAGACCTCATCTCTACAATAAAAAAAAAAAAATTAGCCGGGCGTGGTAGCACGCGCCTGTAGTTCCAGCTCCTTGGAAGACTGAGGCAGAAGGATCGCCGGAGCCCAGCAGGTTGAGGCTGCGGTGGCCGGGAGCGGCCACTGCACTCCAGTCTGGGCGAAAGAGTGAGACTCCAACTCAAAAAAAAAAAAAAATGGCCAACAGGTATATAAAAAGGTGTTCGACACTGCTAATCATTAGGGAAATGAAAATCAAACCACTATGAGATACCACCTCACCTGCTAGGATACCTGTTATCACAAAAATGAGAGATAAGTGTTGGCAAGCGTGTGGAGAAAAGGAAGCATCATACATTGTTGGTGGGAATGTAGGTTGGTGCTGCCATTGTGGAAAACAGTATGGAAGTTCCTAAAGAAATTGAAAATAGAACTACCATGTGACTCAGCAATCCCTCTTCTTGGTGTATACCCAAAGGTAATGAAATCATCACCTGGTCTCCCATGTTCAAGGCAGCATTATTCACAACAGCAGCCGAGACATGGAAATTGCCTAGCTGTTCATCAATGAATGAGAGAGAGAGAGATAGAGTGTACACACACACGTGTGTACACAATGCAGTGAAATATTATTTGCCCTTCACAAAGGAGATCCTGCCACTTGCTACAACATGAATAGACCTGGAGAACACTACACTAAGTGAAATAAGCCAGACACAGAAAAATATTGCATGATCTCACTTATATATGAAACCTAAAATTAAGTGGGGTGCTCAAATATATAGAACTAAAGATTAAATAGTGGGTACCAGTGTTGAGATAGGGGGAATTGGGGAATGTAGGGCAAAGGTTATGAAGTAGCAAATAGGTAGGAAAAACAAGAGGAAAGATCTCACAGCCACTGCAGCCTCAACCTGCTAGGCTCAGGCGATACTTCTGCCTCAGCCCTCCAAGTAGCCGGAACTACATACATATGCTACCACACCTGGCTATTTTTTATTTATTATAGAGACGAGGTCCCACCAAGTTGCCCAGGCTGGTCTTGAACCCCTGGGCTCAGGCAATCCTTTCGCCTCGGCCTCCCAAATTGCTGGGATGACAGGCTTGAGCCACTGAGCCTGGACAGGACCTCTAATGATGTTGTAAAATTTGTAACAGCAGGGAAGAGATGATCTAGGACAAATGTGTACTTACTCTCCTCAGCGCCATCTATTCCCCCAAAACCTTCTTGTGGGGAGTTTGGGGAGGTGGCTTTTAGCACTCCAGTGCTGTGCAAATGCATATTTTGCTCCTGCCTTCCCTGGTGAGGAGTGTAGTCGGATTTGAAATCAGGAAATGCCCTATTTTGAGCTCCTCTCCCGCCAGACAAAGCTACAAATCCTGGGGCCCCGGGAGCCTTGAAGAACAGGACACAGTCCTTTCCTTCAGAGCTGTACTCTAGGAGAGGAGATTATAGATTGATAACCATGATCACAGGATTAAAAAAGTTAAAAAAAAAAAACTCAAACACAGGAGGAGATGTGGCTTTGGGTAGGGTGGAGGGGTGCTTGGTGGAAGCTCAGGTGGCATTAAGCTGGGCCTTGCAGTATGAAGGGAAGTTCAATAGGTGAGTTGCAGAGAGTGGAGGGAGAAATGGAACATCTGGGCAGGAAAGCATTCATATGTTGTCAAAAATGGGAAGTTGTCCATTGTGGTCACAGAATAAGTTCATGAAGTGAAGGAAGTAGGCAGTAAAGCTAGCAAGGTACGTTGAGCCTTCGGTGACCAGTAAGTTCTTTAGATTGTCAGATTTTGAACTGGGAAGCAATATCAGAGCTTGGCTTCAGGAACATTCCTCTGGCCAACTGTGTGTAAAATAAGCATTGAAGGCAGAGAGGAGTCAGAAGTTGTTTTTGTCACCTAGGGGCAAGGTCTTTTGGGTCCTAAACTAGAACAATAGGAGTGTTGGTAGGAAAGAGGGATGGATTTGAGACTCAAAGTGAATTTCCAGTCCCCCACAGACTTCGTGTTTTTGTACATTTTAATCCTTAAGGATATTCATGGCCTATTTCCTGTGATTCTCTTCCCAAACCAGAGTCAGCCAGGAAGTAATTACACTCTGTAATTAGTGTCCTTTTTCTGGCAGCAGGGACACAACACAGCAAGAGACACCTTTTGAGAACTTACCAAGACCTTCATAAGGTTGTTCTCAGCTGATAAATTGGTTGAGGTTGGGGGAGCAGCCACCTTCAGCCAGCTTCCTGGCTGGCCCTCCACTGTAGGGATTAGGTAGTTGGGTGAATGTGGGTGGCACATGCCTACTAGGCTCTTGCTTCTAGGGAATGACCAGGTTGAGGAATTCAGGTATCCCAAGGTTCTGCCTCGCTCTCACACTGACCCCCAAGGCTCGTAACAGTTGGGCTGTCAACAAAACCAGTATTGTGTACTCTACAGATGACATAGGCGGGTGCTTGCACCCAGGGAGCATGGTGCCCTGCACTGTGCAAATCAGAGGTAGGCAGGAGGGCTGACCTGTACGTGGTCTAGCTGGAGATCTGATGGACGTGCCGAAGCAGAAAATACCCTACGCCATGTTGTGACCACTGGAAGTGATACGTATGTTTGAGAACTTTCCTCTCTTGCTTTCTCAACCAGTCCCCACACATACACACAAACAATGTCTTTTAAATAACTTTTGCAGGATCTGTTTCCCAGCAGTTATATGATGAGCCTGTTTCTGTGAATTAGAAAGTTTAGACTCCTCCCTCGGCCACCCCCCCAGCCCCCACCCCCGCTTTAGTCTGACTTCAAGCCATAAAATACTTCTGCCTGCCTGCCTGCAGTTCTGTTTGTGTGAATCAAGTCGACAGAATAAATATTCACATTCCCAACTACAGGCTGAAACAATGTTTGCCTGTTCTGCCCAGTGAGTCGAGAAAAAAAGGAGGCCTGACATCACCCTATACTGTACATTCCCGGCATAGACCATTTATTTAAATCCCTGAAAAAATACAGATATTTTACCAGCCGAAATAAAATCCTGTGTAAACACTGAGCTTGGAAAAATGCGGCACTGACTTAGCAATGGGGGTTGGAGAAACACAGGGAGAGGACGAGGCAAATGACAGATCCAGAAATTTTAGACTTGGCCAGGGTGCAGGGTCAGAAGTGTTTACCCACATGATCTGCATACAGCGAAAGAATTTATTTTTAAGAAAATACAGTTGCAGAAGTGGATAGGTTGGTGAATCTTCAGAGTTTGGGAATTGTTGATACTGACGATATATTCACCCCATTTATAGTTGACCTTTGAAATGAGCGTCACTTTTCTTATTGGCGTTGCCCTTGTTCATGGTCTAGCCTTGTCCTGTTATTGCTGGATCCCACTGGTTCTGAAGCTCAGGTGCTGTGGATTTTACAAGGGGAACACTGCCTGAAGGCCATGCTTGGTGAAGAGGAAAACCCATCTCAGCGTTGCATTCCCAAACAACCATACATCATCTTGATCTTGTCTAACCCAAGCTGCTATTTTAGTCTAGCAGCATAAACCAGACATATTTCACTGGTCTGGTGCACGTTTTTTCAAGGAACTGCCTCATGACTCTTCGGGCCCATGGCATTTGTTCAAAGAGCATTGCAAGGCTGCCAAATGGCCCCCATGCTTTGCACAGATGCCTGGGGCTCCCCTGAGTCTCTGTGTTTAGAGTAGGGGTGGGGGACAGAGCGTAACTGCTTCCAGGTTCTCCAGATGTTTCTTGGTTCCTCACAGAGTTTCATCAAGGCTTGCCCCTTAGGAGAGAGAAATCCCTCCTCCCTGGCATCTCCGGCAGAGCATCCCCTGCTCCTCTTCACTGCTTGCATGACCCACCCCTCCTCGGGGCAGGCCTGACAGTGGTGCCTGTGATAGTCACGGGCACTGCTATTGGCTCACACTTGGTTGTTGCACATGTGCTTTCAGCCTCCTTCTAACTGGGGCATCACTATCTTAACGCTGCTGAGCGTCTCCTTTTTCTTTTGCTTTGACCTCTGTGTCTAGCTCTAACCCTTCTCCAAAGGACCTGCTATAGCTAGGGGTAACCATCTGTCCCCTTTTTGTCCCAGTATGATTATTCATAGAGCTTCTTTCATCTCAAAAGAATTCCTGTTTGGCAGGACAAACCACCCTAGCTAGAGTGGTCATGGCATGGATATTCCCAGGTCAACTCATTCAGTCCCCCTCCTCATTCTCAGCCTGCTCTGTGTTCTCTTATGATCTCTGTCTTGAAAGATGTGCCTGTACCCCCAGCAGCCCAAGATAACTGAGACTCTTTCCCCACTCTCAACTCCATGTCTAAAGCAGTTGCCAGCCATGCCCCTTCAGCCCCAGGACATCTCTCATATGCATCCTTTCTCCTCCGTTCCTTTGCTGATACAGGTTAGATTGAGGGTGGGGCTGAGGTGTCATGAATCAGAGTCCTACCCATGCCCTGCAGTTGAATGAACCAAGGGTTATGGGCATAAATATGTGGGTCTCTCTGTCCATTCTACGTTTTCAAACTTTTTTTCTTACTTTCGTTTGTTTTTTAGAGACAGAGTCTCCCTGTGTCGCCCAGGCAGGAGGGCAGTAGTGCTGTCATAGCTTACTGCAGCCTCCCAAGTAGCTAGGACTAGAGGTGCACACCACTATGCTCAGCTAATTTTTAAAACATTTTTGTAGAAACAGGATCTCTCTGTGTTGCCCAGGCTGGTCTCAAATTCTTGGCCTCAAGGAGTCCTCCTGCCTTGGCCTCCCAAAGAGCTGAAATTACAAACATGAGTCACTGTACCCGGCCCTATTTTCAGACTTTTACTAGAGATTTGGGTTCAGGAAGTATTTCATTTTCCTCCTGATTCTTCAAAGGTTTAAAAAAAAAAAACCTTAAGAGCAGTGATAAGTGGCATTGACACACCAATGGGGACAGTGGTGGACAGAGCATGCATGTGTCATCTCAGGGCCCACTGCTCAACCTGACCAGGTGACAGTTGCCCTGCAGGAAGGTGGGCCACTATAGCCAGACCTGATTTTTCAAAAGAACTTGGAAACTGGGATGATTCTGATGTGAAATCTTCCAATTCATAAAAGTGGGTTTAAAAGTCTTGCGTGGGCCACATAAAATATCCACAGCCCCTTGGGCCCACAGGCTGTCAGTTTTGAGCTGCTGGTTTCTACTCTCACCCCTTCTTGCCTCAACTTCTGCTGTAGTCCTGGGCACCCCCTCTGCTGTGGCCTCCACACTGCCCCTGGCTTTTCTGTCCGAACTGCAGATCTCATCACTCAAAGGTGCTCTCTGAAGGGCCCTTTGCTGTCTGCAGAACAAAGTGTGCATTCCTCAGTATTGCCTTCCAGCTCTTTCTTGGTCTAGTCTGGTCTGACCCTTCTCTCTGGCTGTGTTTCTGTCACCCTGTGCATACCCTGGCTATGCTCTAGTCACACAGGACCACTCACTGTCCCCTGAGAAGTATTAATATTTTTAAATTTTAATAGACCATTTTTTAGAACAGTGTTAGGTTTATAGAAAAATTGAGTTGTCAGTACAGAAAGTTCCCATGTATCCCTCACCTCCTTTCACCTCCCCATCTAATTTTTCACTACTGTGCATATCTTGTATTGGTGTGGTACATTTCTTACAGTTAATGAACCAGTATTGACACATTATTATTAACTTAATTCCATAGTTTAAAATTGAGATTCACTTTTTTTGTTGGCAATACCAATGTTTTAATGCCCTTTACAGTTTTTAAGAATTGTTTCCCCTGCTTACCTACTCTTCCCTCGACTCTGGCAAGATTCTTTTCAAGACCAAATCTGAATACCACTCAGCACAGCCTTCTCGGGCTATTTATTTTTGGATTGGGGCTGGCAGAGAGAGAGCAGACAGAACACAGAAGAGACACAACGTTTTTATCAGATGCCTCGTGTGTGTCAAGTAGCATATGTGTACTTTTAAGTCTCTTTGCAGTTACAAGGTAGATGTTGGGATAGGCCATGTGCGTGGAGAAACAGAAGTTCAGCTGTGTAAAGCTCCCAGCTGATCTTTGGTTTACATCCATGTCTGCTCAGCCCCAAAGTCCCAGCCCTTCCACCCTCATCTGTGTGGCTGGATTCTTACCCGTGACCTAGCATTCCTGTTCCCCCATCAGCTTAGGAATCTCCTGGAGTGAAGAGCACAGTGTTACTGGGCTCCACATCTCTGCTCCAAACACAGAACTTGGTACCTGCCACAGCTCAGGACTGTGTTCTGAAGGGGTGAATAGTGAGAGTTACCAAATATCGACATCGGTTCTACATGGCAGATGCTTATTGTTCCCGCCACACTTCAGGCTTGGTGGCTGGTGAGGGCAGGCATACAAAGGAAAGTGGCAGCGATGCCACCAGGCAGGTTACACATCGCGCTAGGCAGTCAAGGCAGCTGCTGGTTTTGTATTTACCCATGACTAGAGTGTAAGTGGCAGGAGAGCAGGACTGTTGGACCTCTCCTGCAGCCCCTAGGACAGTGCAGAGTAATAGCAGTTGTTTAATAAAGATCTGTTGCCTGAATGTTTGAGTCCTGTTGCACATTTGGGACCCCTAAAATGACTCTGAGCTTCTCAGAGTTCTTGTGTGTGTTCAGGGAATCATCTCCTCGGCTCTGGCGGCTGTGGTTTCCCAGTGCTTGGCTCAGTGCAGCCCTGTGTTCCAGGCTGTTCCCTAATCACACCAGGCCTGGGCCTGGCTGCTGTCTTTGCCCAGAAGTTCTTTTGACCAGAGCTTCAGGAAAGGGGGGGAGGAAGAGGAGCTGTCTCTTCCAGAGTCATCCTCTGAGAGCTCCCTTCTTGGGAGCTGCCTGGGCTCCTGGGCCTGACCTTGGGTCCCAATTCCAGAGGGCCTGGCCTTGTGCCTGGACCTCGCGCCAAAGGATGGTCTCATTTTCCTTGAACCCAACACTCTAAAAGTCATGCAAGGGTAGTGGTGTATTCAAATATTTTACTACTTTTCTTAGAGAAAAATATCTTAAAAACATGCACCTATTTCATATATTTGCTTATAAAGCTTTTCTTTCCACCCTCTTCTTCTGCCTTCTCTCCTCCCTCTTCTTTCCTGCCCCATTTTTCCCTGGCTTCTCTGACCCTGTCTTCCATTGATCTTGTGGTACCTTCTCAACATGGTTATTCCCACCAGGGCTTCTCCAAGTACCCCTCTCCCTCCATCCCGTGTGCAACCAGGATCACAATTGGTGTCTGGTTTGTGCCCAAGGTGACAGAACTGAGGGACTCGTGGGCTGATTTTCATAAACCAGAGCTACCAAGCGTTTCAAAAACAGTCTTGTTTTTGCCAAGTAAGGTGAGCAAATATGGGCCGAAGTTTAAACATCCATCAGGAGTTATTTTTGAAGTGATTGCTTCTAAACGAGAAGCATTTGAAAATCTCACAGGTTTCTTTACAAGTAAATTCCAGAGTCATGTATTTTGCTGGTGTCTGCTGATTAATTACGATCCTGTGACACCATGAAAAGCTCTGGTGGTTGGTTTTGTGCAGCTGTGGAGAAAAGTAAAGCAGGGCCCAGTGGCTGTGCCAGCCCTCTCAGGACAGTGGGGATTCAGGCGGAGGGAGGTATTTTTTCCCTCTGGCAGTCACCACAGAAGAACAGGAACCCCAGCCAGACCCATTTCTCCAGACTCCACGACGGGCGGTTTGGGTCCCTGCGGGGGTGTGGTGAAGGAGCGACATTTGATCTGTTGCTTCTGAAATAACAGATCCATTATTAGAAAAAAACCTTTCCAGTCTCCACATCGGCACTTGTGTGCATTCTCCTATATAGCTACTTCTGTTTAGAAAGAAAAAAAAAAGCCGTTACATATAGCAGAGTCATCAAAATGTACTTTGATTCTCTGAACAGAAGGTGCATGGCATGTATTTGCCGGTGGTGATCGCAGACGTCTGACCCAGTAAAACCTGCCAGCTCACCATTTAGGGCCTGATGACTCTGGATCGATTTTATCTGGCTCTTTTCTCATTACCCCCCTCATATCTAACTCTCAATTATTTCACTGCTGTGAGCGCCTTGTTGACAGAGAAAAAGTTGAGTCTGGCTGCTGAGAAAGGATCATCTGCCCTAATGAAGGGTACAGGAGGGAAAGAAAACATTAAAATAGCCTTTCCGAGTTTTAGGGTGCTTATCTGCACTGACTGTGCCCCACCCGTCTCTCCCTGGGGCGTGAGACAGAAGAGTTTCTCCCCTGGGCACCGGCTGAGTCACAGCATCTCATCTGCCCTTGTCCTCTTTCTTGGTCTGCTGCAAATCTGTACTCCTCACCTAGAGGCCTGTGGTTGACATTGCTGAGTGTGACTCCAGTACACACATGCATACACACACACACGTGCACACACACTTCCACAGCCTGTGTCACTTGTCTGCTGGAACTGTGGCCATCATTCTGACTGCAGGCAGCTGGAGGGACAGCGGGCTCTGCTGTGTCCGTGTCCTTCTAGTATATGATACCATGTGAGAGAAGAGGCCCCTCTGCCTTGCTGCCTCTGCCCAACCTCTGAAGGGCATCTTTAGAAAACCTAAAACATTAGGAATATCGCTACCCAGTGTTGGCAAAAGCACGGGTGAGTCTGACCTGCTGCCTCAGCGAAGACTGTTCTGATGAACCCATACACTCAAACCACTTAAATAATCTTAGGTCTTTGACTTTAAAAGGCACGTTATACCATCATGTGAGTCTGCTAACATAAAACGATTTGCATTTCCTTGCTGAAATGAGTGCATAGGTTAGTTGTAACTAAAAAGCTCTTGTAGCAAATGATTGCTTGCTCGCAGAATAGTTCACCAATTTTGGGGATCGTACAAGAAACCCAGAGCCCAGGTATGGACAAAGGACGTAGGCTTCTCACCACTGCCGCGTCCTCCAAAAACAACAAGCTTGTCTGCAAAGAGACCAGAGCCACATTCTGCAGGTGTCTGTTTTCTTTGAGGAGAATATTTTGAGGAAACCTAAAAGGGAGGAACTAAGCATTTAGGAAAAATATATTTTCACAGCAGGATATTGTTTTTTTCTCTTTTTTGGTTTAGGTTTATCGTTTGTTACAAGCCTACTCAGACTCCAAACACAGGACGAATTCAGACTTTCAGCACGAGCTGACTGACATCACTGTTTGTACCAAAGCCAAACTCTGGCTGGCCAAGAGGTATGTTAAAATCCCACACCAGCAAGGAGTTATCAGGGGTTAGGAATACATTCAAGAATTACTGTTTCTAGTTGTGGGGAGTTTTAAAGTCATTGGCATGAGTTTTCTAAACTTATTGGAGTATTTATCCTTTTAGAACTTTGGGTTGTGGTAAAGAAAGAAAAATATTTTCTTGACAATTTTTATAAAACTGCCGAGTGACTGAGGGGCATGTACTATGGCTTTTTATCTGCCCACCAATCAGCTTGTCTTTATTAATACCTGCTGTGTGCCCAGCCCTGTGTTGGCTATCATAACCCTGAAAGGTGGTAGGCGACTAAATCATGTGACTCCCAGATGCCACAGCAACTCGACTTGAGATGGGCGGGGGTGGGCAGGTACCAAGGGACAGAGAGGGTGTGAGCAGGAAGAACGGGTAGAAGTTGCCGTTCTCCTGTGGGTAGTAGGGTTGCTTGAATAAGCACAGCAAAGAGGGATGGAAACTTGTTTTTTCATCCTTGCCATTTATTCTGGAACTTAGAATATTGACTGTGTGAAAGATGGAGTAAAAAGAATTTCTTGTTGAGTAGACCAGGAGACCTCTTCATGACACCACCGTATTCCAGATCTGTTTCAAGGGACTCTGGCGTAGTGGGGACAGTGTTGCCACGAGGGCCTGTGTCCTCTGAGTTCCAGCAGGGCAGGCCCAGGAGAGGGGCACGCGCTGCCACGCCCCATGCTACTGTGCGCACATTTGATTAAAAGGCAGTATGGTTTTTTTTTTGTTTTTTTTTTTAGTTGGAGTCTCACTCTGTCGCCCAGACTGGAGTGTAGTGGCCGCTTCCGGCCACCGCAGCCTCGAACTGCTGGGCTCCGGCGATCCTTCCGCCTCAGCCTTCCAAGTAGCATGCGTTACCACGCCCGGCTGATTTTTTGATTTATTGTAGAGATGAGGTCTTGCCTGCCCAGGCGGGTCTCGAACCCGCGGGCTCAGGCAATCCACTCACCTCAGCCTCCCAAAGGCGTGGGATTACAGGCTGAGCCACCGAGCCCGGCTAAAAAGGCAGTATGTTGACTGAGGTAGCAGCTTTTTTTCTTCATTTTTCAGACAGTGTGCTTTTGGTCACTTTTGCCGGGCTCCCTTACATGGTACGTCAAGCAGTGGACAACGTGAGGTTCTCAAATCGGCTTGATTTGACAAAGATGTAGAGACAGGGAGAGGATTTCCAGGCCTGGGTGGAATAGCATGGGGCAGAGACATGGTCTTATGAGATGGCTTGGGAGGTGGAGAACTCTAAGGAAGTTAGCCCCTCTGGAACCTATGGTGTAAGGCACATGTGGCAGAGAATGAGGCTGAGGAGATATGCAGAGGTCACACAGCAAGAGCCCCTCAGGGAAGCCCCCTGGGGACAGGGAACCAGCCGTGGATTTCATGTGTACGTATGCATGTGCATGTGTGTGATCGTCTCAGCACTCATAGCTTTGGACAGGGATATTGAGGAGAAATGCCAGTAAAGTTATGGTGAACCTCTCACTTTAAATCTGATTTTTGTTTTCTCCATTTTATTTAGAGAACAGAAGTTCTTACACTCAAAGTGTTTTCCTAAGCCTCTCACCATTTGCCTTCTGTGTGGCTCTTAGCCTCCCCAGGATGCGTTTCCTGGGCGCATAGGACTTGTGATCATATTTCTATGCTCAGCTCTTACCAGTGAATAGGCCAGTTGCTCCTAGTTGTTATTTCTGGGGATTAGGAAGTCAAGGCTCTCAAGAAATTATCTTGTTGAAGCCCTGCTTCCAGCAACAGCTGCCCCAAGTATTCTCACTCTCTAGTTCTTAAAGTGCCATAAGGAAGGTGTTTCTGCCCCCTTAGCTTGCTTCTCCTTCACAGGTCTCACAGAAAATCCTTGCCCACCAGCCTCCTGCCTTCTTGTCGGATGGGATGGAGGAGGTGGGGTGACAGGCCAGCGTTGAGTGGATCTTCATGTTGGGCAGTCCCTGAAGACGGCTTACGAAGAGGCTGCCATCAGCTTCCTCTGCAGCTCAAGCTCTCCTGGCCTTTTTAAACCTTCCCTGTGGTCCCTATTGCTGTTTTCTAACTGGGCTTTCCATCCTCCTTTCCTTCCCTCCCCAGCCTGCTTCTCTGATTTTCTCCATGGTTTTCCAGCCCTGGAAGACAAAGGCATGAATCACAGCAATTCACTGGGTTTCCACCTTCCTTGCCCAGAGTCTAGGAAAGCGACTTTTCTGTTTCCAGTACAGTCAACTCTCTATTATCCAAGTGTGACTTTCCACCTCGTGGGTGGTCTCTAGATGGTTCCCAACACCAACTTCCTCTTGCTCCCCAACACACTTTTACAAGTATTAATCAGGATGTGTTCAGAGCCTGGAATAGCGCTTGGACAGAAAACATACTGGCAAAGCACAACGCATTCCAGAGCGATGGATCCGTTTTTCTGAAGTCCCCTCATCATGGACAGGACAACTTTGAGGGTCCTGAATGGGAAGCTTCGAACTGGTTGTAAGTGACAAAGCCTCAGCCTGCCCCTGAGGTTCTTGCTCCGAAAGATGTGTGTCTACACCAGATAACCCCCACACACAGATGAACCGGCACTGGGTCCTCATGGTTCCTTCTCAAAGTGCTTTCTCTCCTGCCTTTCCCATGAAGATGTTACAGTGCAGAGTATTCCAGATTCAACTGCTGAAGAGGCTTTTTCATGCCCCTAGTAATTTATACATGAAAGAGGAATAAGCATTCCTTTGAGACTACCAAGGATTTTCTGTACCTTTTGAGTATAAGCTATGAAAAATTAATGTTATTGCAAAGAAAAAAGTGTTGGCTTAAATTTTAACACCAACACCTTTTTCTTTCTATAATTTATTTGATCATTAGCCTGAGTTCATTCAGTCCAATAAGTATAAAAATGTTAGTGGATGCGTCATTTATTTGTCCTTTTGTTCCCAAAGAAGGTTTTTAAAAAATTCCTTGGGGCCATTGGATAACCAATTCAGTTTTTTAAATTTTGACCCTGAAATTGAGGGCACGTGAAATGAAGACTTTTGTCATATATTTGTGTTTTGACTTTGCAAGATTAATAGGGCTTTCTGTGAAGTGATTAGGCAATAGTCATGGAGCTCTTGGGGAGTTGTTGGTGATGAATGGTCAGCTGGCAGCATGGTCTGGGTAGAGGACTGGGCTCCTGCTCTTACGGGCTGCTTTCCATTCCAACATGTCAAAGCCTGTATGGAAATCAGCTCATTAATCCTTCAAGTCCCTTCCTTCCTTTTTTTCCTCCATCCCTCCCTCCCTGATCCATTCACTGTCTCTCTCATGGTGCTGAGGCAGTTTACCAGCTACTAAGGAAAATTAAACTGACCCAGGCCAAACAGAAAGAAAATAGGGGTCTCTGTTACTGGCCCAGAAAGGCTAGCTGTGGGCACTTTGAAAGAAAAATCACCCAATTTGCTGCTCTTATTTTTTAATTTTTTATTATTTTTTCTTAAACATACTTTGAGAGCCAATTTTTTTTTTCTTTTTCTTTTTTTAGAGACGGGGGTCTCACTATGTTGCCCACACTGGTCTTGAACTCCTGACTTCAGGTGATCCCCCTGCCTCAGCCTCCCAAAGTGCTGGGATTATAGGCATAAGCCTCCATGCCTGGCAAGAAACAAATTTTTTTTTTAGTTTCTTAGAGACAGGATCTCACCATGATGCCCAGGCTGGACTTGAACTCCTGAGAGCTGAAGCATTCCTTCCACCTTGGCCTTCCAAGTAGCTGGAATTACAGGCGTGAGCTACCGCTCCTAGCCATTCTTGCTATTTGCAGACTCCAACTTGGCTGTCCCAGCCAGATCACTTATTTCCTTTGGTAGACAGTTGGAATTACTATTGTTTTGGGCTTAAAATTTTTCAGAAATTGTTTTGGTTACTTATGCCTCCTTCTTTGGTTATAAAAGGAAAAATATAAGTGCATGTGTCTGTGTGTGTGTTGCATGTGTTCCTTTCAATAGAACTTAGAGAACTGCATGGACTAGTCATATTTAGTACAGTGGATGATTTGATGACCAGAAAGTAAACTGCGTCCTACTAGAATTTTTCACCATTTTTTCTTGATTGTTAGTAGAGTGTATACTTAACAAAGAAAATTAGTCAAGCACAAAATGTGAAAGTGTGTAAGAGTCTACTTTTACCTAATCCAGTGAAAACCACCAGCATTGGTTAAGAGTTTTATGTAGTTACTTCATCTTTTTTTTTTTTTTTACATTGTCAAGGTTATATATGTTATAGCTTTTTTTTCACTTCATGGTATCATAAAAGCATTTTTTATCATTATTATTATTATAAATCTCTTTATGGGTTGAGTACAGTGACTCATGCCAGTAATACCAGCACTCTGGGAGGTTGAGGTGGAGGATCACTTGAGCTCAGAGTTTGAGACTAGCCTGGGTAACATAAGGAGATCCCATCTCAACAAAAATTTAAAAAACAATTAGCCAGTTGTTGTGGTACATGCCTGTAGTCCTAGCTACTGGGGAGGCTGAGGTGAGAGGATCGTGTGAGCCCAGGAGTTCAGGCTAGCAGTGAACTATGATCACCTCACTGCACTCCAGCCTAGGTAACAGAGCAAGTTCCTGTCTCTTAAAACAAAGCAATACTCAATTCTTTATGTTACGACCACTGTGGAAAACAGTGTGATGTTTCCTTAAAAACTTGAAAATAGAATGACTATATAACCTAGCAGTTCCACTTCAGAGTACATACGCAAAAGAATCAACGAGATTTTTGTTCAGCCTTTTTCTTAGCGGCACTATTCACAATAGCTAAAACATGAAGGCAACTCAAGTGTCCACTGGTGGATGATGAATGGATAAACAAAATGTGGTATTTGCATACATCAGAATATTAGTCAGCCTAATTATTTATTTATCTATTTATTTATTTACTGGTTTTTTGGTTTTTGTTTTTTGTTTTTTATAGTTGGATTCTCACTCTGTCACCCAGACTGGAGTGCAGTGGCATGCTCTTGGTCACTGCAGCCTCAACCCGCTGGGCTCAGGCAAGCCTTCAAGGTTTCAACCTTCCAAGTAACTGGAACTATAGGCACATGCCACCAAGTCTGGCTAAGTTTTTTATTTACTCTAAAGACGAGGTCTTGCTAAGTTGCCCAGGCTGATCTCGAACCCCTGGACTCAGGCAATTCTCTTGCCTCACAGTCAGCTTTAAAAAGTAAGGAAATTCTGACACATACCGTAATGTGGATGAACCTTGGGGATACTACGCTAAGTAAAATAAGCCAGTCACTAACAGACAAATTCCTATGGCTCCACTTATGGAAAGTACGTAGAGTAGTCAAATTCATAGAGACAGAAAGTAGAATAGTGGTTGCCAGGAGCTGGAAGAGGAGGCAGCAAGGAGATGTTTGTTTATGGGCATAGAGTTTTAGTGTTACCAGGCAAAAAGAGTTCTGAAGATTAGCTACCCAGCATGCTTACTGCTGCTGAACTGTACACTAAAAATGATTAAGATGGTAAATTTTATATTATAAACATTTTACTACAATTTGGCCAGGCATACTGGCTCTTGACTTTTTATGACAATTACTTCTTTGCTTGTCTTCCTAGTTTTACCACCTGTGCGTCTCTAAAAATAGAGTATTTTCTCTGGTTTTGAATTAAGAAAAAAGTCTTTGAAAGCATAATTTGTTGAAGGTGGCATATTTTTGTCACCTGAGTAATCAGTCATTAAATTTACCTAGCCATTCCTCCACTGCTGACCTTTCAATTTGTTTCCCATTTTTTAGTGTCACAGATGCTGTTCCAGTGGATTCTTTATGCATGATTGAAAGTGTGTGTGTGTGTGTGTGTGTGTGTGTGTGTGTGTGTGTGTGTGTGTGTGTATGAATATGTTATTGCATGAGCGTGTGTGATTGTGAGTTATTGCCTTAGGTTTGATTTCCAGAAGTGGAATAAACTGATGGAGATATGGAAATCTTTAAACATCTTGATACTCACTGCCAGATTTTATTTTTAATCTGCCCACCAACAGTGCCTGGGAGACCTCCACCAAAATTTTGACTAGGATTTTAAAAATTAGATTAGGGAAGGTTTTACTTTTTAAATGCCTATTCTGTGCCAAACTTCCTATGAGGAGATTTGAAAATATTATTTCATTAGGTCTTCTCAAACTGCCTGTATAAGAAAATCTTTGGCACAGTACAAACAACTGAGGAGACAAACCCTGTGTATGACATCCAGTTTAGTTAGCGTTTCAGCTTGGCATGTTAGCAGATAAGTCAGCTTACTGGTTGTGGCCCTCAGTATAGAAAGATCATCCTACAGTTTTTGCTTCCTACGTTACAGTACAGAAGCAGCCTCGCTCTAGCATTTCTTCATATTCTCTGTGTCAGGAGTCTTCCTCGGACTCTCCTTGGGTCCTGCTCATGCCTGGGCCTATTGTGCGCTGCCAACCAGAGGGGTCCGCCTGACGGTGCATTCAGATCAAATTGTCCACAGGTGTGTTTTTGTTTGTTTGACTTGTGCAAGGGGTTTTTTTTTTTTTTGAGTCAGAATCTCACTCTGTCGCCCAGGCTGGAGTTCAGTGCCATGCTCACAGCCACGGCAGCCTCATCCTGCTGGGCTCAGGCGCTGCTTTCACCTCAGCCTTCCAAGTAGCTGGAACAGGCGTGTGCCACCATGCCCTGATAATTTATTGATTTATTGTAGAGACGAGGTCTTGCCGTGTTGCCCAGTCTGGTCTCAAACCCGTGGGCTCAAGCGATCCTCTCACCTCTGCCCCCCAAAGTGCAGAGATTACAGGCATGAGCCATTGTGCCCAGCCTTTTGCAAGGTTTAAATTTATTTTTTTAGTTACTTGCTGGCATTTAAAATGAAAAAGTTTCATAGTAAACGAAGACGTATAGCTTCTTTTGAAAAACTGGTAGAGCCAGCAGCAGCAGGCCCAAATTCCCACATGGCGCCAGGGGGCCAGGGCTCAGCTTCAGCATGTGCTCCTGATGGACTGGCTCTCTGTGATGTACCTGATCCCTGCTGGGCCACCCTCTCATGGGGTGGTTACCTGTTCCTTGGAAACAGGAGTTTGTGACCCTTGGCATTGGCGTCGATTAAGTGCCAGATTGTCTAATGGTAGTTCCTAACGCTCATGGCTATATATTAGAATCATCTGGAGAGGTTTCTAAACCTACTGATGTCAGGCTCCAGCCCCAGAGTTCCTCATTTAGGTATTTTAAGTTATATCAGTTGACCTCGCAAGTGCTCTTTAAACCTGATCCTCTGGTGTGGTTGATTGTTGTGGAAGCTCTTGGTACTCCTTTATTTGTTGACATGAGGCTTAAATAAAATAGACTATACCCACAGCATTTCATTCAACAAGTCTGCTGTGTGCCAGGCTATGTGGAATACTGCAACCACTGATTCAACCCACTCCTGCAGGCTAGCAAGGGCAACCAGGTAGTCTCATCGAAGAGAACCGCAGACCTAGAATTGTAGAGCTGGAAAGAGTCATGGAGTTTGTTTAGTTCTGTGCATGAGGAGAGCCCAGGGAGGTTGGGGTGTTCATCCACAGAGTTGACCAGGATTAGGCTCCCTGACAGCCACTAACGTGTGTTGAGGACTTAGCTCCTGGGTCCCTGTTGGGCCCTTTGTACTGGACCATACTGCCGCTGTCCGTCCAGATAGTATTGCTCTGTCAGGGCTTTGAATGGCGGTAACTTAAGCATTCACTAGAACAGTACTTCTCAGAGAGAAGCTGTGCACTTGAATCACCCAAGGATCTTGTCAGAACGAAGACTCGTTCTCCAGGTCTGGGCTGGGGCCTGAGATCCTGCATTCTGACCAGCTCCCAGGAGATCCCAACGCTGCTAGTCCTGGTCACAGAACACACTTCGAGGGGCCAGGGTCAGAGAGCCAGCGTTGTGGCCATTCATCCCCATTGGAAATACTCCCACGCCCATGCCCTCATTCTCCAGGCTTGTGGCTGAGCTTGGAGCTGCAGGAGAGGGCCAAGGCTGCTGATGGATGGGCCAGGGTTCCCATCCATCCACCTGGGATACCCTGTGTTGAGGGACTGCACGGCCCCGCCTCTCTATGGGAAGTCCACACTCTCTTGTCTGGGCAGCCAGCCCAGGGGCCAGTGCCTGGGGTGGGACCAGGGCTTTGTTGGCACACAGTGGGTGTTTATCATTTGAAAAATAACATTCTGATATTCTGGTGAGAAAAACAGGCTCTCAGGATTACAAGAGAGGTCCCAAGGCTATGAGGAAAGCAACCTTGGCAATAAACTTTTGAATAAAATAGTGCTGAGGAGGGGAAGAGGTGGGAGATGGTCATTGAAGCCCTACTCTGTGCACCAGATTTGCAGCCTCCAGTTCATTCTAATTAGCAACAGTTCTGACCTCTGTGATCCATCACTTCCCCAGGCAGCTTCCCATTAGTGCTCCACAGGCCCGTCCCTCCTCCTTGAGCTCCTGGTCCGCCCCTCCAGTTCCCTCTGTGTGTGCTTCCAGTCACTTCCCTGGCTCCACCCCTGCTCACCCCTGAGCCACACTCCCTTTCCCCTTTTTCTTCCTGGGCCCCAGGGCTGAGTGCAGGGCTCCTAAGGGCCTATGAATTCAAATATGTGAGGAAAATATGCTTGTAGAGACAAAGCTGGGCTTTTGTGTGGCAATCCCAGCCTTCCCGGGGTGGGGGGGTGGTCTGTGACCAGCTACAGGAAGTTCTGCTTGAGGATTCTGTTTTGCTTGACAACAGCTGAAGACAGCATTTATTTTCTAACCACCAGATTTATTCACACAAAAGGCTACACTTCCCAGGCACAAACCCCAGGGTTTGGGTCTGATTCCATCTTCCCACTGTCCCTCATGGACTGATCACCTCCCCGAGAAAAGGTCCTTCTTTCACAAGGACTTGAACTCAAATGAAGCCCAGTCCTTTGCCACAGCTGCAGGTCACAGTTTCACTTCCATGCCATGGCGGGGAACCCAGGCCAGGAGAGTTGTTGAAATATCCGGGTGATCATGTGGCATTTTAAGGCTGTCAATTGTGGTCTGTGCCAAAACTCTAGGCGAAGCAAGTCTTAACAAGGGTGATTAGTCACAGAGCAAGTTTCCAGGCTCTGCTGGGGGGGTGTTTTACTTTTGGGGTTGTTTCTTTTTTCCCTTCTTTCTCTCTCTTTTTCTTTGCCCTTCTGCTTTTTTTAATTTTAAGAAAAAAATGTTGTTGGGGTTTTTTTAGGGGAAAAAGGCAGGGGGGAGAGGGTGATAACTGCTTTTCTTTCGGCCCCCAGATCTTACTGAGGTAGAGAGGCTCTCAGTGGGCCATGCTTGCATCCTCCAGCTCAGTTTACTCAAAGTCACCTTGAGCCTCGTGCAGACGAGAATGATGGAGCTGGTGTGTTTTCGACCCAAGCTTGTTGACATCCACCCACTTCCCTTTCAGACTTCTCAGGAATGTTTAAGGTCATGATATCTCAGAATGAGATACTGTTTGTATTTTTTAAAATCTGAAAGAAACATTAAGTGATCACATAGCAACCCACACCAATGGGACAAGATGCAAAAAATCTTACTCATCAAATACTCCTTTTAAAAATACAGCCTTAAAGTTGTGAAGGAATAAGCTGTTTGCGAAGGAGTCAAGTTTGAAAATATATAAAGTCTTTCTTGTGGACAGGCTGAGCTTGTGGAAACTAGTCTGGGTCGAAGCATTCAGAAGTGATCAATACATGAAACTGAGCCTTGGAGCAAGTTACTCAAGATCAAAGCTTCTTCCTATTGGCAGTGAGAAATAAAAATATTCCTTTTGTGCAATTGCGCACCAAGAATTCAATCCCCAACAGCTGATGCTTTATACCTTTTAAATATAGAAATCTGCAGACCTAACCTGGAGATGGTAATTAGTCAATAGAGGGCTCAGCAGTGTCTGTCTTGTTCCACTTGTAGCTGTTGGCATGTTGAGTTGTTGGTATTGGAAGACGTGGGCAATGTTGTCACTGCTCAACCTGTGAGGGAGAGCGGGCTCTGCGTGTCCTCAGCACATTCCCCTCATATCGTGGAAAGCCCTAGCATAGCGGGTTATTCTTTTGCCTTTAACGTATAACATGTTCCATCTTTTGGACAAATCGACACCTTTTTTTCCTTCACTGAGCCGTTCCCAAAGAATTAAAGCCCATTCATGGCACAGTGGGGAACATCATGATGAATGATATTGCCTCTGTTTCAGAAAACACATGACTAAGACAGGTATGGCTTTAATTAACTATAAACAAGAATTCGGTAAATGCTGGAATGAGTCAAAGTGTGTTCCAGGAGAAGAGAAGGGAGACATAGATGCAACTTGTGGGCATAGGGGTGTCAAGGAGTTCTTCCAAGAGGAGGAAGTCTTTCTAGGCTAGGTGAGTTTAAGTATTGGATGGGGTTAATTGTCTTTGGTTGGAGAAGAGTGAGGTTATACTGGTGTAGAACTGTTATTGCCAAGTAAATTGTGAGGGTTTCATTGCCCAAGTACAAAGAAGGAATCTTAGTATAGTGCTCAGCATTGTGGGAACCACACTGGATACACACACACACACACACACACACACACACACACACACACACACACACACACACACGCATATGCACACGCACACCAGGAATGGTCCAATCTAATTTAAAAGAGAACTTATCCATATGAAACAATTAATCAACAATGAAGTACATATCGAAATACATACTGGCCAGGTGCAGTAGCTCATGCCCGTAATCCCAATACTTTGGGAGGCCAAGGTGGGAGAATCACTTGAGCCCAGGAATGTGGGACACCATCTCTACAAAAAATTTAAAAATTCGCCAGGTGAGCCTGTAGTCCCAGCTACTCAGGAGGCTGAAGTGAGAGGATCACCTGAGCCCAGGAGCTCAAGGCTGCAGTAATCTGTGATCATGCCACTACCCTCCAGCCTGGATGACAGAGCAAAACCCTATCTCAAAAAAAAAATACATACAATAAGTGCAAGAGTTCAGAAAAGAATGGGGACTATGACAGTGAGGGAAGGCTTTCTAGAGGAGTGAGTTATTTGAGATGGGCCTAACAGCAAGACTGTGACAGGAAGCACCAAAAAGCAGTAGGAAAAAGTATGTCAAGATGGTGGAGAACATGTACAATGGCATACTGGAGGGAATGCATGGGATATGCCATGGGCTGGTGAGGAGATAGAGCTAAAGAAGAGATGCTGTGTTTTGGAAAGTAGATAAGACACCAGTTGTGGTAGCCCTCAAATGTCAGCCAGAGGAATATGGACTTGATCCAAGAGTTAAGAGGGAGTTGATAAGCTCAGGCTGACACATGTATAGAGACTGCTATCTGTATGCACATGAAATACACTGGGGAGTGTTTCAAATCTTTTCAGCCATTCCCTGTGGTCAGCAGAATTTCTGGTCTCTCCTAATGGCTAATAAAAAATTTTCTAGGGCCGGGCACAGTGGCTCAAGCCTGTAATCCCAGCACTTTGGGAGGCTGAGGTGAGGGGATTGCCTGAGCCCATGGGTTTGAGAACAGCCAGTGCAACTTGGAGAGACCTCATCTCTACAATAAATAAAAAAAATTAGCCAGGCGTGGTAGCACATACCTGTATTTCTGGCTGCTTGGAAGGCTGAGGTGGAAGGATCACCTGAGCCCAGCAGGTTGATGCTGGGGGAGCCGTGAGTGCACCACTGTACTCGAGCCTGGGTGATGAAGTAAGACTCCAACTCAAAAAAAAAAAAAAAAAACAAACTCCTAGTATCAGCCCACTAGCTCTCTCTCTCTCTGCCACCTGGAAGCCCCTTGTTGCCAGCCTGGACAGCTAATAATGGGAATAGAGATATCTGTGTATACTTGAGACCACATGGCTTTTGTCTCTACAGCATTGCTAGGAGGACCGTAGAACCACAGAATTTATAGCAGTAAAGGCAATTTAGAGATCAGCTAATCCAGTGAAATTCTTTCTTTAAACAAGCCTATGTGGAAATTTAAGATTTTGAAGATAGTAGAGATGTCAATATGGTTTAAGCTAGGATGAGAGCTTGGAGACCCACCTGCATGGCTTCCCTCCCATTGGGAGCCCCAGAAGGGACTGAGAGAAGCCCCCTGACTTCCTATTTCAAAACAGTGATCTAATCCAAACTGTTATTTGTAGAAGAGGTAATAGTCACAGGGGCAGGCGACTCTTTCTGCTTGTCACCCATGACTGGCTCATCAGATGACTGAGGTTAGGGATGTAAATAGCACATTTGTTTTTTGCCTCTTAACCTGCTTTCTTCCTCTCCTGGATCCTGGTCATCCTTGTCAAAAATACCGCAGCCCATGTCCTTGGGCTGCCAGGGCCCGCCCTCCAAAGCTGCCCTCTCGGATAGGGCTCCAAGCTCCAGACCTTCTTGCTTTCAAAACTTAGCTGTTCTATATCCCTTTTCCTCAGAAATCCACTCTCGGCTGGCTGGCCATCCCTTACTCTGGCCAACAGGTCATGCTAACATGTTATTAAATTCTAATATGTAAATAAGCATATTCCCCCAGGTCACACAACTGTTTTTCAGTAGTGATCCTTTGGAGACGGCACCTTTAATTGAAGTCAGTGACTGACCACAGGCTTTCCGGCAGTGCACAGACCTGGCAAGGACACTTGTCTGCCCTCATATTGAGCTGACTCAGCCCTTGTCCATTTGTCCTGTGTGGCCAGGCTGTAGGCTACCTCCAGGAGGACTGTGGGCAATGTGGACTGGGCCTACAGGAATGGGCCAAGAGACGGCTCTGAGAGGCCCTCCACAGCCTCAGTGTCTGTCCTCTCCTCACTGCTGGTGATGACCAGGCTTCCTCAGTGATTGGACTGGCCTGTGGGCCTCTGGGAGTAACACGTGCCCACACCAGTTCAGGGTCTCATTCTAGGACTCCTGAACCGGAGGGACCCTCACTAGCCTGCAGGCCCCCATGTTCCCAGGTGACCACAAGAGAGTCATGCCTAGAGGTGCCTGGTGAGTGGAACACTTGAGCCTGAAAATATGCTGTGCCGAAGCTAAGGAGAGGCAGGGTATACTTGAGGTTAGCAGGCCTGGGGTCTGGTCCCTGCCTGGTTGCTAGCCAGCAAGCCTGTGATTTTTTTCCAGGCCTCAGTTTTCATTTGTAAAGCGAGAAGCTCTAAAATGAAATTGTGGAATAGAAGAGGGTGGGGAAGGATATTGTGAGTGTTGGATGTGAAAATATACAAGCGCTGAACAGATACAGTAAATGTCTAATGTCAAATGACAAAGTCTCTGTCAGCATCATTGGCCATGCTGAAGTGTGCCTTCACGTCGATCTTCACAGAAACAGGTGTGCTTGGAGCCCTGCTTTTCACTGAACTGGCAACCAGGGTTTGACACCAGAACGTGTAGTTACAAACCAAATCACACTAATTGCTTGGCACCGCGTCTCCATCTGATTGTGTTAGGGACACGCAGATACAATGTGTTTGTCTAGAAAACCTTGATTCTGCTCTTGGATCTTGCCCTGATCTTGGTAGGTCACTCTGAGCTACATAAGCAACTTTGTTGATTTGTAAAAATGGGCATAATAATGTCTATTTTTCTTCCTGCTTAAATGAAATAGAAACATTTTGTAAAGACAAAACTTTTTTTTTTTTTTGAGTTGAAGTCTCACTCTGTCGCCTAGACTGGAGTGCAGTGGCCACTTCTTGCCACCGCAGCCTCGACTGCTGAGCTCCGGCGATCCTTCCGCCTCAGCCTTCCAAGTAGCTGGAATTACAGGCATGCGCAACCATGCCCAGCTGATTTTTTGATTTATTGTAGAGATGAGGTCTCGCTGCCCAGGCGGGTCTCGAACCCGCGGGCTCAGGCAATCCACTCACCTCAGCCTCCCAAAGGCGCGGGATTACAGGCTGAGCCACCAAGCCCGGCTAAGAGAAAACTTTTAATAAAATGCGGTTGATATAGCTATTATCATTATGGCTACTATTGCCAGGGCTAATTTCCAAGTGTGAGTTCTGCCAGGTTCACACCAGTTCTGTGGGTTGTGTTGGTAGAAATTCTCACCTGGTGGTTTACACAGATGAGAGTGTAGCATCCAGATTTCACTCACCTCACATGTTTATCCCTTCCTGTTTTTTTGAGGAGGAAGGAAGGCTCGAAAAGAAAGGGGACTTCTGTTAGCATTTTATATAATAATCATAGCTATATATTCTCCAAGCCCCAAACTGTACAATAAAAGTTTTCTTGGATCCTACTTTTCTCCCATGATTCCTAGCACATAGCTTATTAAGTTATTAGCCAGCAATTTCTCTGGCAGCATATTAAACTTTACTTTTAAACAAGTCACAGAGGGAGGGAAACACACATCTCTCATAAAAGGAATAAAAAACATACACCCTCTAAAACAGTTTCCCCAGGCTTTGAACAAATCCCAAGCCCCACACAAGGTCTCTTTTTCATCATTCTCCTCACATAGCTCGAGTGTGAGTACATTAATGAGAAAAAGATGCCTAATCGAAAGATGGAAAAATATGAGGGTCCTGGAGTGTGGGAGGCTCCCTGGGGGCTCTCTGCGGAGGCAGGTGAGTCTCAAGGCTCAACGCAGGGAAAGGGCAAAGCCTGACATTGAGCTGTGAGCTTCCCCCCCAGCAACGGCATCCCAGGTGAGGCCGAGGAGCTGTGGCTTTGGTCCCAGCAGAGAAGGGGACCCCAATGCCTTCTGCAGACTGCTGGGCCTTGCTGAAGGCCTGCCCAGAGTCCTGGAAAGTGGCAGATACCTCTGCCTTCACAGATTCTCAGACCCTAAACCTGCTCTTCAGGGGAAGCCCATGATGCTTTGTAGTGCACGGCTGGATTTTGGTCGCTTTCTGGACAGACCCACAGCCCATGGTCTCACTTTGCGCAGTGACTCAGTGAGATTTCCCCATGAACTGGGCAACCACCAGAGCAGGGCAGAGAGGATGGATTCACTTTAAAAGTAAAGTCTAAGTAGGAGGGCCACGCAGCCCTCACACGTGTAGGTATGGGTGTAGACACTTGCAAAGAAAGGCTGGGAGGACGCCGCAGTGCACCATCAAATGCAGCCCTGGGAGGCAGCCAGACCTGCAACACAGCTGCCAGCTGGCCATGCACAGCCAAGTTCTCCATGGCACAGTGGGGGAAATACCTTGTTTGAAAGTATATATGCTACAGTTCGTGATCATTCGACATTTTGGTGGAAACAAATTCCCCCTTGTTCCTCCAAGAATGCCATATGATGACTGCTTGGCTGGGGGCAGTGGTGAGATCAGAATGGCAGAGGGGGCCTCTTTGTATTGAATGCATGCTTCCACATTCACCACCTAGCCGCAGGATGTGGCCCGCTATAAGGAGAGGCAGTGTCTGGTCTATGGACAGCAGAACCTCCAGGAGACCAAATGAAGGTTGACAACATATCTTGGGCCGAGTCAGCCATTCAGCTGGTCCTTGGAGGGCATTTTCTGGCTGGTTAGTCAGGGAAGGCTTCCTAGAGGACAGGCTTAGAAGTGAGTTGTTTTGGTGGGAGGCCGTTATATTTTGGTTGTTCTTGTTTTTGGAGATGGGGTCTCACCCTGTTGCTCAGGCTGGTCTCGGAACTCTTGGCCCCAAGCGATCCTCCTGCCTGAGCCTCCCAAGTAGCTGGGATAACTGATACATGCCTCCACACCCAGCTTGATTAAGTTTTAAATAAAGGCCATGGGGTGGCTGGACATGCATCAGGTGGAGATCATAACAGAATGTGGAAGCACGTCGTAGACTCCCCTTCTGTCATTTCCCTCTCCCATTCTAACCTCCCTCCTTCCTGGCTCCCCTCCCCTCCACTCCTCACCTGCCTTCACTCCCCTCATCCACACCCATGTCCCCTTTCTGGTTGTCTTCCCAGCCTGGGTGGGCCTGCTGGCCTCACTAGCTTCAGTGCTGGCTCCATGGCAAGAAGCTGCCAGTGCCTCTTGCTCACATGGCGGAGAACGGAGCAATCCGAGCTGCCTGAACAAGAGCTGAGACCAGAGGGGAGCCCCGTAAGCTGGGGTGAGCCCTGCTGGGACTTGAGACTCAGGCCGTTCAGAGCCTTCAAGCCTGTCGGCTGCACCTGTTCAGTTTTCCGCAATTCCTTCTCTTTCCTCTCACCAGACCAAATCCTGCCATGTCTCCAGACCCCTCCTCCATGACATGCTGAGTTTTTTTAATATGTGTTTTGTTTTTCTCTACCCCTGCCTTCTACAAGACCATAAGCCCTGCAAGGCTAGAACGTTGTTCTCTCCCTCCCCTTTCCACCCCAGGTAGGGTATCCCCCATGGTTCTCAGTGAATGTTTCCACACTACAAAGTTAAATACTGTAAGGTCCTAGAGCTGTACCAGCAGCCTAAAGCCAGAACAGCTGTTTCCAGTTCCCTGAAGGTGGCAGGGAATTCTTCTGGAAGAGTTGGGAACATCCAAAGTGAAGTATCTGTCTCTTCCAGGGAGCCCACCAAGGCTTCACAATATTGAGTGGGGCCCCGAGCTCTCCAGTGGGTGACAGAGATCCTAAATCAAAAAAAAAAAAAATTATGCACGCATGCATGCTGGACCAGGACTTTATAGAAACCTTTATATAGCAAAAACCTTGGTAAAATGATGTTTACCCTTGCTGCTTGGATACGCTCTGATTATATTTTCCTCCTTCCTCATTCCTTTTCCTAGCTCCCTCCTTCCCTTCCTCCTCTGTCCCCCTCTCTCTCCTCTCTTCTTCTTCCCTCTCTTTCTTCCTTTCTTCCTCTTTTGCTGGTTACCACCCACCAGTAGATTTCATAACTGACTAAATGAATCATAACTTGCAGTTTGAAAAACACTATTCAGGACTCTAAGTTCCTTGAGGGCAGTGACTGTGTCACTGAATCACTTCATCTTCATATTTCCAAACCCTGCCACTATTCCTGGCTCTCGGTGGCCTCTTCATAAATGTTTTCTGAATGAATAGGCCTCAGTTAAAAAGATCTGCAGCCGCTGGGATTCCGGAAGGGACAGGAGAAGTGAATAATTGATTGCAGACTTCCTAAAAGCTGCTGCTGTCCTCTAGACACTGGGGCCTTTGTGGACGTGTCTGGGAAGGCCTGCTCTTTCTGCTGGCCTTCTGCTTCCCCCACCTTCCAGGAGAGAGGGCATGGGGGTTAATGATGTTCAGAGTTTTCCCAAGGCAAAAACGTATCAATCAGGTTCTTGGGTAGATATTTGTCAGGGGACAAATGATGGAGAAAAGTGGAAGGAGACAAGCTTCTTACAAGGCCTTCACTTCACGCAAGGTGTGTGACCGTGGACTTCTTAGTACCTGAATCCTTCTCCCCTGCAAGCCTCTACAACGCTGCCTTCAGCCCATCTGTGAGAGCCTGGTTGCTTCTGATTTTTTTTTTTTTAACATTATAAATCTTCATTATGCTATGCCCCATGCCAGGATTTTTCCATTTGGGGGTAGAAAAAAATCCCCAAGCCCACCAAAACCCTGTGGCTTGGTTTCCTGTCCAGCTGGCTGGCTGTTCCTCAGGATTTTATTCCCATCATCAAAGTAGCTTGACAGACCAAGAACAAACCTCTGGCTCACCCTGAACGCACAGTGTACCATTTCCAAGTCAGAACAAACACAAGTAAGAGCAAGAGAAAAAGGAAGAAAAAAAGTATTTTCCTGACTTGAAAGCCAGCTCCAAGTGAAGCCCAACTCTATGACTCCAGACAGGGCTGCCATGTGGCTTTGGCTGTCCTCAAGGGTGGAGCCATGAGCAGTAGGCTGCAGGCCAGCATTTCCCTCAGAGCCATCTCGAAGGAATGGCCGTGGACAGACTCCTTTATGGACCGGATCTCTCTGTTTCATGGAAAGCAACATCAGACGTGGCCTCAAGCCTCATTGTCATGGGAGCAGTCAGAGTGGGTTCCGAAGGGTCCTAGGAGGCCAGCAAGGCCGCCAGGCTATGCCAGGTCTCAGGAAAATGCAAAACACTTCAGCCTGGCAAAGGGCTCTGAGGATTGCTAGCCTTTCCTCTATTCATTTAGAAATGTTTAAAACTCTATGAACTAAACTTAACTGGAAATCTAATGGAAGCCAGGCTTATGAGACTGGAAAGCCAAGCCAGTTTCTCAGCAGCTTCCCTTTGTGGTTCTGTATGGCTCTGCAGAAAACCAGAAAAACATTTGGGGCAAGAAGCTGTGACTCTCTGAGGTCACATGGGAGCAGTCGGTAAAGGCCACACCCTGTTAGCACAAAGTGTCCCATCCCTTGGAAGCTGGGCCTGCCTCACTCTTGCTTCTACCTTCTCCATGTATTCTCTACTCTCCCAAGCTGGTCCTCCCTTGGACCTTGGGCAAGCCGCATGAATCCCTTCCCGTATCTCTGCCTCCTCTCAGAAAACCCTTCTATAGCAACTTTGTCTAAAGTCTTCACGTCTTACATGGCCCAGTTGGAATATCTTCATTTCTTCATTTTACCCTAATGTGTTTTTTTTCCTCTTAACTCCTTACATCTTATTCCAAAGTTTGCCTTTGTTTTTTGTCTCTAAAAATCAGACCACTCAGAGGTCAGAAGCCATCTCATGTGCATCTCCTCCCTGCATCTGGCGCAAAGCTGGATGACAGGAGGCATTCCACCTGCCATCTCAGGCCATTGGCTCAGTCTGGTGCCAGGTCTCATGGTTCCTGATGCCATGGCTAGCCCCTGGCATCGGGTTTTCTGTCTTTCTTCCCTGAGTGGCTCTTTCTTTGGTAGGGGACGCCCCAGCTGTTCAACAGGGCAAGTCGTAGGTTTGGGAATGAGATCATCAAAGAAGGTTTCATAGACTGTGGAAGAGTCCCAACAGGAAGTTGTGATTGAGAGTCCCAGGGAAAATGAGAGACAAAAGATACAGGCAAGATTGGGAAACAAAAAAACAAAACAAATTCCAGGTAGATACAAAGTTTAAACATTTAAAAAATGAAGCTGTAAAGTCCTATAAGAAAATATGGGTGATTTAATATACATATAAAATCTTAGAGAAGAGTTGAACTTTGTAAGCATGACATAAGACCTAGAAGACATGAAAATTTTAATATATTTGCATAAAATGAAACATTTCTGAATTACAAAAATATTAAAGTTCAAAAATAAATGACAAACTCTAAAAACATTTTTGCAACACATGTAACAAGGGGCAGATTTCCTTAATATACAAAGAGCTCCTACAAATCAGTATGGAAAAGACCAACAACAGAATTTGAACACAGTTCATAGAAAGGAAAATTCAGCTGTCTTTTTTGAAGGGAATGGTCAACCTCACTCTTAATATAGTTACAGTTTAAAGCAGTGAAATACTACTGGCTGGGCACAGTGGCTCACACCTATAATCCCAGCACTTTGGGAGGCCAAGGCAAGAGGATTGTCAGAGCCCAGGAGTTTGCGACCACCTTGGGCAATATGGTGAGACTTCATCTCTACAATAAAATCAAAAAATTAGCTGGGTGTGGTGACATGCCTATAGTCCCAGCTACTTGGAAGGCTGAGACTGAAGAATGACCCAAGCCCAGCAGATCAAGGATGCAGTGGCTGTGGTTGTGCCACTGCACTCCAGCCTGGGCTACAGAGTGAGACTCCTACAAAAATAAAAAATAAACAAGCCTGGCGCAGTAGCTCAAACCTGTAATCCCAGCACTTTGGGGGGCCAAGGCGAGAGTATCGCCTGAGCCCTGGGGTTCAAGACCAGCCTGGGCAACTTGGTGAGACCTTGTCTCTTACAATAAAGGCGTGTAAAGTGTCTACAATAAAGGCATGGTAGCACGTGCCTGCAGTTGCAACTACTCGGAAGGCTGAGGTGGGAGGATCACCCGAGCCCAGCAGGTTGACACTGCGGTGGCCATGAGCGTGCCACTGCTCTCCAGCCTGAGCGACAGAGTGAGACCCCAACTAAAAAATAATGAGATACTGTTTTTCACTTATCATCTTGGCATAGATCAAAAAGTTGTAATGTATTGTATTGGCCAGGTTGTGGGGAAACAGGAATTCTTTTTTTTTTTGAGTTGGAGTCTCACTGTGTCGCCCAGACTGGAGTGCAGTGGTCATCCCGGCCACCGCAGCCTCGACCTGCTGGGCTCCGGCGATCCTTCCGCCTCAGCCTTCTGAGTAGCTGGAATTACAGGCACGCGCTACCATGCTCAGCTGATTTTTGATTTATTGTAGAGATGAGGTCTCGCCAAGTTGCCCAGGCGGGTCTTGAACCCGCAGGCTCAGGCAAGAAACAGGAATTCTTAAGCCCTGTTAGTAAAAATGTAAATTGGTTCAGCCTCTTTGGAGAGTATTTTGTTAAATGAAAAAAAATCAAATGTGCGCATACCTTGATCCAGCAATTCAGGTTCTAGGAATTTTGCCTCTGAATATACATCCATATGCACACAACTGATGCATAAATATAGTTATTACAGCAGTGTGTCTTCAACAGTCTGAATTGTATCAAGAGGGGGCAGATACATCCATGAAGTGGAGCCATTTATGCCCAGTAAGAAAACGAGGCAGATCTCTATGTCCCTAACAGAATGATGCCCAAAATATATCAGTGAAAAGGAATCATGCTCAGTACTTAGTATATAGTGTGCCACCATTTATGTAAAAATAAGTAGGGGATAGTACAGACAGATGCCTGCAAATGAGAATAGTGAGCCTAGAGGGATACACCAGGAAGCAGTAATAGCAGAACATGGACGGGGTAGGGTTGCGGGAAGGGGACTTCATTCTCACTGCATGATCTTTTCCATACTGATTTGTAGGAACTCTTTGCTTATTAAGGAAATCTGCCCCTTGTTGCAAATATGTTTTTACAGTGTTATTTGTCTTTGAACTTTAATAATAATTTTTTTTCAGGCCGGGCTCAGTGGCTCAGCCTGTAATCCCAGCACTTTGGGAGGCCGAGGTGAGTGGATTGCCTGAGTCCGCGGGTTCGAGACCCACTTGGGCAACTTGACAAGACCTCATCTCTACAATAAATCAAAAATTAGCTGGGCGTGGTAGCGCGCGCTTGTAGTTCCAGCTACTTGGAAAGCTGAGGTGGAAGGATCACTGGAGCCCAGGAGGTTGAGGCTGAAGTGGCCGGGAGCAGCCACTGCACTCCAGTCTGAGTGACAGAGTGAGACTCCAACTCAAAAATAGATAAATTAATAATAATAATAATAATAATAGTTTTTTTACAATTCAGAAATGTTTCGTTTTATGCAAATATATTAATATTTTAATGTCTTCTGGGTCTTACGTCGTGCTTACAAAGTCCAACTCTTCTCTAAGATTTTATATGTATATTAATTCACCCATGTTTTCTTGCAGGATGTTGCAGTTTCATTTTTTAAATGTTTAAACCTTGTACCTACTTGGAATTTTTTCCTCTGCACTGCTTGAATTATTTTTATACTGTGTGCATGTGTTATTTAATTGTTAAAACTATGGTTAAAAACAGCCAGGTATGAAATTAGGCCAGACCTGAGGCCTGCTTATAAACCAGTGGTTTCAGTGGGGGAGGAGTCAAAGAGCTATCAGACCCTGTAAGTGAAGCCAGTCCGTGGGGCTGAGACGGAGCGGGTCAGCAAAAAAAAAGAAGCCTAACTCAAGGCAGTTCGCTTCACATCGGAGGTGTCTGATACATGCTTTTCATGTTAGAGCATCTGCCAGCCTCAGGATATAGGCAGAAGGGGGAATAAACTTAGGGAAAGGGTGAAACTGTCAATTTACAGAGAATGAGAAGGGATGGTCTAGAATGAGAAGGGATGACCAAATGGAAATCCATCAGCCAGAACACTTGGGCCAGAGTCAACGCCACCCCTTCATCTTCTCTTGGGAGTGGAGATGGACAGAGAATGAACCTTCTGGAGCATCCACCATGGTCAGGCCCTGAGGGGGGCATTTTAAGTTTACGGTGCCACATCGCAACACCCACAGGAACTCACAGTGAAGTGTCTTAGTCCACTTTCTGCTGCCATAGCAGACTGCCATGGACTGGCTAATTTGTTTAAAAGAAGAAGAAGAAGCATATTCAGCTCACGGTTTGGGGGCCTGGAAAATCCAAGAGCATCTGGTGAGGGTCATGTCATGGTGGAAGAGCAGAAGGCAGAAGCGAGCATGAAGCGAGCTTGCAGACAGAGAGGAAATCTGCCCAAGCTTGTTTTTACGACAAACTCAGTCTCAAAGTAACCAACCCACTGCTGTGGTAGCAGCATTCATCCCTTCATGAGGGCTCCTGTATTCTGTTCTTTACCTTTTCTAAGCAAGTCTGATTTTTATGACCAATGGTTTTTTACCCCCAAATGTCTCCACCTAAGAGGAAAGCAACAGAATATCATCTCCCCTCCCTCTGCCCAACTTTGTTTTCGACTAACTGGGATGGGATCTTGGTTTTTGTTTGTTTTTGGTGTATTTGAATAGAGCTTTATCTCTTTTGTCCGTATGTATCCCTGGCCTCCACCATATGTTCAAGGATTTCATGTTCCACAGGAAGTGCTGATAGATTTTCTTGCCATTGATGATCATACATCTTTTTTTTTTCTTTTCTTAGCATTTACCATAACTGTTGACTCATGTCACACCTGGAGAAAATACCTATTTTCTCCTTCCTATGACCCAGGCCTGTGGGAGAGAAAATATCAATAATTTTGTTCGTTACCTTTCTAGGCAAAATCCATGTTTGGTGACCAGAGCTGTATATATTGATATTGTCTTCCTGTTGACTCGCTGCCTCAACAGACCCACCAAGGACAGCCCGCCAGGTATGATTCATAGTTATGTTTATGTCCCTATTTTGGAATGGTTGCAGGTCTCTGAAATGTAGAAGGTGTTGTGAGCGGCTCCGCCACATGCTCCCCCTGCTTCTGTAAGACTAGCCTCACATCAGAATCAGTGTCAGATAGTGCTCTCATAGTAGCTTCTCGGGGAAACCTGTCCTTGTTTACTTGAAAGTTTGATGTTTATTCTCTAGCTGGTCACTCGGGAACGAGTACAAACTCTACCTCAGATATCTTCTTTGTTTCTAAGACCTTGGCTTTTTGCTATGTTATATATTTTCTTTAAAAGGTTGTCATTTTCAATAACAGAGTTCATTCTGTTCCATTCTGTGGCAGTGAGCTGAGCTCACTTGCTGCTGGAGCCTGGATATTTGACACTCTCTCAAATCTGCCCCTCCACCAGTGCATGTGTGAGTTACTACCTCAAGTTCTGACTTCATGCATGTTTCCTGGTCATGTATGTTTCCGGTTATGGATTCTAGATCCACATACAATTGCTCTATTTTAATCATGATTCCCAGAGAGAGAGAGAGAGAGAGAGAGAGAGAGAGAGTGTGTGTGTGTGTGTGTGTGTGTGTGTGTGTGTTTAGGGAGAAGGGCAACTCCAAATAAAATTGTTTTGAAATGTTTATGTAAGAGGCCACAGGAAGTGCTGTACATGAGTTCCAGGCCACAGACTGAAACTGATTTTCATCAACATAAACTGGAATGCAGGGTAATGAGCCTGCAACTGGTTAAAATCAGCCTCTTCTAATTGATTAGGCCTGTCTCAAGGAGGCTACAATTACAAAGTCAGATTCTGAGCACACGCAGGCCAGGCCTTTCCTCTGTTGCATTTAGTCTGTCAATGATTTGTTGTCTTCAGTAAATATGTTCAGCTGTCAAAGTCCAGCTCTATCCATATGGAACCCTATTCCCAAATTCAAACCAATTTAAAATGCTTTGCAGGGGGACATGTGGGGACCTGGGGGGTGCCAAACCGCCTCACCCGGATTGATGTGTATTAGCCCACAAAGTCCCTATGGCCATGCAGAGGTAATAGAACATGCTAGACTTTCATCAGCTCCACATCCCTGGATAGGGGTAGCTGTTGTGTCACTTGGTAGTATGGGATCATGAAGTTTTATAACTGTAAAACAGCCCCAGTTTATGCCCCTTATACTAGCATTATTATTAGTAGTGCCCCCTTTTAGTCTTGAAAGTGACCAGGTTTGCACAGTAAATCACAGGTCACCATAGCTGTAAGGGACCTCAGAGTTGCATCCACTTTAGTTTATACTTGACCACGGTACTGAGATGATAAAGAGATGATAACTCAGATGTTACCAAGTACATTGTTTTAAATTTTCCCCACTTCTGTATTTCACTTCCGATTTCCATACAACTCTATAATTCCTCTCTGCCTATGTATCTAAAGGACCTGGGCCATAACAGAGTTACTGCTTACAAATTCATTCATTGGGAGTCTAACAGTTTGTGGTTGACTGTAATCATTGTTTATTTGAACTGAGTTTTTCTTGGCTCATTTAGTACCATTATTCCTTGTCTAAAAGAGTTAACTCTCAAATGTTGTAGAATACCTCCCTCTTCCCAGCTACACATCCTTTACTGATGAGCTGGGCTCCGTGAGGATGACTCTGGCTTTTTTGGCCCAACCTTTCCTCCCAACTGTTAAAATTACATGTGATCATAAGCTATCTTTTATTCTCCACAGTATCTCACTTGCATTCATATATTACTTCTCTTAAGGTCATTACTTTGCCCAGTAAGATATGAGTGGCCAGGGTGCTTGTCCTCTAATTCTGGTATGACAGCCATCACTCTAAAAATGTCATCCTGTGCTATCTAGTATGGCAGCTGCTGGCCACATGTGGCTCCTGAGCACTCAGATGTGGCTAGTACAAATGGAGATGACGCTCTGTAAGTATAAAATATGTGCCAGATTCCAAAGACGTAGGATGGAGAAAACGAGTGTAAAATTTCTCAGCCAGGCATTGTGGCTCACACTTATAATCCCAGCACTTTGGGAGGCGGAGGTGAGAGGATTGCCTGAGTCCAGAGGTTTGAGACCAACCTGGGCAACTTGGCAAGACCTCGGCTCTATTTTTTTGTAAATTTTTGTAAATCAAAAAATTAGCCAGGCATGGTGGCTACTTGGAAGGCTGAGGCAGAAGGATCACCTGAGCCAGGAGGTCAAGGCTGCAGTGAGCCATGAGTGTGCCACTGTACTCCAGTCTAGGTGACAGAGTGAGACCCCCAACTAAAAAAAGAATAAGAAAAAAAATAAAATAAGAATGGGAAAAAATAAGAAAAGGTAAAATTGTCATTGAAATATGTATTTTGACTTTGTCAAATAAAGAAATTTGAAAAATGTTTAATGACATCATAAAAAAATACATTAAGGTAACATTATTAATGATGAAAAGTTTGGCTATTTATATTTTAAATTACTATGTGGTACATATTTGTATTATTTTTGTTCCTCATATTTTTATTGGGTAGAACTGATTTTGTCTAGTCGCAGGGAATTGACCTCATAAAACCACTATGTATTTGTGTGTGTGTATATCTATATATCTATCTGTAGGAATGTGTATATTCATGTAAAACATCAACACAAACAGGGATAGCAAATATCCTTCATTTGAGGATAGAATAGATTTTTTGAACTAAATATCAAATAAAATGACACGGTGGATAGCCCTGTTAGGGATAAAAATACACTGAGCTTAAAGTAGTGAAATCTATTCTTATGTCTTTCATAAACACTCAAAGGCAATTTGAACAATAGGTAAGTATATCGCCAAATAAGGTGATCACTTATTTGGATGTGTAGATTTTAGTATGCTTTCAAAATAATTATATTATACTAAGGTTTTACCTTTTTAAGCTCACTGAAAGAATGGACTGTGTCTTAGATTCTTTGTCACCCAACTAAGCACACAGCAGGCCCTCATTACATTGATTTATTATCAACTGATTGATTGAAAGCCAGTTTCCTTAGTTTTAAAATAGTAATAGCTATTAAGATACAGGTCTCAAATGCATGCATCAGATGTGAATTCATTTTCTGAAGTCATATTACATGTACTTATTTGTTAATGTATATGTATATATCTACCCCCATTATTAGTTCACAAAGCTCAGAGTGGGGAGTATACCACATAGACTCTGAAGCCACATCTGTGGGTTTTAATCCCAAATTTGCCATTTACTAACTTTATGGTCTTAAGTAAGTTATTTAAACCTTTAAGATACTTTTTTTTTTTTTTGAGTTGGAGTCTCACTCGGTCGCCCAGACTGGAGTGCCTTGCCTGCTGGGCTCTGGCGATCCTTCTGCCTCAGCCTTCCGAGTAACTGGAATTACAGGTGCGCGCTACCACGCCTGGTCGATTTTTTGATTTATTGTAGAGATGAGTTCTCGCTGCCCAGGCGGGTCTCGAACCCGCGGGCTCAGGCAATCCACTCACCTCAGCCTCCCAAAGGCGCGGGATTACAGGCTGAGCCACCGAACCCAGCCAAGATACTTTTTTTTAGTTGCAGATGGGGAAGAGAGTATCTATATCCTAGAGTGGTTGGCAACTTACACAAGTAAAACTGGGTGTAAAGAATGTACTTTGCATGGCACAGAATGTTAGCTATTATTCTTATTAGCTGGAAACCATGCATCTGAGCCAGTCCCTTGCAACCTGGCAGAATTGTGTTCAATCCTTCACCTTCTCGGTTCTCCTCACATTCTCAAACATCTTCAGGAAAGAAGAAATGCTTGCTCTCCTGGAAAGTGCTGAAGTATAATACCCTGGGCACAGTGTGTCAGGAATTCACTTGAGTAGGGATGCCCCTGCCTCTCTGAGTCAGAAAAAGATCACTTATTTTCTTGCTCTTTTAATTTTTCAACCATCAGACATTATCAAGCACTGATAACTAGCGATAGAGATGAGTATGTCTTGGGCTTATAAGTAGGAGTGATAAGGAATTTTTCAGATGCTACATGTAATGAAACTGTGTATGGGACACATTTGAGGTACTGAAGAAAGATAGGTCATTTCTACTGGCTTCCTGGAGGAGGAGGTGGTTGAGCAGAGTTTTGACGATGGGTAGGGATTCACCGCATGGGTGAGGCAGAGGTGGGTGTTTCAGAAGGAGGAGGATAGCCAAGCCACAGGGGCACAGATCAGCACAGCCTTCAGACAGCTAGGACACCTGGAGTTTTGGGCTCGAGGCCAGGCAAGCTTGACTGGAAGTGAGGCTGGGAAAGCAGAAACTCAGTCTAAGGAGCTTGGATTTGACCCTTTAGTCAAAGGAGATTATTGGAGGATATACGACAGACAGTGGGATCACGTGGTTTTTAAGACAAGGTGACCTTCTTCTCTGCCCTCATCCTCATGGGATTCTTAGGACCCTATGGAACCAAGTTCCTGTTGCCACTCAAAAAGAAAATTTATTCACTGAATATTAGGGAGATTTGCCCAGTCATTTTGATAACCAGTATTAGGGTTTTGGGAGGTATGGTGTGGGGAATGGAGGACCAGAATAGAATTAAAGGCAGCATTGTGCTAAAAATTGTGATTTTAGAATGGTGGGATTACAAGTGGGTGCCGTGCTCTTATTTTCTGTTTTACTAATGATACATAATTCTGCTTGATTTGTGTGTGTGTGTGTGTGTTTATGAAGGGTACTTAACTATGAATCTTGAAGGGGATTAATTACCACAAAGGAAATGAAGTAATAATTTCAGGAAAGGTTTTTGGATGTAGAAGGATCTGGCCATCCCCTCTTCAAACCTTATTCTGCAAGTGACCTTGGAAGCTCATTCCCGCCTCTGAAATGTCTGAGAACCCCATTGAAGGTCTGGGGGCATAAACAAGGAGGAAAACAGAGAAGGAGAAAGGCAAAGAAGATGATTAGAAAAGCTTAAGATAATGATGTGTTTGTGTAGTTCAGACTTTTATCTTAGTACTCCCAAATCATTTGAGGTTTCCTCAGCCATTAACTAAGTTTTAAGAATTCCAAATCTGGGTTTTATTTTGAGTTTTAAAGTGATTTAAACCCACAAGGACTCTCTGTCCCCTGTATTCTTTTTCCTCTTCTGAATCCAGCTGTCATTATTAGTATATATCAGTTTCCTGCTGGAAAGAAAATTATAGTCTCCAATTGGGAGAATGAGGAAGAAAAAGCCCAGCTGCCGCAGGACTCAGGCCGGGTGACAGGCCTGGTGGAGATGAGGGGGCGAGGGCTCTCACTCTCATTTTCAGCCCATCTTAAATTATTTGCTCTCAGGTTGGAGATTTTCCATTGAAATACCAGTTTACTGAAATACCACCTGAGACTTGACTAAATATTTACCTCTTTTACTCTGAGAGATGGACTTTCTGTTTGTCTCGTATGCCCACACCCCTTAAACGTGTGTTTGTCACAGCTATCAGATTGCACATTTTCTTTTACCAAGTACTTAAGCAAATATTTTACCTACTTGCACTTTTAGACTTTCATTTTAATCTCTTGGTGGGATCAGAGTGGGTTTTCCTCTCTTAGTCTCCGTTGTACAAATTTCATGCAACCTAGTTCTTTTGTAATTATGTGTATAATATATTGAAGTATGACTCTTGAAGAGGATTAGTTAATCCCAAAGAAATACAGAAATGACATCATAACAATTTCATAGAAACGTGTTAGGTGGAGAAGGATTTGTCCGTCCACACCCCTTCATACGAGTGATCTCAGAGACTGTTTTCCTGCCCTTGAAATGTGTGTTTTCAGAAAGCATTCTTTTCAATATCATCCTCCTTGTAAGGGCCATAATAATAGTGGCCAACACTTGTTGAGCACTTAACTCTGTGCCATACATTTTATGTGCACTTTGACGGAGGTCTTAATGTCCCTTTATTTTATACACGAGGCAACCGAGGCACAGAGAGAACTGCCCGGTGTCATGTGGGTCCTAAGGGGCAGCATTGGGGTTTGGGAGGTGGGAGTGGGGAGTGGAGTGCTCCAATCACCCACCTGTGGCCCCACAGCCCAATCAGGGCCAGTCAGGAAACACCAGTCACTCTCCTAGGTGGGGGGATCCCCAGGACCCACTCTGTGAACTCAGCTTCCCAGGCCTTAGAGAGAGCCCCCCTTTACAGGAGCTTCCAAGTCACAGGCTTTTATGGGCCTTTTTCTGCCTGCGCCTCTGTTTCCCATCCCCAGGGCATGAGGAATAATGTGAGAGCACACCCGGTGCTGGAGTGTGTTACTAGAAGGAGAGGCCTGGCTGCTTACAGGCCGCCACCCCCCTTTTGGCCACCACCCCCCTTTTCCCTTTGAAAGTGGACCTATGACCACTGCACAAGTCACCTCCCAAGACCAGGATGCTGGTGACCGCGTTTGTGGTTTCTTTGTTAGTTGGGATTTATAGTTCAGATCTCATCACTCTGCCAAGTGCAATAAACATTTTGTTTTAACTGGAATGTAACTTTTATTGTTGTTATTATTTTTCTTTTAAATACCTTAAAAATGACCGGCTTGTGAAAGTGAAGTCAGAATCCCGAAATATCCAAATGCCAATTCAGTGTGCTTTGTAGATCAGTATAAGATTAGAAGACAGGCTGGCGTTTATTACTGCTTGTATTTCTATAATGGAGTTGGGTCATGTAAGCCCTCCCGCGGGCCAGCTTAGATGTTGATGATGGTTAAGTGGTAAAATCTGTGAGGAGCAGTCAACAATGCCTTGTATTTGTACTGCCTAGAACATGAATAATCTATGTGTGACACGAATAAATATAAGGTCAGTGACTTTTATGACATATTAACTTCCTTTATCTAAGTTCCTGGGAAATATAGCCGAGCAATTACAGAGAATAAAAACATTGGCATCTTACAAACACCTGTTTTGATTATTTGGTCTAATTAGGTTAAATTTAACCAATTCCATCTGAACAAATTGAAAACAATTCTTATCTGTTCTTCGGTCATGCATTTTATCGATGTTGGATGCAGATGTGCTTAATATGACACAGTTGGTGCTATTCTCTCAGCTCTGGGTGGGAGATAAAAGGGAATTGAGAACATATTTTTGGAGTCTTCTGGGGACTTTATTTCTGGGCCTACAGCTATGAAATTTCAAGAGAAAAAAAACAGGCTTTGTTGTCAATAAATTAGTTGGTTTTCTCCAAAACACTGGGACTGTCATCTGAACTGTTGCTTGTGCCAAAAGTATCTTTCCCAGGGAACAGTGAGCTTCTAAAATAAGCAGATGATTCCTAGCTGTCTTTCAGAGTCAGAATAATACAGGGAGTGTTATTAGATTGCTAGGTTAACATAGTGTTTACTCTTGGTTCATTCCGAGTCTGGTGCTGAGTATACAGGTCCACAGCTCTTTAGAATTTTAGCATTTAGAGATCATTTAATCAGTAGGTAGAGTGGAAACTGGAGCAATTAAGAGACTTGCCCAAGGTCACACAGCTGGTTAGTGAGCTGGTTAGTGGGCTTTCTGGCCCCTGGTCCACTGCCCATTTCTGTGTCCAAAGTTAAGAGCCTCTTACTAGTAAGAGTTGGGCTTAGAGTCTGCATCTGTGACAGAACCATGTCATGAAAACACCACATTTCCACCCCAGGAGTAAAATACTGCTCAAATGAGCCATTAGAGTCTCAGAACATCTGTGATTTCGGTGTTTCCAGTGTTCCTGCCTCTCCTCTCTCCAGTACCTCATCTCATATCATCTAAAACTAGTTGTCCTTGTCAGTTAATTTGTTATGTAAGTCGTTTTTAAAAGCCTATTCTAGACATTTCTTATAAATGGAAACGTGCCTTTGTGACCGATTGTGTCTGGATTCTTTCCACTTACCATAATGTTGTCAAGGTTCACCCATGTTGTTACTTCATTCCTTTTTATGACTCAATAATATTCCATTGTATAGATGTCAGTTTGTTTATCTCTTCATCAGTTGATGGACATTTGGGTTGCTTCCTCTTTTGGACTGTTATGAATAATTCTGCTGTGAACATTTTTGTGGGGATGTGTGTTTTCAGTTCTCTTGAGTATTTACCTAGGACTGGAACATCTGGGCCATATGCCAACTCTAAGTTGAACTTTTTGAGGAATTGCTAAAGTGTTTCCAAAGAGGCCGCTGCACCTTCTTACATTCCCACCTGCAGTATATGAAGTTTCCCATTTCTCCACATCCTCACCACCTCTTAACGTTGGCCATCTGTTTTATTAATAGCTATCTTGGTGTATATAAAGTGGTAGTATCTCACTGTGCTTTTGATTTGCATTTCCCTAATGACTGATGACCTTTTTTTTTTAATTGCTCACTGGTCATTTGTATATCTTTAAGAGAAATGTCTATTCAGATCCTTTGCCCATTTTTTTAAGTAGGTTGACTTTTTATTCTTGAATTGTAAGAGTTCTTTATATGTTCTAGATATTAATCCTTTATATGACAGACAGTTTGCAAACATTTACTCCCATTCTGTGGGTTATCTTTTCCCTTTCATAATAATGTTCTTTGATGGACAGAAGTTTCTAGTTTTGATGAAATCTGATGTATCTGTTTTTTCTTTTGTTGCTTGTGTAGCTAAGTCACGTCTAAGAAATTATTGCCTAATCCAGACTCACAAAGATTTGTACCCTTGTTTTCCTCTAGAAGTTGTATCATTTTAGCTCTTACCTCTGATCCATGTTGGGTTAATGTTTATATTTGGTAGGAGGTGCCAGACCAGCCTCACTCTTTTGCATATGTGAGTATTCATTTGTTCTGGCACTATATGTTCAAGCCAATGTCCTTTCCCCCTTGAATTGCCTCAGCACCATAGTGAAAAAAATCAGTTGACCATAAATTATGGGTTTATTTCTGGACTCTTACTTCTATTCCATTGTTCTATATGTCTGTCCTTATACCAGGAACTCACTGTCTTGATCACCATTGCTTTGTATTAACTTTTGAAATTAGGATCTATGAGTCCTCCAACTTATTCTTCTTTTTCAACATTTGTTTGGCTATTCTGAATTTCTTACACTTGCACATGGATTTTAGGATCAGCTTGTCAATTTTTGCAAAAAAAAAAAAGAAAGAAGAAAGAAGAAAAACCAGCTGGAATTCTGATAGAACTTACAGTAAATCTGTAGGTTAATTTAAGGTGTATTGTCATAACAATATTGTATCTTCAAATCCATGAATAGAAGATACCTTTTCATTTATTAAGTCTCTTTAATTTCTTTCAGTGGTGTTTTATAGTTTTCAATGTACACATCATGCACATCTTTCATTAAATAATTTATAAATTGTTCCTATTTTATTCTTCTGAAGCTGTTGTAAATAGAATTATTTTCTTAATTTCCTTTTTAGATTGCTTGTTGCTACTATACAGAGCTACCCTTCATATTTGTATGTTGATCTTTTATCCTATAACCTTCCTGAACTTATTTATTAGCTCTAATACGGTTTTTTGTGGACTCCTTTGGATTTTCTTTATACAAGATAATGTACCGTGCAACAGAGATCGTTTTTATCTTTTTCTTTCCAATCTGAATGCTTTTTGTTTATTTTTCTTACCTAATTGCACTGGCTAGAATCACCAGAAATGGCAAGAGCAGACATTCTTGTCACGTTCCTGATCTTAGGAGAAAAGCTACAATAAAATAAAAAATTTAGCAGGGTGTGGTGGTATGTGTCTGTGGTTCCAGTTACTTGGAAGACTGAGGTGTCACAATGAGACACCACTACACTCCCATTGGAAGGGCTCAAGTAATACAAGAAGGATAGTATCCAGTCTAGGTGAGAACTGGAGCTACTAGAACTCTCATGTCCTGCTGGTGGGAATGCCCCTTTGGTAAACATGTTGACAATTTCTTATAGCATTAAACAATCCTATCATATGATCCACTAATACCCTTTCTAGGTTTTTACCCAAGAAAAATGAAAACATACAACCCAACACTTCTGTGTGAATGTTAGGGTGGCATTATTCACAAGCTCCAAGAAGTGGAAACAACCTACGTGCCTCCCTAGTCTCTGCTTCCCCAGCCAGAGCAGAGTCACTGGCTCTGCAGACAGGTCCACTTTCCACACTTACCAGCTGGGTCCTGACATTTCTCTTTTTCTGATCCATGAAGTCTCTTCAGTTTTCTTTAGCTTATTTCACTACTGACACTTCTTTCTCTTCCTGGACATTTTTTCTTGGCCTGAGCTCTTTTTTTATTTTATTTTATTTTATTTTTGAGTGTGCGTCTAACACTCTGTCACCCAGGCTGGAGTACAGTGGCACACTCATGTCACCACAGCCTCAACCTGCTGGCCTCAGGCGATCCTTCCGCCTTAGCCTTCCAAGTAGCTGAACCACAGATGCACACCACCACACCCAGCTAAATTTTTTATTCTACTGTAGAGATGAGGTCTTGCCAAGTGGCCCAGGCTGGTCTCGAACCCCTGGACTCAGGCAGTCCTCTTGCCTCCACTTCCCAAAGTGCTGGGATTACAGTTGGGAGCCACGGTGCTTGGCTATAAGTTCTTTATGTAGATAAATGTTTCACAAATAGTTTCTACCTGTCTGTGGTTTGCCTTTTATTTTTTTAACAGTGTCTTTTCAAGAGAAGATGTTTTTATTTATTTTATTTTTTTATTTTATTTTATTTGTTTGAGTTGGAGTCTCACTCTGTTGCCCAGACTGGAGTGCAGTGACCGTTCCCAGCCACTGCAGCCTCGACCTGCTGGGGCTCCAGCGATCCTTCCGCCTCAGCCTTCCAAGTAGCTGGAATTATAGGTGCGCGCTACCACGCCCAGCTAATTTTTTGATTTATTGTAGAGATGAGGTCTCATCAAGTTGCCCAGGCGGGTCTCGAACCCGCAGGCTCAGGCAATCCACTCACCTCAGCCTCCCAAGGCACGGGATTACAGGCTGAGCCACCGAGCCCAGCTGAGAAGATGTTTTTAATTTTCATAAAGTTCAGTGTATCAATTTTTTTCTTAACTAGGGCTTCTTGTGCCCTAGTTAAGAAGTCCTTGCCTATCCCAAGGTCATAAAGATGAAATCTTATGTTGTCTTCTAAGCTTTTATAGTTTTAAGTTTTACATTTAGATTTATAATTTACCTTGAGTTAATTTTCTATTATCTCATGAAATAAGGTTTAAGTTCTTTTTTTTATTTTTTGCATATGGGTATCTAGTTTTTCTGGCACTATTACTTCTTTGAATATTTCTTCTATCCCTTCCTCTCTTTCTTTTCCTTATGGGATCCTACTCACACATAAATTAGGTTACTTGAAGTTGTCCCACAGATCACTGATGCTTTGAGTTCCTTTTTTTCCTTTTTTTTGATGGGCAGTTAATCTGTGTTTCATTTTTTTATAGCTTCAATTTCTGTGTTTTTAAATGTAGTAATATTTTCTTTTGTAGTATCTAATTTGCTATTTTATCCAGTCAACTTTTTATTTCAGATGTTGTATTTATCTCTAGAAGTTTCATTTGTGTCCTTTTTATATCTTCTGTATTGCTCTTCATCATGTTCAGTTTCCATGTTTATAATATTTTCATGTTCTTGTTTCTAATTCCATTGTTGTTATTTTGGGGTCTGCTTTTTATTAATTTTTCTTCTGGTTATGAGTCATATTTTTATTAGATGCCAGACTGTGTTAATTTTATATCGTTGGGTGTTGGGTTTTGTTTTATTCCTTTCATGTGCTAGACATTGTTTTGTCCCAGAGTTAAATTACTTAGGATTGGTTCGATTCTTCTAAGACTTGCTTTTAAACTTCATTCTGGTGGGTTCACTCTAAAGAGAAGCCTTTAGTTTCAGGCAAATTTAGCTCCACTAGCAAGACACAATACCCTTCTGAGGTCTCTTCTCGATGTTCCATGTTTTACAGGGTCTCTGCTCTTGGTGGGAAAATGGGGAAACTTGTGAGCCTCATGGATTGCTCAGCTCACTGCTTTCTGTTCCTCAGCCTCATGGAATTTCACCCTGTGCAGTTACAGATCAGTAAAGAGAGTCAAGGGGAATCTTGATCTGCAGAGTTCTCTCACTATACAGATTTGTCCTCTCTAGTGTTGTGACCCACAAGTTCCAGCTGCCTGAGTCTTCCCAGACTGATCTCACATCTTTTTTTTTTTGAGTTGGAGTCTCACTCTGTCGCCCAGACTGGAGTGTAATGGCCGCTCCCGGCCACTGCAGCCTCGACCTGCTGGGCTCCAGCGATCCTTCCACCTCCGCCTTCCAAGTAGCTGGAACTACAGGCGTGCGCTACCACACCCAGCTAATTTTTTGACTTATTGTAGAGATGAGGTCTCTCCAAGTTGCCCAGGCGGGTCTCGAACCCGCGGGCTCAGGCAATCCACTCACCTCAGCCTCCCAAGACGCGGGATTACAGGCTGAGACACTGACCCCGGCTGATCTCACATCTTTTTAACTGAGACCTCTGGGCTTTGGATTCCTCATGTCTGTGTTGGGGCTTGAAAATTGCCTCATGGCAATAAGCTCAGATGATCATGAGGCTTACCTTGTTTGTTTTCTTCTCTCAGGGATCTTCAGCCCTGCACAACTCTGTATCTAGTGTCTAAAAACAATAATTTCAAGGCCAGGTACGGTGGCTCACACATGTAGTCCTAACACTTTGTTAGGCCGAGGCAAGAGGATTGTGTGAACCCAGGCATTCGAGACCAGCCTAGGCAACATAGAAAGACCTCGTCTCTACAAAAAATAAAAAAAAAAAATTGGCTGGGCATGGTGTAGCATGTACCTATAGTCCCAGCTACTCAGGAGTCTGAGGTGGGAGGATCACCTGAGCCCAGGAGGTCGAGGCTGCAGTGAGCCGTGATTGTGCTACTGCTATCCAGCCTGAGTGACAGAGTAAGGGACCCCAACTCAAAAAACAAAACAAAACAAGAAGTTCATACATCTCGTGTAGTTTCCTGTGTTTATGTTGGAAGGACAATTCCTGTAATGGCTGCTACTCCATGAGCAGAAGCAGAAATCACTTCCATCACCTTGTTGTGAAAATTCTGGGTTTCCCAACTATAAAATGGGGATAATACCCTCAGAAGACTAAAGTGAAGGTCAGATAAATTGTGAAAAGACACATTACAGAAAGGAAAAACTCGACATTGGAAGAACAACAGCTTTCAAGAGATCAAGAGATAACATTGAGAGCAAGAACAAGGAAATGAATGGTTATCACATCCAGGGCAAGGGCAGAGCGTCCCCCTAGGCTCACCTCTCCTGCTTACCTGGCAGAACTCACTGAACTCCACCCTCCAAGCTGGGGTTGGATTCACATTAAGACAGGAGCACTCCTAGCATCGCCAGATCCTGCTGATCTTGCCAGTTGTAAGCTGCAGCATGCACCATCACTCCTGCCAGGGTGGTCTGTTGTCCAGTGGTACAAGGAACCTCATCACTCTTAGTCTCTGTTTCTTAAGGCTCAGACCCCCGAGCCCAGGAGGATTTCCAGGCCGTCAGTTGTAGCACTGGCAAGGGACTGAGATGGGTGGTCCTAGTGTCTCTCTCATTACCGTGAGGCCCCAGAGGTAAGCCCCAGTTATTGACTCTCAAGTTGGTTTCATAGTGTCCCATGGCCTGAGGGTGGAAGAGAAGCCCCAGATCCTTTGTGGGTAAGAGTTTAAATTAAACAACATCATGCTGAGGAAAGTTCTGGTTCCCAATCCTGCCCTTGGGAGCAGTTCACTGAAAGAACTGGAAGTTGCGTATGCTTAGAATTAGCCATGTTTATGTCTTTGGGTTAGCATGTGTTTGTCCACAGGGTTTCCTGACTTCCTCCTGTGTTGGGCTGGGATGGCAGGTGGAGGCAGGAAGTAGAAGCTGCTGGTCTCACCCAGCGCCTGGTGAGCTCATTTGTAGCCTGCCCAGATCCTTCAAGAACTCTTCTGACTCTACTGTCTCCCAAGCCAGAAAGGCTACGTTTTTGTGTTATGGGTTGACGATAGTGTTCTCAGAAGCCCCTTCTCTCCTCAGCAGCAGATGAGGAATCTCGTTTGTGAAAACTACTTGCCTTTGAGAATATGCTAGGGGCTAAGGGAAGAGCAAAGGGGTGTGTCGGGGGGGGCACACGTGTATAAACAAGAATGAGAGGTTCTGAGAACTGGAAACAAACACAGGCAAGAAATAAATAACCAGCACCAGGTCAGGGTGCGGCAGAGTCAATTTCCAAGTCCTTCCACCAGGCCACTGTCCATGCTTGTGACTGGAAGAGCCCCTGGGTCAGGATTACAGTTTACTGGGAGGGGCAAGGATTAAATAGAAGAATGGAATTTCCCTTTGATAAGGAGAAGCCAAGACATATTAACTCATTTGATTTTGTTGTTGTTATAGTCCCTTTGGTTTCCTTTTCTCTACAAATATATTTTTTTAAACTGAGAAATTGCATAACAGGACATGAGCGATCAGAGTGTACAAATTATCATCTGTAATTATTTTTAGAACTAGTTTATCCACTGTTGCAGATAAGAACTTTTGTTGAATCTGCTTACAGAGCACTGACCAAAGCTACAGTTCATTGAAATAGACAAAGGCAGCATCTCCCTAAGCACTGAAAAAGAAATCTTCTCTGTGTTTTCTCACCGTGGACTTTTTTGTTTTTTTTTTTTAGAGTTGCAGTCTCCCTCTGTCGCCCAGACTGTAGTGCAGTGGCTGCTCCCAGCCACCGCAGCCTCGACCTGCTGGGCTCTGGCGATCCTTCCGCCTCAGCCTTCCAAGTAGCTGGAACTACAGGCGCGCACTACCACGTCTGGCTAGTTTTTTGATTTACTGTAGAGATGAGGTCTTGCCATGTTGGCCAGGCGGGTCTCAAACCCGCGGGCTCAGGCAATCCACTCACCTCAGCCTCCCAAAGGCGCGGGATTACTGGCTGAGCCACCAAGCCTGGCTTCCATGGACTTTTTTAAGGAGGGCAGATGTGCTAGGATGGGGGAGGATAGAGGAAACCTTAGAACAATCGCATCTGCAAACTTTTCTTGTCCTAGTAACATGACAGCATTTAGAACCTTTAAATATATGAAAGAGAAATTCAGCCGGGCTCGGTGGCTCAGCCTGTAATCCCGCGCCTTTGGGAGGCTGAGGTGAGTGGATTGCCTGAGCCCGCGGGTTCGAGACCCACCTGGGCAAGCGAGACCTCATCTCTACAATAAATCAAAAAATCAGCCGGGCGTGGTAGCACATGCCTGTAATTCCGGCTATTCGGAAGGCTGAGGCGGAAGGATCGCCAGAGCCCAGCAGGCGAGGCTGCGGCAACCGGGAGCGGCCACTGCACTCCGGTCTAGGCGACTGAGTGAGATGCCAACTCAAAAAAAAAAAAAAAAAAAAAAAAAGCAAGAGAAATTCATTCATTTGTTCATTTATTCATTCATTCATGAGGAAGAGGAATAAAGAATCTTCTGAGGCTCTGTGACAAGTGAACCCCCCCCCCACAGTGGCACAGTTGGTGTCATTGCCATTTGCAGTCTCCCCGGAGTGACTTACTTTGTTGCAGTAAAGCCATTTTTTGTTCAGTTGGCCTTTTCCATCCTGAGGAGAATCCTTCCCTACTTCACCTGGTTCGAGATTAAGTACCCTTGTTGATGTCATGTGCCCCCCCCTCCCCTGGCAGTTTCCGGCTACTGGCAATCCCTTTCTTATAGTATTATGGTAAATGTTCAGGGTCTGCTTATGAGTGAGAACATGTGGTACTCAGTTCTTTGTTTCTGTGATAGATCACTGAGTATTATAGACTCTGAATACATCCCAGTTGCTGTGAAGTTCATAATTTTGTCCTTCTTTATGACTGCATAATATTTTATCTTGTATATGTACCACATTTTTTTTTATCCAGTCCATTTTCAATGGGCAGCACAGTTGGTTCCATGTTTTTGTTATTGTGAATAATGCTGCAGTAAACTTGCATGTGCAGGTACCTTTTTTGTAGAATTATTTGAGTTCCTCTGGGTATTTCCCAGACGGGGAAATTGCTGGGTTATATGAAAGGTCAATTTTTAGATCTTTTAGGAATCGCCACTCTTTTCCATAGAGATTGAACTAGTTTGCACTCCAACCAACAATGTAAAAGTGTTCCCTTTTCCCCACATCCTCTCCAGCATCTGTTGTTTTTTGAGTTATTGATGATGGGGCTATCATGACAAGTTGGGGTATCTTGGTGTGGTTTAGTGCATTTCTTTGAGGATTAGTGAGGCTGAGCGTTTTTTCATGTATCTATTGGCTGCTCATATGTCTTCTTTTGAAAAGTGTCTATTCATATCTTTTGCTCACTTTTTAATAGGGCTGTCTGTTTTGTTTTGCTTTGTATTTCATTTCAGCATGTTTGAGTTCCTTGTAGATCCTGGGTGTTAGGCCTTTCTCAGATACAGTTGACAAATGTTTTTTCTCATTCTGTGAGCTGTCTCCCCACTCTCTTGATAGTTTATTTTGCTTTGCAGAAGCTTTTCGGTTTGATGAGGTCTCACTTGTCTATCTTATCTCTTATGGCATGGACATTTGGGGTTTTGATCAGGAATTGGTTGCCAATTCCAATCCCGTAAGGATGTCTCCTGCCATTCTCTAGGGTTCTTATAGTTTGAGGTTGTACATTTAGGTCTTTGGTCCATTTGGAGTTGATTTTTGTATATGGTGATAGGTATGGATCTTGATTTAATCTTCTACATGTTTTCAGCCAGTTTTCCCAGCACCATTTACTGAAAAGGTTCTCCTCACCCCAGTGGTTGTTACTAGAAGGCTTTGTTGAAGATGAGTTTTGTTTTGCTTTCGGAATCTCTGTCCTGTTCCATGCAGATTTTTAATGCCACATTTCTTTAAAGAGTTGTCTTTTATGATGACACTCCAATTTTATCTCGTTTGTTGGTAAGATTAGCCTTTATTTCATGAAATGGTAATAGATGGTGGGTTTTAACATCCTTTGTAAAATGAAAAGTTGGCAGTATACCAGTCTGTCACATTGTTTGTGACCTTTTTTTGAGTTGGAGTCTCATTCTGTCACCCAGACTTGAATGCAGTGGCACGATCATGATTCCCCATAGCCTCGACTTCCTGGACTCAGGTGATCCTTCTGCCTCAGCCTCCTGAGTAGCTGGGAATACAGGTATGCACCACCATGCACAGCTAATTTTTTTCTTTTTTTGTGGTAGAGACAGGGTCTCCCTACGTTGCCCAAGGCTGGTCTCAAACTCCTGGGCTCAAGAAATCCTCCCACCGCAAAATACTAGGATTATAGGCACGAGCCACCATGCCTGGCCTTGTTTGTGACATTTTATTAGGAATTATTTCTCTAGGAAAATAGGATATAACACAGGAGAAAGCATTGTCCTTCATGTGAATCAAGCCTTTCAGCCATTTCCTTGATGGCCAGAAACATACTTGCTCTAAAGAAGGAGAAAGCAATCAATTCCAAAAGCGAAGTAAAACTGGGTGTTTAGAATCCACCGCCCCTACCTGGGTAGCCGAGATGACTTTACTGGTGGGAACACGCAAAGCCTTTCCAAACGAGGAGGTTGAAGAAGGTCCAGCCAGGAGGGTTTGCAGCCATCATTCTCACTCCTGACAGCACAGTGGGGCCACTAAAGCAGAGACTGGGTTCTCTCACTGGAACACTTGGCTTTCCAAGGAAGATGGAGCACAAAGCCATCAGAACCAAGAGTGCAAGAAGAAATGTTCAGGTTTGAGCCAGGCGCCGTGGTGCGCACCTGTAGTCCCAGCTACTCAGGAGGCTGAGATGGGAGAATTGCTTGAGCCCAAGGGTTCAAGACCAGCCTGAGAAACACAGCAAGACCCTGTCTCTTAACAAATAAAAATCAAATAATCCCATTCCAGCAGGTGTAGCCAAAAATAAATAAATAAAAATTTTAGAAGAAAAAAATAAAGTTAAGGTTCAAGCTTCCAGTCTGCAGGGGAGAGGGAGAGGGCTGCCGAACCAGCTGCGGTTCCTTGTGTCCCGCAGACAGGAGGCACTCGGAGTACACGAATAAGTACCACATGTCGTTCTAGACTTTGAACACATTTGGTGTGGCAGGGCATGGACACTGCATCCCTGGGGAGAAGTTCTGGTTGTGAAACCCATTTGCCGAGCCTGACCCGCAACGGGTTGGAAAGCCAAACGGTAGCTGTCAGTCCCAGCTGCACCTAGGCCACTTAAAACCAGGCTGCCAGGACTTGCCCCCAAGATGTGGTCAAGTGTCGTCTGATATAAGGATTTCATAAGCTCCCAGAGAAGTGCAAGGTGCTTCCTGGACTGGGAGCCCCTTGTGAGAGAAAAACCACTTCCGGTTAGTCGCTGCAGCTGCTCGTGTAGAAGTGTTGGGCGTTTCTGTCTCCCACATCCTGTCCCACCTAGAGACCCCCTCACTCTGGGCTCAGAAAGGGCATGGTTCCTGTGGCTCCACCCAAATGGGAGATCTGTGAGAGCAAAGCCAGGTCTTTCTGATTCACTGCTCCATCGGAGACCTAGAAGAAAAACCTAGAACAAACTACGAAGTGAGTCCGTGGTCACACTGCAGAAGGTCCTGCTGCCTTGTCTGGAATCTTTATCGTGCCTGTTCATTCTTCTGAATTCTTGGTTACTTTTCCTCCTCTGGTGTGTGTGTTTGAAAGCGAAGGCGGGCATGGCAAACTTTCTGGTTCTTCACTACTGTGAAGTACTGGCCGGAATCATCTGTGCTCTGCTTGGAGCCCCAATCCCCTGCCCTCCCACCCACAAGCCCCCAGCCCCCATGAACGTCAGCCCTTAGGAGTGTGGTTCTCAGCTGAGGTGCACAGCAGCGTTACCTGCAGGCTTTTTTTTTTTTTTTTTTTTTTTTTGCGTTGGAGTCTCACTCTGTCGCCCAGACTGGAGTGCAGTGGCCGCTTCCGGCCACCGCAGCCTTGCCTGCTGGGCTCCGGCGATCCTTCCGCCTCAGCCTTCTGAGCAGCCGGAATTACAGGCACGCGCTACCATGCCCAGCTGATTTTTTGATTTATTGTAGAGATAAGGTCTTGCTGCCCAGGCGGGGCTCGAACCCACGGGCTCAGGCAATCCACTCACCTCAGCCTCCCAAAGGCACGGGATTACAGGCTGAGCCACCGAGCCCGGCTACCTGCGGGCTTCTTAAGGTGGTAGTTGTCGCCCACCTTGAAATCCCCTCAATCCGAATTGACAAGATCCTGGGATCCTGGCGTGTGTGGTTTGGATAACTTTGGTCATTACCTTCGCTTGGGGGTCGTGACTTTCTTTTCAAAAGACCTGGACCACCAGCAGCTTCTCCTTGAGCTTGTTAACTCTGCAGAGCCTCAGCCCCACCCCAGACCTCCAGAATCAGAAACTCTGGTGAGGCCCAGGCCACAGTCTGCAGTTTCATAAGCTCTCCAGGGGCCTCTCGGGCTTGAGAAGCTCTGCTTGTGGGCATCTCCTTGGGTCACAGCTGCTGCACACACAAGATTTTTTCCAAGCAGCAGTCTGGAGAAAGTGCCTCTAGAAATGTCCCGGATGATCGTCTGGCTTTGGGCTCAAACCTAAGCTATCTTGCTGTTGTTCCCTGTTGTCCCATTCATTCAGCAGGCCTGTGGGAAGGGCTGTCGGCCTGCTCTCCCCACTTGGAGCATTTGCCCTTCTCTCCCAGCTTCAGAGCCTGCCTCACATTTTGTTCCCTACTGAAACGCCTTTTTCAACTTCTTCCAGTAGAAAATAAGTGCCACTGCATTCATCGTGGTCTCTCTTATGGCTCACCTGCCATTTCCTGTGTGACCTTGACCAAATAACTTAAACTTTGTTTCTTCGTCTATAAAATGGGATGCTCAGAATAATAGAGCCTACCTCATTAACACGTTTACACTTGTTAAAGTGCTCCGGATGATATTCAGCAAGTGTCAGTTCTAAAAGTAATGGCGTAAGTAATGAGCATATAGTGTTCTATAATAACAGCACAGTACATGGCACAGAAATACTCACAAATGCCAGCTTTTGTTAGTAGCTACTCAGGGTACTGAACATCTTGTGTTTGTTTGTGCGTGTCTTACCATTACTGTTATTCTACACTTGCTCTCCATCCTTCTCTTAGTCCTAAAGCTCTGTGGCATCAGATCTCTTGCTGTCTCAGCTCAGAATCTCTGTATCTCCCAAAGTACCTACTACAAGTTGAGCATCCTGATCTGAAATGCTTGGGCCCAAAGTGTTTGGGATTTCAGGGTTTTTTGGGGTTTGGAAACATTTGCATAGCCATCGTGAGAGATCTTGAGGAAGGGACCCAAGTTCACATGAAATTCATTTATGTTTCATATACACCTATACACATAACCTGGAGATAATTTCATTTTCCTCCTGGAGATGCTGAAGGAACTGTCATTGTGTTACCTGTGTTTTGGCTGTAGCCATCACATGAGGTCAGCTGTGGAATTTTCCACCAAGGTATGTCCACAGGCGGTGTAGGTAAAAAGTCTCAGAGGAGCCCTCCCTTATCATCTTCCCCATCTCCCTCTTCTTGGGGTAGTTGCCTGTGGTCCCCAGCTTTCTGGTGATGATATTCCTCACCAAGGTCCCCGAGGAAGCGAGTGGGTCTGGGTACCTGCTCTTGAGTCCTGGGGACTATACACTCAGCACTCAGCCTAGAATATCTCTTTCAGATAAGAGATTCCTCTGAGATTCTCCAGGATGGCCTAGACAGTTTTTCTTGCTTGTAATTACATTGTTAAGAGCAGCTCTCTGAGCCATGTTTCTTACTCTGCCAAACGAATGAAGTTCCTTTTCAATGCAGTGTTGTCCTCAGGCAGCAGTGATGGGCAGGATAGGGACACGGGACCTGGACACAACAGTACTGTGGCCCACCTCATTAATGAGTAGTGACCTGGCCTGCAGTGGCATTGAAGACAGAAAATAGAGATGCCACCAAGGGAGAGCATCTCGCCTGCCTGGAGTTTCCCTACTGCTTTATAAAGACACCTGTGGTAGCTCACGCCTACAATCCCAGCACTTTGGGAGACTGAGGTGAGAGGTTTCCCTGAGCCCATGGGTTCGAGACCAGCCTGTGCAGCTTGGCAAGACTTCATCTCTACAATAAATTAAAAAATTAGCCAGATGTGGTGGCACACACCTGTAGTTCCAGCTACTTGAAAGGCTGAGGCAGAAGGATTGCATGAGCCCATCAGGTCGAGGCTGCTGTGGCCATGTGCGCGCCACTGTATTCTAGCCTGGGTGGCAGAGTAAGACTCCAACTGAAAAAAAAAGAGCAGAGGTGTCTGCAACCGCAGGTGGTGGAGGGTAGTCTCCTTCAGATTCTGTCATATTGGAGCCCAAGTCCAGTCCCCATTTGCAGACCTGGGCAGACCTCTTTATGAAACAGTTTGCTGTGTTACATGAATATTACAGATATATATGTATATAATTTTATTGTTTATATATGTTTATAATTTTCTAGTGAGATGAGATCTCACTATGTTGCCAAGGCTGGTCTCGAGCTCCTTGGCTCAAACTGCCCTCTCATCTCGGCCTTCCAAATTGCTGAGATTACAGGCATGAGCCACTGTACCTGGCAATATTCTGTATTTTGAATTCCTGGATTATTGCAAACCTGTGCAGTTTTTCGTTTTCAAGTGTTTTTCCAAGTGTCACCTTAATGTTTTATGTCTCCATTATGTTTATATTCGTTTTCTAGAAGTCAGCAAGGTTCACTGAGTTATAATGAGATGATGAATATAAACAGTGCCTTATAAGCTGTAAGATGCTTATAACCGGCCGGGCATAGTGGCTCAAGCCTGTAATCCCAGCACTTTGGGAGGCTGAGGCGAGAAGATTGCCTGAGCCCAGGGTTTCACGACCAGCCTGGACAACTTGGTGAGACCTCGCCTCTACAGTATATCAAAAAATTAACTGGGCATGGTAGCGCGTGCCTGTAGTTCCGGCTACTTGGAAGCCTGAGGCAGAAGGATGCCTGAACCCAGCAGGTCGACGTGGGGTGGCCGTGAGCCTGCCACTGCACTCTCTGGCAAGACACTCCAGGATAAACTCACGGACACTTTAGGTAGAATTGTCAGTCAGGGTTTCTCAGAGAATGCTGTGTATATACTATCTAAATCTCTGCAAGGCATTTGATGCAGTCTGTCCTAATATTCTTGTAGATAATGAACTTCCTGGATAGAATAGTACAGTTAGGAGGATTCACAGCTGGGGAATGGCCTCAAGGAAACAGCAAGTGGCTGGAGTGGGTTTAGAGGCATGATGAGCAGGGAACTGGCTGTAATGCTCCCAGAAGGCCTCTGCCTGGCCCAATGAGTGTTCTTGGTAACTGTTTGGTTGGGGCATTTATGGCGTTTCTGTACAACTGAGGTTTACCTAACTTCTGTTGGATGATGAACATGTTGTATGAAGAATTGGGTCCTGGGTCCTGGGAGGTACCCAAGATTCCCCCCCAGTCCTGCCCATTTTACCCTGCAGTGCTTCCCAAATCCACCTTCTCCCTGATCCTTCCTGACTTCAGGCCCTCATCCTTTCTCTGCAGTCATGTTTTAACTAGGCTCCCCGCCTCTAATATTGCCCCCTCGGCAATAAGAGCACTTCAGTGAAAACGTTCCCCTGACCCTACTGCTTAAAATAACCCCTCAATGACAGTCCCTTGCCTACCAAGAATGTTCATGCTCCTTCATGTTGTTCAGATGCCTCACTGTGTCCTGGCCACATTTCTTCTCTAGCTTCATCTCTGCCCTTTCCACCTCGAAGTTTACACCATGGTGATATTGGCTGACTTGTAGTCCCCCCACGGTCCACTGTTTCCTGCCTTCCTCAAGGCTTAGCTCAGGTGGCTTCTGCCCTGGGTGGTTCCAACACGTCATTGTTGTCTTCCCCCTTGAGACTCAGGTGGCCTTTATACCGTTCTTCTGTAGTTATTTGCTCATGCAGTTCTCTTTCTCAGATTAGACTGGAAACTTCTTCAGGGCAGTGAGCTTATTTCATATAGCACCTGGCTTGTAGCAAGCAGACAGTATTTTCTTATCAAAACTGAGCATATAAAAAAAAATCTCAGCAACTGGAGGCAGATCATAAAACTTAACAGGAAGAGAAAATTTAGCAGGGATGTAGTTGGGTTTAAACAAACAAACAGACCAGACACAGTGGCTCACGCCTGTAATCCTAGTATTTTGGGAGTCCAAGGCAGGAGACTTGCTTGAGCCCAAGAGTTTGAAACCAGCCTGGGCAACAAGGCGAGACCTCATCTCTTCAGAAAGTCAAACAATTAGCTGGGCAGGGTGGCACATGCCTATAGTCCCAGCTGCTCAGGAGGCTGATGTGGAAGGTTCGCCTGAGGCTGTGCGAGCTGTGATAGTGCCCTGCACACCAAAGTGAGGCCCCAACTCAAAAAATAATAAAAAGTAAAACAAAACACACGTTGACCTAAGTGCCGAGGACAAGGTGAGAGAAAGATGACTCACCGCCACCAGTAGACCATGTAAAAAAGCAAGACTGGTTTCAGTTGACTTTCTGCTCCTATTGAGTCGACAGTGTGATGCAACATCCATAACCTCGGGTTGCGAACATGGAAAGGAATGGCCCTGCCACTCAAACCATGCAGAGAGCTGTGATCCATTCTCCAAAGAAAGGTAGCTAGAATCAAAAAAGGCAGACCTCATCACGTGGAGAAGGAAGCTCATCTGGGAATGATAGAGGGGCACGGTAATTGTAATCAAATCCCTAGCGTGCTGTCACTGGGAACCTCAAACTGCAGAGTTAGACCAGTGAGTGGAAGCTTCACAGAGAACGCTGTGACCATTAGGTCTCCTAACCATCTTGTGAATGCCAGGCTACCGCAGGGTGCAACCCAGGGCCTCTGGGGAGATACATTGTGCAGGGACTCTGAGCCCCGGAAGGAAGCTTATGCTCAATATCCTTTCCTCCTGGTCAGCTTTGCTGCTTGGGGATCCAAGAGGTCACTGAGTTTATATTTACTGAACATTAAGGGAGGCTACCAGGAGCACGTCATTGATAGTAGTGCCTTTGTCCCCTGGGGAAAATTATGAATTGCCTTACATAGACATTACTCTGGGCCAGAAGTGTGAACCTTAGCGGGCATCTTACATTGTTTGTTTGAAATCTACTTAGGAGAAACAGCTGACGGTTTCTCCCAATGTTTTCAGAGTCAGAGTCTTTCATTCTTCCATGGAGGTCCTTTTGTGAAAATTTAAATAATGTGGTTAACTCCTTCCCTCTGCTTGTTTGCTTTTTAGTTCTGGAGAGTGTTGGCTTCTGGGAGGAAGTCAGAGAAATTATCTCAGGATCAGAGCTGATAACGGGACTCCCCTGTCCCTCCAAGGTGCCAGGCCTGCCCCAGTACCTCCAGAGCCTCACCAGGCTAGCCATCACTGCTGTGTGGGCAGCGGAGGCCAAGAGCGAAGAGCAGAAGGGGGGAGATCCCATCTCCCTCTCTCGGCTGTTAGAGTCTGCCTTCCCTGAAGTCCGTGAGCTGACGCTGGAAGCCCTCCTGGAAAGGTTCTCGGCAGCTGCCTCTGGGTCAGGAGAGAAGGGACTGCCACCCTTGCTATGCAACATGGGAGAGACATTCTTGCTGTTGGCAATGAAGGAAACTCACCCTGAGTGCTTCTGCAAGGTAAAGTCCCTGAGGTACTGACTCCCATGTTCCTCGGTGAGCCACCAGTGTGGTGGGGTCATGAAGGCATGCTCTCCAGGGGCAGCAGGAGATAAACTCCACCTCCCAAGGATAAGGACTCTCTTTGTGTGGTGCTTGGCGTGACTGCATGCATAGAAGGGCACCAAGAAAAGCTTTTGATGATAGTGGTATTGATGGTAGAGATTAACCAAAGACAGAGCAAGCTACTCGGTTGTTTAGGAAACAGACTGCTGGAAATGTGCTTAGAGTGTGTCAGAGGTAGTCTCTGCTGACGTGGCTGTTTGGGGCAGATGGCCACCTGGAAAGCGTAATCAAAAGGAAAGGGCGCTGGCCCAAGAATCGGGGCATCCAGCTCCCATCCCAAGGCTGGGGGCGCTTTGGTTTGTCACTGCTCTGCCCTGCCTCAGTATCATGAAGGCATTATGGGGAAATAAGTCAGTGGGAGCCCTGGTCAGCACAGTGATTATTCAGCAGCTAGAGACTTTTCCCTGAGTATTTCTTTATCTTTTTTTGCATGGATTTGGCTCACACAGATTCTGAAAATTCTCCATTGCATGGACCCCCGTGAGTGGCTTCCCTGGACGGAACACTGTGTCCATCTGACCCCCAAGGAGTTCTCGGGCTGGACGATGGATATTGCTTCCAGTGAAAGGTTTGCCACCATGCTTTCTGTGCAGCCTTGTAGGGTGGAAGGTCCGGTCCCATCAGTCACTGTGTCATGAACTTGGGCACAGTCCTGGTCTCGGGACTCGGGGCCTGTACTTCACGCTAAACCTCAGCCTGAGAGCTGTGTTCTAAGCACAAGCCATAGAGTGATGTCAGAGTTTCGCATTTTAGCCGGGCGCAGTGGCTCACCCCTGTAATCCCAGCGCTTTGGGAGGCGGAGGTAAGAAGATTGCTTGAGCCCACGGGTTGGAGACCAGCCTGGGCAACTTGGGGAGACCTCATCTCTACAATAAATAAATAAATAAATAAATAGTCGTGCACGGCAACGCATTCTTATAGTTTCCAGCTACTTGGAAGACTGAGGCAGAGGGAATGCCTAAGTCCAGCAGCCATGGCACTCCAGCCTGAGCAACAGAGTGAGACCCCCCCAGCTCAAAAAAAAAAAAAACAACCAGAATTTCACATTATAACCAAAAGGCAGTCACTTCTGGAGGTATTTGCATAACCAGGAGACGATTTCCAGTGTTCACATTTGCATGAATTACAGACTGTCTGCAGAAGCCATCAGTGTGTCGATTATATTCGATTTTAATTTTGTATATGTTTTCTTGCTTACGTTTTCTAGATCTGAAATTCAGAGTGTGGCTCTGCGGCTTGCCTCCAGAGTGATCGCCCACCAAACGCGGGCATGCACAGAGGTGAGGCTGATGCTCTTCCTGTTCCAGGGCTTGGGTTTTTGTGCTCCTGTTTACACAGAAGGCGTCAGTATAGGCGAACTGTCCCAGCAGGCAGAATCACTGTGACGTGTGTATGTAACCTCGACGGAAGTCTCGTTTGTGGTGGTTTTTCACTTCCGGTATAACTTGTGAACACTTTTTTGAAACACTGCCTTTATTTTCTCTTGTTTGGGCATTTTTTATTCAAGCCCACAAGGATGGCACAACCTCCCCCCACAATCTCCCCCAGACCCCTTGTCTTACCTCCCTTTCCTAGCTAGACTCTTTGTTTAAAGAGGAATAAGCAAATCAATTCCAAGAATATTTAGGATTGCAGCCTAGTGAACTAAGTATGAAAATATATTGCTGAGGCTTAAATATTCCCCCAGAAAAATGTCCCAGCTGGCTCTGGATGGAGGTCCTGACATGTCCCATCTGTTTTCTGTGTCCTTTCGGGGTGAAGTGGAACTAAAGTAAGAAAAAGAGCTTCCTGGGAGGATGCCTTAAGACAGTTACATGCATACTCAGGTGCCTGCAAGAAAGCCAGCACCATCACAGAATTACAAGTAACGTCACAGAAGGACAAGGCCACTAATGCCACAGGAAACGTGCCAGAAGATCTTGATTTCACACTGTTAAGCTGCAGGAATCACCGCATTGTGATAGTGGTGGCGTAAGACTATGGATTCTGAGTCCACAGTACACCTAGCACTAATATAGGCACTAAAGATACAGAGATGAACAGAGGCTAGAGGTGCAGTCCCATGAGGGAAGGAGAACATGTGATCATCACATTCAGTGCTCTGATAGGAAGACATACCAAGGCTGTAGGAATCCAGAAGCAGGGTGAATGTTTGGCAGCTGGAGAAGACTTCATAGAAGGGGCAGTTAAGTTCAGGGATGGGGTTGGGGAGAGGTAAAACCAGAGAGTAAGGATTAAGAAGCAGATGTAAACAGCTTCCCTGCAACTGCCATTCAAAGGCAGGCTCGGGGGGCCAATCCTAGGAGGCCTCTGAGAGATCCCAGGAGTCAAAGAAAGGTCAGGTGGGCTGGGAGAGAGTACAGGGAGATCTGCAGCCCCAGAAGAAAAAACACCAAGTTCTAAGGAAGAAATCACAAGGCAGCCTAGCAAGCCTGCCAAAGGCACCCTTCTCATCTAAAACTGTTTTCAACCAGCTGTCATATACATCTTTTTTTTTTTTTTTTTGAAATGGAGTCTCACTCTGTTGCCCAGGCTAGAGTGCAGTGGCACACTCACGGCCACCCTAGCGTCGACCTGCTCACCTCCAGTGATCCTTCCACCTCAGCCTTCCAAGTAGCCAGAACTACAGCTGTGCACTACCATGCCCAGCTAATTTTTTTATTTATTGTAGAGACGAAGCCCTGCCAAGTTGCCTAGACTGGTCTTGAACCTGCGGGCTCAGGCAATCCATTTGCCTCAGCCTCCCAAAGTGCTGGGATTACAGGCTGAGCCACCGAGCCCGGCCCATGTGCATCTTAAAGGCACTGCTTGGTACTTGAAAGCGGTGATACTTAATGAAAAGTGGGAGTTTTCCAGTGAGAAAAAAAGTTAACAGAACAGTAGAGACATACATAAAAGAAGTTCCTGGGGACGCGGCTTCCTTTGTGCATTGGGAATTAGTATCTTCCTCAAGGTCTAAGATGTGCCTCAGTTTACTTCCATGGATACCCATGGATGATCAAAGGAATTAGTAGTCACATTCTGAACATATAAAAGAGGTTCACTGATAGAGGAAGTAATCGAGAGCAACAATCTACTTTCTGGGAAAAGGTCAAAAAGCAGAGTTTAAAAGATGAAAACAGCTGGGCGGCGTGGCTCACGCCTATAATCCCAGCTCTTTGGGAGGCGGAGGTGAGGGGATTGCCTGAGCCCATGGGTTCGAGACCAGCCTGGGAAACTTAGCGAGACCTCATCTCTACAGTAAATCAAAAAATTAGCCGGGCGTGGTGGCGCATGCCTGTAGTTCCAGCTACTTGAAAGGCTGAGGTGGAAGGATCACCCTGAGCCCAGCGGGTCAAGGCTGCAGTGGCCGTGAGCATACCACTGCACTCCAGCCTGCCCAACAGAGTCAGACTCCAACTCAAAAAAAAAAAAAAAGATGGAAACAATCTAGCTGTCTATCATATAATGAAAGGGTAAACAAAATGTGGTCTGTCCACACGTTGGAATACTATTTGGCCATAAAAAGGAGTGCCATGCTGATACATCCTACAGCATGGATGAACTGTGAAAACATTGTGCTAAGTGAAAGAAGCCAAACACAAAAGGCCCCATGTTGCATGACTGCATTCATATGAAATGTCCAGAACAGGCAAATCCACAGAGACAGACGCAGATTAGTGGGTGTTTCAGACTGGGGAATGGGAGGATGGGGGAGTGATAGTTGAAGGGTGCAGGGTTTCTCTTTGTGGTGGTGAAAATATTCTGAAACTGACCATGGTGGTGATTGCACATATCTGTAAATATGCCAGAATCTACTGAACTGTGCACTTTAAATGGGTAAACTGTATTGCATGTGAATTATATCTCGATAAAGCTCAAAAACAACAACAGTAGGGCTTTGTTTAAACAATAATGCTAGTTAGATGCTCCTTTAAACGTTGTAACAGAAACTCAAAATACTGTTGTTTAAACCAGATAAAAATAGTCCAAAGCAAATATGGTGACTTGACAGTATATGAACTACCAGGTCCTTCCATTTGTTTTCTGCTGTCCTCAACATGTGGCTTCTGTCTTCCAGACACAGACTGTTGCTCCAGCTCCCACCATCTTGTCTTTGTTCACCTAGAAGGGAAAACCCCCGAAAGGGGCCTGAAAATGCACAGATACCACTTCTAGTGTCATCCTATTAGTCAGAACTTAGTCATGTGATGACTCCCAAATGCAAGGGAAGCTGGGAAATGTAGTCTTTAACTGGGTGCCATAGGCTGAGCCAGAAATCTGAGGTTCTGTTACTAAAGACAGGAGGAACATCAGGTTCTTGGGGGCAAGTTATTTGCTGCCAGTCTTTCCCCACAAGTTTGGTCTTTCTGGAGCTACCAAATACACCAGTGTTCTGGTAACCTGATTTGCATCAGGAAAGACTTGAAAAACTTGCTCTCTAGTTATAGTGACTTCATGTTACTGAAAGACAAGTCAGATTTTTCCCTTGGGCTTGTTTATTTCTCCCTAGTTGGGATAGAAAAGCGACTGAAGAACAATTTTCTTCTCACTGAGGCGAGGACTAAGTGCAGGAGCACTTCAGTGAAACTCATCCGCAACTCAGCGTTGGCCCGTGACTGCACCTGCCAAACTGCTGATGGTATGTTTTGTGATTTCAGAGCAGGGACTCCATGGCCCCCGAGCTGAAGCGGTGGGCTCAGCTGGTCGTCCTGTCCTGTGGAGACCATCTCCCTACAGAGTCCAGGCTGGCTGCCGCTGACGTCCTCACCAGCACTGTGCCGTTGTTCCTCACCAACCCCCATCCTGTTCTTGGTAAGTGTGTGAGTGGGAGTCCGTTGTACCAACCTTACTAAAAGCATGAACGGCCTAAAAAAGAAGGGAGGGTAAAAAAATATTTCAGATATTCCGCTCTCTTAGTTCGTTCTCAACTCATTTTCACCAACAGCCTCTTAAACAGCCTTTTTCTTTCCATCTTATCTCCCAAACCATTCTCCACAAAGCTTCCAAAGAGCCTCTGTGGTCTTTCTAAAATGCAGATCTGATCATGTGGGTCCACTGCTTAAACCTTTGCAATGCTTTCAGGATAAAATCTCAACCTGCTTCACCGTGGTTCGTGAGACCCTTCCATTCTGCCCCTGGCCTGCCCCTCCTGCCTTATTGTCCCCACTGCCCTGCACAGGCCCTGTGCATCATGGGTAAAGAGACTGTTGCTTAAGTGACCTCTGCCTGACCGTCCACTCTTCTTGGAAGCCTACTGCAGTGATCTAAGTGAGAAATGAGTGGGTTAGTGTAAAGCGTGGCAGCGAGGAAAGAGGATAGGCTCAAAAGACGTTTAGGAAGTAGGATCTGCAGGACTTGATGATATTGTGGCTGATAGAATAGAAGGCCTCGGTGACTTCCAGGCATCTGACTGAAGTAACCAGATTGGCTGCTTGTTCCCTTCACTAAATTTGGTTTTAATTTGAAGGTGTCTTTGGGACGTAAAAGTGGAGATACTTTGAAATCAAGTGGATGTACAGATCTTGGTTGGTTTCCAGCATGTTCCACACCTCCTTGTCTCTTCCTCACTGCCGTCCCTGTGCTTGAAATCCTAAGAATTGAAAAGCATATTTTTTGTTTTGCTTTTAATCATAGGATTTAATAAAAGGGAGACACATTGGTCAGGTGTGGTGATTCATACCTATAATCCCAGCACTTTGAGAGATAGAGGTGAGAGGATTGCCTGAGCCTAAGGGTTCGAGACCAGCCTGGGCAACATAGCAAGACCTCATCTGTACAATTAAAAAAAAAATTAGCCAGGCATGGTGGTGTGCACCTGTTGTTCCAGCTACTAGGAAGGCTGAGGCAGAAGGATCTCCTGAGCCTAGCAGGCCGAGGCTATGGGGGTCATGACTATGCCACTGCACTCTAGCCTGGGCAACAGAGCGAGACTGACTCAAAAAAAAGGGGGGGGGACCTAGGACCTAACACTGTGCTTCAGTCTCTATCCTGTCCTCTCCTGCTGTGTTTAATCCCATTATAATATGCTATCATTCTCTTCCCATCTGTTAGGGGAATTCGTTTTTTTGTTTGTTTACCTTCTTCATACCCAGCCCTCAAGAATAAGACATGGTCCCTGCCTCGCCTCCAAGGGGCTTTCAGTATAGTTTTGGGAAAGGATTTACAGAACAAAGGAAAGAATTGTTTAGCTTTGCTTTTTAATAGAGATGGAGGTCTCGCTATGTTGTCCAGGCTGGTCTCGAACTCCTGGGCTCAAGCGATCCTCCTACCTCAGCCTCCCAAAGTGCTGTGATTATAAACATGAGCCACCATGCCCACCCAGAATTGTTTTTAGATGGTGAGATTCAAATTTTACATGTTGTAGGAGTTCAGACCAATGAAGTGTCTCCTGTCTTCATATCTCGCTGGGAAACAGTTTTCTTTGATACCGTTTTTCTTCTTTCTTCTTAGTGACTTCCAGGCATTTTTCTTATACCCAAAAGGGGAGGGAGAAAGGGATCTTCTGTGATTGTGATTCAATCGCTGAATCCAGAGGATTAAGAGCAAAGGCTTATAAACTTTGGTCAAGCTTCCCCAGTAAGGTTAATATCATTTTGCAGCATGTTTCTGGGTTACTTAGATGCCTCTACCCCCCAGCTCGTAACATGTAAAATGTGTGTGGAATGGCCAGAAATACCTGTGTGAAATGTGGTCCTGGGCCTTTGCCATTGCTGGTGGTGGTGATAGCTTATAGGATATGAGGAAGGAGATTGCAGTGGCCTCCAGGAACATGAGCAGGAGGTACTGAGTAGGTAGAAACAAAGGACAGAAAAGTGCCTGGGACAGGTCAAGGGCAGAACAAGTCATATAAGGAAAAAGAAAAATTGAACTAAAGAGGGCTGGGTCTTAGGACCTTGTGAAAGAGGAAAACGATAAAGGACAATAGTCAACTTTCGAGAATGATTAAAAAGGATGGATCCTGCAAGACTGAGTAAAATGTAAAGCAGATCTGTAACGGAAAGGAGGGCATGAAACCCACACGGAGCCGCTGCTGCTCTTGGTATGACTAAAGCGTTGGTGACTGATATCAGCTTCTCCATGGACAGATGGGAAAGTTCCTGGGACAGGACAGCTTCCCCATGAAAACGCTGGGATGCTGTGTGGTGGCCTTCCATGGCCCTCCCTTGTCGACCCCCACGAGCCCTGGCCCGGCCCAGCTGTATAACAGGCATTCACACATCCCCTTCTCCACCCCTCCCCACCCTCAGGAGGTCCATCTCAATTACAGCAGTTCACTGTGACCCTTCCCTGTTGTGAGTCACAGCCACACAGTTTCATTCTTGACAACCCATTGCCTTGTGTTCTTGACTTGACATTCCTTTTGCTTGCTCATAGGCAGATACTGTCTTTTCCTCTTCATTGTCCACAGCAGCACCTGGACTCTGGCTGAATAGACAGGTCTGTGCCCAGGGGGAAGGGATGGCAGCCAGATAGTGGAACCTACAGACGCAGGACACAGGGTGGTGCCTTCATCTTGGGTCTTCCTTATTGTTATTCTTGCCCCCAAAGCATCATCTAGACTGATTATTTTCCGAATTTGTGAGCTCAAACGCTCAAATCAACACCGGGCTAGTTTACCAAAGCACTCTTAATACATAAAGTTTCATTCTGCAGAATCGTGATTCACTGGAGACAACAGGGCCTAGGACCTTTCTCAGCTGTGCAGCGCCTTTCAAGGACCTTGCCTGAGGCTGGTCAGCTCCAAAAAGCCCAACTTCCTACCCTCAGACACCTAAGTCTGCCCCTTGTGGCTCCCACTTTCCAGTGTTTGTCTGACTCTCAGGTCTTCCTACCTGGCAATGCCCAGAAAGCAGGCATGGCCATAGCTCCTTCAGTGCTGCGTTCTGCCACCAGGGCTTTGAAGCAGCGTTTGCACCTGCCTGTCAACTACGTTCTAGCTAATTCCAGTGCCTTTTGGTCTTCTTAGAGTTGCAGGATACACTTGCTCTCTGGAAGTGTGTCCTTACCCTCCTGCAGAGTGAGGAGCAAGCCGTCAGAGATGCAGCCACAGAAACTGTGACGACTGCCATGTCACAAGAAAACACCTGCCAGTCAACAGGTACTTCCTTCTTATCCTCTGCACTGCCTTGTTGCTCTAGCTGGCATGCTTTTCTGTCAAGAGCCAGAGAGTGAATATTTTAGGCTTTGTTGGTGATTCAGTCTGTGTCTCAGCTCTGCCATTTTAGTGGGGAAGCCATAAACAGTTGGTAAATAAGTGGGTATCACTGTGTTCCAATAAAACTTTATTTACAAGGACAGGCAGATCCCAGATTTGATCTGCTAGTTACAGTTTACTGACCTGTGCTTTAAGACACTCTAGAGAAAACTTCTTTTCAAAGGTAGAAATTTAATAAACAGTGTTTAGTCTTTTGCTGGTGACCCTGTCACCTGTTCTAAACAAAGTTGGGTCTCGATGATCCGCATTGTTATATAACTCAGGAATCCCAGATCCATTGTTTTGTTCCTGTGGGAGTTTTTACAAGCAATAGCAAGCAACAAGTGATCACGTATAGGTTAAGTTTGTCCAGTCTGTGCCTGGGCTCCTCATTTGATGCCAGTGTTAACTCAGGAGACTGGAGGGGAGTAGAGGGAAGAGCAACCTGGGTGGGTAGTTCTAAGTTCATATCCACAGCATGAGCTGTCGAGCCCTGGGCCCTGGGGTCATCAGGATGGGGTAAATACTATGAATGCAGAAAGGAACTCTGCGAGCAGAAGATGGACAGCTAAATGGAAGGGATGGGCAAGTAGAGTAGGAGCAAGGTCATGCCTCCAGACAAGTGGCCCCTGGGAGAGTGACTTGAGTTCCCTGTGCTTGTCAGGAAAGGTCTCTGGGTCACCCATCCCAGGGAGCAGCAAGAACGCTGTGTTGAGGCATGGGGTCACGAGCTGACCCAAGAAGTTCACCTGAAGGGACCGCAGAATGAGGGAGGGGTAGCCAGACAGGGTTGGTGGCTGACTCCAGGCCCCTCGTCCCTAGGCCAGCACTGCGTGCCGAGCAGAGCATAGGACTGTGTTCCCTGGATGGGCCCCCAAGCGGGTGCACTGTCCAGAATCTGAGTCCTCCGTCATAATTGTCTTATATCTCTCTGCTTGAATGGAAGATGCTAGATTTTGAATAATCTCTCAGTGATTCCACACCAGCGGGAAGCATTTGGAACGACCCTGGGAGGGATGTGCAAACCGGCTTCCCCCGCACTCCTCCAACCTGCCAGACTCTCCTGCTTTTGAAAAACCTGCCGGTAGTTATTCTTTTCTTCAATTGCAACTTTTCTTTAGAAGGACACACAGAGCACCCAGTGAGTGCTCAGTAAATTTTCACTTAGTAGATTTCTCTAGGACCTTCTTCACTAAAGATGGGAAAGATAATTTCATAGTGAAGCCACAGGTGAAACTCTTTCCTCTCTATCTTTAATCTATAGTCTTTACCTATTATTTCTATGTCTTTCAAGTTTTGTCCAAGTTCATCTGTAGTAAAAATATTTTCCAGTGTGTTTTTCTCAAGAAATAGAAATCAACAATCATATATTGAATTCCTTCTGCATGTAAAACTCCACAGGTGAAGCCTCTGAAAGAATAAAATATGTAAAAGTCTATCTTTTTTTTTTTTTTTTTTTTTGAGTTGGAGTCTCACTCCATCAACCTACTGGGCTCTGTTAGTCTTCCAAGTAGCCAGAACTTCAGGCATGTGCTACCACACCTGGCTAATATTTTGTAGAGATGAGGTCTCATCAAGTTGCCCTGGCTGGTCTCGAACCCACGGGCTCAGGCAATCCACTTGCCTCAGCCTCCCAAAGTGCTCGGATTACAGGCTGAGCCACCAAGCCTGGCCCTATTTATCTATTTTTGTATTCCTCATCTTGGTCTATAAGAAAGGATGTCAGGTGTGAAAAAGGCAAGAACTGTATAACAACTAAATGCAGTTGGAGCGGACCAGATCTCATACTGGAGGAGTGAAAAGCCCTACAAGAAATTATTAGAAAAACTGGCAACATTAGAATATTGTCTATAGACTAAGATCACTATTAGATTTCTTGAGTTTGATAACTGTACTGTGGTTTTGTAAGAGAATATTTTTGTTCTTAGGAAATTCACACTGAAATATTAAGGAGTAGAGACACAACACAACTTACTCTCAGATGGTTCAGAAAAAAATCATACTGTTAAGCCTAGACATGCAGTTGCTATGCTTACATCTTTTCTGTATGTTTGAAATCATTTCTAGATGAAATGGTTTTTAACGCGATTTCTCCACTAGAAAAGACCAACACAGTAAATAATGACAGACCACTTGACTGGTTTCTCAGTAAATAATTCAGCCCCCAGAGTGACCTCTTTATCCTAGATTGTAAAGTACCTTGCTTCCCCTTTTTTAAAAACTCATTTTGGGTGAATTTTTGCATCCAAAAAATCAAATTCAAGCTAGAGTCCTCATTTCAAAGATTTTAGCAACATAATGTCACATGTGGTGGCACTCGTTCAGACTAACTGGCACTTCCTGTGTGTTCTCTGTTCTGCCTAGTTAGTGGTGTTTAGAACCGCAACAATACAGCTTGGTTTTCTTAAGCATAAATACGGATCTTTTTGCTTTAGACTGAAAAGTAGCTTAGGATTGAGACTCACCCTCTGGTCTCTTGCTTGAGTCAGAAGTTAGGCAACTGATTCATCAGAACAATATCGCCTTGTTTTAACATCTCTCGAGGATTTCAAGCAGCTGATGGTAACTTTTCACATTCCTTTTGCACACAAGGATTTTGTAGAATGCACTGCTGATGTTTTGCTCTTTGGTGTTCCAAGTTAATTATCACTGTGAATCTTAAATACCTTAAAAATACATGTTGTTTATTTTGTTCCCAAATCAGCATTTTAATAAGCTCCACAGTAAAGTAATATTATTAAGTTACACTAATAATTAATGTCTTCCTTGAGAAGTTAAAATTGCAATGAAAAAAAGTAAAGTGAATTGTCTGTTTTCCTCCAAAGAAAGAAATACACCAGGAGACCTGAGCTTGTGTACTGACAGGGGCAGGGGGCAGGGTGCAGATAGATGCACTTGGCTCACAGATGTCTCCTGATGCCCCTGCTGGGGCCTGGGCAAGTGTGAAGTACACCCGACTGTGGCTCTAGGAAGGGTCTGGAGGGTGGAGAGTTGTGACACCAGTGAGAGCAGACATTCAACACAGAGAGAGAAACGGGAGCCAAAGCCTAGAGGTGGGGAGCTTGGGGCTGATATGGTGGCAGCAGGCAGACGTCCATGATGAGACACAGGTGGGGGCTGGGCAAGGGAGAGGAGTGGGAGAAAAGCCTAGAAAGGCTGGGGCACTTGACCGGGCATGGTGACTCACACCTGTAATCCTAGCACTTTGGGAGGCAGAAGCAAGAAGCCTGAGCCCAGGGATTCGAGACCAGCCTGGACAACTTGGTGAGACCTCATCTCTACAATAAATCAAAAAATTATCCGGGCATGGTGGCACACGCCTGTGGTTCCAACAACTTAGAAGACTGAGGTAGAAGGATCAACTGAACCCAGCAGGTCGAGGCTGTGGTGGTGGTTGAGCATGCCATGGCACTCCAGTCTGGGTGACAGACTCCTACTCAAAAAAGAAAGAAAGAAAGACTGGGGTATCCACATGGGGATGACTGAGTGCCACGCTGCCAACCTGTCAGTGAGGGAAGACTGGAGGCTTGAGGGAGGAGATGGGACCAGGACATGTGGAGGAGTCTCCCTGGCAGCAGTATGTGAGGTGGCAGGGCTGGGGCTGAGTGAGGGGCTTCGTAGGGCCAGGAGACCAGCCAGTGGTTGGCAGTGACAGTCCTCAACATGCTGGCATCCATGGGGATGGGATGGAGAGGAGAGGACTGACTTGCGAGAGTATGGGGGGCACACTAACAGGGGGACTGCTGCTTGTGCAAGATGGGGGAGCAAGGAGAGCCTGAGATGAGGTCAAGCTGTCAAACGTGTGAGGTGTCCAGGGGAGACACCCAGACGTGCCTCTGGCTTATGCGGAAGTTGGGCTGTGGCATTCCAGGAAGTGAAGGCATCGAAGCCAGTCACTGCAATCTGGGACAAAGTGTTCCTTAGGCCTTGGAGAGATGGCTGAGGGACACTGAGAGGGCAAAAGGGGACCCTTATCTGCTGTGGGAACAGAGTGAGCAGTTCAGGCTCTGTCCTGCCCTCCAGAAGGCGGCACAGCTGTCCCGGGAACCTCAGTGCTCCTTCCCAGGGCCTGTGATCCATCCCATGGCACCGTTCAGAACCTGCAGAAGAGGAGGCAGGCACGAACCCAGTCACTCAGGCCTCCTCACTCTCACATAGCGATCTTGTGCCAAAATGCGTTGGGTACACAGTTGGCTTCAGGTCTAGATGTGTGGTCTGGAGTCAGTGGTGATCCCAGGAGGCTGAGAGGAAGGAACTCCATGCCTAGACGTCTCTCCTGAGGATGGAGTTCTGGGTCACCTGCACACATGAGACCCAAGCCTGTGACAGCCCTCTCCTGCAGGCCTGAGGCTCCTTGGCCTCTGCCCATGCTACTTCAGGGGACCCGGCAACAGCCCCATTCCCCCCACTGCCCTCTCTAGAGCAGTCACTGAGTCCATAGACCGGACAGGAGAAAGGCCCTCTGGGACTTTGAAATCTGCAGTATGGGTTGAAGTGCTCAGTGAGGCTAAAAAAGTATGTGGGCTGGACTCCAGATGAGGCCTCACCTCTCCCTTTCCCTGCTTTGCCGTGAGTGCAAGTTCAAGAGCAGGAGGTGCTCAGAGCCGTAACCTTCTCCTGCCGAACAGCCCACCAAGTCTGTTTTATAGACTACATCGGGATTTAATGGCAAATTCCAGCTGAACAACCAGGACAGTATTGAAATGTGAACTGCTAAATGTGTGTGATTCTCAGATTAAGCAGGTAATGTGCTGGGTGTGAGCAGCAAGGAAGGAAGCCACGTGGGTGCAACTTAGGAAGCTGCTCTTGAGGAAGAGAGGATAGAAAAAGAGAGGATAGAAAAGAGAGCTTAGGGGGCACACACCCCCTGGGCTGAAGATGGTCCATATCTTCCTTTTGTAGAGTCCTTGGACCCTGAGGCAGGGTGTCTGGTGTCATTTAGCTTGAAGCGTAGCAGAAGGACTCAGGAATGAGCCTAGGATGGCTTGATCCCCAGATGAAACCACACGCGTTCCACTTAGCAGACACGCAGGTCTCTGGGAGCTGGATGGGCCCTGGAGGACAGGGCAGGCAGAGATTGGCTGTCCAAGCCTCCCTTGGCTCCTGGCCTTCCCTGGTACCAGGTCTCCCTCTGCATACTCAGCTCTAGCCAGTGTTTGCTACCTGATGCAGGTGACTCCTCCCACCTCGGTCCCACTTGTGAGGTTCAGAAGAAGGTTCTAATGCCCAGCAAGCAGCTTCCATTGTTGGAGGGCAGGGACGAGAAGCCGCCAGCAAGGACTTGTCTTGCCGCCAGACCTCATACCTCCTGTCAGAATTTAGGTCAAGAAGGATGACTTTTTGGTAGAAACTTCCTTGTGAAAGCAAAAGACCTTGGAGGGAGAGAGATAGGCAGGCCAGCCAACGATGGCACTTCCGCTCAGAGTCCTGGCTCCAAGTGGCTCTACCCCTCCCTCTTGCCAGGCCCCTCTCCACAAAAAGTGACTACAGACTTCTGCTTATCCTGCCAGAGCTGAGTGACTGGTGACGAGACTTTAAATCCTACATCCTCCACAGCCGCCTGCCATTTCCTCTACCTGCCGCCACGTCGGGCCATTGTATCCTCACAGCAGCCCTTGCCTTTCAATTATTTTATTATTTTCTCTTCCATATGCCTTCATTCTGTCTCCCCAACTAGCCCTCATGGACTTAGCAGATTCTGTCGTCTGTTAGGTACACACTGAGTGCTCGATTTGTGTTGATGGATTGTTCTTACCCACAGTCAGTCAGACCCGAGCCCCCTGAGGAGCATGCGAGTGCCCTTTGAAGCTAGGAAGAGCTCAAGAAACAGCAGCTGCTGGACCTCGCTGCTGGAACCAGCGCAAGGGAGCATTTTCCTCGGTTCCTACAGATGGGAGTCGCAGGCTTTTGACTCCTCGCTTCTGGGTCCTGAGGGCTCAGGGCATGCAGCCTTTGCCCCCCTCGCTCTTACGTCATCCTCCACATCAAGTCCTTACGTCAAGTCCAGGCCTCAGACTGCAGGGCCAGGGACCAGCCTGGGGCCATGGGGCCATGGCCGCAGTTGACTGGGAGATGTCGAAGGAGCATCTTGCTTGGCGGGATGACCCGCAGACTGATGAGGAGGTGGAAGAGGGAAGCAGGAATGAGATGTAGGAACAGCGAGCATCCGAAGTTGAGAAAATGGATCATCGCAGGTGCCATTGTGAGGCTGAATCTGCACAGTCACGTAGCCCAGGGTGAGACGAAGACAGAAAAAAACAGCATCTGCTCAGTTTCACCTAAAATGTGTCCCTGTCCCACACACACACCATCCACACATACTGTCATGACTACACAGAGCTGTGAGCCAGCAAGGAAGGACAAACACCCTCCATGTTCCTACCCTTGAGCAAGCAGGGAGGGAGGCCCAGGAGGAGAGATAGGCAGTCCTGGGTCACTGTGACATTTTCCACAGTGAGACAGTGCGGTCATCAAAGCCCAGGGCCTGTGGGACTCCACACTGAGTCACAAACACTTCCACCTCCGAGCCTCTAAGGCTGCCCACCTGCCTCAGGCCCGCTGCCAGATCACAGGGTCTGATTCTAGAAGGGCTCTCCCAGAGCCTCCCTCCTTCTCTGCCTTTAACAGGTTCTTTCTAATCTACTTGGATTCCACTGGCCCCAGAGTGGCCTTTCCGCTCTTTGGTGCCAAAGCCTGGCTAGACTCAACTTTATGTTTGTGCCTTTTTCTAAAGAAGAGTGGAGCTAGGCGCAGTGGCTCACGCCTATAATCCCAACACTTTGGGAGGCAGAGGCGAGAGGATTGCCTGAGCCTGCGGCTTCAAGACCAGCCTGGGCAACTTGGCGAGACCTCATCTTTACAATAAATCAAAAAAATTAGCCGGGAGTTGTCAGGCCACTGTACTCCAACCTGGGTGAATCAGAGAGACTTCGACTCAAAAAATTTTTATTTTTTTTTATTTTTATTTTTTGAGTCGGAGTCTCACTCTGTCACCCAGACTGGAGTGCAGTGGCCGCTCCCGGCCACCGCAGCCTCGACCTGCTCTGGCGATCCTTCCGCCTCAGCCTTCCAAGTAGCCAGAACTACAGGCGTGTGCTACCATGCCCGGCTCATTTTTGATTTATTGTAGAGAAGAGGTTTCGCCTAGTTGCCCAGGTGGGTCTTGAACCCACAGGCTCAGGCAATCCACTCACCTCAGCCTCCCAAGGCACAGCGGGATTACAGGCTGAGCCACCGAGCCCGGCTGAAAAAATTTTTGTCATTAAAATAAAGAGGGACCCCAGAGAGTTAAGAGCCACTCCTGCCTGCCTTACTCTTTACGCAGGCTTACTTGCCTCCATCACTTCTTTGTTCCTTTTTTAAAATCCGAAATTGCTTTCTGACACCTTTTATTACTCCTACTTAAGATGGTCTCCAGATATTTTTCTTACTGTTTAAGCATGAGACAAGAAGTGGTCAGCTCAAGCATACTCTTTCATTCATTCACTCATTTGTTCAACAACACATACTTACAAAGTGCCTGAACACCAGGCTTGTTTCCTTTGCTAATCTAGGCCACCACCATCCCTGTCCTGGACTTGGGCGGAAACCTCAGCCTGCCTTTCCTGCCTCAGCCCCTGTCTGCCTGCGATCCCAAGGTGCTTTTCAGGGGTAGGTTGGATGCTTCTGCTCTCCTGCTCAGAACTCCCCCATGGCTCCTTGTGATACTCCAAATAAAACCCAAACTCCTAAAGTACATGCAAAGCCCTACCCGGTCCAGCCCTGCTGTGCCCCCCTTTCCCTGCTCCGGCCACTCCAGCTTTCTTTGGGCTTCTCCAACTCAACGAGCTCATGCCGCCTCAGGGCCTTTGCAATAGGTGCTCCCTCTACCTGGAATATTCTTCCCTTGTCCCACATGACTGGCTCTGTGTCATTCCTGCCTCAGCTTCAGTGAGATGTCCATAGAAGTGTCATATTCATAGAAGGCCTGCCTTGACCACTCCAACTACAGCAAGCACCCCCGTCATTTGCTGTCACATCACCCTGCTGGTGTAATTCTCTACATCGATTTTACTTTCCCTTTGTTATTTGTCTTCACCAGAGTAAAAGTTCCAAGAGAATCAGATTTTTTTGTATGTTCTGTTCAACTGTATTTTCAGACCCTAGCACATAATAGATGCTCCATTAAGTCATTGTTCGATGATCAGTTGAATGAATGAAGGAAGGAATGTGACTATCAAAATAGTTAAACACAATAAAGAGACTCGTGTTTTGAGAGTCCACCTGGTGGCTGGATTCTGTCTTGCTGTGAAATTCCCTGAATTTAAGGCATATTCTTGTTATGGCAGATTAAAACAGCTGCCCTAGTCCTCTTCTCAGAGACAGGAATTCAGCAAGGGCCTGATTGAGCATCTCCTGAGACTGGCAAATCCTGGACTATCTCCTCTCCCTCATCATCCCATACTAGACCATGCAGAATGGACTCGACCAAGAGTTTCATCCACAGGGGCCCACGCGCCTAAAGGGCTTGCCCTGGGAAGGGCCCAGCAGAAGGAGCCTGGTCAGCTGGTCGTCAGGCACCAGGTGGGGGTTGAGGGTCAGTGCAGAATGAATCCGTCTGGAAGGCCTAGCGGAGGTGGCTCTTCCTCCTGGGACCCCTGTCTGGCTGTCTCTTCACCACTGTGAGCTGGCAGTGAGGGCAGGACACAGAACCCTTCACCACCCGCTGGAGCCCTGCCACATTTGACCTCATTGAGTCCCCACAGCATTCCCTGAGTCTCCATCTGCAACACAAGTGAGCAGGAGTCAGAGGGTGGAAGTGACGGGCCCAAGGTCTCGCGGAGGTGAGTGCCAGAGCCCGAGTGGGAGCTCCGGGTCCTGTGGTGACAGACGCCTTACACCATCAGCGCCTCGTCCAGACCATGGAATCCTGGAGCTCAGAGCCAGGGGTATGCTGAAGGTCTTCTCTACTCACCATTGTGTTTGAAGGGAGCCATCGGAGCCATAACCCAGGAAAGCAGGTAGGTGACCCAGAGCTGAGGTCGCCATTTGTCCTGGGGGAGTTGTGGTAGGGAGGGCAGGTGCAGCAAGAGGTGGCCAGTGGTCCTGTGTCCAGGCTGCTGATGTCCTTGTTCTCTGGCTTCCTTCCCAGAGGGAGGGAACCGCTGACTTGTGGACGTTAGAGCCTCTGGTTTACAGATGCTGAGGCCCAGGAGAGGTGAATGGGGTCTCCAGTATCATGTAATGGGTAGAATACAAGGTCTAAAGCGCAGCCCCCCAGATCCAGGACAGCACTCCTCCCTGCTGCTCCCCAAGCCTTGACCACATAGAAGTGACAGGAATGTAGGGAGCCCACTGCAGATACTTCAGACTGCTGGGGTGGAGAGCACCTGGCGGGATTGAGATGGGGCAGCAGGGAAGAACTGAGAAGATGCAACATTGCCTGAAAAATTAAAAAAGAGGGCCACTGGGGGTGGCAAGAACCAAGCATCTGTGAAACCAAGCCCGTCTCAGCAGCCAGACCACACTCTGCATCAGCCCGAGCTACGTTGTCATTCCCAGGACTCCCCCATGGCTGTCCAGGTGTCCCTGTACTGTCAGGATTCCAGGGGAGGAAATGGAAGAGGCGAGAGTTGCTGTCCCCCAGTGGAGGGTCAGGGAAGCGGCTACTGAAGGCAGGTAGTTGCACCTGTTCTCTCATTCACTCCTCATGCAGGCCAGGTGTCCGCTGCTGCCAGCTGTGACTGTCACCGTGGCATTCCAGCTGCACATCCCACATTGCTTTTGCCATCAGTTGCTGTTCCCTGGGATCCTGGGCCATGACGTCCACCTGCGTCTTGGCGCGTGCGTCACTGGCAGCTGGCTCCCATGATGCACAGAGTCAGAGGCACCTGATGCTCATCTTAAGTCGCAGCAGGTTGCGAGTGCCTGGCCAGGCTGGTTGCTGGGGTGATGGGATCGTTTCTGTGGCCGCCCAGCCACTAAGCCCCAGGGAGACAACAACAGGCTCCTTTCGAGGAAATGAGGGTCGTTTTCGCCTCATTTTGCCTCCACCCTTGCTGTCCTGAAAGCCAAGCTTCCTGGGCCCAAGGTGACTGACCCCTGTGGTGACGATAAGCCTCGGGACTGGGGCTGAGGCTATCTGGTGCTGACACGGCCGACAGGGTTTTGTCTTCCCTGTTAGTCAGGGCAGCCAGGCCCGGGGAGCCTCCTTCTCCGGCTCTTCTGTGCTTTCTTTTTCCCGGGGAACCTTCGTGTTCCTCAGTAGGACCATATCAGGGTGGAGGATTCCTTGTTCCACTGTGGCAAGCATATTGCTTTTTGAACCTAAGCCTGTTTCGGGAGTTAGGGTCACTGCTCTGTCGGGGATTAGCATTTGGGCCCCCCATTCTCATTCACCCCTGGTTGGGTTAGGATGGCTGAGGAGAGAGTCGTCCTCACAGAGTCTGCTGGCTGGCGGCCCTCCCTCAGCCCCAGCTCTAGGCCTGGCTCCTTCGAGCCCTCCTGGCCTTCCAGCCACGCTGACACCTGCTCTGAGTTCATTCAGTGCAGCTTCTTTCTCCATCCCAACAGCCATAGGACGGTCGGACCCAGACTGTCACCTCATGCCCGAGAGGTTCTGCAGGGCAGTGGTGGGCCCGCCCAAGGGCCTCATGGGCCACTGTGGTAGCCCGCGATCTCCGCCATCCTGTGTCACCCGAGGAGGTATGAAGGGTGACACGAGGCCTGAGTCCTCATCCTAGCCACAAAACCCTCCAAGTTCTGTCCTCAAGTCTCTGGGAAGATTCCTGCTGGGCTGTGCTAGCCTGGGCTTCCTTGTTTTTGCTCTCCTCTCTGAATCACAGGGCAGGAGCTCTCCCAGGCATGAAGGCAGAGTGGAAGGTGGCTGTGGTGGTGGCAGGGAGACTTATCCGCACATGGGGTAGGGGAGGATATTTAGACAACGTGGCTTGTTGTAAATCTGTGCACCTTTCAGAGCACCTCTTTGTAAAGAGGTCACGGCGCCAGTTTGAATGTGAACGTATACGACAACCGAGAGTGGGATCTTTGAGATCTGTTCAGGCCAGTTCACATAGCGTGGTGTTGAGAAGTTAGAACAGTCCCCTGGGCGTCACGATGAGTGGGAAGGTCTCACTGCAGCTCCGTCATTGAGCTTGTCACAAGCAAAGTTCTCCAGAGGTGGGTCTGCAGGAGCAGAGGCAGAGGATGGCAGATGAGAGACAGACTCGGGCTTGACAGCAGCTGTCTTCTCCCTCCTCCTCCTCCTCCTCCTCCTCCTCCTCTCCCTTCTCCTCCCCCTCCCCCTCCCCTGCCTCCCACCCTGTTTTCTGCTCCCCCTCCCCCCTCCAGCCAAAATACTGAAGGTGTTGGATTACAACCAGGATCGAGGTTTGGAGCATAGCTCAACAGGATTTCCGAAGTACTTTCTGGGGTTCCGAGCATGCAGCAGCTGGCGTTTGAGTCGGGTATGGGTTTGGCATCTGTAACAGCAAGACCCAAGTTAACAGCAGCTTCAGCAAGTCAGTAGCTTTTTGTCCCTCACATAACAGCCTCAGCAGATGGGTATGATGGGCCAGCATGGTCGGGGCCCACACCTGCTTTCTTGATGGTCTGCCGTTTCAGTATGCACCGCCCCTGTGGTGGCCCAAGGTGGCAGCTCCAGCTCCCACAGCCACGTCCACAGTGCAGTAGCAGGAGGGAAGGGCCAGCCTGGAAGTCACATATGCCACTTCCATCAGTTCTCGCCAGCCAGGACCTCGTCACGTGTTCAGAAATCTGAACCAGACAGGCTCAGAAATCAGTTTTGCATGAAGCTGGCACATGCTCAGCTGGGAAATCTGTTTTTACGTAGGGCGGGAAGGATAGGTTTGGGGAGCTGGAACCGTCCCTTCTTGCAATCTGCCGTCGTCTTCTTGTGTTTCACAGGCACTAATTCCTGAGCCCCTGGAAGGTGCCAGTTGCAAACACTGACAGCTGGGGATGCAGGGCTGAGTTAGGGACAGCCTCTGGTGGCATGGCAGGTGGCCTTCCACCTAAAGTCAACAGGCTCCTTTCTTTGCATCCAAATTCCTTTGTGTTTTAGCAGCTCACCTGGCTAATTTTATAAGAAAAGGAAGTAATCACGAATAAGCATTTAGCTCTAAAAGTTTTCACTAACTTGATAAGTGGTTGCTGGTCCCTGTTTCACTTCTTAGGACCACACACCATCACCCAAAATGCAAACACTTCATTAGGAAACAAGCCCACAGGCCTTGCAATTGCATGACCCATAGCTAGAATTTACTAGAAAGATAACTTTCTCATTGGGAGGGTGGGGACACGGAGCCACACTTGGAAGTGTCCCAGAAATGGGGAAACGGAGAGTCCCAAATCCGGCTCTGGCCGTTCCCAGCACTTGTGCCTCACGTATGGCTCGTCGGTGCTGGAAGAAGTGTCTGAGTATCAATTCTACAAGGCCTAGCCCCAGGCCCTGCTTTTCCATAGAGCCTCTCAGGCCTTGAGTCTCTCTCCTTCTGTCAGATACACACTGTGGGCCCTATGTTGTTTCATGGTCGTGAGTCCAAGCTTTTTAAGGGCCGAGGCCTCTCACAGCTCAGTGGGGCATGTGACAGAGCCGCTCACGTCAGGCTGACAACATGGCTTCTGTAGCACAGCCTGGCTCTGGAATTGAATGTGGATGTGGGGTTTGAGGTGGACAGCTTCCCATGGGTCAGTCCCCTGCTGAGCCTCTCCACAGGCCCAAGGGCCTCCGTGCTCCCCCCATGAGCCTTTAGGGTCAGGCTGGGTCAGGACAACTTGGCAAGGACTCCCCCAGCAGCCCAGTCCCATCACACCAGAAAGCGAAATTCCCCTTTTCTCTTAAAAACCAGTCACAGAACACAGTGGTTCTGCTTCCAAGTCTCTAGTGTGTGAATTTTTTTTCAAAAGTAAAAAAAAATCAGATTCTCGTCCCCCACCCCCTTAATTTATTCCAAATGAGAACATTTAGGAGGAATACTCCAAAGACCTACTGTGTTAAGAAAATTGGTTTCTGCTGTGGAATGGGCTTGGGTAGGGAATGGAGTTAGGAAAATATATGAGATCTGACATGAGAGATTCAGGTTGTGTTTGGCAAAGAATTCAGGTTGTTTTGGGGATTTGAGTTACAGCTTGGGCGTGTTTGAAGAAGTGGGTTGCAAGCCCCCGACACACAGTCTTGGGGGGCTTCTCCCTCAGCCCCCCTCCTGCCTGGACCGTGAAAGATGCCTTGCTTGGCAGGTTGGCTGGGAAACCATCTTCATAAATAACTCCCCAGGGGAGGCAGGAGTGATAACAGACGCCTTAAGTGGGAGCTGTGCTGCCCTAAGCACTTAAGAAAAGTTCCTGCAGGGGTCTGACCCCAGATTCTTGCCAAGCAAGTGAATGCTCTTAAAGTTTTCGGTTTGGTTACTCTAATTTTATTATTTCTCTAACCTCTCTAACCAGCAGAGTGATTGAGGCTCTGATTGTGAGTCCTGTTTTTATTTTTCACACTCTATTTTTATACTTTGAAGCTGTGGTTATAAAATATACACTAAAAAATGTTGGCTCTACACCCACAAGGCCCAGGAGGCTGTCCAGATGCAGGGTTGGGGCTGCTCCCAGCAGCCTTTGCACTGCCCCTGCCCCAGCCCTTGCCTTTGGGGACAGGCAGAGGGATAGGAACTGCCATAAGGAAGAGACTAGTCCAACCACGAGCAAGCTTTGGGCCAAATATTTTAGACCTGACTCTGAGAAGCTGGCAGGAAGACTTTTCTGGTGGCTTTCCAAACACACAGTGAGGGGTCGGAACCCACAGAAGCAGAATTCCCACTTCCAGATAAAGTGTTCGTCTCCAGCATACAGTTCCGGCCCCACGCCTCTTCATCCATACGAAGGTGTGTGCACTCTGGCACTTAGGAAAAAACTGCCAGAAAGTGGGCGCCTTTGTTGCGTTCACCACAACTTGCTGGAAGTGGTTGTCACGTTCAGTATGACAATGCAGAAGGCACAGAAATCCTCCCAAGCGCTGACCTCCCTGTGTTCTCTCCAGCCAGCCCAGCCCCTCCCTCTCCCGTGTCTCTTTTTCCCCAGCCTCCTTCCTTCCCTTCCTCTCTTGCAATCCAGAATAGAGCTAGGAACAGCACTGGGTCTTTTTGAACAGCCTTGTCCATAAATCTTGGATTGTTTTTCATCTCTGAAAAAGCTGCTTCTATCAGCAAGTCATTATTCACATGTAAGGGGCAGGAGAAAGTTCACCACATTTCAGACTTCAATTTTCTTTTCACTCTATTTCACAACATCTACTCCCCAGAAACCACAGAAAGTTTTTAAAAAATCAGCCCCCACTAGGCAAGGTGCCCCGTGACATAGCCTGCTAGAGCCAGAGCCAGCCACCTGGGGAGGGGGAAGGTGAGAGTGAGAGGGTAGTTGGCCTAGATCGGGGCTGGCTGGCCGGCTCAGTCTGTGGGGGAAAATACTTTCAGCGTCTCAGAGAACTAAAAGCCCACTGTTCTTATTTTAGAGTGGTGGATTTGGTGGGTGGGGAGATTTGGGGAGACAGGAGTGATATTTATAATGAAAAGCTTAACTTAGCTGTTACTATAAATTAAAAATAAGGAATATAGTAGAATGCAGCTAATGGGCTAGGACATACCTCAGCTCCGTGTGATGCCAAAAGAGGAGAAAGGAAGAGTGGGGGAGAAACAGACCCACGGTCGAGGACTGGCACTTTGTGCTTCTCATCCTTGGCATCTTGGCCTCCTGACCTCGGCCTTGTCCTCATGGTGAACCTCGGTGTCACCCCAGCATTCAGCAGGAAGGAAGGGGTGAGAACATACATTTGCCTTATCACAAGGTTCTCTGTTTAATCCAGGAAAAAGAAATGTGCCCGCAGCCCCCAGCTCACAGCTGTGTATGAAGCCTCAGCCAGGTTGGGTACATGGGCATGTCGGCTGCGAAGGTGGGCTGTGGGAGGAAGTATCGTGCAACAGAGAATGAGAGAGGGCTGAACACGTCACTTAACAAACAAAATCGGACTTCTGGGAGCAAGGAAGAGAGGAGTGGCTGTTGGGTGGGCTCCTGGGGGAGGGCTTAGTGTACGCCCAGGAAGTGCCATGACAGAGTAGGGGTGGTGTGGGGGGACAAAAACCAAAGCTAGAGCCAGGTGGGGCCAGGTTTTCATGGGCCAGGGATGCCCTGCCAATGCCTTGGCTCTCTATGGTGTCTTCAAGGTTCTGAGTAGAAAAGAGAGCATGTTTACACTTCACACAGAAGCAGGCCACACCAGTGCCCGCAGAAGCAGTGGTTTTCACCCTGTAGGGTGTACACAGATCGCCTGAGGATCTTATCCAAATGAGATTCTGATGCCATAGGCCTAAGTAGGACATGAGATTCTGCATTTCTTACAAACTCCCAGGTGACACAAGTGCAGCTGGTCAAGGGACCGTACTCGAAGTAGCTAGACCCTAAAGGATGCTTTTGGGAAAGCATATATATTTTTATTTTATTTTATTTTATTTTTTTTTTTTTTGAGTTGGAGTCTCACTCTGTCACCCAGACTGGAGTGCAGTGGCCGCTCCCGGCCACCGCAGCCTCAACCTGCTGGGCTCTGGCGATCCTTCTGCCTCAGCCTTCCAAGTAGCCGGAATTAGAGGCGTGCGCTACCACGCCCGGCTAATTTTTTTATTTATTGTAGAGATGAGGTCTCGTCAAGTTGCCTAGGCGGGTCTCGACCCCGCGGGCTCAGGCAGTCCACTCACCTCAGCCTCCCAAAGCGTGAGATTACAGGCTGAGCCACTGAGTCCAGCCAGAAATATATTTTTAAAGCATTTTAAAGCAACTTCTAACAGAACTGAAATAGGAATGAAGACTTTCACATCATTCAAGGAAAAAAGACACTTAGTTTTGTTTTTTTTTTAAAGAAAGGCAAAATTAAGCCGGGCTCGGTGGCTCAGCCTGTAATCCCGCGCCTTGGGAGGCTGAAGTGAGTGGATTGCCTGAGCCCGCGTGTTCGAGACCCGCCTGGGCAACTTGGCGAGACCTCATCTCTACAATAAATCAAAAAATCAGCCGGGCGTGGTAGCGCTCGCCTGTAGTTCCGGCTACTTGGAAGGCTGAGGCGGAAGGATCGCCAGAGCCCAGCAGGTCGAGGCTGCGGTGGCCGGGAGCAGCCACTGCACTCCAGTCTGGGTGACAGATGAGACTACAACTCGGAAAAAAAAAAAAAAAGAAAGGCAAAATCTGATATATTTTTTGGGAACCCTGATGTCTATGTTTGACCAAAAAAACCAAACCATAGTTTAAGCAAAACGTAAGTTTCTATTGCTCTCAAGTAACGTAAGCCCGTATGGTCCAGGAGCAGGCTGGTTAGCAGGCCCCAGGTCCTAGGCTTCCTCTGTCTTTCTGCTTCACTCTCCTGGCTTGTGGATTTCATCCTCAGGGTCGCCTCTTGGTCTAAGTTGGCCACTAGATGCATTGGCCATCCCATCCTCATCGTAGATGGAAAGGAAGAGAAGGAAGGAGAACAGGAAGGAGCGTGCACTGTCCAGTCTTAAAGAGTCCTCCCCGGGTCCCATAGAATACTTCTGTTGATCCATAGGCTACAATGTAATGACATGGCCGTATTTAGCTTCAGAATGTGTGAAGAAATGTGGTCCTTTGGGCTAGGCACATTCGCCTTCCTCCAAGGAAGAGGAAAAAAAATTATAGTAGGATACATTAATCTACCTTCCTCAGAATTTAAAAAGTCAAATAGACCAAAGACAAATTAAGTTATAAAGGACTTAAATACCATATTTAAAAGTTTGGGCAGCCGGGCTTGGTGGCTCAGCCTGTAATCCCGTGCCTTTGGGAGGCTGAGATGAGTGGACTGCCTGAGCCCGCGGGTTCGAGACCCGCCTGGGCAGCAAGACCTCATCTCTACCACGCCGGGCGTGGTAGCGCATGCCTGTAATTCTGGCTACTCGGAAGGCTGAGGCGGAAGGATCGCCGGAGCCCAGCAGGTCAAGGCTATGGTGGCCGGGAGCAGCCACTGCACTCCAGTCTAGGCGACAGAATGAGACTCCAACTCAAAAAAAAAAGTTTGGGTAGGCATAAACCTTGTATTTTTTTTTTCTTTTTTGGGAGGAGTAGGAGTCCCACTCTGTCACCCAGGCTGGAGCACAATGGCATACTCGTAGTCACTACAGCCTTGGCCTGCTGGGCTCAGGCAATTCTTGCGCCTCAACCTTCCAAGTAGCTGGAACCACAGGCACGCACTACCATACCTGGCTAATTTTTAAAATTTATTTTATTTAAATTTAATTAGTTATCTTAATTTAGAGACATGGTCTTACCAAGTTGCCCAGTCTGGCCTTGAACCCCTGGACTCAGGCAGTCCTCTCACCTCTGCCTCCCAAAATGCTGGGATTACAGGCTTGAGCCACCATGCCAGTTTATAAGCCTTGGACGTTAACAGACAGAAAATAAACCCTCATTTCAAATAGCTACAAAATATTTATAAAAATTGATCATATTTTAGGTCACCAAGAAAATTTCAATTCCTGGTTTTTGAGAGCCAAGGCAGGAGGATTGCTTGAGCCCAGGAGTTCAAGAACAGCCTGGACAACATAGCAAGGCTCCACCTCTATAATATAATTTGTTTTTTTTAAAGGAAAATTTTGGCTGGGCGTGGTGACTCAAGCCTATAATCCCAGCACTTTGGGAGGCCGAGGCGAGAAAATTGCCTAAGCCTGCGAATTCAAGACCAGTTTGGGCAACATGGTGATACCTTGTCTCTACAATAAATTTAAAAAATTAGCTGGGCATGGTAGCGTATGCCTATAGTTCTGGCTACTTGGAAGACAGAGGCAGAAATACACCTGAGCCCAGCAGGTCAAGGCTGTGGTGGCCAAGAACGTGCCACTGCACTCCAACCTGGGTGACAGAGTGAGACTACAATTAAAAAAAAAAAGAAAAAAAGAAAAATTGCAATTCCGTATAATAGAAACCTTTCTAGGCCACATTCTGGCCAAATTGTAAGCATACTAGAAATTTAAAATAAAAATTCAACAATCTTCTAAATAAATTAAGCCAGTGACAAAACAAAAAGACCCCTAGGCCAGTTGTGCTATAATCCCAGCACTTTAGGAGGCCAAGGTAAGAGGATCACTTGAGTCCAGGAGTTTGAGACCAGCCTAGGCAACATAGTAAGACCTCATCTCTACAAAAAAAAAATTAGCCAGGCATGGTGGCTCATGGAGGAAACCGAGGTGGCAGGATTGCCTGAGCCCAAAGGCTAGAGGCTGCAGTGAGCCATGATCGTGCCACTGCATGCCAAGCTTGGGCAACAGAAAGAGGTCCCAACTAAAAAATAAATACATCAAATAACATAGCCAGGCTCGGTGGCTCAGCCTGTAATCCCGTGCTTTGGGAGGATGAGGTGAGTGGATTGCCTGGGCCCGCCGGTTCGAGACCCGCCTGGGCAACTTGGCAAGACCTCATCTCTACAATAAATCAAAAAATTAGCCGGGCATGGTAGCACACGCCTGTAGTTCCAGCTACTTGGAAGGCTGACGTGGAAGGATCGTCAGGTCGAGGCTGCAGGTCGAGGCTGCAGTGGCCGGGAGCGGCCACTATACTCCAGTCTGGGTGACAGAGTAAGACTCCAACTCAAAAAAAAACCAAAACATTGAGGATTGAAGTCCATACAGATGAACATATGATCAAGATACAAGTTGATGAAGCTTTTCTCAGAGGAAATACTTGGAATAGATCAGGCAATTAAATTATTTTAAGAATCAATAAACGAAGACAGTAGAAAAAGAGGCAGAAGATAAAAATGAAGCACTTTGTAGAAGAACAAAGAGTTAACAGTACACATAAAAAAAAGCTCATCCTTATTACTAATAAAGAAATGCCAACTAGAATATCACCTGTCACTTCTAGCATCTTACTGGCACAGAATAAAAAGATTCCTCTCTCCTGGGGTTATTGCAGCTGGAAGGATCAGGCACGATCATTCCTAGAACTATCCCTCTGTATGTGTTCAGAGGGACCTTAGTGGGATCCATAGAAATTTTAAATGTCTATGCCAATTGAATCTAGTAATGCCCCTTCCAGGAAGTTATCCTGTAGAAATATTTGGGCAAGTGTACAAAGAGATATGTACAAGGTTATTCCTTTCAACGTTGTTAGTATCAAGAACAGAAGAAGCAAACTTTCCATGGCCATCAAAGGATTAGTTAAATAAATTTTCATGCCTCTACTTACTATGTAGCAGTTAAAAATAATGGAGTAACTCTGTGAGCTGACATGCCAAGCCATCCATGATATGTTGTTACCTGAAAAAGGAAGGTAGCAGAGCAGAGTATCTGGAATGATTCCACTGTAAGCCAGAACAATAGTTATTATTGTATACAGATATGTCATTTTTTTATGTCTAGAAAGTGACATGTTGTGAATTGCAGTCTCTGCTGTCTGCAGGGGCCTGAAGGAGCTTGAATGCATGAACTGGCTGGGTGTATAGTCAGCCAGCAGGAGGGCCTGGCAGGGAACAGAACGTCATGTGCTGTCTCCATTGTGCCAGTGCTTGCCACTTGTAACCTTGCCAGGTTTCCTCAGCCGCCGTCTGTGGGTTGGAACCCAGGGTCAGTAGCTCTTTGTTTCAGCCCCAGGACTGTCCTTTTTGGCCCCTGGCAAGGGAAGTAGCAAGGACCCTATCAACATCATCCTCTTCCTCACATGCCGGGTGATTCTGGAGCTTTTAGTCGGGGACAGCCTCCTCACCTCTCTCCCTTGGCATGGTGAAATGGGCTCATTCCCATCACTCTGAAAGATGTGCTTAATGGCAAGTCTGAGATTTTTTTTAACATCCTAGAACCTGTTGACTGTGTCTTGTTTTGGCTTTGCTGGTTCCTTAGCGCTCCCAAAAGCTCACTCTCCACCATGGGCCCTTCAGAACCTTTGGGAGGCCCCACATAGGCCGTGACCCCAGTCCCTCCGTGAGCCCTTGTGGAATTACTCTTGTTAGTTGCTATCACTCTTGGCAGGGCAGTCTCAGCTGTGCTAGAGGGGAATTGCTGGAAATAGACAGCTACTGGGGAGAAAGTAGGGTAGGTAGCCCCCAGCTGCTGATTTCTGTCCTGCCTGCCAGGGCCTCTGTGCTGCTTCACGCCTGTTTCTAAAAGTGACCCTCCACTTGAGTCCCCGGCCTCAGTGTCAATATTGGCCTGAGCATTGAGGCCACTGTCCAGAGAAGGGTCTGGTCTCCAGTGTGGGGTTGCCAGATTTAGCAAATAAAAATAGAGGACACCCAGTTAGGTTTGAATTTCAGATAAACAACGAATAGTTTTTTTAGTATAAGTATGCCCCAGGCAGTATTTGGGCATATTCAAGAGTTGTTCCTTGTTGACCTCGAATGCAGACTTAACTTGGTGCCCCTCTCTAGTGTTCTGTCCTCTGTTCTAAGGGCATCTTCGGAAAGGGCAGGGCTGAGCAGAGGAGGAGCTGTAAATAATAGCCGGCCTCGTCCAAGGCGTGCCACGTTACTTTGCCCCAGAACCTTCGAGCCCCGCTCCTGCCTCGCGGGCCTGGCTCCCTGCCCCTGAGCTCTTGCTCTTTCCATCTGTGGCTTCCTCTGACCCTCCCCGCTCCTCCTCCTTCCTCGCTTCCTCGCGTCGCTCTCTCTGGCCCATAACGTGTAATTAAAGTTTACATATTTGAGTATTGGTTATGATGACTAAATAAGGTTGTGTGTTCCTTGCTGTAATTTAAACAGCAGGGGAATTTAGCTTTTCGTGTGTGTTTTATTTCACTTTTATTGATAGGTGGCCTTAGGTTCATTTTTAGCCGTGTGAATCATTGACCTTCACCTTGAGCTGAGAGAAAGGGCTCCCATATCCGGCATGAACTCACGGGCATCTTGCTAGAACAGATGCCTGCAGGGAAGTGGGGAGTAGGGTAGACTGAGGTGGAGGGGTCAAGGGGGGTCCATTTGGTCGACCATTGGGGGAGAAGGGGACTCAGAAGCTGCCTGGGAGATCCAGCCCTCTCCTCTTCATGACAGCTTGCCTGACTCTTTACCAGGGAGAGGCGGCCTCTAACGGGTAGGAGAGTGAAGTGGGGTTAATGACAGGCCCCAGGGGCCTTCTGCTTCCTTCTCTGCCTCTCCAAGTGGGAGATGGCTTCCTCCCCAAAACAGATAGGGTCTGGGTAGTTCTCTGACTTCCCCCTGCATTAGAACCTTCTGGTTTCTAGTGACCGCCTCGAGGGACTCTAATGTCTGTCTTCTCTCCCATTCTCTCTTGGCCTTTGTTACTCCATCCACTCTCTCCACCCACTAGCTGAAGATCCTCTCCCTGTCACCAGAGGGGGTCTTCCCACCTGGCAGGAAGACCTTTGAAGGCAGTGCCACCCTGGAGAGAGAACACTCACCTGGGAGTCAGGGAGTCACCTCTATCCCAAACTACTTGGTTCTACACTCTTGGCCTCAGTTACATCCTCCGTAAAATGGGGGTGATCACATATCTCACAGAATATCTGTATTTAAAATACGGATTAAAAACAAATCAAAAGTGAACAAGGTTCTATTCCTAGATAGATTTTAAATAGTGTTTTTCTGAATGCAGGAATGCTCAAATCTTGCTGTTTGTTATAGAATCCTTTCCATTCACCAGATTAGAGAGCCTATAGTACATTTTGGAGGGGACTTTTTATTCTTTCGTGAATTTATTTCCTACTTCTTCTTTCCAGCAGGGAAGAGTTTAAAAGAGATGGGAAGGGCTGGGCTTGGTGTCTCAGCCTGAAGTCCCAGCACTTTGAGAGGCCAAGGCAAGTGGATTGCCTGAACCTGTGGGTCCGAGACCCACCCGGGCAACTTGGCAAGACCTCGTCTCTACAATAAATCAACAATTAGCCAGGCGTGGTAGCACATGCCTATAGTTCCAGCTGCTTGGAAGGCTGAGGCGGAAGGATCGCTGGAGCCCAGCAGGTCGAGGTTGTGGTGGCCGGGAGCTTGCCACTGTACTCCAGTCTAGGTGACAGAGTGAGACTCCAACTCAAAAAAAAAAAAAAAAAAGAGAGATGGAAAGAATAAGTATGTCCACCTTGACATCCCACACAGAGCTCAGTGGAAAGGAGTTTGGCTCTTTTTTTTTTTTTCTTTGTTTTTTTTTAAAGTCGGTATCTCACTGTCGCCCAGACTGGAGGGCAGTGGCACACTCACAGCCACCACAACCTCGACCTGCTGGGCTCAGGCGATCCTTCTGCCTTAGCCTTCCAAGTAACTGGAACTACAGGCATGTGCCACCGTGCCTGGCTAATTTTTCTTGATTTATTGTAGAGATGAGGTCTCACCAGGTTGCCCAGACTGGCTCTTTCACAAGTTGGACTCATGGGCCTGTGGCTGAGCCGAGGTCTCTTCTTGACCCTGTGAAGAAGCAGCTAGTGAGTTCGAGGGCTGCACTTGCCAAATTGCTGTAGTTGCCCAAAGAATTTTGGATCTGATCTCTCACCTTTGATGGGAAGGAAATAACAAAACCTCAGCCACCCGGAGCCGGAGCCCTTTGCTGAGCCAAGTCCTGTCATTCGTTTAGTGCAGAGGCTTTACCCAGCTGGAAACCTGATAATGAGGAGGCTAAGAACCCCAGCTTCCCGGGTCTGTGGGAAAGGAGGAGAGGACGCAGCATTCCGGCCCGCTTGGCTGGAGCTGGTGCAGTCCCTTGGTTATGCCGTGGGGTTCCCAGGGGCGGAGGGATTTAGCCAGCGCCTTCTCTCAGCAGTTGCTGGGAGGCCCGAGCACCTATCACCTTGAGGCTGGGTTTAATCCCACACCTCCACAGCCACTGCACAGCAGTGGAAAACAATGCCCACCAGCCACGCCCGTGGAAATGCATGTCAGGGGAAGAAGGCAGGAGCGGATCAAAGCCTCTCGTAACCCAAGAATTCCTCAGCAGCTCAAGGCTCTTCATAATTATGGTCTGGAGATTTGCCAGCAAGCAAAACCACTTAGCATGCTGTATTTAACAATGAGCAGTTCTCTGTGTTCATAATAGTCACTGTGCAGAGCAAATAGGCACCTTGAACAAAGGGTGGGATATTTATATGTGCGTATAAAATAACCTGCACCTACCTTAAACCTGAACATGTTTTCAGGGAAGAATGTGGCCCGTCCCTCCGCACTAATCCATTTTACGAGGAAGTCGGGGCAAACCTACATGCTCTGCCGTGCTGTCCTCACCTCCTGGGCTTTTAAAAAATAAAATATTCGTTTAACCCAGAATGTCCCAAACTTGCCTCACAGCCACATCTTTTCTTTCCCTCTGGTGGGTTTTGAAGTGTGCAGTGTTTTGCTTTAAATAGCTACTGACATTCTAAAAAGCCAGCATCACCAGGAAAACTGGAAAATGATGCTGAAAGGCGGAAGAAAGCCAGGATTTAGACCACAGGAGGGTGGAAAACTAGTCCCAAGCCCAGGGCGATTTGCCAGAGGCCCAGGTCTTACGTGAAGGTCGAGGAGCCCTGGCACTGGGTTCTCTGTGTCACAGTTCGGTCAGAGCTTATCCAATAAACATATGTCACTGGGGGACATTAGAGAAGAAGGCTGTTGGGAAGAAGATTCATGAGCGTTGAATCTTGAAGGAAGGGAAAGATGGAAAGCCAGGAAGACGTCAGAAGTGCGAGGCCTGTTCAGGAGTAAGGTCGTGTGGTGCCAACCTCAGGTGGTGAGTGAGGTGGGCGAGAGGAAGCTGATGAGAAGGAGTGCCTTTGGGTCAAACAGAATTCTTTCCAACGCAAACGACAGAAAGTCCAGCCCCATCCCACTCAGCACAGAGGGGTGTGTTGGGCCATGTAACTGTTTCAGATGTGGCACGACTCAAGGACTCCAGCAGTGTCCCAGGATCTGACCTCTTGCCATTTCCCCTCTCTGCTCCTAGGCTTTGTTTTCTGATAAGCTCACACTTTTCTTGGAGTTCAAGATGGCTGCCATAGCGCTGGCCTTGACACCATTCATTTGAGTCCTGGGTCAGCAAAGTCCCACTGCGTTTTATTGGCTCTAGTTGAGTTCCAGAAACATCCCAAAACTAACCTCAGAGGCAAGGAATATGATGCCCTGATGGCTTAGACCTGGGGCAGGTACCCATGCCCGAAGTAGGGGGTAGTTAGCCCCACCCAGACCACATGGACTGAAAGGTGGGGAGGGACTGGCTCTCCAGGGGCGATTGGGGTGCAGCTTCCCGAAGGAGGGTGAATGGAAGCTGGGTGGCAGAAACAGCAGCTGTCTGCTAAAACCTGGAGTGCCAGGCCAGAGGATCTGGAGGTAATTTACATCAGAGAACCAGTAAAGATTTTTGAGCAAATAAGTAACGTGATCACAGCTATGCATTAGCGTTAATTCAGCTACGGTTTAATGGCTGCCATGTGCTTGGCACATGGTAGGGGCTTAATACATATATATTGAATGGGTGAATGAAAAAAGGGAGCTAGCCGGATAGCTTGGGAGAGGCAAGAGAAATTGCAGGTGGGAACAATCTCAGGAGGCCATTGTAATAGTTGGAAGGGGAGCTGGCGAAGGAAGTAATGGAGACCACCGAGAAAACCAAGGGGTTCCACTGCCATGAAGCCCCTGTGAGAACAGCCATCCAGAGGACAGGGCTGGTGAGCCACGCCAAACACATGGAGGGTCAGGTTAGGGAGGCTGAGGGCCGAGAAAATGTCATGAGGAGAGTTGAGAGAGAAGTTCAGTGGCAGGAGGTAGGAACCGACCTCAAGGAGTTTCAAGTAGTAGGAGGCAGGCGAGAAAGGGTAGGCGTGGCCACCGTGTGACGCCCTCTGTTTTCACATCCTCGCCCCGCAAACTCGCAGAAAAGTTGCCCCTTCACCACCACGCATCCTTCAGCAGCGCCTGATGCCTCCGTGACCTTCATCCAGCCATGATGCCCTTCCCCAGTGGCTCCGGGCTCTCCCTCCAGGTCCACCCTCTCATCCTCATGTTTACATTACGCTTCTGCCCTAAAACCCCATTTCCTAGTCGGGGCTGGAAGATGGAGCTCGTATTAGGCATCCTTGTGGAAGACAAGCGTGTGTAAGAATGCATGACCAGGGGATAGATGGAGGGACAGGGAGACGCTTGGAAAGTTTGTCCAGAAATTCAGTAGGTGTTGCAGGAAAAGGAAGGGAAGAATTACCGGGCAGCGAGAGACCCTCTGAGATGTACTAGCGGGAGTTATGGAGAGCCAGATCTGCGTGTGGCCTCTGCTGGGCTGCAGTTGTGGCTCCAAGTAGAACAGAAGTTGGGTTTGGGGAGAGGCTGCAGGACACTGTTCAGCCAGGGAGCAGGTCAGGCTAGCAAGGGCACGGGGGACCAGAAAGAGCAGGCATCCCTGGCCTGCAGAGTCTTGGAAGTGCAGAGAGGTGAGTGATGGCCTGGGGGAAGGGGCAGGTCAAGGATGTGGTCAGGATGAGGGGAGGGGGAGCTTCTGCGCCAAGAGGTAGAGGTTCAACCATTGTGTTAGGGATTTCAGAGAGGCCCATGGTGTGCAGCCGTTGTGTTTAGGCTGTGTGGCTTAAATCCCTGACCCAAACCTGTCTCTCTCTTGGTTTTGGTTTTAGGGCTCCTAAAACCAACTTTAAAAGGTCATTATAAGGCTGGGCACAGTGGCTCACTCCTATAATCCCGGCACTTTGGGAGACAGAGGCAGGACAATTTTTTTTTTTTTTTTTTTTTGAGTTGGAGTCTCACTCTGTCGCCCGGACTGGAGTGCAGTGGCCGCTCCTGGCCACCGCAGCCTCGCCTGCTGGGCTCTGGCAATCCTTCCACCTCAGCCTTCCGAGTAACCGAAATTACAGGCATGTGCTACCACGCCCGGCTGATTTTTTGATTTATTGTAGAGATGAGGTCTCGCTGCCCAGGCGGGTCTCGAACCCGCGGGCTCAGGCAATCCACTCACCTCGGCCTCCCAAAGGCGTGGGATTACAGGCTGAGCCACCGAGCCCGGCTGTGAGGCAGGACAATTAATTGCCTAAGCCCAGGAGTTCAAGACCAGCCTGGGCAACTTGATGAGACCTCATCTCTACGGTAAATCAGACAATTAGCCAGCGTGGTGGTGCATGCCTGTGGTTCCAGCTACTTGGAAGACTGAGGTGGAAGGATTGCCTGAGCCCAGCAGGTCGAGGCTGTGGTGGCTATGAGCAACATGCTACTTCACTCCAGCCTGGGTGACAGAGTGAGACTCCACTCAAAGAGGAAAAAAACGGTCATTATAACTAGTACATAGAAGCCCTCATGACAATATCTTGCATAGGTGTTTACCCAGTGTTACCAATGATAACTGATGATGTTCATTTCAAAATGATGAGAAGACTCTTGGGAGTGGAGTGAATTTGGAGATGGAGAGTATTGGAATTGAGGAGGTTGAAGAGACCAACTATCAGGGGGGGCTTCTGTATGGATGTGGAAGTCACAGATGGGATGGTGATGACTCTGAGTCACTGTAAAAGGCCGATCCCTAGCTAAGGGTAAGGAGAATGGGAGGTGGTTAGTTTGGACTTCAGGAGGGGAGATGTTGGGTGGGGGGAGAGGGTTGTCAGGGAATGGCAGGCGTGTGCTGTTCCATCCAAGCCAGGGACTGCCCCAACTGGAAAGTTAGCGTGTGGCAGCTTCTGCCAGGAAGAGGAAGAAACATGGAGAGGATGGAGAATTTGCTCACAATAGAACAGATTTTGGCTGAGAGGAACTATTGTTCTATAATCGCTTTAAGAGAAACTATTCCCTGAGCGTGGGGACAAGTCTGAATAAGTCATGAGGATGAGGGAGTAGAGGGGAATTGAGAGTAGATTTCTGAGAAAGCCAACAGGTGTGTGACATGAGACAAGCTGACTCAGGCCCATGGGCTGGTATTGGCATGTCCCCGCTGGACACGGCACCCGGGAGGCCCAGCCACATCTCCTACCATGGAGAGTCCACGCTCCTGCAGTGCCCGGGGTCATCACGTTTCCCAGATCAGTGCCCCTCAGCACACTGACAGATGGGGAACAGACCGCCAGAGCTGGGATGGGGCTTCTGCCTTCAGAGAGCCGAGAGCCACAACTGGCTTGAAAGGAGAGGGAGCCGTACCCCAGCAGATCTTGCGGCCCTCTCCTCCAGAGCCCCCAGGATGTAATTGTATGCGGACATTTTTTTCACGTGATGTCAGGGAACAGCCTTCCTTAAAAGCTTTCATGAAAAAGCACAGCCATAAAACAGACTCGGCAATGAAATGGAAACCAGACGAGTGGGCCTGTGTAATTCGGGTAAGGGGAGTGGAGTTCTTGCAGCTTTGTGATCTGATCTCTCTCTGTGCATAAAACCCTGTTTCCTGGGATCCACTTACAGTGAGCCTTACCGTGCAGGTGACTTCAGCTGTGGCATGTCCTGCCTTGTTAATGGAAGGCGGGGTTCCGTCCTCTGTGGCTGTGCAGGCCACCCCCCTAGGCTCTTGGCCTTCCTGGTCTTCATGGCCTACAACTCTCGTCCTTGGGGGACCCAGACCCCAGCAAGCAGGGAAGTAAGGCTAGCCCTGTGCATTCTTTGTTTAACCTTCCTCTGTCTACCCAAACCCCTCTTCATAGGGTTAGTCTTTGGAGAATGTGGCTGTGGAAGAAATAGTCACGGGAAGAAGCACTTTCTTACCCATCTTGGCTGTAACACTTAAGGGCACAGAATAGAATGACCTACACATTGGCCTCTGTTGTTAACACACTCTCCTGATCCATCCCCATGGGAGTCCTTTCTCTTTTTTTATTGAGATAAAATTCATGTAACGTAAAATTAACCATGTTAGTCTAGGCATGGTGGCTCATACCTGTAATCCTAGCACTTTGGGAGGCCAAGGCAGGAGGATCGCTTGAGGCCAGGAGTTCAAGACCAGTCTGAGCAACCTAGCAAGACCTTGTCTCTACAAGAAATTACCCAGGCGTGGTTGCGCGTACTAGTAGTCCCAGCTACTCAGGAGGCTGAGGAGGGAGGATTACCTGAGTCCAGGAGGTTGAGGCTGTGGTAAGCTATGATTGTGCCACTGCATTCCAGCCTGGAAGACAGAGTGAGACTCCTGGCTCAAAAAAAATTTTTTTTTAATTAAAAAAATAAATAAATAACCATGTTAAAGCATACGGTTCAGTGGCATTTAGTACATTCGCAACATTGTCCCATCATCACCACTATCTAGTTCCAGAACATTTCATCACTCCCTAAAACAACCCAATACCCATTAAGTAGTCACTCCCTGTCCCCCTAGCCCCTGGCACCCACCAGTCTGCTTTCTATCTCCATGAATTCTTGCATTCTAGTTATTTATATCATTGGAAGGAATCATATAATATGACTTTTTGTGTTTGCTTTTTTCCATTGGTCATGATGTTTACAAGATTCCTCCATATTGTAGCATGAATCAGCACTTTCTTTCTTTTCATGGCTGAGTAATATTCCATTGTATGGATAGGCCACATTTTATTTATCCATCCATCCATTGATGGATAGACTTTTGGGCTGGTTCCACCTTCTGACTATGGTGAATAGTGCTGCTATGAACAGTCACCTATAAGCTTTTGTTTGGGTACCTGTCTTCAGTTCTTTGGGGTATGTACCTAGGAGTGGAATTGCAAGTCATATGGTCACTCTTGAACTTTTTGAGGAACTGGAGGTCCTTTCTCGAAGGGCATTGCCCCTAGGTGTGCTGTGACAGGAATAGCAAGCGTGTTCCACCCTCCTCACCCTCCAAGACACTGAGAGCTGTTAGAGAGTGTCCTCATTCCCCTAGATCTGCAGAGACACTGCAGGAAGAAGACTGTGGTCTCAGGAGTCTTTGAAATGAGTAAGGTCACAAAGAGACACCGGTGATCAGAAGAAAGATAGTCTGGACGGGCTAGGAGTGAGGGGTGCTGAGAAGAATCAGGGCCACTAGAGGAGACTTGACTTGGGCAGGGGTGGAACCCAGCAAGAAGGGGACTCAGCAGCCCAGAGCGAAGGAAAATGTACCCCTCAAACCCCCTTGCCTGGGACAGCCAGTCCACAAGTGACGGGGAGGGTGCAGGAGAGACGGGAGCTTACTCCTGTAGTGGGGGGCAGGGGTGCCAGGCCAGAAGAGTCTCACATGCTGAGGAGGTGGGACTCGGGGGCTTTGCGAAGCCACCGGAGGCTTTGACACTGAAGCATTGTCAGGGCAGAGTTATTTTAGACAGGTCATCCTGGCCACGGCGTAGAGGATGGCATGGAGTCGAGGAGGACGAGCCTGGAAGCAGGGAGGCTGGTTAGGAGGTCCCCATTGCTCTTAGCAGTGGTGAGTATGGCCGTAACATGGCAGTGGGACAGAGGCAGACACATCTGAGAGGCATTGAAAGGGGACAGTCTTCAGGACAGGTCGCTGTGGATGTAGAGGTGAGGGCAGAGAAGGAAGAGCAAACTGGAAAGCTGCAGGGAGGGAGCACAGAGCACTGCCCCTGTTGCCCAGAGGCCAAGGCAGACAGGAGACGGGAGCCATGAGCGCGGAACAGGTAGGCTGCGGAGGCCAGCCAGGCCATTCCTTCCTGCGGGAGGGCTATGTGCAAGAAAGACCAGCTTCTTCTTTCTTCCTGCAGGCCCACAGAAATTCCACATGGATTCAGCATATTTTAACCTCACTGTTTTGACCTGGAGGATACTGTGACTCTGTGTAAATAGGATTCCTAACCTGAATTATACCAACACTGATTGGAGCTCTTCAAGAAATTACTTTCTTTTTTTTATTTTAAGATGTGGGGTACAGTTCAGGATTCAGTATACAAATGGTCATTATGCAAGTACCTTTGTGAATGAGGTGTGCTCCCCCTCCCTGGCAGATTCCCACTACTGCCAATCCTTTTCTTACAGTATTATGATAATTGTTCAAGGTTCGCTTATGAGTGAGAACATGTGGTACTCAGTTCTTTATTTCTGTGATAGGTCACTCAGTATTATAGACTCTAAGTCCATCCAAGTTGCTACAAAGTTTATCATTTTGTCCTTCTCTATGGCTGTGTAATACTCCATCGTGTATATGCACCACATTTTGTTTATTCAGTTCTCTTTCAATGGGCAGCATGGTTGGTTCCTTGTTTTTGCTATTGTGAACAGTGCTGCAATAAGAAATTACTTTCCAGTGTAACTCCGTAAGGCCAATGTAATTCCCTCATCAGTTTTCTCTACAGAGTGCTGAAACCATTTCTAATGTTCTCCATTGTTTTCTTTTTTTTCTTTCTTTTTTTTTTTGAGTTGGAGTCTCACTCCATCGCTCAGGCTGAAGTATAGTGGCACACTTATGGCCATCCTAGCATTGACCTGCTGGGCTCCAGCGATCCTTCCACCTCAGCCTTCCAAGTAACCAGAACTAGAGGTGCGCTGCCACACCCAGCTAATTTTTTATTTTAATTGTAGAGACAAGGTCTCGCCAAGTTGCCCGGACTGGTCTCAAACCCGTGGGCTCAGGCAATTCACTCGCCTCGGCCTCCCAAAGTTCTGGGATTGCAGGCTGAGCCACCGAGCCCAGCCCATTGTTTTCTTACCAGTCTTTTATGTGTAAACTTAAAATGAAGATTTTATTTTTGGCTAGAAATTTCAGGTAATAAACGTCTTACCACACCCAGTTTCAGACTTTGTCAGTTTTATTTTTTCTGTTTATTTCCACCAAGTCACAGCTCCTTCAGTCATTACTGTTGTTATTTGCAGTTTTCAGTGTTGTTAACAAAGTAGCTTCTTGGGTCAGTTGCGGTGAATTTTGTCATGTGCTGTTGCCACCATCAGTTTAATGTTGTGCTGATTCTTTTTACTAGTAATGATCACAGCAAGGTTAAAAACAACCTGCCTCTTCCCCGAGTCCCCCCCTCCCACCCCACCACTAAAGAAAGGAAAGCTCTTCCAGGGAGTTGGTTCTGCAGCCCCAAACCCTGAGGCCCGGGCACCTTTCTCAGCGCTGATCTAAGCCCATCTTGCAGCAGTCTGAGCGTTCCTTCTGCTAGTTGGCTGGAAACCAGAGCCTCACGCCTGCTCATCTGTGTCGTTCTCTCCCTTGACCCGTTCTGGGGTCCTCTGCTTTTCCCTACCTCCCCCCAGCTTCTCCATGCTTAGCGTTGGCCTAGGGCCCTGGCGGCGATGGCAGTTTCCCGGGCCTTTGGGAGGTGGGCAGTCACACCAGAGAAGCTGCTGGGGAATGCTGGCCACAGGGGACAGATAGGAAAGGCCTTGAGAGACCTGGGAGTCAACTCCGTTTCAAGATATACAATTCCCAGAAGCTTTGAAATCCCAGGCACTTATCATTCTGAGCACTGTTTATAAATTTTAAAATCACATTGGGTTTAAGTCATTTCTACCTTGATTTGCTCATTACATCACCATGTTTGCGTTTGTTCTATTTAGAGCTGTAAAAGCCTGGGGGTGAGGTGGGGGTACTTAGAAGGGAACTTTCTGGATTCCATATAAGGCTGAGGATAGTACTGTTAAAGGTCCTCAGCCAATAAAAATTAATGTAACTGATTTACTCTGATTTCAGATTTCTAGTTTTCAGTTACATGTAAGGAACATCTATGCTCACTACCCTCCCTACCCCACCAGGGTGCTGGGGGAGCCAGGCAGCCCCCCGTCCTAAGCTCTGAACTGTGTGTTCTGTGCCCAGGTGAGGTGCATCTTCAAGGCCCGCACAGCATCTGTGGCTCATGACAGCTCTGTTGAAATGATTTCTTTCCCTCCCCCATCTCCAGCCCTGAATAAGCTCAGAGGATTGAAGGTGGGAGTGGAAGACTAGATGGTGCCACTGAGGGCCAGAGAAGCTTCACCAAGGATTCAGAAGCAGCCAGTCAGTCTTAAGAGCTCAGGCCAAGCCGGCCGCAGTGGCTCACACCTGGAATCCCAACATTCTGGGAGGTGGAGGCTAGAGAATTGCCTGAGTCCAGGGGTTCGAAACCAGCCTGGCCAACTTAGTGAGACCTCGTCTCCACAGTAAATCAAAAATTAGCCGGGTATGGTAGCACATGCCTATAGTTCCAGCTACTTGGAAGGCTGAGGTGGAAGGCTCGCCAGAGCCCAACAGGTTGAGGCTGCGGTGGCCAGGAGCAGCCACTGCACTCCAGTCTGGGCGACAGAGTGAGACTACAACTCAAAAAAAAAAAAAAGAATTGCCTGATTCCAGGTGTTCAAGATCAGCCTAGGCAACTTGGTGAGACCTCATCTCCTCAATAAATAAAAAAAGTGGTCAGGCATGGTGGTGCATGCCTGTAGTTCCAGCTACTTGGAAGGCTGAGACAGAAGGATTGCCTGATCCCAGCAGGTTGAGGCTATGGTGGCCGTGAGCATGCTACTGCACTCCAGCCTGGGCAGCAGAATGAGACTCCAACTCAAAAAAAAGAGTTCAGGCCACGAAGAAATGTCCAGTAAGAGAAGGAAGTGCCAGTAGTGAAATAAGCTAAGGAAAACCGAAGCGATTTCAAGAAACAAATTAAGAGAAATGTCAGGACCCAGCTGGTGAGTGCAGAATGTGGACCTGTCTGCAGAGCCGACGACCTCTGCCCAGGCTGGGGAAGAAGAGGCCGGAGAGGCAGGGCCCAAGTTGCCCAGCACCCCTGAGAGGGGCTTCCAGTCCTCCAGGGCTCATGGCAGGGGCCAGGGAGGAGAGAAGGGGACAGGCTGGCCCTTCCAGGAGGGTACTTAGTGTGAGTGACCATGCAGAGAGGGGTGAAACACAAGGTGCTTCCCACCCAGGCAGAGTCAGAGGTGATTTCGTGTTTGTTCTATTTAGAGCTGTAAAAGCCTGGGGTGAGGTGGGGGTACTAAAAGCAGGTGGAGGCAGGGGCTTATCTAGGGGGAGGGACTGACACAGTTCAGGCCAAAGGAACTCTTGCAGAATGAAGGTGCGCCAGGCCTTGTTACCTGCTCTGAATGGCACGAAGGCTGAAGGCCACGTCCACAACCCACGTGTGCTTACTCCTCCTTGCTGAGCTCAGGGACTGCCACAAGAAACAGGACAGTGGGTTGCACACAACACTGTCATGGAAGCCCCCTGTTGGGTTAGAGACTGCTGTCCTCTCCCCTCACCCGAGGCTGCGAGCCCCTTGGAGAACCAGGTTTTCTCACCGGCATTGTTGTCTGAGTGATATTTGCTTGAATCCGTTCCGTCTTCACTGGTGTGGCAGGAAGGGAACACACACTGGTGTTGTTTTTTAATTCTTTTAGTCAGAGTCTCACTCTGTTGCCCAGGCTGGAGTACAGTGGCACGCTCACGGCCACTGCGCCTCTTCGTGACGGGCTCAGGCAATCCTTCCACCTCAGCCTCCCAAGTAGCTGGAACTACAGGTGTGCACCACCACACTGGCTAATTTTTATGATTTATTGTAGGGACAAGGTCTCACCAAGTTGTCTGGACTGGTCTCAAACCCCCAGACTGAGGCAATCATTTCGCCTCAGCCTCCCAAAATGCTGGGATTACAGGCTAAACCACCACGTCCAGCCAACATGCAGGTATTTTTATGAGCTTTAAGCTGAGTGTGCTGTTAACCAATTGTAATTTCACTGATCGATCCCTTTTGGTGATGTGTGTCCCTGCTGAATTACGAGTGTACACTTTCCACTCTGATGAAATGCATATTGTTTTCATTCCAATTGGCTATATCCTTTTTTTTTTTTGAGTCTGAATCTCACTCTGTCACCCAGGCTGGAGTGCAGTGGCACCGCAGCCTTGACCTACTGGGCTCAGGTGATCCTTCTGCCTCAGCTTTCCAAGTAGCTGGAACTACAGGCACACACCACCAACACCCAGCTAAATTTTTTATTTATTGTAGAGATGCAGTTTCACCAAGTTGCCCTGACTGGTCTCGAACCTGTGGGCTCAGGCAATCCTCTCACCTCAGCCTCCCAAAGTGCTGGGATTATAGGCATGAGCCGCCGTGCCCAGCCAGCTGTATCCATTTTTAAAATCAGTTAGGGGAAAAATATATTTGCCCAGTGATTTCAGGTGGGCCCACATCTTTTAAATTACAGTTATTTTAACTTTAAAAATAAATGATTTTTGAAAGCTTATTTTTTCTTCAAAATGAAATCCACAAAGTATTTACTGGAGTGTTTCTGGTGTCATAGCGGGTCACCAGGGGACGTGCTGGTGCTGACAGTCATAGGTGCACAGCACAGCCTGCCTCCGCAGGGTCTCCTTCCTGGGGAGCTGGGCCTGCAGGAGCTTTTGGGATCCCCAGCCGGCCGTTTGTTCCATTTGAAAAGGAAGAAAAAGCAAATGTATAATATTCTAAAGAGTTTTCTTCCAAGTATGTTTTGAATTTCAAACGGCGTTTCCGCCCTCCCCTTCAGACCTGAGTCCCGCATCCCCTCGCTAGGCCAGAAGGGCTCTGAGCGAGCTGCTCGCGTGAGGGGCGCTGTGTCTCTGCCCAGAGAGCTGGTGATGGGGCGGAGCAGGGGCTCCCAGGAGAGGAGTGAGTGGTGTGCTCCTGTGTGTGTGCCCAGCAGACACCCAGGCCTCCCGCTGCTGAGAGCACGATGACTTCCGTCTATCCACTGTCAGTCTGTCCACTGGCAGCGTGTCCACTCTCATGACCGCCAGTGAGGGTGTGGCTGGGCTTAGGGCAGGGCCTCACCACTCGGGAATGGCTGACATGATGGGGGGCTGTCACAAGCATTGTGGGTGCTTCGCAGCTGCCTCTACATGCCAGAGACACTGACACCTCCTGACGGTGACACATGCCCCCTGAGGAGCACGGCCATCTCTGGTGAGAACCGACGGTGAAGGGAAGCAGTGGTGATGAGGCACGAGGCACCCCTTCCACCTCCTAAAAAACTAAAAATAAATAAAAGGCCACATGATCTATACCAAACAGTCGCTTTGCACCCTTGTCCAGACACTTCTGCTGGGTCCCTTGGGGTCTTTGAACCCCTACGTTGTGTGCGGGGGTATTTGTTCTGCCTTCTGTATACTTTCTTTTTTGTTGTTGTTGAGTCAGAGTCTCACTCTGCTATCCAGGCTGGAGTGCAGTGGCACGCTCCTGGCCACCGCATCCTCAACCTGCTGGACTCAGGCAATCCTTCCGCCTCAGTCTTCCAAATAGTTTGAACTACAGGCGTGCACCACCATGCCCAGCTAATTTTTTTATTTACTGTAGAGACAAGATCTCACCAAGTTGCCCAGGCTGTTCTCAAACTGCTGCTCAGGCAATCCTCTCACCTCAGCCTCCCAAAGTGCTGGGGTTATAGGCGTGAGCCACCGTGCCCAGCTGTATACTTTCTTTTAAACAATAGTTTCCAAGACCTAAACAAAAAGAGGAGGAGGAAGAAGGGTCCGTCTGGCCCAAGTGAAGTTGAGTGCCCCTCCAGACTTGATACCAGGCCAGGTGGAGAGCGGGAGAGGGCTGGCCACGGCGAGGACACAGACAGGGCAGCGAGTGGGCTTACAGTAGTCCCCGCACGGCATACATCCCTGGCACTCGGCCTCATGCATGTTGGGACTGGAGCTGCCCTTGAGAGGTCTGACCAGCACATTTGGTTCTTTGATGAAATTTTTGAAATATCCAGATAAAAAATGGAGACTAACACCACAAGCACCCCGTTTCCCACCCAGACTTGCTGCAGGTTCTTGAGGCTGGAGGGGCCAACCCCCTCCATCCTTAGGGCACTGATCTTCCTCTGGGCCATTTGTATCTTGGTGGGGTCATCTGGGAGTTTTGTCTGCTGGCAAGGGTTGAAATGACGGCCTTGATGGCGTGGCCGTGACGCGCACGCACCCACGGCCCTGCCTGGAAATCCCACCGCAGAGCCCTGGCTCTGGTAGCCCTGTGGACAGAGCGCCCTGGGCTCGCGGTGGCGGGGAGGAGGCAGGGGACAGAGAGGCTCTGGCAGCCCCGGGAAGAGCTGGATGGCGGGGTCAGCAGCTGAACCAAGCTTCGGATCCCCACTCGTCCTCATGACCAATTAAAATACAGGCTCTGACCCTGCTTAGGGGAAGTGGAGTGCCCACAGAAGACTAGAAATAACGACGTTTTCTGGAGATAGCCTCATGAAACCTGAACTTATTTTTGCTCAGCAAAATGAAGGCACCAGAATGCTCACCCACCAAACACTGCCTGGCCTCCCAGGCCTGCTGCCCCGCCCTGCCGCCCTGGATGCCCTCCAGAGCTCCCCGACAGGCAGGTTGGCTTCCAGTGGCTTCACTCGGGTCCTCACCCATCCTGGCCGAGCTGGGCCTCCTCCCCTCCCAGCTGCCTCCCTCCTTGAAGCTCTCCCTCCTCCCACATTTTCTTTCCTTTCTACCCTTTCTTCACCACGGCTACTACCAGGGTCATCGTCTCTGCAGTCATGGCCATGCTGTCCTCGACTGTTTGCTGACACGTGTGTGGGTCAGCTTGCCTCTGGCTGACTCTTCACTCTCTGAGAGAAGACACCGTGGGTTTTCCTCCTGTTTCTCACAGTGACCATCTCCCCCCAAGCAGGTGATCCGTAAACACCTGTGGGTAGATAAAAGCAGGGATTGCCGGGGGAGTGGACGGATGGAGGGGTGACTGGATGCCAGCTGAGGGGCTTTCCAATGCCTGAAATGGGATTCCCCAGAGCCAGGAGCAGGAGCAGCCCCCAGTAAATTCATGCAGCATTTACTGTGCTGCATTACCCTTTCTACAGGAGGACAGGAAAGGAGCCTCGACCAGGGCCTTCGTCTCCCCCAAGATGCTTTAGAGATACACTGGCTTCTTTTTTTTTTTTTTCTGAGTTGGAGTCTCACTCTGTCACCCAGACTGGAGTGCAGTGGCTGCTCCCGGCCACCGCAGCCTCGACCTGCTGGGCTCCGGCGATCCTTCCGCCTCAGCCTTCCAATAGCTGGAACTACAGGCGCATGCTACCACACCCGGCTAATTTTTGCTTTATTGTAGAGATGAGGTCTTGCCAAGTTGCCCAGGCAGGTCTCGAACCCGCGGGCTCAGGCAATCCATTCACCTCAGCCTCCCAAAGGCGCGGGATTATAGGCTGAGCCACCGAGCCCGGCGATACACTGGCTTCTAATCCCTAGTCTAAGGTCCTCTCAAGGTTGGAACCTGGAAAACATCCATGCTGCCATTTTCATTTTAATCAGTGAGTACACGACTACCTCAAAGCCTGTGACTTACTTGTCTCCTGCCTTGGAACGGGCACACAGGTTGGGACTTGCCATGGAGCCAGCCTCCTACGGAGGCGGAGGCTCGGGTCTCCCGCCCCCAGCCCGAGGCCAGCCTTTCCAGGCAGCTGGGAAGACAGGGCCGCGGGAGTGTTGGCAAGTCAGGGAGTCTCTGATGCCCGGCACCTGCCCGGCAGAGCCCTGAAGCCGCAGGTGGGCCTCCCTCCTCCTCAAGCCAAGTGAGTTACCCATTCGCCGGACTACCCAGTTCTCAATGCTGATTTGTCCAGTGACTGCATGTGAGTCCCCTGGGGTAGGCCTGGCACAGATGTGACAGTGTGCCACAAACCTCACGTGCAGAGCACTCGGGAGGGGCTGGGCCTATGTAGCCATCCCGAGCCGTGTAGCCCGTGGGAGATGGCTTGTTCCCCACACTGCCCTCCGGCTAGCTCCGGTGGCCCTTGGTGCCGGACCACTCCACGGAGCCCCTGATGTCTTCCCTGTTGTCTGGTGTGAGTCCTGTCTTCCCACCAGACCACCTGCTCCTTCATGCCCGTTTAGGCTGGAACCACATTTTCATGTCTCCATTGACCGGTTGATGGACATTTTGGTTGTTTTTACTTTTTGACTGTTATGAAAAAGCCTTCTGTGGATGTTCATGGACTAGTCTCTGTGTGGATATATATGTTTCTCTCTCTCTTAGGTGTGGAATTGTTGGGTCATAGGCTTAATCTTTCGAGGAACTGTAGACTTTTAGAAGTAGCTGCACCATCTTACATGCCCACCAGCAATTGGAGAGCCCCAGTTTCTCCATATTTTTGCCTCCACTCACCTGTTTTTTATTATAGTCATCCTAGTGAGTGTGAAGTGGAATATTATTGGGGTTTTATGTTTTTTTTGAGTTGGAGTCTCACTCCATCACCAAGGCTGGAGTGCCGTGGCATGCTCACAGCCACCCCAGCGTTGAACTGCTGGGTTCCGGTGATTCTTCTGTCTCAGCTTTCCAAGTAGCTGGAATCACAGGCATCTGCAACCATGCCCGGCTAATTTTTTGACTTATTGTAGAGATGAGGTCTCCCCAAGTTGCCCAGGCTGGTCTCGAACCCCTGGGCTCAGGCAGTCCTCTCTCTTCCGCCTCCCAAAGGGCTGGGATTACAGGCATGAGCCACAGCACCTGGTTTATTGGGGTTTTGATTTGCATTGTCCTGCTGGTTACTGATGCTAAGCATCTTTTCATATGCTTATTATTAATGAATTTTAAGAGTTTTCTTTATGTAGTCTAGGCCAAGCATAGTTTCTCCTGCCTGTAATCTCAGTACTTTGGGAAACTGAGGCAGGAGGTTCGCTTGAGGCCAGGAATTCAAGACCAGCCTGGACAACGTATCAAGATCCCATCTCTACAAAAAATAAAAAAAGTAGCCAGGCAGGGTGGTATGCACCTGTAGTCCCAACTGGGTGGGGGCTGAGGCGGGAGAGAGTTTGAGGCAACAGTGAGCCATGATCATGCCACTACACTCTAGCCTAAGCAACAGAGTGAGACACTGTCTCAAAAAAAATTATAAAAAAAGAGTTCTTTATGTAGCTTAGATACAAGTCCCTTGTCAGAAACTGTACAAGATTTGCAAATAGGTTGGGCATGGTGGCTCATGCCCGTAATCCCAGCACTTTGGGAGGCAGAGGCGAGAGGATTGCCTGAGCCCAGGGATTCAAGACCAACCTGGCAACTTGGTGAGATCTCATCTCTACAATAATTTTTTTTTTTTAAATTAGCTGGGCATGGTGGTGCACACCTGTAGTTCCAGCTACTTGGAAGGCGGAGGTAGAAAGATCACCTAGGCCCAGCTCAAATCAAGGCTGTGGTGGCCATGAGCATGCCACTGCACTCCAGCCCAGGCGACAGAGTGAGACTCCGACTCAAAAAAAAGATTTGCAAATATTTTCTCCCCTCTGTGAATCATCTTTTCACTTTCTTGGTGATGTTACGTTGAAGCACAAAAGTTTTCCATTTTTTACAAAACCCAAACTTTCTTTTGTTGCTTGTGCTTTTGAAAGTGCTGCCTACTCCAAGGTCCGACAGACTTGTTCCCAAGTTTTCTTCTATGGGCCTCATAGTTTTAGCTCTTATACGTAAGTCTCTGATCCACGCTGAGTTCACTTTGTAGACGGTGTGAGGTAGGGCTCCAGCTGCATTCTTGTGCAGAAGTGTATTCAGTTGTCTCAGGATCATTTGCTGAAAAGACTGTCTCGCCTCAGTTATTGTTTTGGCACCCTTGCCAGCAGTCATTCGACTGTGAATGTGAGGGTGTGTTTCTGGGCTCTCAGTCCTGTCCATCTGTCTGTCTGTCCTCTCTGTCCGTTGATCTGCTGCCATACTGCCTTGATTCCTGAAGCTTTGTGGTGAGTTTTGAATCTGGAAATGGGAATCCCCCAACTGTGTTATCTTTTTCAAGAACGTCTTGGCAATTCTGGATACGCAACAGATGCCTCCCACACTCGCTGCTGGATCGCTTGTTTTTTTTGTCTTCTTTGAGTTGGAGTCTCACTCTGTCGCCCAGACTGGAGTGCAGTGGCCGCTCCCGGCCACCGCAGCCTCGACCTGCTGGGCTCTGGTGATCCTTCCGCCTCAGCCTTCCAAGCAGCTGGAACTACAGGCACGCGCTGGCACGCGCTACCACGCCCAGCTAATTTTTTGATTTATTGTAGAGATGAGGTCTCGCCAAGTTGCCCAGGCGGGTCTCGAACCCGCGGGCTCAGGCAATCTACTCACCTCAGCCTCCCAAGGCGCGGGATTACAGGCTGAGCCACCAAGCCCGGCTCGCTTGCTTTCTTGTGTCCCTGATGGACGGCCAGCCCATGTGCACCTGGCCGGCCTGCATGGGAAGGGAAAGTTTGCCCTCCCGTCATACCATTGGATCCAGGCAGTTCTGGGAGCCATCTTAGTCCAGGGCGAGGTCGCCAAAGTGGGAACTTGCCAGGTTGCATCTGGCCCCCTAAATCAGCCAGTCCCCCCTTCTCCCCAGTGCCCCAGCTTTCCTTCCTCTTTCCCCTTGCAGGGTCCGGATCCGGGTGGTTACAGTCCCGCCTAGACCCACTCCTGGCCAGGATGCAGCGGTTGTCCCTGTGCCTCTGCCATCCTCTCAGGTTCCGCCCTTCCTGAGCGTGATTCTGTGGCAGGATGGTGTGGGTCGGAGGCTACCTGTCCTGTCGCGTGGCTGGCACGGCAGCCTGGCTTTACTGGTGGCATCTCCGGTCACCCCCAAGGGTTCTTTATGGACTCAGGAATGTCCCCTGAGCCGCAGGCACAAATTTTGCGGACAAATGAAACCTTTTTCTTCCCTGTGGGGCTTTCAGGCCTTGCCTAAGAACACACAAAAAGGAAGGTTGGGGAGAATGAGGAAAAATTTTCCTGAAAGGTCTCAAGATAAGCTGACCCGCTGCTGGCTGCATAATGCTGAGGGCTCACAGCTTCGACCTTTTTCCAGGGCAGGGCCCCCAGCTGGGAGCTTTTTCCTTTTTTTAATGAATAAAAGTGATAAAACCGGTTCTCACCTAATCTCCACTGCCTGCAGGGTAGGGGGCAGTCTTTGTGCTGAGATAGACTTAGCCCAGCACCACCAACTGTGCACACTTGGACCTCGCACCCAGCCTCTGTGAACGCAGCTTCCTCCTTGGCTAAACAGGGATACCTCCCCTATGGGATGGGGGGAGAACTCGGGACTCAGTGGGAGTGAAGCGTTCCTAGGATCCACAGTAACGCTAGCTACCGGTTAGTGACGCGCTCGTACCAGTCTCCGTGTTAGTGTTCAAATGAAAGCAAATGGGGTTAAGGAAAAGATTCCACGATCTCCAGAGCCCTCAGCAGGTCTGTCCTGATCACCTGCTCTGTGTTGAGCCCTATGCTGCTCCTCATGTGTATTTCAGTTCTTTAGGGGTTTGAAAAAGGCCGCTTAACTGTACCCCCTCCATACAGATGCTCAACCAGTTGTAAACTACCAGAGGATTCATCTAGAAGTAAAAATAGAGGATGGCTGGCCATGGTGGCTCACACCTGTAGTCCCAGCACTTTGGGAGGCTGAGGTAGGAGGACTGCTTGGGCTCAGGAATTTGAGACCAGCCTGGGCAACATAGCGAGACCATGTCTCTACAAAAAAATGTAAAAGTAACCGGGCATGGTGGTACACACCTTTAGTCCCAGCTACTCAGGAGGCTGAGGCAGGAGGATTCCTTCAGCCCAGGAGGTTGAGGCTGTGGTGAGCTGTGGTCGTGCCATTGCACTCCAGCCTGGGCAACAGAGTGAAATCTTGAATCAAAAAATAGCCTGGGCTCAGTGGCTCAGCCTGTAATCCCAACACTTTGGGAGGCCGAGGTGAGTGGATTGCCTGAGCCCGCGGGTTCAAGACCCACCCGTGCAACTTGGCGAGACCTCATCTCTACAATAAATCAAAAATTAGCCAGGTGTGGTAGCGCGCGCCTGTAGTTCCGGCTACTTGGAAGGCTGAGGCGGAAGGATCGCTGGAGCCCAGCAGGTCGAGGCTGTGGTGGCCGGGAACAGCCACTGCACTCCAGTCTGGGTGACAGAGTGAGACTCCAACTCAAAAAATAAAAATAAATAAATAAAAATACATAAATACAGTGTATTGTAGGTAAGGGCCCAAGCAGCACGTGGCTCAGACCTCCAGCCAGAATGCACCTTCACCCCCTCCTCTTCCCGAGCCCCCTTTTCTCTGTTTCCTGCTGAAATCCAGGTTCCAGGCTACAGGGCAAACATCGTGGGGAACAAAGGGCACTAAAAGGCAGGTGTCCTGAGGACAGAGGTGGGGCTCTGAGGATGGTGGACTCAGTCCCTTTGGCTGCTTGCATGAATCTAGGCTCTGCTCTGTGGCCTCCAAATGGTCCTGGCCCCATGGAAGGGTCACCAGCTGATGTGATTCAAAAACCAACATCCTGGGATGTTGGTGGCACCCCTGGGGGTGACCTGTCTTTGCATCACCGTGAAGTCTGTTGCTGATTTCTGCTTTCTCTGTGTGTGCACATGGGCTGGCCCGTCTGAGCCTTAGACTGCTTGTTTGCAAAGCAGGAGTGGTGATACCAGCCCTGAGGGTGTCGGGAGGCCTAGAGATAAAGCACTCGCTCAGGGCCTGCTTGTCTTAGACCCTGTGAGGGCCATCCTCGCAAGGCTAGGCCAGCTCTGGGAAGCGAAGCCTTCCATCCAGACTCTCAGCCTTCTCCCTGCATGCTGAGCAGATCTGTCCTGGGGCCACGTGGTCAGGGACGGGTCTGTGTGCTGTAGTTGGAGATGTGGAGCTGGGAGAGATGAGGCCTCAGCAGAAGTGTGTCACCAAGACAGGCGTTGGGCAGGATGGGTCTAGAGGCTGCCGTGTGTGTGGAGGGAGTCAAGATTCGTGTTGCAGGCCTCCTCCAGGTAGGGGGAGGGGCAGGGTACTGACCAACACCCCAGCCTCCCGACACCCATGGTTGGAGCAGCCAAATGGTTGACCGGGTGTGGTGGCTCACGCCTGTAATCCCCACTCTTTGGGAGGCCGATGTGGGAAAATTGCTTGAGGCCAGGAGTTCGAGACCAGCCTAGGCAACATAGCGAGACCTCATCTCTACAAAGAAAAACTTAAAAATTAGCTGTGTGTGGTGGTGCACACCTGTAGTCCCAGCTATGTAGGAGGCTGAGGTGGAAGGGTTGCCTGAGCCCAGGAGGTGGAGGCTGTGATGAGCCGTAATCGTGCCACTGCGATCCAGCCTGGGCGACAGAGTGAGACCCCAACTCAAAAAATAAAAATAAAATAAAAACTCTGGCCAGGCTCAGGTGGCTCAGCCTGTTATCCCAGTGCTTTGGAGGTCAAGGTGAGAGGATTGCCTGAGTCTGCGGGTTCGAGACCCACCTGGGCAATTTGACGAGACCTCATTTCTGCAATAAATCAAAAATTAGCCAGGCATGGTAGCGTGTGCCTGTAGTCCCAGCTACTTGGAAGGCTAAGGAGGAAGGATCGCTAGAGCCTAGCAGGTCGAGGCTGCGGTGGTCAGGAGCGTGCTACTGCATTCCAGTCTGGGTGATGGAGTGAGACTCCAACTCAGAAAAAATAAAAAAATTAAAATTAAAAATTCTGTTTTCCTGAAAGTAACAGAATACCTCTTGACTCCTGAATTCAGGAAGACCGAGAAGGAGCAAGACCACCTGGCTCTAATTTGGCTTTTCAAAAAAAAACTGTCTAAGGCAAAATGGTGAAGTAAGCCTGGGTTCCCCAAGGCACCCCACTTCCTCTGCCTGCATGCCACCTACTCCTTCAGCCCCTTCCCAGGCAGCCAGGAAGATGAGGGTCTGAAGAACAAATGTGCTCCGAGACAGGCAGGCAGCCAAGCAGGAACCAGCACGGCCCCCACCTGCCTCTGCATGGCCTGTGAGCTGCAAGTGGCTTTTCCATTTTTGAATGGTTGAAAAAGGGCCGGTCTCTGTGGCTCAGCCTGTAATTCTAGCACTTTGGGAGGCCGAGGTGAGTGGATTGTCTGAGCCCACGGATTCGAGACCAGCCTGGGCAACTTGGCGAGACCTTGTCTCTACAATAAAAATAAAAAATTAGCCGGGCATGGTAGCGTGCGCCTGTAGTTCCAGCTACTTGGAAGGCTTAAGCGGAAGGTTCACCAGAGCCCAGGAGGTCGACACTGGGGTGGCCGTGAGCACGCCACTGCACTCCAGTCTGGGCGACAGAGTGGGACTCCAACTCAAAAAAAAAAATTTTTTTTTAAATTAAAAATAAATGGTTGAAAAAGCAAAGGAATAATGTCTTGTGACAGATCCCTGAATTCACGTTGTCAGTGTCCAGGCATAAGGTCTGGAACACAGCCACGACCATCTGTCTCCAGGTTGTCCATGGCCACTTTTGGCATAGCCGGGAGTCCTGGGCCCATGGGGTGCACTCTCTGGCCCTTTAAGAAAATGTCCTGATGCCCTCTCAGATGGAGAGATGGAGTGTGTCACATGCCCAGAAGATGTGTCTGCTGAGGAAGGGGCTAGCCGATGGGGTTGGGAGACCATGGGCAGGAAGCGTCCAGACCCTTCCAGCGACACTGAAGGACAGAGGGGAGACCACTGCAGGTGGGCTGCTCGTCCATGCTCGGACAGGGCATGGACACGGTGGGGGCAGGCCTGTGACCCAGTCAGTAGGATTCAGACGGGATTAACAGGCTTCAGCAAGCCCATCCTCCAGCGTCCCTGCTGGACTGGTGGCAGTGGTTTTACCTGAGGTTCATGTTGTCTCGCGGCCACCCAGGGCCAGCCCCAGCCGCGATGCATTGCTCGCCCCCTCCTGTCTCCGCAGAGTTCGCCTTCTGCCAGGTGGACGCCTCCGTCGCCCTGCCTCTGGCCCTGGCCATCCTGTGTGACCTGCTCCAGCAGTGGGACCAGCTGGCCCCCGGACTGCCCGTGCTGTTGGGCTGGCTGCTGGAAGAGGGGGCTGACCCCGCGGTCTGTGTGGAGAGCACACAGCAGGTAATCCCAGGGTGTTAGGGCAGCGGGAGGCGGGCCAGGTGTCCTAAGCCCGCTGGCTGCAGCACTTACAGGCTTAGTCGGGTCACCGTGCCTGTGGGAGGGTGCTTCTGGGTGCCCAGATGCAGGCGGGACCTGGCAAGTAGGCCACCGCTGGACGCTACTGTGGGCACGGGGGTTGCACTGTCACTGATTTTCAGGGTTCCTGTGGCAAGCACAGATCAGTCTGGGAGAAACTTTGAAAGAAGCCCTTTGGGCCGGGCTCGGTGGCTCAGCCTGTAATCCCAGCGCTTTGGGAGGCCGAGGCAAGTGGATTGCCTGAGCCCACGGGTTCGAGACCCACCCGGGCAACATGGTGAGACTTCATCTCTACAATACATCAAAAAATTAGCCAGGTGTGGTAGCATGCACCTGTAGTTCCAGCTACTTGGAAGGCTGAGGCGGAAGGATCGCCGGAGCCCAGCAGGTCGAGGCTGCGGTGGCCGGGAGTGGCCACTGCACTCCAGTCTGGGTGACAGAGCGAGACTCCAACTCAAAAAAAAAAAAAAAGCCCCTTAGCAACATTGAGGGTCCAAGTATGGAGTGCACTGATTAGTCAGCACTGGCGTCAGCTGGAGCTGCCTAGAAGTAGGTCTGGGGGTAATGCGTGTCCAGAGAATGAGGGTCCTTCTGGAGCCTTGCTGCCTGAAGAAAACGATTCGCCCCCTCCAGGGTGGGAGCAGTCGCAGAGAAACTGAGGGTCACGCCAAGCAGCAGAAGCATCCCAGAGCTGAAATCCACAGCCCCCTGTATGTGGTTCAGCTGGCCGCCCTGGCACCCCCGCAGGCCAAGAGCTCAAAGGGCCACCTGTGGATGAGAACGTGGGACTCGATAAAGGAGCGATGATAAAATGGCCCTGATGTCCCAGCACGGTGGCATGTGGCTTCATGCTCAGAGGCCGCGTCTTGTGCTCGCTGACCCCCTCCCTCAGATTCCAGGCGCCCACTCCCCTGGCGAGGTCCCCTTCTCAGCATCAGTCCCCGAAGTACCTTGGCTTTGAGCCACAAACACATCTTTATCAAAGGTCATGTTAAGTCTGGGAAGAATTCCTCTCTGGTGGAGAAGTATGATGAGTGAAAGAAGGTGACCTTCAAGGCCGCCAGGGCTGCCCGTCCACGGGCGTTGACAGGCAAGAGCGGGCCGTCAGGCAGGGGAGGGGCCTGCCGTGCCTCCCACCGGGCTCTGCCTGGTCTGGGCCCGGGCGCTGTCAGCGTTCCCTGTAAGGCTGACATGTGGCTTTTTCATTTAGGTGGAAGACGACTACCTGTTTGAAAAATCCGAAGTCAACTTCTGGGCCGAGACCCTGATCTTCGTGAAGTACCTCCACCAGCACCTCCTCCGTCTCCTCTCCAGGTCGGCCTGGCGTCCCCCCAGCCCTGACACGCTCTGTCACCTTCAGAGGACGGCGTCAGAGCACCGCCTCCTCCTTTCTCAGCTCTTCAGAGAGCTTCCACCCGCTGCTGAGTTTTTGAAGACAGTGGAGTTCACAAGACTACGCATTCACGAGGAAAGGACTTCGGCTTGCTTGAAGTTGCTGGCCTTTCTGGAAGGAAAGGAAGGGGAAGACACTCCAGCTCTCGGTGCCTGGGACACTCCTGCGGAGGCGAGGCAGCTAACTCTTCCACGGGAGAAACAACATGCTGAAGAAAGAAAATCTGGCGGGGTGGATGCGTGTGAATTCTTCCTCCACTAGATCTGCAGGAAACACGCTGAACGTAAATTCAAAACATGGTCCCTGTCGCACCGCCCCACGTCTGTAAGTCCAGCCTCCTGCCCCTTCGGACAGAGGAACTTTTCTTCAACTCTCTCCTTCAGCGCCGCCGCGTTTACGGCCACTACCGTAGGAAGTGAGGTGACCCCATCAGAGGTCCCTCTGTCCCCAGGTGCGGACCACCTGCAGGCCCGAATGGGTCTTTTTCATCCCCGGCGCCCTGGCGTCCTCCCAGCAGCCCGTGTTCAGAGATGGGACTCTGCATACCCATGGCCCTCCATGCCCCTTTTTAAAGGGGGCTGACTTGTTGGCAAACAGACCATCTGGTCAGTTTATAAAATTTATTCTGTGTTAGCAAAGCAGAAATATGTTCCAAATGTTGGATGCTGGGAGAATTAAGGATCAACAGTATACAAATAATTTCTTTTTATTGTCTGCATGTGTAAGTCCTGCAGTGACCTGTACATTCCCTCCTAATTATTAAAAGAGGCATTGAGAGCTCCCCCTAGTCCCCACAAGAGTATCTGTGCTCACGCTGGAAACCTGATTTGCCACTCAGTGAAAGCCACACAGGCACTCTTGGCTGTTACAAGGAAGCTGGGGAGAGAAGAGCCGGAATAAATGATGCATTTGATGCCTACCGTGTTTACCATCATTTACTTGGTGGCAGTAACAAGATTCTCATTTAAGGTGCCAGTACACACACTTACCCATTTCAGTGATTTAATCTAGAAGCCTTAAGGGTTTCCTGCCTTTACAAGCCCAGCCCAACCCTCTTCCTCAGACACCCAGCAGGTGGCGCTCTTGCATTCGTTTTGCAACAGGTCCTGTTTTCCACTGACCATTTTTAATTTGAATGTCAGAGTAAGTGTTGCCCACAGTTATCTTGAGCACCATAGCTTGGATGGGTCGTAGCCTCATCCACATGCATTTTTTTTTATCCTAGTTATCTGAAAAAACTTTTTCAGTCATAGTGTATAAAGTTGTTCCAGTTTTTAGGATCTGCAAAAACTTTTAAATACTTCTCAGATGCATGAGTAGCCACTTATAATTATTTTATTGACGTTTGAGAGTCTGAAGGGGCAGGTTAGAGGAAACAGTTTAATATGGTCACTTCCTACTGCAGAAAAGCTGATATTTAAAATGTAATATGCTCACCTGACACTGCAAATGCACCATAAGCTGGGCACAGTATCACACACCTGTAATCCTAGCTTCTGGGGAGTTTAGGGCAGGAGGATCCCTTGAGCCCAGGAGTTCAAGGCCACGAATAGCCACAGCCCTCCAGCCTGGGCAACAGAGCAAGACCCCCATCTCTAAAAGAAAGAGGAAAAAACAGTCATACTGGAAGTAGAGGGAACGGGCTTGTAAGAAGAGGAAGGAAAGAAGTTAGTGTCCTAAGTTCTGTCCTAAAGAGAACAGGAAATTCCCTGGGTGGTTTTGCAACCATTCAGCACCAAGTGTGGTTTTTGTGATCCTGAATTAATTACCTAGTTAGGCAGCTGCATAGCCCACACCTGATGGAACTCTGCCAACCTAACAGTTTGTTTTTGTTCTAAGACCTAGCTGGTTTGAAGTTGGGGACTTGGTGGCATGATGTGGTGATAACCCCAGGAGAATAATTATGACACCAGCCCAACAAAGCCAGCTCACAGCAGCGCTCATTTTTTCTCCATTTAAAATGAAATAAAAACAGTTACGTAATAACAACAATATTTTAAACTGGCAAGTACTCTACCAAAGCATGTCCCATGATATGTTTCTGTGTAATCAGTCGCGATCCTTCTACCAAATCTGCAGTGGGTGTGTCCTCACGGTTGTGGACTGGGAATGACTAGGTCTGGAGAGACAGGTGTTTCACTGGTTTGGATCTGAAATCTTGCTGCTCTCCTAGCAGCAGTCCCTGGGGAATGGCTGCTCCACACTTCCCAGTGCATTCCCAGGGGGAGACTTAGAACGCCCCATTCAGGGCCACCCTCAGAGTCTTGAGTTTGGGGTCCTTTCAACAAAGAGCCAGCCAGAGCGTCACCACCGTTGCCAGCCCTCTTTCTGAGGTCACCCTACTCCTGGCTTTGATCCTTGGGTCCAGGATCTGGGGGTCCCACAGCTCTGCAGGCATGTGTGTGTGGACCTCCATCGTTCTCCATGCTGTACGTTGTCCCTTAGCTGTAATACCCAAGGTGGTTTGGAGAATTTGTTTGACTTTTAAACACCTTCACAGACGCCTCGTTTGCGCCTGGAGAAGGTGGGAGATGAGCCGGGCAGGAGTTCTGTGTTTTACAGTGAGAAAACCCAAGGACCCACAAGATGATGCGATTTGCCCGAGATCACATGACTCGCAAGGGGCAGGACCTCAACTCCAGCCGACATTCCAGATCCTGAAGTCCCTTGGTCTCTGGCTCTTGGGGCCGCGTGGGCAGCATCGCGGTGGGAGATGCAGGCGGGCCTCCACGGCCTCGGCTTCCCAGATGGCAGGCCCAGCACGTCCCCCTCCACGTTAACTGCCGGTGCAGTGAGCACCAGGTGCGCGCGAGCGCGGGGAGACGGCCAGAGAGAAGGTCGACTGGGAAGGGGCCGTGGGTTCGTTTCCTTCCCTGGCTTATGCCCAGTGGCGGCCTGCGCTGCCGGGCCGGTGGAATCTTTTGACAACCTGTGCAGACGCGGAGAAGCCTCCCGGACTCCAGGTCGCCCGAGTGGGACTGTCAGCGGCTGCAGCCTCGCTGGGCGCTAGGCGGGGGTGTCTGCCCTTGCCCTGCCGGGGGCGGGGCGCCCGACGGCAAAGCGCACTTCCCCGGGCCAGCCGTGGGTGTGGGGCGGGCGAGAGGGGGAAACGGGGCGCGCCAGCGTGCGCGGAGCCCCCACGGAGCTGCGGCGGGGCACGGCACCCCCCACGGCCAGGGGGAGGGGCTTGGAGGGCGCCGCAGGTGCCGCGCGGGGAGCCCCGGCGGCCGCTGCACCCCAAGCCCCAGGAGGCCTGGGGAAGGGCGGCGGGAAGTGGCCTCTCCTCCCGGCCTCTGGGCCGGCTCCCCCGCCCGGGACGCCCCGCGCCACTCCGCGCCTTTGGCCCCGGCTCAAGGTCTTGTGATGTGATTAGCAAAGCCAGCGCCTTGTCCTCAGACACTCAGCCCTGCCCGGCAGGCCCGGTGCTCAGGCCTGTTTACTGAGCTTGGGCGGGAAGGGGGCGGAGAAACGGGCCCGAGCTCCTCCGGGCGGGACCGCCGCCCGCGTGGCCGCCACCCCCACCCCCACCCCCCCACCCCCAACGCGCCTCCACGTGCAGCCGGGCTGGGGCCGCCACCTGCGGGCCCCGGCGCCCCCGCTAGCCGGCCGGGCCGCGCGCACGCTGCCACGGTCTCGCCCTTTGCAATTCCCGCGCCCACGGGAACCCGAAGGTGGGAGCCAAAGGCTTCCGAGGCCGCCTGGGAGGGCCAGGCGGGGCCGCGTCCCGGGCCGCGGCGCCCCGCCACGGCCGGCGCGCCGGGGCTTCCCCATGCCGCGGCCCCGGAGGTGTAGCCCGAGCCTTCCCGCCGCCCGGCAGCACCCATCTGGCCGAGCTCCCCACGCCGCCCCGGACGCCCCGCCCCGCCCCCTTCCTCGGAGGAGAAAAATTGGCGGCGGCCAATGGGAGGCTGCGAGAGCGCGTGACGTCCGCGGGCCGGCGGGCGGCGTTGCCTGGAGACCCCGGCGGGGTTGGCGCTCTGGCCCCGCCCCCGGCTCGCCCGCCCCGCCGCGGCGCTCGCGGGCCCTATATAGGGCGCGCGCCCGCGCCGCCGAGTTCCAGCAGTCCGCGAGCTGCCGTCGGCTCCGCGCGGGGGGGCGGGCCGGGCACCCCGGGGCGCGGAGCGGGCTCTCTGCTTCCCTCTCCTTCCCCCCACGCCGCGCTCCAGGGCACCCTCTGGCCGGTCCACGCCGCTCCCTCGCCCTCTCTTCCTCGCCCCCGGCAAACTTGCGGCCCCTCGCGCCCCTCGCCCGTTATCCGTCGTGGCTCGAGTCCGGCCGCGCCGCCCCGAGGGCTCCGCCCGGCCTCCCGCCTGCATTTCCGACCATCCCGGGGCCCAGAAACATGTCGACCACACTTCTGTCCGCCTTCTACGACATCGACTTCTTGTGCAAGGTACGCGGGGAGCCCGGGAGGCGGCGAGCGAAGCCGCTCGAGTTCTCAGGTCCTGCCTCTGCGTCCTCGGACTTGGGGGGACCCTCCCCAACTTCTGACTTCGGGAAAGGGGGGAATCCCGGAGTTCGCGCAGTGTTTGCCGCTTGCGCCTTGGAGGCGGGAGAAGGGCCGGGGAGGGGGGGGGAGGGGGAGGGGGGGAGCGGCTGGAGCTGTTGAGTTTCTCGCGGCCACGCAGCCCGGGGCTTCCCGGACGAGCTCGCGCCGCCCACTCGGCCGCCCGCGGGCGGAGGGTCACATGTCGAGACCCAGCGCGGCCCGGGGTGGGCGCCCTCGCGCTCCCGCTCTTTCCAGCGCGATCTCGCCCCTCTTTTGCCCGTGTATGGGCGGAGGGTGGAGGCCGAGTCGAAGTCCGCGCAGAGAGGGGGGGAAGGAGATCGAAAGAGCCGGGCCGGGAGTTCCTCTGCCGCTCGCCCCAACTCTTCCTTCCCCTTCCGCCTTTCGCCCCTTCCCCGCTCCCCGCCCTCGGCAGACGGAGAAGTCCCTGGCCAGCCTCAATCTGAACAACATGCTGGACAAGAAGGCGGTGGGGACGCCCGTGGCCGCCGCCCCCAGCGCGGGCTTCGCGCCGGCCTTCCTCCGACGCCACTCGGCCAGCAACCTGCACGCGCTCGCCCACCCCGCGCCCAGCCCCGGCAGCTGCTCGCCCAAGTTCCCGGGCGCCGCTAGCGGCGGCGGCGCGGCGGCGGCGGCGGGCGGCCCGGCCTCCTACGGCGCCCTCAAGGAGCCGTCGGGGGGCGGCGGCGCGGCCCTGCTCAACAAGGAGAACAAATTCCGGGACCGCTCGTTCAGCGAGAACGGCGAGCGCAGCCAGCACCTCCTGCACCTGCAGCAGCAGCAGAAGGGCGGCGGCGGCTCGCAGATCAACTCCACGCGCTACAAGACCGAGCTGTGCCGGCCCTTCGAGGAGAGCGGCACGTGCAAGTACGGCGAGAAGTGCCAGTTCGCGCACGGCTTCCACGAGCTGCGCAGCCTCACGCGGCACCCCAAGTACAAGACGGAGCTGTGCCGCACCTTCCACACCATCGGCTTCTGCCCCTACGGGCCGCGCTGCCACTTCATCCACAACGCGGACGAGCGGCGGCCCGCGCCGTCGGGGGGCGCCTCCGGCGACCCGCGCGCCTTCGGCGCCCGCGACGCGCTGCACCTGGGCTTCCCGCGCGAGCCGCGGCCCAAGCTGCACCACAGCCTCAGCTTCTCGGGCTTCCCGTCGGGCCACCACCAGCCCCCGGCGGCCTGGAGTCGCCGCTGCTGCTCGACAGCCCCACGTCGCGCACGCCGCCGCCGCCGCCCTCCTGCTCCTCGGCCTCGTCCTGCTCGTCGTCCGCCTCGTCCTGCTCCTCGGCCTCGGCGGCCTCCACGCCCTCGGGCGCCCCGACGTGCTGCGCCGCGGCGGCGGCCGCGCTGCTTTACGGCGCGGGGGGCGCCGAGGACCTGCTGGCGCCGGGGGCCCCGTGCGCCGCCTGCTCGGCCGCCTCGTGCGCCAACAACGCCTTCGCCTTCGGGCCGGAGCTGAGCAGCCTCATCACGCCGCTCGCCATCCAGACGCACAGCTTCGCCGCCGTGGCCGCCGCCTACTACCGCAGCCAGCAGCAGGGCCTGGCGCCCCCCGCGCAGCCCCCGGCCCCGCCCGGCGCCGCCGCCGCGCCGCCCTCGCCGCCCTTCGGCTTCCCGCTGCCGCGCCGCCTGTCCGAGTCGCCCGTGTTCGACGCGCCCCCCAGCCCCCCGGACTCGCTGTCGGACCGCGACAGCTACCTGAGCGGCTCGCTGAGCTCGGGCAGCCTCAGCGGCTCCGAGTCCCCCAGCCTGGACCCCGGCCGCCGCCTGCCCATCTTCAGCCGCCTGTCCGTCTCCGACGACTGAGGCCCCCGCGGGCGCCGGGGCGGCCGGCCAGGCCGTCGGGGCCGCGGGGCGGACTGCAAGCCGGCCCGGCCGGCCCTGGGACTCGGACTCTGCCGGGAGGGGCCGCCGCCCCTCCCTCTTCGGTTTCCTCTTGGTTTGTTTTTTATTATTATTTTATTATTCCCAAGTTTCATTCTTGTTGAGCAAAAAAAGGCCAACGAACTCTTTGTGTCGATGAACAAGATACTCACAACAGGGCAGTTGTGATGCGAATAGAACAAAAAACCAAACACTCACAACTTTTGTCGGTCTCAGTCCGGGACTTCAGGAAAAGCCGACCCGGCTCCAGCAGCTAACAACCTCCATTCCACCTCTTCACTCGAGCAGCGGTAGTGGCGGTCCAGATGTGAGAACTCTGCTCGGAGGAGTTCCAGTGTAAACAAGCCGGCTGCCGCCTCCGAACCTATAAGCTCTAGCGTCCAGTGCTCTGCCAAGAATATGCCTTGATAGTCTCCCTCAGCCCATAGGCTGCCTTTTTTTTAACGAAGTTATATATGTCTGAGGAAAATAAAACAAGTCGTTGCATTCCAAAGTTCACTAACTGGTTACTGGTTTCAATGCCACCACTTTGTGGATGTTTAGTTTAGAACCATTTTGTCTGCTCTCTGGAAGCCTCGGGCAGAGCTTAGTTTGTAATCGTTGGGAAATAACTGCTGAATTTTTAGCTGTTTTGAGTTGATTCGCACCACTGCACCACAACTCAATATGAAAAAACTATTTAACTTATTTATTATCTTGTGAAAAGTATACATGGAGAATTTTGTTCATACTGTATTTATCGAGTATGATGAAAGCAATAGATATATATTCTTTTATTATGTTAAATTATGATTGCCATTATTAATCGGCAAAATGTGGAGTGTATGTTCTTTTCACAGTAATATATGCCTTTTGTAACTTCACTTGGTTATTTTATTGTAAATGAGTAAAAAATTCTTAATTTAAGAGATTGTATGTAATATTTATTTCATTAATTTCTTTCCTTGTTTACGTAAATCTTGAAAGATTGCATGATTTCTTGACAGAAATCTATCTTGATGCTGTGGAAGTAGTTTGAGGAACATCGTAGTTTTCTTAGAATGTATCATGGTTGCAGCCCATCCAACTTAGAAAGCAAAAAAGTGACCACATACTTGCAATCAGGCTGAAGTGTGGCATGCTGTTCTGATTCCAACTTTATCAACTAGCAAAAAACTGTTGATTCCACCAGTTCTACTGTGACATACTCTTGAATATAAAGACATGTAGCAATAACGGGGTAGTCTCACAGTGCCTTCGGAGGGGCCCGAACTTGCCTTAAATCTTCCTCAACCAAATAAGTATTTTGTGTATTAGTGCTTGAGAGGAGCTGAATGTAGGGTGGGTTCAACTGCACAAAAGGAAACGATGTGTACCACTTTTTTATATAGCTATAAAGTGAAGAGGCCACCTCTTAGTGCCGAAATGGTATGTAGTACATGAATATGCCTTGTTCCTTTACAGAGATCTCCAAAACCCGTGCTATGTGCTCTTCCCGGATGGAAAGGCCTGGCCGCGGCCCAAGCCTCCCCGGGGGGAGTGAGCAGTCGCGTTAGTTAGTGTGTCCCTAGGTACAATTGGAGCACTATGTACTCTGGACTACTTTGACAGAAGTAGGATTTTGAATGTAACAAGATAAGTCAACTTGAGTTGTAATATATTCTGGGGAATCAGCTCACTACGAATTGTGACTGTAAACATTGTACTGTAAATGTTTTGTAGTTTTCCCCCAATAAAATTTTTTGGGAAAAAAGGTCTGGCTGTGTCGGCTTTCCTCTCCCACAGGGATGTCCAGCATCACCTGGGTCTGGGAGGGTGAGGAGGACCCAGAGTTGGCCGAGCAGAGTTCAGAAGCCCATGTCCGTTTGTGCCTGTGTGGACCTTATAAGTTCTCAGCTGCAAGCAAGCAGTTACTCGGGCTGTCAAGGGCATTAGTTAGCAGTTCCCTGGTAAGATGCATCCCAGAGCTGGCTGGCTAGCTGGTGGCAGGGCCTGGCAGGGAGGCCTGAAGGGGTGTGGCTGCTTATGAGTCACTGAGGTGGGTCACGTGGCTGCGGTGGCAGCTGAAGGTCCGAATTTTCGCCGGGACGCCCAGGAAGTAGAGCTGCTCGGGCGGGGAAGAGGAGGAGGATATTTCTAGGCCTGGGCCTGCCGGGCTGCAGCGGGCCGAGCCAGAGAGGCGGCTTGAGAGCCAGGGTTTTGCCTGGGCTTTGGAAAGTCTGGCGATGCCTTATTCAGAGGGGAGGCGAAGGAAGATAAAGCAGGTTAAACTTCTATCTGGGCGATGTTTGTTTACGCTGACAACTTCCTCTGGGAAGGCGGCACAGATGAGTTATTTATGCAAAAGGGATTCATGCCTGTGCTTTAAGTGACCAGGAAGCAGAATCGACCCAGGCTCTAGAAAAAGAAAAGGCGTTGATTGGCCTGCCGGTCTTCTAGGAGGCTGAACAAAGTCTTACGTGACTTCAGTTTCTTCTAACTTGAAAACTCAGGTTCATAAATCAAGTTTTTTCCTTCTCCACCCCCCTCCCCGCCCCACACACGCGGAGTCCAGACACTTTTTCCAGAGTAGGTAGGAGATGGCACCATCGTTTGCTCGCTCGTCTGCAACAGCTGGGCTCTATCAACAGCCCCGCATCCCCACACAGGCCCTGCGAGCTGGGGGGGGGGGTCGCCGGTGACTCACAGCTGAGCCGAGAGGAGGGCGGGCTGGGGGGCGGGGAACTGGCCAGGCGGGGCAGCTGTTTCGCGTTAACGATGATTGCGCTGGTGTTAACTGGAGCGTTTTGGTGCTTGGCGTGCGCTGCCGAAGGGGACGGGGAAGGGTTTCAAAGTTCTCCCAGATGCCAGCCCCTGGCTGAAGGCCTCAGCAGTGGGGGGAGGGGAAGGCCCAGGCCCGGGAGGGTGGGGGAGGTGCGAAGACCCCCGAGGCTCCCTGGCCTCTACCCCATAAAGAATGTGCAGTGGGGAGGAAGGGTCTGAAACGGGGGCCGCCTAGGCTGAGCTGCATTTCAAAGGCCTCGTTTCCACCCCATTCCAAAACTTACTTCCCCACACAAGTACTTTTGATCAGCTGGAATGTTCGAGCGCTCGATGGGCTGAGCCACATGCATTTTGAAAAGCGGGTTGATCTCAAAGCCCGACTGCCAGGATCTGAAGTTTTTGTGCTGCAGACCCAGCGGAGCGGGGACATTCATAAGTTTCCCCGGCCCAGGGCAGGGGAGGGGGCCGGTCATTGTCTCCGACTGTGGCTGGAATTCACAGCAAGGAAATCCTGCGGTGGCCTGGTCGCCCTGAAGAAAACTTTCTTGTCAATTAGGAGATCCGAGACTGCATGTTGGGACCAGCCAGAACCCGGGAACCAGCTGGGGAGAGGCGCGGAAACTGACCGTGGCCCCAGCACTGAGCTCCACTCCAGATAATTCTCTCCTAGTCAGTCGTGACAGTGAACCCAGAATGGACGGAGTTTAGGTGTTCCTGGTGGTGCTGCCACTGGCTGTGTGGAGACTAGGGTGTTTTTTTAAGCAGCCCGGTGAGTGTGCACCACCTTCTAAATGGTTTCGAGAAAGGAGGTGGGCATGCTCCGTTTTCCACCCTCATTACTGTCTGAATCTGCTGCTGGGTGTGTAAAAAAAAAAAAAAAAAAAGGAAAAAAGCCCACACACAACACACACACACACACACACACACACACACGAAAACCATTGAGAAGGCCAAGGCTCTGCCCAGCCCCAGGGAATAGACGAGGATTGTGCAGGCTGCAGTGGCTCGGGACCCCATGACAGAGCCAGCCTGGGGGTCCCGAGGCAGGAGGGACACAGCCCTGGCTGCCGGCCGGCCCAGCCCGAGGCGGTTCCCTGTTAGGACCTGCCCAGGGTTCCCAGAGAAGCCCCTGGCTGGGCATGTGCAGTGGGAGGACGGGACTCGGAGGGAAGCGTCCCAGGAACCTGCTCCCCTTCAGTTTTGCAGTGGTGACATGAGAGGGCGGATGTGACTCTCACCAAGTGTGCTCGAAACCGGAAGTTGGGTCTTTGCTCTGTCCTGGGCCTTGTGAGCTGGGGGGCCGGGGCGGCCCTGGGAAGCTGAGGCCCACCTGCCACCAGGGCCACGGCCACGCCCGGCGCTGTCACCTCCCTCCTTGTGTTTATTTCCACTCCCCGGGGATGCACAGAGCCGCGCCGTGCAGGCCAGTTCCAGTCCTGCGCTGCGGGCAAGGCCGGCAGGGAGGGACGAGGGGGAGGGTGGGCGGCGCCTGGCGGCGGGCCGGCCGCCCCAGGCAGCAGGAAGCAGCTCCCGGGCCCAGCCCCGCAAGGCGGTCCTGGGGCCTCCAGCCTCCCCTGAGGGGTTTTGCCAGCCCTTGAAAGTGTGTGTGTGTGTGTTGTGTGTGTGTGTGTGTGTGTGTGTGTCCCATTGGAGGCGGATATGCCGGTGTGTCTCGGAGTGTGTATATGGCTCCGTGTGTGTGGCTGGTGTGGGTTTGGGCTTGGGTGTGCCTGTGGCTGAAGGTGGGGCGGGTCTGTGGGTGTCCCTGTGTGTTTGGGTCTGGGTGTGTCTGTTGTGATGCGAGGGCCGAGTGTGTATGCAGGTGTGGGGGGGGGGTGTTGGTGCGTGTGTGGATCTGTGAGTGTCTCGCGGGTTTGGTGGGCCTGTTGCAGTGGGGGGGCCTGTGGGCGTTTCTGTGTTTGTCGTGATGCGAGGGCTGAGTGTGGCTGCAGGGGGGTGTGATTGTGTGTGTCGGTGTGCGCGGATCTGGGAGTATGGGTGTGTCTGCTGCTGGGTGGGCAGGCCTGTGAGTATCCGGGATGGTGGGGGTCTCCGGGTGTCCCCGTGTGTGTTTGGGTTGGGGTGTGGGTGTGCGTCGTGACGCTGATGTCGGTGCGAGTGCGTGGATCGGAGTCTCGGCGTGGGCCTGAGTGTGCCTGCGAGTCGCCGTAGCCGTGTGGGCAGGCGTGTGGCCCCGTAGGGTGTGAGGGGCCGTGGTGTCACTGTGCGCCAGTGTGTGGGTGTGTCTGTGTGGGTGCCACTGTCCCCACACCTTCAGAGGAAAAGCCAGCCCTCTCTGCCTGCCTCTTTCAAGTTTAAAAACTGCCTTCAAAAACCCAGAAATGGCCGCCAGGCCGCCGTTGCCTGCAGGGGGTGGGCAGGGCCGGTTGGGAGGCGTCCACGGGAGGCGCCCACCACGCCCGCCTGCGGAGGGACCCCTGCATGGCCGGCACACCTGCCAAGGCTGGCCCGCCGCCCGCCAGTGCAGGGACATTTTTAGAAACAATTCCCCCTCTGGGGGGGTGGCTTTTATTTTCATCTGGGCAGAAATAGCTCCAGAGATAGGAGTCCTGGGCCCAGAGGCGGCTCCGAAATAGAAGGAACGAGAAGGACGAGACGGACCCGAGAGCTCCTGGGCTCCCGAGCCCAAGTCTAAAATATTTCTCCAAAAATAAGCTTTGTTTTCCTTGCGGATTCCTCTGGCAGCCGGGCCCCCACCAGGACGCTGTGCTGGCCTGGGAAGCTGGGCGGAATTTTTAAAAAAGCGAGTGTTTCCCAGCTGTGGCCTTGGAAAGTTCTCTGTTTTCCATTTATTAAACTCCCAGTTTCCGGCTAATTAAAATTATTTTCAAATAAAACCCCGTGGCCCAGCAATACTGGAGGAAACGCAGAATTCCCGGTGACCCTCTGTGGGGCGGCCTGTCCCCTGCACCGGGCTCCGTGGCACTTTATGGCCAGGGCCTTTGAAATGCAGGCCCAGGGCCTTGTCCTCCGAGGTGCCCCCCCTCCCCGCCTTCTCTGAGTCCCCACCTTGAGGGGGGTTGAGGGTAACTGGAACCCTGCTGCCTGTTCCCCAGTACCCCAGTAACAGGAGCGGAAGGCGTGCACTTCAGGGGAGGGGACCTGGGGGAAGCATGTGGCCACGCGACCCTGGGCTGGGTGCTGTCAAGTCTTCAGCTCCTGCCAGGCCAATGCGGTGGCTCACGCCTATAATTCTGGCACTTTGGGAGGCCGAGACGAGAGGATTGCCTGAGCTCATGCGTTCGAGACCAACCTGGGCAACTTGGCAAGACCTCATCTCTACAATAAATCGAAACATTAGCCGGGCATGGTGGTGTGTGCCTGTAGTTCCTGCTACGTGAAAGGCTGAGGCGGAAGGATCACCTGAGCCCAGCAGGTCAAGGCTGCAGTGGCCATGAGCGTACCACCGCACTCCAGCCCGGGCAACAGTGAGACTCCAATAAAAAAAAAAAGATGGAGCCAGGCTTGGTGGCTCAGCCTGTAATCCCGCACCTTTGGGAGGCTGAGGCGAGTGGACTGCCTGAGCCTGCGGGTTCGAGACCCGCCGAGGCAACTTGGCGAGCCCTCATCTCTATAATAAATCAAAAAATCAGCTGGGCGTGCTAACGCGTGCCTGTAATTCCGGCTACAAGGAAGGCTGAGGCGGAAGGATCGCCAGAGCCCAGCAGGTCGAGGCTGCGGTGGCCGGGAGTGGCCACTGCACCAGTCTGGGAGACAGAGTGAGACTCCAACTCAAAAAAAAAAGATGGAAACAATCTAGCTGTCTATCATATAATGAAAGAGTAAACAAACTGTGGTCTGTTCACATGATGGAATACTATTTGGCCATAAAAAGGAGCGCCGTGCTGATACATCCTGCAACATGGATGAACCTTGAAAACACTGTGCTAAGTTGCTGGGAGTGGGTCACTGCCAGTGACTTGTGGGTGACCTTGAGGGAGTGACCTTGAGCGCTCCAGGTTCACAGCCTCAGGGAGACTCAGTTTCACCATTTGAACAATGGGTTAATCCATTGTTGTTACAAAGACTAAGTGAGGTAATTTAAGGAGCCCTGCCCAGGGCCTGGGTGGTAAAGCCAAAGGCCACTACCATGATTACTGTGATACTCCTCCCCTTCCGCCCCCTCTCCCTCACACCCCCAGGTCTCTGGTTCTGAGTGCCTAAGCCATTCTAGTGGCTTCTACAGTATTTATGGCCTCCTGTTACATCCTGAAGCCTGGCATGTGCGAATAACAGTCCATATAGGACCCCAAGGGTGCCCAGAGAGGCCAGTCACACCCTGGTCCCTTGCTTTCCCTCTACCCTGCCGAGGATATGCCCGGCCAGCTGGAAAGTGGGAAGACGCACTGCTCCTTGCACTGACTTTTCCCTCTTACTCCAAACCCATGCCTGCTGCTGTGAATAAACAAACAGCACACAGCGAATTCCAATGCAGATGCACAGACAAGTATCTCTTTTTTTTTTTTTGGAGTCAGAGTCCCACTCGTGGCCCAGGCTGGAATGCAGTGGCATACTACTCATGGCCACTGCAGCCTCAACCTGCTGGGCTCCGGGGGTCCTTCCACCTCAGCCTTCCAAATAGCTAGAACCACAGGCATGCGCCACCACGCCCGGCTAATTTTTCGATTTACTGTAGAGACGAGGTCTCGCCGAGTTACCCAGGCTGGTCCAGGTGCTGCTGCTATTCCGCAGATGAGGATAAGTGGCTGGAGGAGTCGTGATGCCGGTAGTCCATGCCCATGGCCCTGTGCTAGGGAACAGCTGAGCAGAATCCCAAGACCTCCCCCTGGGCAGAATTCCAAGACCTCCCCTTAGATCTCCCAAGCTACCTTGCCTGACTCCTCCTTCCTGCTTTACTCCCCCCACCTGTCTAGAAAGCCCAGCTCCTCCTAGAAGCCTTCCCGAATTCCACTCCAGGGTAGAGCGTACACAGCTAGTTCAAGTCAGGCTGGGACGTGCTGGCTCCCTGTGCCCACACCTGTCATCCCAGCACTTTGGAAGACCACCTAAGGCCGGAGGGTCGCTTGAGGCCAGGAATTCAAAACCAGCCTGGGCAATAGAGTGAGACCCTGTCTCTCTCCTCCAAAATTAGCCAGGCGTGGCGGTGCGCACCTGTAGTCCTAACTATCCAAGAGGCAGGAGGCTCGCTTGAGCCCAGGAGGTTGAAGTTGCAGCTGAGCCATGGTCACAACACTATACTCCAGCCCAGGTGACAGAGTGAGACCCTGAACCTTAAAAAAAAAAGAAAGAAAGAAAAGAAAAAAAGTAGTGTGATACTCTGGTTTGTCATTGCTGTCTTAGGCTTCTTCCCCTTCATGCAATCAATGGTACCCAATCTGAGGCACCTCGGCCCCCCCCAAACCCCCTATATGGCTATTTACATTTAAATGAATTAAAATTAAACAGTATTTATTTATTTGAACAGGTGTCTCACTGTCACCCAGGCCGAAGTGCAGTGTCACGCTCACGGCCACCGCAGCCTCGACCTGCCGGGCTCGGGTGATCCTTCCGCCTCAGCCTCCCAAGTAGCTAGAACCACAGGCATGCTCTACCACTCCTGGCTAATTTTTTGGTTTATTGTAGAGACGAGGTCTCGCCAAGTTGCCCAGGCTGGTCTCGAACCTCTGGGCTCAGGCAGTCCTCTCGCCTACAGCTCCCAAGGTGCTGGGATTCCAGGCATGAGCCTCCTCGCCCAGCCAGAGGAAGCTTCTGAGGTACTCGCCCTACCACACTCTGGAGGGACCACGGTTCCCATCCGACGTGCCCATTGTGGAGGCACCAGCAGCCTCAAGGGCCCCCGCCTCTACCCAGCACTCCCCGCCCCCCACCTGGGGTCCCGATGGTCCCTTGCTTTCCCTCTGCCCTGCCGGGGACACCCCCGTCACCCCGAGTGCCCGGCCTCCTCCCTCGGCAGTCAACCCGGCTGCATCTCAGCCTCCGGTCTAGCCCTCCTGCCTCCACCTGGCCCACCCAGGCCGGCCTTTATCAGAGCACACATCACACCATCCCCAACGGCCAGCTACGTCTGTCTTCCTCTCCAGCTGTGAGTTCCTTTGGAGCAAGAATGCCATGTGTGTCCCAGCCCCAAGCCTGGCTTCTGGAAGGGTCTTGGCCACGGTATGCAAAGCGACCCCCCCCAGACCGACCTGCTGCCATGTGGGAGGAAGCTGGGAACAGAAGGCACTTGCCCGAGGTCTCCCCTCTCAGGAACATGGGGCCAGGACACCACCCCCAGCCCTGGAGAGAGCAGCGCCCGGCCGGCCAGAAGGCAGGGAGGCACGCTGCTCCTGGGTGCAGGGGCGTCGCGCTTTTCCCTCTTATTCCAAACTCATGTCTGCAGCTGTGAATAACCAAACGGCACACAGCGAATTCCAATGCGGACACACAGACAAGTATCTTTTTTTTTTTGAGTCAGAGTCCCACTCTGTGGCCCAGGCTGGATTGCAGTGGCATGCTCATGGCCACCGCAGCCTCCACCTGCTGAGCTCAGGCGATCCTTCCGGCCCAGCCTTCCAAGTAGCTGGAATCACAGGCACGCGCCACCATGCCCAGCTAATTTTCATTTATTGTAGAGACACGGTCGCACCAAGTTGCCCAGGCTGGTCTCGAACCCCTGGGTTCAGGCAATCCTCTTGCCTCTGCTTCCCAAAGTGCTGAGATTACAGGCGTGAGCCATCACACCCAGCAAGTATCTCTTATTTTATTTTATTTTCCTGAGTCAGGGTCTCGCTCTGTCGCCCAGGTTGGAGTACAGTGGTGCAATCACAGCTCAAGGGATCAAGCAATTCTGGGCTCAAGGGATCCCCCAGCCTCAGCCTCCCAAGTAACTGGGACTACAGTGTGTGTCCTCACACCTGGCTAGGTTTTGAGATTTTTTTGTGTTGTTTTATAGAGAGAATGTTGCCCAGACTGGTCTCAAACTCCTGGGCTCAGGCAGTCCTCCTGCCTCAGCTTCCCTAAGTGCTGGGATGACAGGCATGAGCCACCGCACCCGGCCAAAAACTCCCTCTTTTTTTTTTTTTTTTTTTTTGAGTTGGAGTCTCACTCTGTCGCCTAGACTGGAGTGCAGTGGCTGCTCCCGGCCACCGCAGCCTCGACCTGCTGGGCTCCAGCGATCCTTCCGCCTCAGCCTTCCACATAGCTGGAACTACAGGCATGCATTGCCACGCCCGGCTGATTTTTTATTTATTGTAGAGATGAGGTCTCGCCAAGTTGCCCAGGCGGGTTCCCGCGGGCTCAGGCAATCCACTCACCTCAGCCTCCCAAAGGCGCGGGATTACAGGCTGAGCCACCGAGCCCGGCTCAAAAACTCCCTCTTAACTGTCCTCAGTCTCACTCAGCAAAGGGGACTGTCTGGCGACCACTCTGAGGCATCCCACAGATCTGGTTGTGTAACAACGAATACGTATCCACACACACTTATCCACGGGTTCGGTTCTTGAAACCGGCCTCACGGCACCCCTTGTCACAGCCCTCCTCCCCTGGCGTGTAGACACTCAGCTCTGTGGCACTCCATACCATAGGGCCCAGGAGTAGACACACACACTCTGAGCTATTCTGCTTGTTACTTTTTTATTTATTTTTGTAGAGATGGGAGTCCCACAGTGTTGCCCAGGCTGGTCTCAAACTCCTGGCCTCAAGCGATCCTCCCTCCTCGGCCTCCCAAAGCTACAGGCGGGAGCCACCACGCCCAGCCCTGTTTGCTTTTATAAACAATGCAGCAGGACCATGTTTACGCGCCAGCCCTCCGGTGAATGTCTCCATCCGATAAATCTAGAAGTAGGGGAGGACACGGAGCAGCCCACGTGTTTCTGGGGTGGGTGACATGTGCCTAAGAGCCTGAAGTCTCCTCCCCTGCCCAAAGGCCATGTCCACCATCTGTGCCCTGTGAGCCTGCGGTGAGTTTCTGGGGTTCCCTCTCAGAGGCTCCCCCCGCCAGGTTCTGCTCTTCCCCATCTCCCCGCCCTGTTCTCGAAACCCATAGCTGTCCACCATCCAGGCTGGCCCCAAAGGCTGTCACCTGGGAGCCCAGGACGGGCCTGGATCAGTCCCGCGGGTTCAGGGCACCTGGGACCTGAGAATTCTTTCACAGAGACCCTGGGGGGAGCCCCCACTGTGTGATGGGTAGTGGGGACATCAGGAATCCCTCCAGAGACAACTGTGCGGCGGCCCGGGCGGTGTGCGTGAGCGTGGGAGCCATGGTGGCGTCGGAGTGTGTGGCATGGCGCCGGATGTGATGGTGTGCTTGTGTGTCGGGGCAATTGTGTCAGGAGTTATGCAACAGAGGTGCTCCCAGGACCCACAGACCGCAGTGGTGTAACCGCTGGGCCACCAGAGGGAAAGGAGGGACCCTAAACACCCTTCTGGTCCTCCCGCCATGAGCGGGCCCCATGAGCGGGCCGGCAGCGTGGCGGCCCTGCCCCCCTCCTTTCCTGCCACTGAAAGTCGTCAGGCTGGGAGGGGAAAGAGTAGCCACAGGGGGGTACAGGCCAAGGCCAGGGTCACAGGAACGCCACAGATGTGAACACCACTGGCAGTTCCAGATTCCACCCAGGAACCGGGCCAGGGGAGAGGCCGGCCGGGGTCTTCCTGGGGCTCCCCTGGGGTGCGATTGGCCACACCCACAAATGAGGTGACTTCCTCACCCGCAGGGCTCCTCTCTCTCTGGCTCTCGCTCTCTTTTTGAGTTGGGGTCTCGCTTGCTCTGTCACCCAGGCTGGAGTACAGTGACATGATCACAGCTCAGTGCAGCCATCCTCCGGGGCTCAGGCGATCCTTCTGGCTCAGCCTCCCGAGTAGTTGATACTATAGGCGCATACCACCGTATCAGGCTGATTTAGTGATTTTTGTAGAAATTAGGTCTTGCTGTGATTCCCAGGCTCAAACTCCTGGGCTTAAGCAATCCTCCCCCCTTGGCCTTCCAAAGTGCTGGGATGTCAGGTGTGAGCCACTGCACCGGCTCAGCTGTTCGTTTTAATAAAGACCACAACGTAGGGAGCACACTCAGCCAGACCCAGGCCCTCGAAGGGTCCTTGCAGCAGTTCTAGAATGTGGCGTTCTTTTTTTTTTTTTGAGTTGGAGTCTCACTCTGTCGCCCAGACTGGAGGGCGGTACAGTGGCTGCTCCCGGCTACCGCAGCCTCGACCTGCTGGGCTCCGGCGATCCTTCCACCTCAGCCTTCCGAGTAGCTGGAACTACAGGCGCGCTACCACGCCCGGCTAATTTTTTGATTTATTGTAGAGATGAGGTCTCGCCAAGTTGCCCAGGCGGGTCTCGAACCCGTGGACTCAGGCAATCCTCTCACCTCAGCCTCCCAAAGTGCTGGGATTATAGGCACGAGCCACAATGCCCGGCCTAACTCAGAAGCTCTGTAAAAGTCTAGGACGATATTCTCCTCTGCCGAGTCCACTGCCTCTCCCCACATGGAACCCGGAGGGAAAAGGGTGGCCCGACACTAAAGATTCTGGGAATCAGCCATTCGCAGTCGCACTCAGGCCCTGCAGAGTCTTGGGAACGCCGTGTCTCTGAGCCTGTTTTCTCACCTGTAAGGAAGTGCTTGTCCCTGCACTCCCCGACAAGGGGACAGGAAGCAGCAGCCGACATTCATCGACCACTAAGTGCCTGCCTGGCGTGGCCAGCCTCTCCCTCTCCCCCAGCATTGCATAAGGCTCTCTCAGTTTGTGCGAGGAAGACATGATGGCTGGTCCCATTCTGCAGATAAGGACATGGAGGCTCACGGGGTGTGAGAGTTGCCTAAAGTCCTACCGTTGGGTGATGCCAGAGCCCCTGCTCTCAACATGTCACTCTATGCTCCAGGTAAAAGATTCCATTCCGCTGTTTGGTTATTCAGTCAACTGGCTGCAGCCCTGATTTGAGTGTGGAGGGCCGCTCAGCTGGCTCTCTGGGGGAAGGTGGGGCCAGGAGAGTCCCTACCCTTCAAGGGCCTGGAGGCATGGGAGGCTGTGAGCACAGCCCGGCCACCGGCCACTCCCAGCATGGCTGTGGAGCTGCGGGTGACCCACTCCACCTCCGTCCTGGGGTGCTTGCTCCCGGCATGGTGGTAAGAACACCATGTCTGGCCGGGCGTGATGGCTCAGCCTGTAATCCCAGCACTTGGGGAGGCTGAGCCAGGGGTTTCCAGCAAGGCCAGCCTGGGCAACATGGCGAGTCCTCATCTCTGCAATAAATCACAAAAACTAGTCAGGCATGGTGGCATGCGTCTGTAGTTCCAGCTCCTTGGAAGGGTGAGGCAGAAGGATCACCTGACCCCAGCAGGTCGAGGCTGCGGTGGCCGAGAGCGTGCCACTGCACTCCAGCCTGGGCAACAGAGTGAAGACTCAGACTCCAAAACAAAAAACAAAAAAATTAGACCGGGCGCAGTGGCTCAAGCCTATAATCCCAGCATTTTGGGAGGCCGAGGCGAGAGGATTGCCTGAGCCCGTGGGTTTGAGACCAGCCTGAGAACCATGGTGAGGCCTCGTTCTACAATTAAAAAAAAAAAATTAGCCGGGTGTGGTAATAACGCATACCTGTAGTTCCAGCTAGTTGGAAGGCTGAGGCAGAAGGATCGCCGGAGCCCAGCAGGTCGAGGCTGCAGTGGCCGGGAGCGGCCGCTGCACTCCAGTCTGGGCGACAGAGTGAGACTCCAACTCAGAAAAAAATGAATTAAAAATAAACGCTTGAAGGATTAACTGTGTTACCTCCACCCTCCCACTCATGCACACTCAGGCGGACGTTGCACTCTGATCCCACTGGGCCCTTTCCGTGCCCTCCCAATGCCTTGGCCGAATCATGAGGCCTCTTGCAGAAAGGTTTCCGGGATTACCCCTGTCCACAACACAGCCTTCCTCTGATCTCTTCACAGTGCAGATGGCTGCTGTCCCCTCTCTAAGCTCAGGTCGATTTCAGAGGAAGAAGAGAGGGCAGCTGCCTGGGGCTCAGCTGGGCCAGTGTGCAAAGCCCAAGCCTCAGGATGCAGGCTCCGGTGACACCCCCAGCTTGGTTCAAGGACAGAACACTACTTTCCTCTTGACCACGGAGGCCTTTTGACCCAAGTTCAACTCCAGGCAGGCCTGTGGCAGAGGAGCCCACAGTTGTTCATTTTATTATTATTATCATTATTATTATGATTGTAGAGGCAAGGTCTCACTATGTTACTCAGACCACACACCCACAAATGAGGTTCAAGATCTGATCTTGAGCCGGGCTCGGTGGCTCAGCCTGTAATCCCGCGCCTTTGGGAGGCTGAGGTGAGTGGATTGCCTGAGCCCGTGGGTTCGAGACCCACCTGGGCAGCGAGACCTCATCTCTACAATAAATCAAAAAATCAGCCGGGCGTGGTAGCGCATGCCTGTAACTCCAGCCACTCGGAAGGCTGAGGTGGAAGGATCGCCTGAGTCCAGCAGGTCGAGGTTGCGGTGGCCGTAAGCGGCCACTGCACTCGTCTGGGCGACAGAGTGAGACTCCAACTCAAAAAAAAAAAAAAGATCTGATCTTGAACTCCTGGTCTCAAGCAATCCTCCCTCCATAGCCTCCCAAAGTGCTGAGCTTACAGACATGAGCCACCACACCCAGCCTGAAACCCTCAGTTGAGTAGAAAGTGTCTTGTTTTTTGTTGTTTTTTTTTTTTTTGAGTTGGAGTCTCACTCTGTCATCCAGGCTCAAGGGCAGCGGCACGCTCCTGGCCACCGCAGCCTCGACCTGCTGGGCTCCGGCGATCCTTCCGCCTCAGCCTTCCGAGTAGCCGGGACTACAGGCGCGCGCTACCACACCTGGCTAGTTTTTTGATTTATTGTAGAGATGAGGTCTCGCCAAGTTGCCCAGGCGGGTCTCGAACCTGCGGGCTCAGACAATTCACTCATCTCGGCCTCCCAAAGCACGGAATTACAGGCTGAGCCACTGAGCCGGGCCAGTAAGTGTCTTGTAGCCCAGGTGGCCTACTGGGCCCCCTGGAAGGCCAGAGACCCTGCAGCCTAGGCTCCACCCTGGGGGCCTCAGGATTTGGAGGTTTAGGGACCCTTTGACCTCAGGGTCCTGCCCTGAGCATTCTTTGGAGAAGGCCTCACCAAGCAGACTGTGCTTCCTTGGGATACACAGATGGGAGGGAGAGGACGTGGCCTTCAGGAAAGCAACAACCCAGACCACGGAAGCAGGTGAGCGGAACCCAGAAAGCCAGGAAGCGATGGTGACTCGGAGACGCAATGAGCCTGGCCCAAGAGCAGGGCAGACCCTGGAAGGGGGAACCCAGGGCAGAGGCGGCCTGAGCTGAATCTGGGGCCCTGGGCCCTGGGGCGGAGGTAGCATCCTGCTCAGAGAAGCAGGGGCTGCTGGCCTGAGACATTCTGGGGGCCCGGATGGTGGCATCTTCCTTCCTCTAGCCCGCTCACTGGGCCCCTGCTGTCCCCTACCCGCAGGCTTCCTGGTGGGGAGGGTGTGGCCCGGGAACTGGAATGGCCAGCCTCCCTCCGCTGTCAGTCTGTCATGCAGGAACTAAATGACCTAAAACATACCTTGCCTGGTACACAGTGGCGCTAAATAATGTCAGGGCCTCTGCCCCCACCTCCCCCACCCCCATTGGGCACTAGTGCCACAAGCCTTCCAGTGACCACTTCTAAAAGTTCGAGTCCGGCCGGGCTCGGTGGCTCAGCCTGTAATCCCACGCTTTGGGAGGCTGAGGGGAGTGGATTGCCTGAGCCCGCGGGTTCGAGACCCACCTGGGCAACTTGGCGAGACCTCGTCTCTGCAATAAATAAAAAAAAACCTAGCTGACATGGTAGCTCGCGCCTGTAGTTCCAACTACTTGGAAGGCTGAGGCGGAAGGATCACCGGAGCCCAGCAGGTCGAGGCTGCGGTGGCCGGGAGCGGCCGCTGCACTCCAGTCAGGGCGACAGAGTGAGACTCCAACTCAAAAAAATTTTTAAAAAGTCCGAGTCCACTGACAGCCTCCTGGCCAGGGCTCCAAGGAGACAGAGGAAGGCAGGGGCCTTCAGACCCTTTGCACCGCCCTGGGGAGAGTGGGTGAGTTCCCTCATTTTGCCCAAGGCCACCCGGCCACCCTGCCTCCAGGGTCTCTGTTTGGGGTTAATTGCAACTATGATTTCTGGACTCTGAGGTGGGCCAAACAGATTCCAGCCTGGAGTGATCAGGGATGATGAGAAAAGAGATAAGTGAGCATTTAAAGTGCCCTTAGAAGTCTAGGACCAGCTGGGTGCGGTGGCTCATGCCTGTAATCCCAGCAATTTGGGAGGCAGGCGTGAGAGAATTGCCTGAGCCCAGGGGTTCAAGACCAGCCTGGACAACTTGATGAGACCTCGTCTATACAATAAATCAAAAAATCAGCTGGACGTGGTGGCGCGTGCCCGTAGTTCCAGCTACTTGGAAGGCTGAGGCGGAAGGATCGCCGGAGCCCAGCAGGTCGAGGCTGCGGTGGCCGGGAGCGTGCCGCTGCACTCCATCCTGGGTGATGGTAAGACTTCGGCTCAAAAATAAATAAATAAATAACAGCACAACTGCCCCACCACTCTTTCCCTGGCCCCTCTGAAGGCAGCTGAGCAGTCTCTAGTGGAGTCTGCCAGAAGAAAGTGGATGCCCACACAGCATGTGTGCGAGCGTGCGTGTCAGCAAGGATGTTCGGGCACAGAGGTCGTGCTGACACCCTGTTCTTTTCTTGCTGTCTTCAGCTGGCCTCAAATTCCTTAGCCTCCCAAGTAGCTGGAACTATGGGCGCGCAGCACTACGCCTAGCTAATTTGTTTGATTTATTGTAGAGACAAGGTCTGCCTGAGTGCCCAGGCTGGTCTCGAACCCCTGGGCTCAGCCAATCCTCTCACCTCCGCCTCCCAAAGTGCTGGGATGACAGGCGTGAGCCACCGTGCTCGGCTGTACTTTTATTTTATACTTGTCTTCTTTGACTTTCTTTCCCGCACGTATATTATTATTATTATTTTTACGTGTTAACAGATGTTATCTGAGTGCTTAGGAGTACAAAGCACTCTTTTTTTTCCCCCCTGTAGAGTCAGAGAAGAAAAAGGTCATGAAAGCTGGTGGGAGAGGCTGCTTTTGCGGGGTCTTGCTGTTGGGGGCAAGAGGCCAAAGGGTCCAAGCACCCTGGAAGGAGATTGGGGGGTCACTGCAGTGGGGCGGGGGTCCTGCCTTGCTGATTCTTCCTCCGCCCACTGACTGGGGCAGCCTCCGAGGGGCCCAGGCCTGGCCTCGGGCTTTGGAGACCCCTCTGCGGAGCTACCTCTGGGAACACGAGCTTCTTTACTGTGGGGGTGAGACCAGGGCCTCTGTGTGTCTGCCCCCGTGGTAGGCTTAGCCTGCCTTCTGAGGCTCTGGTCCCAGGTTCGAGGCAGGCAGAGGAGCATTCTGGCCAGGGGCTCTCTTTCTTTCTTTTTTTCTGAGTCAGAGTTTCACTCTGTCTCCCAGGCTGGAGGGCAGTGGCATGTTCACGGCCTCCACAGCCTCGACCTGCCGGGCTCAAGTGATCCTTCCTCCTCAGCCTTCCAAGTAGCTGGAACTACAGGCACGCGCCACCACGCCTGGCTAATTTTATGATTTATTGTAGAGATGAGGTCTCGCCAATTTGCCCAGGCTGGTCTTGAACCCCTGGGCTCAGGCAATCCTCTCACCTCGGCCTCCCAAAGCGCTGGGATTATGGGCGTGAGCCACCGCATCTGGCTCTCTTTTTTGAGTCAAGATCTCACTCCCGGGCTGGAGTGCAGTGGCATGATCAGGACTCATCGCAGCCTTGACCTCCTGGGCTCAGGTGATCCTTCTACCTCAGCCTCCTGAGTAGCTACAGGAGGCACCACCACACCCGGTTAATTTTTTGATTTTTTTGGTAGAGATGAGGTCTTGCTATGTTGTCCAGGCTGGTCTCGAACTCCTGGCCTTACGCAATCCTCTTGCCCTGGCTTCCCAAAGTGCTGGGATTACAGGCGTGATCCACCATGCTCAGCCTAGGGGATCTTCTGAGTCCAGCACTATGTCCTCTCATACGGGCCTCCCTACCTCCCCGTGGCGGAGGCCACACCCCGCGGGCTAGTCCTGGCAGGCCTGGGATCCCCTGGGGGCTGCAGGCTGGGGAGGCAACACCCCGACTCTCCTCTCGAAGAGTGAGACTCCAATTCAAAAATAATAATAGTAAGTAACCCAGGAGCGAGTGTTCCTAAGAACCCTTCTTGACTTTCCCCAGGGTCCCCTCTGTCCCTGCCACCTGGGAGGTGGCCTGGGGGAGGAAGGGGCAGCCAGCCAGGCCTTGGTGGGCTCCCAGCGCGAGGCGCTGCCCCTGGCTCCCCACATGCTTCTTGGAGGGGCCTCAAAGATCCCGGCCGTTGGCCCCTTCTCCCCAGCTTCCTGTTTGGGCTCCAGAGACGTTGGGCCGTTTCTGCAGGTGAAGCGGGAGCCCGTTGGGTGGGCGGGGGCTCGCTGGGGTGGGTCTGGGGGCTGCCAGCCCAGGCAGGGGCTCTGGGCGTCGGCGGAGCCACAGCTGGTCACCACTGGGCACTCAGACCTGGAGGCCCGAGCGGGGCAAGTCCAGCCACTGCCTCGGCTCCGGGCAGGACGATCTGGCCCGGGCGGACGTGCCTGGGATGTCACCCTGGCCTGCCACAGCCAAGCAGGCGGCCTTCTCACGGTGGGACTCGAGCCCCTGTGTCCCGGCCTGTGAACTTGCGTCTCGTCCTCTGCCCACCCTCGTCACCACCTCCACACCCACCCAACCCCAGCTCCAGACCTGCCAGGGGTCGGGGTTGAGCCGGGGGTGAAGGGTGGGAGGTGGTGGGGAACAGCCTGCTGTCAGAAAACCCAGCGTGGATCCGGCTAGGGCCCCCTGCGCTTGGCTAAGACCCACTCAGGGGAGCAGCGTGCGAAGGACAAGTTCAGGGAAAGATGCCCAGGGAAAGAGAGGCTCAGTGGAGAAGGCTGGGCACAGTGACTCACACCTCCAACCCCAGCACTTTGGGAGGCTGAGGCTGGAGGGTCACTTTAGGCCAGGAGCTTGAGACCAGCCTGGGCAACATAGCGAGACCCCACTTATATCAAAGATAAGTGGAGAAAGCCTGGCTCAAAAAAGATGGGAAGAGGGCCAGGCGCGGTAGCTCATGACTATGATTCCAAGTGCCCTGGGAGGCCGAGGTGGGAGGATCACTAGAGCTCAGAATTCGAGACCAGCCTGGGCAGCATAGTGAGACCTCATCTCTATAAAAAAATTTTTTTGTAATTGGCTGTGATTGCACCACTACACTCTAACCTGGGTAACAGAGCAAAACCCTGTCAGAATGGAAGAGAGAGAGAGAGAGAGAGAGAGAGAGAGAGAGAGAGAGAGAGAGAGAGAGAGAGAAAAGAAATAAAGGAAGGAGGGAGAAAGGGAGGAAGGGAAGGAAGGAGGGAAGAGAGAAAAAGAAGCCAGGCGAGGTGGCTCAGGCCTATAATCCCAGGACGTTGGGAGGCTGAGGTGAAAGAATTGCCTGAGCCCAGGCGTTCGAGATCATCCTGGGCAACATGGTAAGACCTCGACTCTACAATAAATCAAAACATTAGCCAGGTATGGCGGCCATGCCTGTAGTTCCAGGAAGGCTGAGGTGGAAGGATTGCCTGAGGTCAAAGCCGCAGTGGCTGCAAACAGGCCACCGCACTCCAGACTCCGACTCAAGCAGACTCTCTAGGTGAGCAGAGGCCGAGGTCACTGCTGGACCTAGAGGCCACAGGTGGGAGTGGGGCTGCCTCACAGGACCCAGGGGACACAGCCGGGGCTGGAAAAGGCAGGCCCTATGGGGCACACCACCCACTCTCGGGGCTGGGGAGGAAAGAGGGAGGCTGTTTACAAACAGGAGAGGGAAGCTGTCCCCTCAGTGGGGCATTTGGGGGGAGACTTCCCCTCTGAGGGCTGTGCAGAGGGGTGTTTGTAGTGTGGGCTTGCAGGGAGATGGGGAGATTGGGTAGCCGCTGCTGCTTCTCCAGCCCCAGGACAACCATGCCTCTTCCTGTCACTGTCTCGGACCAGAGAGGGGGAGAGTAAGACCCAGAGTGTGGCCCTGGCAGAGAACGGCCTCCCTTTCGCTATCAAGGCCTTCCTGGGCCAGCTGCCTGGCCTCCCCTTCAGACTGGGGCTCCCAGGAGCAGCACCGAGGGACAGAGCTGCGACAGAGCTGGGGTCTCTGCCTCTTCCTGTTCTCCAACTGGCAGTTTCTGTGCCACTTTTCCAGGTGACTTGAGGCCTGGGCCAGTGATGTCAAAGGCCGGCCTTTCCAGACCGGACCATCTCCCTGGGTCAGTGTGGGCTCCGAGGGGAGGTGGGCTGAGGAGGGGCTGATGGGAGAGGAGGAAGGCAGGTCGGAGGCATAATTTTCAGTGCCACGTGCGAAATAAAAATCGGGGCCCTTCGATTAAAATTTCTAAACTTCAGCCTGGGCACGGTGGCGCACCCCGTAATCCCAGTACTATGGGAGGCCGAGGTGCGAGGATCACTTGAGCCAAAGAGTTTGAGACCAGCCTAGGCAACATAGCGAAAGCTTATCTCTATTAAAAAAAAAAATCAAAAAATTAACCAGGCATGTGTCTGTAGCTCCCGCTACTTGGCAGGTGGAAGGATTGCCTGAACCCAGGAGGTCGAGGCTTTGGTGAGCTGTGATCATGCCACTGCATTCCAGCCTAGATGACAGTGAGACCTCAACTCAAAAATAATAATCAGGCCAGGGGTGGTAGTTCAAGCCTGTAATCCCAGCACGTTGGGAGGCCGAGGCGAGAGGATTGCCTGAGCCCACGGGTTCGAGATCAGCCTGGGCCACTTGGCGAGACCTCGTCCCAACGATACATCAAAAATTAGCCAGACGTGGTAGTGTGTGCCTGTAGTTCCGGCTACCCGAAAGGCTAAGACAGAAGAATTGCCGGAGCCCAGCAGGTCGAGGCTGCGGTGGCCGGGAGCAACATCCACTGCACTCCAGCCTGCGTGACAGAGTGAGACCCTGACACACAAAAAAAAACCCACAAAAATAATGATTAATTAATTGATTAATTGCTAAATATCAGAATGGCATCAACAGAGCATTAAGCCAGCCCATTCCTGAGCTCATGCCCTGTGTAGCTACACATCTTGGTGTCCAGGAGGCCAGCCATGCGGGAGGGTCAGGTGTTCCGGAAAGGGTCACTTGGTAGAGAGGAAAGGCAGAGGAGCAGGGACCTGAAGACAGGGAGGAACCCACCCTGCTGGACCCTCAAAACACAGAGGCAGATCGGACATGGTGGTTCATGCTTGTAATCCCAGCACCTTGGGAGGCAGAGGCTGGAGGATTGCCCGAGTCCAGGGGTTTGAGACTAGCCTAGGCAAACTGGCCAGACCTCGTCTCTACAATAAATCAAAAAATTAGCCGGGCATGGTGGCGCACACCTGTGGTCCCAGCTACTTGGAAGGCTGAGATGGAAGGATGGCCTGAGCCCAGCAGGCCAAGGCTGCAGTGGCCGGGAGAGTGCCACCGCACCCCAGTCTGGGCAACAGAGTGAGACTCCAGTTCAAAAAAAAAAAAAAAAACCAGCACAGGGCAGTGAGGACAACTGGGTCGGATGGTGCCAGGTCCGGGATCCCGAACGCTCACATCCAAACTTCATCTCGGAGGCAGACGCCGAAGATCGGAGCCACAGGGAAGCAGAAGAGGCTAGGTCGGGGTGGCGGGAGCGTTGGACTGAGGGACCCAGGGAGATCCTCTGCTCCCCATCTACAGACAGGAGACCAGGGCCCAGAGAGGGACGGGGCCTGCCCACGGTCACCCAGCAAGAGCTCTGCAGCCTGGCAGGGGGTGGGGGAACGACCTGGGAGCCATGTGCAGGGCGGGAGGGCATCCCATGATGTCTGTGTCCACCTGAAGGGCAGGACCCGCCCTCCAGAACCCGGACCTTCCTCTCCAGGGTACCCCTTGCCCCTCGTCCCACCTTAGTGTCCCTCGGGTCCTCCCCTCTTGGAGTCCACCCTTGTGCCTCTTGGCCATCCTCAGGCCCCAGGAGCTCCGCCTCACTGTGCCCCTGGGCTTTGGAAGTTCCTGCCGCCCACTGCTCCCCAGCCCCCCACTCCAGCCTAGCCAGGCAGCAGCCTGCAGGTAAGGGGTGCACAGGGTGGGGGTCCCTGTCCCGGGAACAGCTGCCCCCTATTCCTTCCGTCTTGCCCCCCACCCTATCCAGCCCGATGCCCTTGTCCCCTTCCTGAGGGACCCAGAGCCTGAGGCCCGTCCCGAGACATTTGGAGACCTCAGAGGCCTTGGTGGCCCCCAGGGGCCACAAGTCCATTACTTCTTGGTGCTCTTTGAGAAATGGAGAATTTGCAAGGCAGCCCACGTGAATGTATGCAAAAGAGATGCAAATAAAACGGGAGCTGCCCAGTTAAGAGCAATCTGGACCCTTGGCGGTTCCCTTCTCTCTGTGATAACTGATTTTTTTTTTTTTTTTTTGCATGGGATCTGTCACCCAGGCTAGAGTGCAGTGGCGTAGTCACGGTTCACCTTAGCCTTGACCTCCTGGGCTCAGGCGATGCCCCACCTTCAGCGTCCTGACTAGCAGGGGCTACAGGTACACGCCACCACACACAGCTAATTTTTTGATATTTTGTAGAGACAAGGTCTCGCTATGTCACCTAGGCTGGTCTCGAACTCTGGGGCTTCAGCGATCCTCCGGCCTTGGCCTCCCAAAGTGCTGGGATTCCAGGCGTGAGCCACCATGCCCACCTCTGCCTGACACATCTAAATGTGTGAGTTTGTGTGCATGTGTGAGACAGAGAGAGGGAGGAAAAGAGGAAGAGAGAGGAGGGAGGGAGAGAGAGGGAGACAGAAACAGAAGCATGGGGCAGAAAGATGGTGTGGAGGACCCAGGCTGGGGCTGAGGTAGAGGCTCGGACCCCTGAGCCAAGGGAAGGGGCAGGAGCAGGCCAGGGATGGGTGCGAGACCGCTATTCATGGCTGAGAAGCCTTGTCTGTGTTTCTAGGACCCTCAGGGAACCCTTGGGTCACTGTCAAGAATGGGGGAGCATGGGGAGTGATGGTCCAGGGAGGACTACAGGGCAGAGGGGGCGAGTGAGGCTGCTGAGATGAGCTCTGAGTCTGGCAAGGGTCTGTGTCTCCAAAGAAAACTGAGAGCCGGGCATGGTGGCTCATGCCTGTAATCCCAGCGCTTCGGGAGGCAGAGGCCAGAGGATTACCTGATCTCATGGGTTTGAGCCCAGCCTGGGCAAATTGGCGAGACCTCGTCTCTACAATAAATTTTTTTTTTGAGTTGGAGTCTCACTCTGTCACTCAGACTGGAGTGCAGTGGCTGCTCCCGGCCACTTCAGCCTCGACCTGCTGGGCTCCGGCGATCCTTCCGCCTCAGCCTTCCGAGTAGCTGGAACTACAGGCGTGCGCTACCATGCCCAGCTCATTTTGATTTATTGTAGAGATGAAGTCTTGCCAAGTTGCCCAGGCGGGTCTCGAACCCACGGGCTCAGGCAATCCACTCACCTCAACCTCCCAAAGCACTGGGATTACAGGCTGAGCCACCGAGCCCGGCTTACAATAAATTTTTAAAAATTAGCCAGGCATGGTGGCACACCCCTGTAGTTCCAGCTACTTGGAAGGCTGAGGCAGAAGGATGGCCGGAGCCCAGCAGGTCGATGCTGGGATGGCCGTGAGCGTGCCCCTGTGCCCCTGCCTGGGTGAGAAAGTGAGACTCCAACTCAAAAAAAAAAAAGAAAACTCCTCGGGGTGGGCCTGGAAGGGCCCCCATCAGGGCCAGCGGGAGGCCATCCCCGAGGACGCCCGTGAAGATGCTGGGCTCATGAGGCTCTCAACTTGGGCCCTCTGTTTCCCCTTCTGTAAACACAGAAGAGGATGTAAGGGAATCACAGATGAGAATGTTGGGTCCGTCATCCTGATCTGGTGTGATGATTTACAACCCGAAAAAGGAAGGAAAATGGTGAGTCCTCTGGCCTCCGCCTCCCAAAGTGCATGAGCCACTGTGCCTGGCTGAGAAGCCCGTTTTAGGGGGGAGTCAGAAGTCCCTGTCACAGCCCCAGGTCTCCCTGTGGGGGATCCGTGGGTCACATCCTCGGCACAGGGAGACCAGGGGCACCTGTGCCCGGAAGCGCTGACATCATGCCTCCCACGTAGGGGAGGCCGTCAGGGGTCGTTGAGTGTCTGGGTGTCAACACAGGTGGGAGAAGTCAGAAGTCAAAAGGGAAGAGGCGGGTGGGGACCAGGTCAGAGAACAACCGAGTGTGGGGTTGAGACGGCCACGGGCAAGACAGTGCTAGAGTCTCTGACCTTCTATTATTTTCTGAATTGTGTCTCACTCTGTCGCCCAGGCTGAAGTGCAGTGGCAGGCTCATAGCCACTGAAACTTCGACCTGCTGGGCTCAGGTGATCCTTCCGCCTCAGCCTTCCATGTGGCTGGAACTACAGGCGTGCGCTACCACAGCCAGCTTGTATTTTTTTGATTTATTGTAGAGACAAGATCTCACCAAGTTGTCCAGGCTGGTCTCGAACCCCTGAGCTCAGACAATCCTCTAGCCTCAGCCTCCCAAAGTGCTGGGATTACAGGCATGAGTCACCACACCCAGCAATCTATTTTTTGTTGTTGGAGTCTCACTCTGTCTCCCAGGCTGGAGTGCAGTGGTATGCTCACTGCCACCGCAGCCTGGACCCACTGGGCTCAGGCGATCCTTCTGCCTCAGTCTTCCAAGTAGCCTGAACTATAGGCACACATCACCACACCCAGCTAATTTTTGATTTATTGTAGAGATGAGGACCCAATTTGCCCAGGCTGGTCGCAAACTCCTGGGCTCAGGCAACCCTCTCTCCTCAGCCTCCCAAAGTGCTGGGATTATAGGCCTGAGCCACCATGCCCGGCCGGCAGTCTTGAACTCTTGGGTTCAATTAATCCTCCAGCCTCAGCCTCCCAAAGTGCTGAGATAACAGGTGTGAGCCACCTGCCCAGTCTCTTTTATATTTTGTATTTTGTATGGTCAGGTGGGCCTTCCTGGCTGTTTGAACCTGGCTAAGTCCTTGAACCTCACCCAGCCTCAGTTTCCCCATCTGTAAAACGGGGGTGATAATGCCTGTCACTAGGCTTGAGGTGATAATGAAGTCCTGGGGACACAAGAGAGGGTAGCAGAGGCCTGTCCTGGAGGTGCTTATGCGGGGTTTCCCCAGGAGCAAAAATGAGATTTATCGACAGAGTTATGACTTGAATAGATCATTCCATGTTTCTAGAAACAGACTGAGCGAGCCCTGGGACACGCGGTCTGTGGTTCCTGCAGCAGCAGCGAGGCTGACCACAGGCTTATGGGCCCTAGGGCAGGCCTCAGGCTTGGGCGTGACAGAGCTGGCCCTGCCCCCCGGCCTTTGGAGGGCCACAGGGCTGTGCAGTTGAACTTCAAAGGGCCTTTCTAACAGACCTGAACAGTTTCCTGAAGCCGTGCAACTGCCCACGCCAGCCCGAATCGCCCAGGCCTGAGAGGAGCTAGGAACAAAGACCCAGGGAATGCTGGGACAGGTTCATCTGAGCGGCTTCCGGAGGTGGAAGGCACTCAGGTCCTAGCTGCTGGAAGTTCCTCACTGCTGGGCAGTTGCTGGGGCCCAGGGTGTGGGGCCTGGTATATGCAGATTCAGAGAGGTCTCTAGGCGGAGAAAGGGCTTGAGAGCAAAGATAAGAACACTGATAACCCAGGTCTCATGTAGGCATGTCACCTACTGCCCCTCCAGTCCCAGAACACAGCGGCGGCAGAGTTCAGGCAAATCCTCTCCTCCAGGAAGCCCACTCAGAGTGCTTTCGGTGTGTGGCTTGCAACTGCTAAGAGAAAGTCCTCGGGTCTGCATTACGGGGTCTGTGAAGGGCGAAGGAGTGGGCGGGGGGCCGGGGCTGGGTAGGGTGGGTGCGCGGGGACGTGGTGGCCTTGCCGTAGGCAGGGGTCTTAGAGGCCACGTGGGGTGGGCCCACGGCAGGTGGGAGGTATTTTTAGGTAGGCTCAGGTGCAGACGGAGACATTACGCCATGACCCGACAGGTGGTTAATATTTAATCCCCTCCTTAATCATTAACTCCCGTGCTGGCTGGGGAGGAACAGTGCTGTTGTCAAATCAGTAACCACAAACCCCGGGAATAATGTCCACAGAGCGCACTGCCTCTCCCAGTGCGGACTGGGGGTGCTGGCCAGGCGAGGTCAGCCCTGGCCGGGAGCCCTGGTACCTCTCCTTCCTGTGGTGACCTCTGGTCTGGAGAGGGTGGGAGGGGCCAGGAAGCATCCCCTGGGGTCTCCCAGTCGTCCTCTGCCCCAGGGTCACTTACTGGTAGAGAGTGACCGGGACTGGTGTCCATTCAGGTGTGAGGGCTCCATCCCCGCCCCTCCCACCCCTCCCCGCCAGGCCGTGTGACCTTGGACAAGTCAAGTAGCTTCCTTGGACCTGTTTCCTCATCTGTACAGCAAGGGTCATTATTTGTGTCTTTTTTTTTTTTTTTTTTTGAGTGGAGTCTCACTCTGTCACCCAGACTGGAGTGCAGCGGCCACTCCTGGCCACCGCAGTCTCGACCTGCCGGGCTCCGGCGATCCTTCCACCTCAGCCTTCCAAGCAGCTGGAACTACAGGTGCGCGCTACCACGCCCGGCTAATTTTTTGATTTATTGTAGAGATGAGGTCTCGCCAAGTTGCCCAGGCAGGTTTCGAACCCGCGGGCTCAGGCAATCCACTCACCTCAGCCTCCCAAAGCACTGGGATTACAGGTCGAGCCACTGAGCCCGGCCATTATTCGTATCTTAAAGGATGGTCATGCGATTTGAAGGGGATGTGGGTGGACCAGGAAGCACTTTCTACGTTGAAAGTCGAGCCGACAAACAGGTTTGCGAAAGTGCAGATGGAGGGACTACGTGAGGACAGAGATGAAAGAGAAAGGCGGGCATGCTGGCGTTGTCGCTGGACGCGTCCCTCTTGGTGGAGTTGGTCTTAACTCGGGTCAGCGAGTGCTGCTGGAAAAGCTGTGCCGTGCCGGGCTCCAGGAGTCATTTGAAAAGGGGCCAGCGTCGCCCTTGGGGAGCCAGGGGGACCAGGCTGGGCCAGGACACAGCCACAGGGTCTGGCCCGAAAGTCATCGGGTCAGGACGTGGGGTCAGAGGGACGGGCAGGAGCTCAGAGCAGGCTTCAAGGGGTGAGTAGGAGTTGGGGGTGGGGGAAGCGGGGACTCGTGCGTGCAGGATGGCAGGGACCGAGGGGTGTTCGTGTCCGCGGATCCGAGCACAGGAGCAGCCTGTCCGGACACATGGCCTGTCGCAAGGTGCGAGTCACGGCCACACACTCAGGGCAGTCAGCCACCCGCACAGACACACTCACACGCACGGACGCACACGGGCAGCCCGCGAGCGCGTGGGCGCCAGCACCCGGGCGTGGGGGCGCCTCCTCCCAGCCCGGCCCCCAGAGTCTGGGTAACTCAGCACAGACGGCCCCCAGGTTTGTGTCCTTCCTGAGCCGGGCTGATACCTGCCAGAGGGCTGAGACTTCTGGGGGCTTGAAGCCCTCGGGATGCATCAAGACGCCTTGGTGTCCCCGAGAGCCGCTGAGGTTCCCTCTGGGACCCGGTGGGGATGAGGGAGTTGTGGGGAGACAGCTTAGGTGGTGACATCCAGACACATGCCCCAGGGGACGGGCAGGGGCTGGGGAGAAGGCAGGCGGGCTTCTCAGAGGAGGTGGGCTTGGAGCTGGGCTGCAGGAAGGAGGGATCTGAGGGGTAGGGAGAGGCCCCGGGAAGGTCCCGGAGCCCCCCCAGAGCCAAGCCCCCAGCCCTCTTCTGAGTGCCCACTCACACCTCACACTCAGGCTGGGCCCAGGTCCCCAGAGCCTACAAGAAGTCAGACTGAGCATGATAGAATCCTGTGCCTCCCTGTGCGGCCTCCCAGAGGGGGCCTGAGGGCTGAGTGGAGGTCAACGGAGGGTCCTTCTCGAACTTTAAGCCGACACCCAGACTCCTCCTGCAGGAAGCCAGTCTGACTTCTGGTCCCTGACCCAAGGAGCTTCTAATCCAGTGTAGCCGGGTCAGGCTGACATGGGTCCAAACTGCTAGAGCCTCAATCCTGCCTGTTTCCTACTGTGTGTCCTTGGGCCTGTTACTTGACCTCTCTGTGCCTCTGTTCTCTCTCTTTTTTTTTTTTTTCAATCACTGCTGGGCTCAGGCGATCCTTCTTCCACCACAGCCTTCCAGGTAGCTGGAACTACAGACATGCGCCACGACGCCCAGCTAATTTTTCTTGGTTTATTTTGGAGACGAGGTCTTGCCAAGTTTCCCAGGCTGATCTTGAATCCCTGGGCTCAGGCTGTCTTCTCACCTCAGCCTCCCAAAGTGCTGGGATTACAGGCGTGAGCCACCGTGCCCAGCGCCTCTGTTCTGTTATGGAACCTGGGGATGATAATTGCATAGCCCTGGCTGCTCGTGGATGTTGTGAGGGTTCAGTGACACCCAAGGCCTGACACACAGTCGGTGCTGCAGCCATTTGAACTGGAAGGTACTTTTTGCTTTGTTGAGTTGGAGTCTCACTGTGCTGCCCAGGCTGGAGAGCAGTGGCATGCTCCCGGCCACTGCAGCCTCGGCCTGCTGGGCTCAGGCGATCCTTCTGCCTCGGCCTTCCAAGTAGCTGGAACTACAGGCGCATGCCACCATGCCTGACTAATTTTTTGATTTATTGTAGAGACGAAGTCTCACCAAGTTGCTCAGGCTGGTCTTGAACCCGTGGGCTCAGGCAATCCTCTCACCTCGGCCTCCTAAAGTGCTGGGATTATTATCGGCGTGAGCCACCAAGCCTGGTCGGGAAGGTGTTTTTGACCAGCATGTTCAGGGAAGCTTCCTGGAGCAGGAGACATACAGGCAGGCCCTTGAAGGACCAGTGGGGCCCCCAGAGATCTCAGGGAAGAGAAGGTGCCACCTCCCTGCAAGGGGCCAGGAAGGGACATGGGGACCACGAGGAGGTCCATGAGGCTGCAGCGCCTGCTTGGAGGATGGACATGGGGTGATGGGACTGGGGTGGGGAGTGTTGGGGGGTTTGCCACGTCGGGCCGCCCTGGAGCAGGGAGCCCCTGGAGGCTTGCGAGGGGATGCCCAACGACCCTGAGGCTGAGCTTGGCAGCAAAGAGCAGTGGAGGGAGATGTCCAGGCAGCAGGCAGAAGGCCTTGGGGAGACAGGAGCCCCACCGGGGGCATGCACCATGGTTCTGGCTCAGGCGGTCACGAGACCAGTAGGAAGGGGCAGGGCATGCTCTCTGAGGCCGCTTCCAGACCTGAGGTCTACGGGTCTGGCCCGATGACCCAGGGCGGCTCATTTTCCTGGCCTCTGTCTTCCTGTCTGCCAAGTGGGCCCAAGGAGGAGGTCTGGCTCTGAATTGTGTCAGTCTCGTGGCTCTTCTGGGCACTGTTGGACCAAAGGTCAGGCAAGGTGGTTCAGGGCCGGGAGGGGCCAGACCAGAGCATTGCCTCTCTCCTCCCCGGGAGGGTGGCCATGGCTTATCTGTGTCAGGGCAGTGCTGGGTGGGCAAGGGGAGATACTCCTTCAGCGCCAGACAGTGTGAGGGGGTGATAAAGGGATGGACCCAGCCAGCGGCCTAGACAGGTGGGAGTAGCCAGGCTGGGCTGCGGGTGCCCAAGGCTGGCACCTCCTTGCCCCCACCCTACCCATTGTGTCACCCCCAGGCCAGCAGAGTAGGGCCCTCGCCTTCCACCAGCCAGCGGACAGGAGGGAGAAGAGGCATTTGAAGATTGCTTGTGGCCTTTGGACACTGTCTCGGGGAACGGGCGGGGCAGAGGCTGGGCTATGGCCAACTGGTCCCGTTCCACCTGGGACTTTCCAGTTTTAGCGCTAAAAGCCTGTCCTGGGAAACCCCTTGATCGTTGGCCTGGGGCTATCCAGGGTTTATACTTTATTTACTTATTTATTTTAAGTAGAGATGGATGAAGGTCTCATTTTGTTGCCCAGGCTGGTCTTGAACTCCTGGGCTCAAGCCATCCTCCGGCCTCAGCCTCCCAAAGTACTGGGATTACAGGCATGAGCCACCACGTCCAGCCCCTTGTCTAAGTTTTGAAAGGGAAAGTCCCTCGTCCTGGGAGGCATGCTCGTTCACAGCAAGCAGGACAGTTGGTCACTTTAAGAGTAGGGGCGTGGGTCTGGGGGCGAGTCATCAAGAAGGCAGATAAGGGAGTTGGGGGTGGAGAGTAGGATGGGGGAGCCGTTGGCGCCTTTCAGGATCCCTCACCCTGACTTTGCCCATTGCACTTGTCCTCAGGGCTGTCCTCTGCAGGAGCGCCACAGCACATGATTTTTGCTTGTTTTGAGTTGGGGTCTCACTCTGTCACTCAGGTTGGAGTTCACCATATCCTAGACCTCAGCTCAGGCAATCCTTCTGCCTCAGCCTCCAGAGTAGCTGGGACTACAGGCGTGTGCCACCACGCCCAGCTAATTAAAAAAAAAAATTCTGCGCCAGGTACAGTGGCTTAAGCCTGTAATCCCTGCACTTTGGGAAGCCGAGGTGAGAGGATTGCCTGAGTCCAGGGGTTCAAGACCAACCTGGGCAACTTGGTAAGACCTCATTTCTACAATAATTTTTTTTTTTTTTTGAGTTGGAGTCTCACTCTGTCACCCAGACTGGAGTGCAGTGGCTGTACCCAGACACCGCAACCTCGACCTGCTGGGCTCCGGCGATCCTTCCGCCTCAGCCTTCCGAGTAGCCAGAATTACAGATGCACGCTACCACGCCCGGCTGATTTTTTTATTTTATTGTAGAGATGAGGTCTCGCCTGCCCAGGCGGGTCTCGAACCTGCGGGCTCAGGCAATCTACTCACCTCAGCCTCCCAAAGGCGCGGGATTACAGGCTGAGCCACCGAGCCCAGTTTACAATAAATTTCCTTAAAAAATTAGCAACTTGGCAAGACCTCATCTCTACAATAAATCAAAAATCAGCCGGGCGTGGTAGTGCACGCCTGTAATTCCGGCTACTTGGAAGGCTGAGGCGGAAGGATCGCCAGAGCCCAGCGGGTCGAGGCTGCGGTGGCCGGGAGCAGCCGCTGCACTCCAGTCTGGGCGACAGAGTGAGACTCCGACTGAAAAAAAAATTTTTTTTCTGTAGCAATGAGATCTCACTATGCTGCCCAGTCTGGTCTCGAACTCCTGGGCTCAAGCAATCTTCCTCCCGAGCCTCCCAAAGTGTTGGGATTACAGGCGTGAGCCACTGCACCTGGCCCATGCCCAGAGCCCGTTCCCTAGAGGGCTTCTTCCCCAGGCCAAGGCTGGAGTTTGTCCAGGCCTCCTGGGGATCCTTGAATGCCTGTCCCTCTGCCCTCCAGGAGTCCCTGGGGACACCGAAGGCTCAGGTGTGGGTTCCTTCCCTCACAGCTGCTGCTCCAGCTTGTGAGCTGCCAGACTACCAAGATGCAGCCGGAGAGATCTCTGGGATCAGAAATTGCTGAAAATCAAAGTCAAGGTACCTGCCTGGCTCAGAGCCTCTGCCCTCCTCCCTGTCCCGGGGCCCTTCCTACCCTTCTTTTTTTTTTTTTTGAGTTGGAGTCTCACTCTGTCGCCCAAACTGGAGTGCAGTGCCACGCTCCCAGCCACCACAGCTTTGACCCGCTGGGCTCAGGCGATCCTTCCACTTCAACCTTCCAAGTAGCCGGAACCACAGGTGCACACCACCACACCCAGCTAATTTTTGATTTATTGTAGAGACAAGGTCTCGCCAAGTTGCCCAGGCTGGTCTCGAACCCGCGGGCTCAGGCAATCCACTCGCCTCGGCCTCCCAAAGTGTTGGGATGACAGGCTGAGCCACTGAGCCCGGCCCTGGGGGGCTTCTGAGAGTCCGAGCAGGCTTCTAGGACCTGCTGGACAGGAAAGCTGTCAGAAGAATAGGGGGACAGTCGGGACACCTCCCCAGAGGGGACCCAGAATGGAGGCTTTCTGCAGCTGCAGGTCAGACCTCAGCCTCCCTGCCTCTGTCTCAGGCTTGCTTTTCTCCCACATACACACCGTAGAAATCATGGCCTTTCCTTACCTCAGCGCTGCCACAGGAAGTCCCAGAGACCCTCAGCCCTGGCACCCCATCTCAGATGGGCATGGGTGGGATATGAGAGCAGGCCCTGAGCTAGAAACAGAGCCCCCCCGAAAGGAGGTCGGGGGGACGGGCCTGACGGGTGAGGGAGGAATACTGCACCCAATGGGATGCCAGGCCTGGGCCATCGCACCCGACTTTGCCTGTCCACCCTTACATGGACTCCGCCTCCCTGAAGTTGGGGTCCCTGTCTGGTCACCTCTGAATCACCAACACCTCCTGGATAGGGCGCTCAGGAGATGTCTGGAAGGTTCCGGTAGTGACAGGGACGGCGAGGTGGGGTTCCGACGGTGGCCGTGAAGTTACCGGCAGGCCTGGGCCCTGGAGATGGGCTGATGACAGGGCTCAAGGAGGGACCCGTAGGCCAGTCCAGGTGGCCCCGAGATCCCCGGATGGGCTGTCTGCGTCTCTCGCTCAGCCTTCCCTCCCGCCCGCCCCAGCCCCAAGAACAAACTGTGTGAGCAAATGGTACTGACGTCCAGGGGCTGAGACGGAATCCCCCCAGACAGGCTGGCCAAAGGGGCCCATCCCCGACTCCGAGGTGTGCAGGGAGCAGCAGGGAATGGCTGGTCCAGGCTGAGCGCAGGGCCAGCAGGCAGGCAGAGGCTCGGGGGAGAGTGGGTGAGGGCAGGGAGCTGGGCCTGGCCAGCCTTTGAAGGGCAGGCCTTCCTGGGGGGGAACACTTCAATCGCCTCCAATTAAACCATTGCCGGAAGCTTTTAACAGCCCCATAAGGCCTTTTAAGGCCCGCCCTTTGGTTAGGCAGCACCTTCCCCAGGCTGAGGCCAGCGGCCCCAAACTCCAGTCTGCGCCAGTGAGGCTGCTTGTTTGGGAATGAAAGGCTTGGGAACAGATGGCTTTGATCTGGGGAGTCCCAGCCCCCATCCTGCCCGCCTGCCCCAGGGCCTGGGGCTTTTGGGGCCTTCCCTCCCAGTGTGGGAGCCAGCCAGGCTGATCTCCTGGGTTCTGGGAGCTGCCCCTGCCTAACTTCAAGGAGCTGGCCTGTGGGGGCATGGACTTTTCCTGCTCCCATTGCCCCTTGGGGTAAGGAACCGGGCCCTTACCTCTCCTCCCTGCTCTAGGGTCTTCTAGACCCCTAGTCCCGATGGGGTCACCGGGCCCATTAGAACACAGATTTAGCGCTGTGGCTCAGCTGTCATCCCGCGCCTTTGGAGGCTGAGGTGAGTGGATTGCCTGACCCGCGGGTTCGAGACCCGTGGGCAGCGAGCTCATCTCACAATAAATCAAAAAAAAATCAGCTGGCTATGTAGCGCCTGCTGTAATCCGCTGCTTGGAAGCTGAGTGGAAAGATCGCCGGCCTAGCGTCGAGGCTGCGGTGGCAGCCCACTGCACTCCAGTCTGGGCGACAGAGAGACTCCACTCAAAAAAAAAAAAAAAAGAACACTTAGCCGGGCTGTGCTCAGCCTGTCATCGCGCCTGGAGGTGAGGTGATGGATTGCCTGAGCCCGCGGGTTCGAGACCCGCCTGGGCAGCGAGACCTCATCTCTACAATAAATCAAAAAATCAGCCGGGCGTGGTAGCGCGTGCCTGTAATTCTGGCTACTTGGAAGGTTGAGGCGGAAGGATCGCCGGAGCCCAGCAGGTCGAGGCTGCGATGGCTGGGAGCGGCCACTGCACGGCCACTGCACTCCAGTCTGGGCGACAGAGTGAGACTCCAACTCAAAACAAACAAACAAACAAAAAACCCCACAGATTTAGGCCCGGTGTGGTGGCTCATGCCTGTATTCTGGGCACTTTGGGAGGCCGAGGTGGGAGGATCGCTTGAACCTAGGAGTTCGAGATCAGCCTGGGCAACATAGTGAGACCTTGTCTCTACACAAAATTAAAACATTAGCCGGGTGTGGTGGCGCGTGTCTTTAGTCCCAGCTACTGGGGAGGCTGAGGCCAGAAGATCGCTTGGGTCCAGAAGGTTGAGGTTGTGGTGAGCCATGATTGCGCCACTGCACTCCAGTCTTGGCAGCAGTGAGACCCTGACTCAAAACAAACAACCGTACAATCTAGCGCCCTACCCCAGACCTTCTGGATCAAAGCCTGCTTTGTGACAATCTCCCCAGGAGAACTGGGGAGGGGGCTGAGAAATACTGCCTAGTGTCCCCCTCCTCTGTCCCTCCCCCAAAAGCATGACAGTATACCCTCTGCTTTCCAAATTTTCTGCCACGTACAATCTTAAAAACAACAACAGGCCAGGCTCGGTGGCTCAGCCTGTCATCCCAGCACTTTGGGAGACTGAGGCGAGAGGATTGCCTGAGCCTGCGGGTTCAAGACCCACCTGGGCAACCTGGCGAGACCTCGTCTCTACAATAAGTAAAAAATTAGCCAGGCGTGGCAGCGCGCCTGTAGTTCCAGCTACTTGGAAGGCTGAGGCGGAAGGATCGCCAGAGCCCAGCAGGTCGAGGCTGTGGTGGCTGGGAGCATGCCACTGCCCTCCAGTCTGGGTGACAGAGTGAGACTCCACTCAAAAAAAAAAAAAAGAAAACAACAACAAAAGCCCTTTCTGCAACTGGCAGCCGCTGGAGGACCCCAAATGGCAGGCTTCCATTTGGCCACTTGGTGGACATAAAAGCCCCCCAATCTGTGTCCACATCCGCTCCCTCATCTTGTCCCAGAATTGCCCGAGGAAAGTGAGCCAGGTGTGCCCATTACACAGAAGAAGAAACTGAAGCCGGGAGCTTCGTGGATCACCGAATCAGCGTAGGGTTAGGAGAGGGACCTCAGAAAGTCCTTCCAGAGCCTCCCCACCCTCAGGCCAAGACAGCTGTGAGGGGTGTGCTGCCCAAGGAGACCTGGCCGGGGGTGGGGGGGACCGAAGGTCTGCCCCCACCACTCACCAGGGCTGCCCTTGTGCACAGTGGACCACCTGTGCCAGGGGAAGGGGGTCTTTTCCTTTTTTTTTTTTCTTTTTATTGAGTTGGAATCTCACTATGGCACCCAGCCGGAGTACATGGGGCATGCTCACAGCCACCGCAGCCGCGACCTGCTGGGCTCAGGTGATCCTTCCACTTCAGCCTTCCAAGTAGCTGGAACTCCAGGGATGTGCCACCACGCCCAGCTAATTTTTACTTACTTATTGTAGAGATGAGGTCTCATCATGTTGCCCAGGCTGGTCTCAAATCCATGGGCTCTACAATATCCGTCTCTACAATAAATAAAAAATTAGCCGGACATGGTGGTGCACCTGTAGTTCCAGTTCCTTAGAAGGCTGAAGCGGAAGGATCGCCTGAGCCCAGCAGGTCTGTGAGCATGCCACTGCACTCCAGCCTGGGAGACAGAATGAGACTCCCACTCAAAAAAAAAAAGGCCGGGCGCGGTGGCTCAGACTGTAATCCCAGCACTTTGGGAGTCCGTGGTGAGAATTGCCTGAGCCCGGAGGTTCGGGACCAGCCTGGGCAACTTAGTGAGACCTCATCTCTACAATATATCAAAAAATTAGCTGGGCATGGTGGCACACGCCTATAGTCCCAGCTACTCAGGGAAGGCTGAGGTGGAAGGATAGCCTGAGCCCAGGAGGTTGAGGCTGTGGTGAGCCGTGATCTTGCCACTTGAGCTTCAGCCTGGGCAACAGAGTGAGACTCCCCCCCCAAAAAAAAACCCTATCCTATTTAAGAAAAAAAGGAAGTGACTAGGTGCGGTGGCTCATGCCTATAATCCCAGCACTTTGGGAGACCAAGGTGAGAGGACTGCCTGAGTCCACGGGTTTGAGACCAGCCTGGGCAACTTGGCGAGACCTCATCTCTACAATATATATCGAAAAATTAGCTGGGCGTGGTGGCACACGCCTGTAGTTCCAGCTACTTGGAAGGCTGAGGTGGAAGGATCACCTGAGCCCAGCAGGTTGAGGCTTCGGTGGCCTGGAGCATGCCACTGCACTCCAGCCTAGGCTACAGAGTGAGACTGGACTCAAAAAAAAAATTCCCCGTTCTCCTCCCCCCCCTTCTCCCCTCTCCTCCCCCAGTTCTCCTCTGTCTCCTCCTCCGCGCCAAGAGCTGGGTCCTCCCCGCCCCTTGCCAGCCCACAGACATAGACCTCTCCAGATTCCTTCTATCCCCCAGAGCAACTCTCCACTGATGCATGCTTCTATTGCTTTCCTTGAAGCTGGTTCGTGAAAACCACACAAGACCCAGCACTCCAGGTGACTCAGAACCTGCTGGGACAAAGGTTTCCCAGAGCTGACCTGGGGCAGACACTCAGGCTCAGCCAGGAAGGCACCAGTAGGTCTTGGTTCGGAAACATTTTCTGGATGTTTTCAGGTCTTCACCTGTGGGCCATCGTGGCAAGTCTTGAGTATCTGGGGGTACAGAGAGGGCCGAACCTCACCTTCCCTTCCCTCCTAGGGCCTGCAGCAACCCCTGGAGGCAGGTGGGTGTTTAGGGCCCCAGGGCTGAGGAGAGAACCCTGAGAACAGGGTCAGGGCAAGTGGCATGGCTCATGCCTGTAATCCTAGCACTTGGGAAGGCCTAGACAGGAGGACTGCTTGAGCCTAGGAGTTTGAGACCAGCCTGGGCAACAAAGCAGAGCTTGTGTCTACAAAAATAAAACAAGTAGCCAAGTGGGAGGCCAAGACAGGAGGATTGCTTGAGCCCAGGAGTCCAAGGCTAGCCCAGAGAACAAGCAAGACCTCGTTTCTTTTCTTTTTTTTTTTTTTTTTTTGAGTTGGAGTCTCACTCTGTCGCCCAGACTGGAGTGCAGTGGCCGCTCCCGGCCACCGAAGCCTCGACCCGCTGGGCTCCGGCGATCCTTCCGCCTCAGCCTTCCGAGTAGCTGGAACTACAGGCACGCGCTACCACGCCCGGCTGATTTTTTGACTTATTGTAGAGATGAGGTATCCCTGCCCAAGCGGGTCTTGAACCCGCGGGCTCAGGCAATCCACTCACCTCAGCCTCCCAAAGGCGCGAGATTACAGGCTGAGCCACCGAGCCCGGCTAAGACCTCATTTCTAAAGAAAATAAAAAAATTGCTGGGCTCGGTGGCTCAGCCTGTAATCCCGCCCTTTGGGAGGCTGAGGTGAGTGGATTGCCTGAGCCCGCGGGTTCAAGACCCACCTGGGCAACTTGGCGAGACCTCATCTCTACAATAAATCAGAAAAATCAGCCGGGCGTGGTAGCGCATGCCTGTAATTCTGGCTACTCGGAAGGCTGAGGCGGAAGGATTGCCGGAGCCCAGCAGGTCGAGGCTGTGGTAGCCGGGAGCGGCCACTGCACTCCGGTCTGGGCGACAGAGTGAGACTCCAACTCAAAAAAAAAAAAAAGAGAGAGAGAGAGAGAATGATTTGAAGGGGCAGCCTATTGTTCTGCTGACCCAGCAGCCGCCCACCCCCACCCAGGTCACCCTCAGTGTAGATGCCAGTCTCTCTGCTCCTCCATACCGACGGGGCAGGGGTGGGTGCCCAGACAAAGCTCAACCCATCAGAGCCCCTTCTTGAGAGAACACAAGTAAATCCCTCTCCGGTGGGAGGAACATCAGGAGGTGACCTGCAGGCCCAGCCAGCAGCTGTGTCCCCTGTCACCTGGGAAAGTCAGAGGATCTGGTAGAGAAAGGAGTCGGCCCTGTCAGGAAGCAGAGGGGCTCAGAAGTCTTTTTTTCTTCTGAGTCAGAGTCTCACTCTGTTGCCACGCCTGCAGTGCAGTGGCATGTTCACAGATCACCATAGCCTTGACCTCCTGGGCTCAGGAGGTCTTCCTATCTCAGCCTCCCAAGTGGCTGGGATTACAGGTGCACACCACCACGCAAGGCTAATTTTCTTTTTTGAGTTGGAGTCTCTGTCACCCAGGCTGGACCAGTGGCACGCTCCCGGCCACCGCAGCCTCAACCTGCTGGGCTCAAGCGACCCTTCCACCTCAGCCTTCCAAGTAGCTGGAACTATAGGCGTGTGCCACCATGCCTACTAATTTTTTGATTTATTATGGAGAGGAGGTCTAGCCAAGTTGCCCAGACTAGTCTTGAACCCAAGGGCTCAGGCAGTCCTCTCACTTCGACCTCCCAAAGTGCTGGGATTATAGGTGTGAGCCACCGCGCCCAGCCACGCAGGGCTAATTTTTTGATTTTTTGTAGAGGTGGAGGTCTCACTATATTGCCTGGGCTGGTCTTGAACTCCTGGGCTCAGGCAATCCTCTTTCCTCAGCCTCCCAAAGTGCCAGGATGACAGGCGTGAGCCTCCGTGCCCGGCCTGCTCTAAAGCGAGTCTGAGTTTCCATCACTTGCAGATGAAGAAAACCATTGACTGACCAGCACCGCAGTATTCCACCTACCACCGATGGCACAGGCATCTCATGCCATTCCTTACTGTCACCCTCAGCTGTACTGTGGGCTGTGGGTGTTCTCAGCTGCATCTTTTTTTTTTTGAATTGGAGTCTCACTCTGTCGCCCAGACTGGAGTGCAGTGGCCGCTCCCGGCCACCGCAGCCTCGACCCGCTGGGCTCCGGCGATCCTTCCGCCTCAGCCTTCCGAGTAGCCGGAATTACAGGCATGCGCTCCCACGCCCGGCTGATTTTTTGATTTATTGTAGAGATGAGGTCTCGCTGCCCAGGCGGGTCTCGAACCCGCGGGCTCAGGCAATCCACTCACCTCAGCCTCCCAAAGGCGCGGGATTACAGGCTGAGCCACCGAGCCCGGCTCTCAGTTGCATCTTACACTGAGATGGTAACACTGAGGCTCTGACTTCACCCAACCCTTCAGGGCACGCTCCCCAGGACCTGGGCCTGGGTCCTCTTTGGTTAGCATTACGACTCGCCCGTGTCCCTGTTCTTAATTCCCCCTCTCCTCTGTCCAATTTTTTTTTTTTGAGGAGTCTCACTCTGTCACCCAGGCTGGAGTGCAGTGGCACGCTCACAGCCATTGTAGCCTTGAACTGGTGGGGTCAGGCCATCCTTCCACTTTAGCTTCCCCAGTTGCTGGAAACACAGGTACACACCACCATGCCCAGTTAATTTTTTTGGTTGACTGCAGAGATGAGGTCTCGCCAAGTTGCCCAGGCTGGTCTCGAACTGGTGGGCTCAGGCAATCCTCTCACCTCGGCCTCCCAAAGTGCTGGGATGACAGGCATGAGCCACTGCACCCGGCTGTCCCCCATTCCTTAAAACCGCTCCCCGGTTCTGGTGCAGTCTCTCCTAAGGTCTGTGTGATCCTGCCCTTCGTACTCCCCAGCCTCATCTGGGGGGCGTCTCTTTTGCTCACTCACAGTGGCCTCCTTTTAGTATGGAATGCCAGACGCTTCGGACCTCAGGGCCTGTGAACCTGCTGTTTCTGTGTCTGTCCAGTGGCCTCCCTGTCTGCTTCTCCAGTTCCTAGCATTCCTGGACATCCTTCCATTTCAGGCATCACCCTCAGGGGTGGCTTCCCCCGAGCCCTCTGGGAAACAGGACCCCATGGCACCCTTCGCCCCAGCAGTGCAGGCTACTCTCATGCTCAGGTCTGTATCAGCCGTCTGGTCTCCCGTGGCTAGTCCTCTCGAGGGCAGGGATCCGGTCTGTCTCCCTCACCACTGTACCTACGGCACCTGGCACTGTGTCAGGTACAGAGCAGGTGCTCAGAAATACCTCCTGAGCTGGTGACTGGATGGGACCCATGACTTGTCCAGGGTCACTGCTAGAGAGGGAGGGAGCCGAGGGGTCAGCTCCTGGACACTCTAGTGAGTCTTCGGGCTCTAGAAAGGACTCTGTGACCTTTGTGCAATATTGGCACGCTCAGGGAACCAGGAAGGAAGCGACTGAGGGGCCCAGACCATCAGGCAGGCAGATGGGGAGGAGGTCGAAGGGAGGCCGGCCAGCCTTAGACTCATCAGGAAGGATGCAGAGGAAACAGAGCTTCGGGGAGAGGTAAAGTGACTGGTTCAAAGTCTCCCACCCAGAACTCATCATCAAAATCAGGTTCTGAATCTGAAGCTTGAGCCTAAGAAATCTGCTATTCGGGGCCAGGTGCGACGGCTCACCCCCACAACGCCATCACTTTGGGAGGCTGAGGCGGGAGGACTGCTTGAGACCAGGAGTTCAAGATCAGCCTGGACGAGACATAGCGAGATCTGGTCTCTACCAAAAAAAATGAAAAATGAGCCAGGCATGGGGGCACTACCAGGGAGGCTGAGGCGGAAGGGTCTCCTGTGGCTAGGTCGTCGAGGCTGAGGGGTGCCTTGATTGTGCCACTGCGCTCTAGCCTGGGAGGCAGAAGAAAGAGAGTGACAGGGAGGGAGGAAATAAACTATTTGGGAAAATCAGCCCAGACAAGATGGAAGGCCAGGCAGGTCCCACTGGGGTGAGAAGTGGTACCGGCCACCCTCCCTCCATTGCTTCACCCCTGCGGGCCCACGTAGGGAGGACATCTTTTTGAAATTCCAAAAGCCCTTGCTGCAGACCCCAAAGCCTCTCTGCAAGCCCTCCGGGGGCCAGACCCTCCCAGGCTGGCGCCTACCTCCCAGGGGGGTTTCCCCTGCACGGCTTCCATTTGAAAGGGAGCTTAGGGCCTGGGTACCGGTCCTGCTGGGGCCCATCAATGCCGGCTCAGGGATGCAGAGAAGGATTCCGGGCTGCTGGGGTGGGGGAAGGGGAAGGGTTGGAAAACCCCTCCACCTGGCCTTGGGCGTTGGCTCTGTTGTTTAACAAGACTCGCAGCCCCCCCCCCCCCCCCCCCGCATTTCCCATTTGACGTCGCTCAGACACATCTCTTCAAAGACGCACATCTTGCATTCAGCCCTTTCAGAATATGAACTTGCCCATTCCCAGCACCTCTGAGAGGAGGCTTCTATTACAGATAAGAGGGTTGAGGCAGAGGGTCAGGGACTTGCCCAAGGTCACCAGCAGTCAGAGGCGCAGTTGGGGCTTGGACCCAGGCAGCTGGCCTCCGATCTTCTCCCTACAAGGGACCTTTTTGGGGGGAGAGGCTCTGGAAGTCCAGGCCCCCAGCTGGGCCTCCGGGAGCCCCAGAGCTCAGTGGTTCCCTCTGTTCACCCCAGCCCAGCGTTTGTTTACCTGGAGTGAGCTTGGTGGCCGCCCCAAACAAAGGGGATGCGGGCGGAGATAACCCAGGGGCCTGACCGAGCAGTGGGGAGGGCCGGGATTGAACCCAGGCTGTGCAGGGGCCGGACCCGAGAAACTGCGGGGGCCGGCTGCCTGCTGTTTGTTGCAAAACAATGAGTCAGCCTGGGAGGGAGGGGAGTGGAGGGCTGGGGAGGAGGAGGGAGGAGGAGGCCTCTCCCCCAGCCCGGCCTCCAGCGTTTCCCAGGGTGGATTGTGTCTACCCCGCCCTCCCAGCCCTTGATCTTCAGAAGGCTCAACCAATTCCCCTTTTTGTTGTTGGGCCACGATAGGAAAAGTATTGAAAAACAGAAAGTGGCCCAGACAGGAACCCGCTCTGAAAGCTGAAACCTGAAACCCGTGGCCAGGGCCATCACCGGGCAGGAGGCAGCAGGAGCCCGGGATCCTCTCCCAGCGCCCCTTCCCAGGCTGGAGGTGGCACCCAGAGCCCTGCGCAGTGGAGAGGGCCTGGAGGTCCAGGAAGGAGCAGTGGCCAGTTCAAGGTCACACGTTGGGTGCTGTGGGTCGGGAGGGTGGGGCTGATCCTGTGTGGAGGTCTCCCAGGGGAAGAGGCTGGGAACAGGGACTTCCTTTTTTTTTTGTTGAGTCAGAGTCTCAGTCTGTCCCCCAGGCTGGAGTGCAGTGGCACACTCAGGGCCGCTGCAGCCTTGACCGGCTGGGCTCAGGCCATTCTTCTGCCTCAGCTTTCCAAGTAGCTGGAGCTACAGGCGTGCGCTACCACATACAGCTAATTTGGGGATATTTTATAGAGATGAGGTCTCACTGTGTGGCCTAGGCTGGTCTAGAACTCCTGGGCTCAAGGGGTCCTCCTGCCTCGGCCTCCCAAAGTGCTGGAATTACAGGCGGGAGCCACTACGCCCAGCCAAGACTTCCTTATTTTAAAAACACTGGCCTGGCATTGCCTTGCTAACCCCTGGTGTGGCCATGTGCTCTTTGAGCTATGACTGTCGCCATGCTTCCTGGCTTTGGCCCCTTCACCACCTTGGGGAGGTGAATCTTCTCTCTCTCTCTCTAATTACTTTTTTTTTTTGAGTTGGAGTCTCACTCTGTCACCCAGACTGGAGGGCAGTGGCACGCTCCCAGCCACCGCAGCCTCGACCTGCTGGGCTCCGGCGATCCTTCTGCCTCAGCCTTCCAAGTAGCTGGAACTACAGGCAGGTGCCACCATGTCTGGCTAATTTTTTGGTTTATTGTAGGGATGAGGTCTCGCCAAGTTGCCCGGGCGGGTCTCGAACCCGCGGGCTCAGGCCGATATTACAGGCTGAGCCACTGAGCCCGGCCTCTAATTTAACTTTTAAATAAACTATATTTTCTATTCTAACTTCTGTGCAATTCTTTGCATCTTTCATGGGGCATGGATTGCATCCCAGACACCCTTACCCCCAGCGGGCCTGACCTAACATTCTGGAGCCCCTACTAGGAGAGTGTGACCCCCAGTGAGACAACCCTAACATTTTGGGAGGCTTCACCGAAACCTGCCGCTCTCTCTCTCCTCTCCAAAAGCCCTCAAATATACCCATTTTGTGGCCCTTGGAGGCCACACTTACCTCTGAGTTTCGGCCCCCTTTTCAATCTGTGAAAGGTGAATAATAAACTTTACTTCTTTCTTCTTTCTTAAAAAAAAAAAAAAAGGAAAGCACTGGCTTGGCCAGGTGCAGGCAGTGGCGGATACCTGTAATAACACTTTGGGAGGCTGAGGCAGGAGGATCTCTTGAGCCCCGGGGTTCGAGACCAGCCTGGACAGCTTGGTGAGACCTCGTCTCTACAGTAAATCAAAAAATTAGCCGGGCGTGGAGGCGCGTCTGTTGTTCCAGCTACTTGGAAGGCTGAGGTGGAAGGATCGCCTGAGCCCAGCAGGTCGAGGCTGTGATGGCTGCGACCATGCCACTGCACTCCAGTCTGGGCAATGGAGTGAGACTCCGACTCCAAAAAAAAACAACAACTGTCCTTGCCCAGGGACCCTGCACGCCTGCTCCACATGGAACCAAAGCTCCCCACCAAAGGTGCATTGGGTGTGGGACAAGGCTTGACCCTGGCCCTCACCCATGAGCCAACTCGGCAACTCCTGACAGATCCTGTGTGGCTGTGGGGGGTGTCACAAGCCACCCCATTCCTCTCCTTGCCCTGCCCCCTCCGGCTCCGGCCCTGCCCTCTCATCAGGAAAGACAGTGCCTAGGACAGAGGGAACTTGCCCGCGATCACAGAGCAGATTCATCAATTGACTTGTCAGCGCCGTGCTGGGCTGTTTCTGAGATGACTCTAGGGATGGTGGAGGGGACGACCAGCCCCTGGACAGCAGCTGCACGCACAGATAACTGCTGCATCACAGTGCACTGGACAGGACTTGTCTGCTGTGTGTGTGATGGGGACACTGACAGGCCTGACCCGCCCTGAGGGACAGGGAAGGCTTCCTGGAGGAGCTGAAAAGAGCTGGGGCTTAAAGATTGAGTAGGAGTTCGCCAGGGCCAGGGTGTGTTTCTACGCATGTGAGCCAAGGCCCCTGTCAGGGCTCTACCCCAGGACTGCAGAGCCATACAGTGTATGGTACTGACCCCTCCAGCGACTGGATGCTGAGCTGGACCTGGGGAGATGGGATGAACACGCAGGCTACCATCCCATGACGTCTGCACTGGAGAAGTCTCCAGGGCTCATGGGAAAGACAAAACTGTTGTCCTTGCAATGTTGAGGAAAGCCAGCCAGCGCCTGGATCGCCACAGGGTGCAGTCGTCGTCCCTCCCTGGGTTTTTTGGGGGTGAGGAGTTGGTGCCAGGACCCCCGAGGATTGCTACATCCATCGATACTCAAGACTCTGATATCAAATGGCCTGGTGTTTGTATATGACCCACGCGTGTCCCGTGTGCTTTCATTCATCCCCAGATGCCCTAGATGACTTTTTGGGGGTCTTGGAGTCTTACTCGGTTGCCCAGACTGGAGTGCGGCGGCACACTCACGGCCACCCCAGCGTCAACCTGCTGGGTTCGGGCTATCCTTCCACCTCAGCCTCCGTAGCTGGAACTACAAACTGTGCCACCACACCCGGCTAATTCTTTGATTTATTGTAGATCCGAGGTCTCACCAAGTTGCCCGGGCTGGTCTTGAACCCCTGGGCTCAGGCAATCCTCTCATCTCGGCCTCCCAAAGTGCTGGGATGACAGGTGTGAGCCACCACACCCGGCATATTGTACTGTTGCTTTTATTGTTATTTCCTTGTGGCGTATTTTCTGTCTGTGGTTGGTTGAATCTGTGGATGCGGAACCCGGGGATACACGGGGCCCCGTAGCCCTGTACAGAGTGCACCTCATTTGATCCTCTGGATAGTCTGAGTCCAGCAGGTCGACGCTGGGGTGGCCGTGAACGTGACGCTGCAATTCAGCCTGGGCAACGGAGTGAGACTCCAACTCAAAAAAAAAAAGTCATCTAGGGATGATTGAAAGCACACGAGACACGCGTGGGTCTTATGCAAAAACCCATTTGATATCAGGGTCTTGAGCACCTATGGATGTCGCAGTCCTCGGGGGTCCTGGTGCCAAGGACCCTCCTCTCTCACGATCCCCATTTTACCAAGAGGACACAGCAGCTCAGAGATGTCAGTAACTTGTTCTCCGTCACCGCCTGGTAAGGAGGGAATCCAGACTCTGCACTCAGGGGCCTGAGTGGAGCCTGAGCCTTTAACCTCTGTGCTCATTCCAGATGAGGGACTGGGGGATGCGGGAGGGGCTGTGGGGGGCATGGAGGGAGCTAAGCTGTAATTCCAGAGCTAGGAAGCCAGGACTTGATGCAGGGGGCAACGGGGAACCAGCAAAGGAGGAAGGGCATGGCACAATATGAGAAAAAGACTCTTTCCCCCCAAGCTGGAGGGCAGTGGCACAATCATGGCTTACTGCAGCCTCGACCTCCTGGACTCAGGAGATCCTTCCGCCTCAGCCTCAGAGTAGCTGAGACTATAGGCACATGTCACCATGCCCAGCTCATTTTATTTTTGGTAGAGACAAGGTCTCCCTAAGTTGTCCAGGCTGGTCTTAAACTCCGGGGAGGAAGGTCCCGGCACAATCTGACCTGTGTTTGGGCACAATAACTTCGAGGCCACTTGGAGGAAGTGTTAAAGGTGTGACATGAAGCAGGGTGGCTGCGGTAATGTGCAGACAGGAAGATGAAAGCCCAGGGGGCATTGAGCATGCTGAGGACAAGGAACTGCTCTGAGAGGCAAAAGATCCGGCCTCAGCCCTGCTCTGGTCTCCTCTTCAGAACAGTAGTCCTTGCCTGAGTTCCTGTGACCAGCTGCTGCCAGTGATGCCCTGACAGTGGCCATTCATTCCACAGATGCTGACTGAGAACCTCCTGAGGGCAGGACCTCTCTGCCTGGGGGCACCACAGGGCGAGGCAGTCCCTGCCTCGGGGAGCTCAGGGTACTGTGGTCAAGAATCCTTGAACAGGCTGGGCCTGGCAGCACACGCCTATGATGTCAGCATTTTGGGAGGCTGAGGCAGGAGGATTGCTTGAGGCCAAGAGTTCAAGACCAACCTGGGCAACATAGCAAAACCTCATCTCTACAAAAATGATAGTAATAATAATAATAAAATAAAGAATCCTTGAACAGAGGCCAGGTGTGACGGCTCATGCCTGTAATTCCAGCAATTTAGGAGGCCGAGGTGGGAGAATTGTTTGAGCCCAGGAGTTTGAGACCAGCCTGGACAACATAGCGAGACCTTGTCTATACAGAGAAAAAAAAATTATGTGGGCGTGGTGGTGTGTGCCTCAGTGACTCTGGAGGCTGAGGCAGAAGAATCTCCTGACCAGGAGGTCGAGGCTGCAGTAAGCCATGATTGTGCCACGGCCCTACAGCTTGGGGGAAAGAGTGAGACTCAGACTCAAAAACAGAAAAAGAATTCTTGAATATTGAATAATGTCACACATGCTCTCATTTCTCTCACCCTCAACAGCTCCATGAGTAGAGAAATTTCTGGTTTTTTTTTTCTGGGTTGGAGTCTCACTCTGTCGCCCAGACTGGAGTGCAGTGGCACGCTCCTGGCCACCGCAGCCTCGTCCTGCTGGGCTCTGGCGATCCTTCCGCCTCAGCCTTCCAATTAGCTGGAACTACAGGCGCGTGCTACTACGTTTTTGTTTTTGTTTTGTTTTTGTAGAGATGAAGTCTCGCCAAGTTGCCCGGGTGGGTCTCAAACCCATGGGCACTGGCAATCTACTCTCCTCGGCCTCCCAAAGCGCTGGGATTACAGGCCGAGCCACCGAGCTCGGCGACATCATTTATTTTATTTTATTTATTTATTTTTTAAGTTGGGGTCTCACTCTGTTACCCAGGCTGGAGTGCAGTGGCCTCTCCTGGCCACTGCAGCCTCGACCTGCTGGGCTCCGGTGATCCTTTCGCCTCAGCCTCCAAGTAGCCGGGACTACAGGTGTGTGCTACCACACCCGGCTAATTAGTAGAGGAATTTCTATAGACTCATTTCTAGTGGTTTAGACACAGTCCTCTGCCTGTCACCCTCTCTTATGGCCTGGGAGGCTTTGAGACTCCTTGCATATCCCACAGGATCAGGTGCAGTACTGAGCATATTACTAAGTACTCATTTTGTATTTACTGAGAATAATTAGTCTCAGTGCAGAAAAGCCATTCTCCAGCTGACCTTGAAATCAGACCTTGAACCCAGATCTCAGAAAAATTCCTTAATCTATGCAATTTTCTATTTTTTCTGCTGTGTGTGTGTGTGTGTGTGTGTGTGTGTGTGTGTGTGTGTGTATGCAGGGTCTCTGTCATTCAGGTTGCAGTGCTGTGGCCTAGCTGATTTTTTTTTTTTTTTTTGGAGTTGGAGTCTCACTCTGTCACCCAGGCTGGAGTGCAGTGGCACACTCCCGGCCACCGCAGTCTCGACCTGTTGGGCTCCAGCGACTCTTCCGCCTCAGCTTTCCAAGTAGCCAGAAGTACAGGCGCATGCTACCACGCCCAGCTAATATTTTATTTATTGTAGAGACAGGGTCTCACCAAGTTGCCTGGGTGGGTCTTGAACCCGCGGGCTCAGGCGATCTTCTCGCCTCGGTCTCCCAAAGTGCTGGGATTACAGGCTGAGCCACCGAGCCCAGCGGCCTAGCTGATTTTTTAAATGTCTTGTAGAGACGGGTCCCACCATTTACCCAGGCTAGAGTGCAGTGGCACAATCGTAGCTCACTGCAGCCTCAAATTCCTGGGCTCAAGTGATCCTCCCTCCTCAGCCTCCCAGGCTACAGGTGTGTACCACCATGCCTGGCTAATTTTTAATTTTTTGTACAGATGAGGTCTTGCTATGTTGCCCAGGCTGGTCTCAAACTCCTGGCCTCAAGAGATCCCCCCCACCTCGGCCTCCCAAGTAGCGGAAGCCACAGGCATGAGCCGCCATTCTTGGCCTAGCCAGTCTTTAAAAGGCGATATTGGCTCTAGAGTCCCTGTTGAATGAGGAGGCTGGCTGAGTGGCCCCATCCTGTGAGACCACCGTCTCCTCACTGTAGACTCAGCTAAGACGACGCTGCTGAGCCTTTAAGGCCACGACCCTGTGTGCAGGGGGCAGAGGTCTCTGAAGGCTGCTGGTCACCCCAAATGAGCCAATCAGCACAAGCTATCGGGAACACAAAGGCTTCCATGGGGGTGGGGTGGGCATCGGCGTTTCCAGAGGCCAATGCTGCCCAAGACATTGCTGTCGAGGCAGCCTTGGTCCTGACCAGCCCAAAACTAGAGCTTGGAAGGAAGGGACACGGTGGGGCAATTCTGGCCCTTTGGGAGCCTCAGCACTTAATGAAAATATTACAGCCGGGCTCGGTGGCTCAGCCTGTAATCCCGCGCCTTTGGGAGGCTGAGGTGAGTGGATTGCCTGAGCCCGCAGGTTCGAGACCCGCCTGGGCAGCGAGACCTCATCTCTACAATAAATCAAAAAATCAGCCGGGCGTGATAGGGCATGCCTGTAATTCCGGCCACTCAGAAGGCTGAGGTGGAAGGATCGCCGGAGCCCAGCAGGTCGAGGCTGCGGTGGCCGGGAACGGCCACTGCACTCCAGTCTGGGCGACAGAGTGAGACTCCAACTCAAAAAAAAAAAAAAAAAAAAAAAAGAAAATATTACTTCATTAAGAAGTGAGAAATAAGCCGGGCTCGGTGGCTCAACCTGTAATCCCGCGCCTTTGGGAGGCTGAGGTGAATGTATTGCCTGAGCCCGCGGGTTCGAGACCCGCCTGGGCAGCAAGACCTCATCTCTACAATAAATCAAAAAATCAGCCGGGCGTGGTAGCGCATGCCTGTAATTCTGGCTACTCGGAAGGCTGAGGCGGAAGGATCGCCGGAGCCCAGCAGGTCGAGGCTGCGGTGGCCGGGAGTGGCCACTGCACTCCAGTCTGGGCGACAGAGTGAGACTCCAACTCAAAAAAAAAAAAAAAAAAAAGAAGTGAGAAATGGGGTAGCACCTGGAAGCCTAGGTGGGAAGGAGCCATGGGGGGGCCAAACACGCTGGGGTGCCTCGGGGGGCTGTTTCTCTTTCCTGGACTTGGATATTTTGATTTCCTCTTCGCCTTTCCTTGGGATTCACCGAAGCACTTCGGAAAGTTCCAGCTGTCACAGCTGTGTGTGTATGTCAGATCTTGGGTAGAGGAGCTGGATGGGGAGGCGGGGGCAGGGGTCTGCTGGGGGCGAGGCTGAGCTTGGATCTTGGATGGGTGTCAGGAAGCGGGGACGCTGACACTTTCGTGGGGGGCGGGGTGCTCTCTTCCCTCCCAGACCCTGTTCCAGCCACAGGGCGACCCAGGTCATGATGACTGGGACTATTTCTTCCTTTTATTTCTGGCAAAACCTGCAGCAGGGGAGTTCCCCTTCTCTGTTTGTTTTGATTCTGTTGTTTTCTTAAAGAGAGGAAGGAAAACCATCATCACTTTTTCGGTTTTGTGAACAATAAAAACAGGCAGGGAGGATGTTGGCCTGTGCCAGGCTGCAGGGGCTGGGCCGCCACCTCCTCCCCTTCCCCTGAGCCCTCCTCTCCCACCTCCCCCCGCCCCCAGCAGCTCCAAGCAGCCGGGGAGGCCCCCGGAACACAGACCATGTCCCCCGGCGTGAGGTCAAGGTTAGGTGCTGGCTTGGCTTTCTCCTGGCTTTGAACCTCTCTGAGGCGTATCTGTAAAAATGAGAGTCACCAGATCCGCTTTACAGACTTGTGGAGACGATGAACAAAATACAAAATACCAAAGCGAACACACAGTGCTCGGCAGACAGCACAGGCTCCAGCCGTGTCTCTCCTTTGCGTCGGTCCATGAGGGTCTACGTGGTTAGCCCCATAGGCCTGTGGGGGACCCTCCTGTTTTCCTGCCTGGTCACCCCCCGCCGGCTTCTTCCTAGCGGGCTCTGAAGATGCCCGCAAACGCTGGGTTTACAAAAGGCTCTCAGGAGTATAAATAACACTTGAGGCCGAGGGGCTTACTTCACCTTAAAAAAGTATTACTGCTATTATTTATTTATTTATTTTGAGTTGGCGTCTCATTCTGTCATCCAGGCTGGAGGGCAGTGGCAAGCTCGTGGTCACTGCAGCCTTGACCTGCTGGGCTTCGGCGATCCTTCCACCTCAGCCTTTCAAGTAGCTGGAACTACAGGCGCACGCCACCATGCCTGGCTAATTTCTGGCTTTTTTGGTTTATTGTAGAGATGAGGTCTCACCAAGTTGCCCAGACTGATCTTGAACCCGTGGGCTCAGGTAATCCTCTTGCCTTGGCCTCCCAAAGTGCTGGAATTATAGGCTTGAGCCACCGTGCCCAGCCCATGCTGCCAGTCTCTAAGGGGCTTCCAGAGTCTTTGAGGACAGCCCTGGAATTGGGGGATCTCTCCTTGGTTCTCCTAGGGCTGACCTAGGACTCAGGGACACTGAATGGGCAGTCACAGGCCCAGAGGCAAACACGCAGCAGTGATGGACAAGAATGCCTGTTGTAGTGGTTGTTCTTTTCTATTTTTGTTTTTGTTTTTTTTTTCTGAGTTGGAGTCTCACTCTGCTGCCCAGACTGGAGTGCAGTGGCCGCTCCCGGCAACCGCAGCCTCGACCTGCTGGGCTCTGGCGATCCTTCCGCCTCAGCCTTCCGAGTAGCCGGAATTACAGGCGCGCGCTACCACGCCCAGCTGATTTTTTGATTTATTGTAGAGATGAGGTCTCGCTGCCCAGGCGGGTCTCGAACCCGCGGGCTCAGGCAATCCACTCACCTCAGCCTCCCAAAGTGAGGGGTTACAGGCTGAGCCACCGAGCCCGGCTTCTTTTCTATTTTTGGGTTGGAGTCTCACTCTATTGCCTAGGCTGGAGGGCAGTGGCACGTTCACAGTCACCGCAGCCTCCACCTACTGGGCTCCGGCGATCCTTCTGCCTCAGCCTTCCAAGTAGCTGGAACTACAGGCACGCGCCACCACGCCCGGCTCATTTTTTGATTTATTGTAGAGACGAGGTCTCGTCAAGTTGCCCAGGCGGATCTCGAACCCGTGGGCTCAGGCAATCCTCTCACCTCGGCCTTCCAAAGTGCTGGGATTGTAGGCGTGAGCCATTGTGCCTGGTTGTTGTAGTGGTTTTTCTTTAATCCTTGGGTACTTTCCAGCTTCCTGTCTGGGCTTCTGTCTTTGCTTTGCCACTAACCAGGCTGCTTTACCTCCCTGGGCCCCTTGATACCTGTAAATGGGGTTGATGGTACTTACGAGTTTTTTGTGAAAAGTAATGAGATAATGAATCCATGAGACTGCCTTAGATCAAGACACAGTTGTTGCTTAGCAAATATTACAGCTGGGCATGGTGGCTCACGCTTGTAATCCCACCACTTTGGGAGACAGAGAGAGGATTGTCTGAGTCCAGGGGGTTCAAGACCAGCCTGGGCAACTTAGTGAGATCTTGTCTCTACAGTCAATCAAAAAATTAACTGGGCATGGTAGTGCATGCCTGTGGTTCCAGCTACTTGAAAGGCTGAGGCAGAAGGATTGCCTGAGCCCAGCAGGTCGAGGCTGCTGTGGCCATGAGCGTGCCACTGCACTCCAGCCTGGGCACAGAGTGAGACTCCGTCTCAAAGAAACCCTCAAAACCCAAGACCCCCCAAAAAACCAAAAAGTCAAAAATATTACAGCTGGGTGTGGTGGTTCACACCCATAATCCCAGCACTTTGGGAGGCTGAGGAGAGAGGATAGCTTGCGCCTATGGGTTCAAGACCAGCTGGGCAACTTGACGAGACCTTGTCTCTACAATAAATTAAAAAATTTAGCCGGGCTCGGTGGCTCAGCCTGTAATCCCGCGCCTTTGGGAGGCTGAGGTGAGTGGATTGCCTGAGCCCGCGGGTTCGAGACCCGCCTGGGCAGCGAGACCTCATCTCTACAATAAATCAAAAAATTAGCCGGGCGTGGTAGCGCATGCCTGTAATTCCAGCTACTTGGAAGGCTGAGGCGGAAGGATCGCTGGAGCCCAGCAGGCGAGGCTGCGGTGGCCGGAAGCAGCCACTGCACTCTAGTCTGGGTGACCGAGTGAGACTCCAACTCAAAAAAAAAATAAATAAATAAATAAAATAAATAAAAAATTTAGCCATATGTAGTGGCATGCACCTTAAGTTCCAGCTACTTAGAAGGCTGAGGCGAAGGATCGCCTGAGCCCAGCAGGTTGAAGCTGCTGTGGCTGTGAGTGTGCCACTGCACTCCAGCCTGTGCAACAGACTGAGACTTTGACTCAAAAACAACAAAATAATACAATTAAAAACAAAAATGGCTGGGCACGGTGGCTCACGCCTGTAATCCCAGCCCTTTGGGAGGCCGAGGTGGGAGGATCGCTTGAACCCAGGAGTTTGAGACTAGCCTGAGACATAGCGAGACCTCGTCTTTGCAAACAAATTCAAAAAATTAGCCAACTGTGGTGGCACATGCCTATAGTCCCAGCTGCTCGGGTGGCTGAGGTGGAAGGATTGCCTGAGCCCAGGAGTTGGAGGCAGCGGTGAGCTATGATGGTACTACTGCACTCCAGCCTGGGCAACAGAGTGAGACCCCAACTCCAAAAAAGAAAAAGAGTAATAATAATAAACAAAAAACTCACGAGTATCCTGGCCTCCCTTCTTGCCCTGCTGTGGCGGGTGCTGTCCCCTTCTGAACGGTCCCTTTTGTTCCCTCCATTCTTCAAGCCCAGCCTTCTCCAGGAAGCCCTCCTGGCTCCCGGGGCCTGTCTCCACAGACCCCTCCCCCTGCCGTCTCCCTGCAGCCCATGGGGGGCCGCCCCACGGAGCATGCTCCTCCAGGGTCGTTCCCCGAGGGGCCTGAATCCCCTGGCTGTGGCTTGGGGAGCCCAGGCATCAGCCTGGGCCTCCTCCACCCCCGGTCCAGCCTCCGTAGCTCGGTTCCCAACCACATGAAGGGAGGCCCGTGGAAAAGCCATATACCCCAGGGCTGAGCGGGATGTTTGTCAAAGCAGGACAGATCGGCGGCCAGGGACGTGGCGGGAGTGCGCTGGGAGCGGAAGCCAGCGTTTGGGGGAGCAGGGATGCGCCCCGGGTGCTGGCACGAGCCGGGCAGGGCAGGAAGGAGGCCCATTAACACTTCGGCCGGCCGCGCTTCCTCCGGCACCTCGGCCGCGCACACAGGCGCGTTTGTCCCCTCTCACTGCGGCCCAGTGTTTGCGGCGCCCCGGCCCCCAGCCCCAGGTGGGCGGGTGTTGCCTGGCACAAATGCCCTTTATGGAGGGCGTGCGGAGGGAGGCGGCGCCTCCCGGGGCCGGAACCACCCCCGGAATTCAGCAGTGACCCTGGAGCTGCCCTGTGCCGGGGATGCAGACTCAGGGAGCCTGGTCACTCGGGGACCCCGGCGACCCCCGGCCTCGGCTCACCCCAGAAGCCAGGCATGTTTGGTCTGGCCAAAGTGCCCCGCCGAGCCCTCGCTCCAGGGCCCAGCGTCCTGCCTGCTGCTCCCTCCTGGGCTGAGATGGTGGGTTCTCATCTCCCCGAGGGGCTCCCCTGGCGGCCTGCCAGGAGGCAGACCCTGATTGTCCCTGTGGCCCTCCTTCCATCACCCGGGGAAGAGCAGGGCTGGAGCCAGCATCCAGGGACAACCTGGCCGTCCCTTCCATGAGCTCGGCCAAGCAGCTGGGATTTCAGTCTCAGAGGGGCTTCTAGTGCTTTCCCTGGGGCCCGTGGGTGGCAGAAGTCACGTCCCACAGAGCACCCCGCGCTAGGCCGCGCTGAGCTTCATTCCCCCTTGACAAGTCCCTCTCCTTACCCTCCGGGCCTGCTCTGTGTTTTTTTGCCTATTTAATCTGTGACAGGTGCAGGCACGTGCTGCCTGCCTGTCAGCACCCCCTAGAGATGGCCCAAGGATCTGCACTGTCCCCAGGGAGGCCCAGCTGCAAGGTCTTGTGGGGGAAGAGGGAGGAAAGCCAGCATGGTGCTGAGCTCAGCCCCCTGCCAGCCACTGGTCACTTGGGTGCAGGTGACCCCCTCTGTAGAATGCATCACCCTCCCTTCACACCTGGGGAGACTGAGGCTGGGAGGGGAAGAGGAGACAGGCCCTGTGTTCTGGGGTTTCAGTCTAGCTGGGGCAGCATCAGGTGGGAGGGTCTCAGGGTGGGGACAGAGGCGTCCCTGCCTCTTCTTCTCTCTGCTGGGCATGGCGTGGCAGGTGGGCTGCATCGAGGATGGCGGGAGGGGCTCCAGGTTTTCTAGAAGATGAGCGCCCCGTCCCCCGGAATGCAACGCCACCTCCAACCTCAGCCACGAGGCTCGCTCACTTGTGATTATCTCCAGTCCTCTGGCCCGGCGGGAGGGTGTGACACTGGCCTCTGTCACATCACACACCGGTAGAACCAGAGGCAAAGGCTGGCCGTCCAGACAGGACCCCTGCCACACGCAGGCATATATACACACACACAGAGGCAGAGACACTTCCTCCACGCCCAGCGCCCACAACCCCCACACCCGCCCCCACAGGGGCCCACACAGACACACCCTGGGCACAAATGCGTGCCCACACCCTGCTCCCTCGGTGGCACAGATGTAAGCACATGGGCCCCGTCTGCCCCACAGGCCCACACCTCCCTCCCACCTCAGCCTCACGGACACAAACGGGTGGCAGCGCCCTTCAAGGATGCCCCCGGCCTCCATCGGCTCCCACGTTGAGAGACACCCACCCTGTCGAGATTGTAGGCTTAGCACACAGGTACATACTCCACAAGGGGACACAGACCCAGGACCTTCAGCCAAACCCCTTCCCACCCTAGTCTGGACCCAGGGATTTATATAGATGACCCCTTATAGTTCATGGATTTTTTTTTTTTTTTTGAGCTGGACTCTGTCGCTCAGGCTGGAGTGCAGTGGCACCCTCACGGCCACGGCAATCTCCACCTGCCGGGCTCAGGTGATCCTCCCGCCTCAGCCTCCCAAATAGCTGGAACCACAGGTGGGTGCCACCACGCCCGGCTAATTTTTTTGATATATTGTAGAGATGAGGTCTCGCCAAGTTGCCCAGGCTGATCTCAAAGCCCTGGGCTCAGGCAATCCTCTGGCCTCCGCCTCCCAAAGTGCTGGGATAACAGGCGTGAGCCACTGCACACAGCAGTTCAAGGATTTTGAAAGGCGAGTGTGTGTGTGTATGCGTGAGTGCATGTGTGTGCATGTGTGTGTGAGAGAGAGGGAGAGAGCTCAGAGGGTGTCGAGCAGCGAGAGGAAGAGGAAGGAAGCCTGAGTGACTCACTTCCAGCTGAACAATGCCGCAGCTCAGCCCCTCTGTCAACACAGCCAGGGCCTGACCGAGCAGTGGAGGGAGGCCCTGTCCAGGCCTATCGGGGAGGGGGGTGGGAACCCCTCCTGAGAGAGTTCTGCTCCCTCTCTGCGCCTCGGGGTGTGACGTCAGCACCCAGTTCCCCAGCCTCTGTCTCGTCGTGGTAGATAGCGACCTATTGAGGGGCCGTGGCTGCAGCTCCTGTCTCCAGCCAGGCAGAGCCTGGGGCTCGAGTGTCCTCACCACGACTCCTGAGGGTGGCGGCCCCACCATTCCCAGCCCCGGTGCTCCGTGCCTCCGGGATACTCATGCCTCTGCCCGCTGCACCCCTCCACCCTCCAGGCCTTTCTTCCAGTCTCCCTTCCCTCTGCACCTGGTCCTCGGCATCCTGCAGACCCCAGCCCTCTCCCGGCTCTGCCTCTCTTCCTTCTTACTCCAGCCACAGGTTCTGTTCCATGTCTTCTGGAGAGTGAGCCACCCTCTTCTTCCAGTGAGGTTCAGCTCCTAAGGCTCCAGAATTTCTTCCTCTGCCCCCAGGAATCCCTACCTGGATACTAGGGCCCAGTAAGGTCTTGAGAGACAGACCTTAAGGCCTGAAAAGGATTGGAAACATCACATGTGGCTGAACGTGGCAGCTCACACCTATAATCCTAGCACTTTGGAAGACTGAGGCAGGAAGACAACTTGGGAACAGGAATTTGAGACCAGCCTGGGCAACACAGTGAGATTCTGTCTCTATCAAAAGAATGAAGGGAGGGAGAGAGAGAAAGAGAGAAGAGAGGAGAAAGAAAGAAAGAAAAAGAGAGAAAGGAAGGAAGGAACGAACGAAGGAAGGAAGGAAATTCGAGGCTGGTCTTGGTGGCACTTTGGGAGGCCGGGGCAAGAGGATTGTCTGAGTCCACGAGTTCTAGTCCAGCCAGGGCAACTTGGTGAGACCTCATCTCTACAATAAATAAAAAATTAGCCGGGCATGGTAGCACACACCTGTAGTTCCGGCTACTTGGAAGGCTGAGGCGGAAGGATGGCTGGAGCCCAGCAGGTCGATGCTGGGGTGGCAGGAGCGTGCCACTACACTCCAGCCTGGGTGACAGAGTGAGACTCCGACTTAAAAAAAAAGAAAGAAAGAAAGAGAATTTGAGACCAGGGCAACATTATGAGACCTCCTCTCTACCAAAAAAAAAAAAAAAAAAAAAGGAAGACAGAAAGGAAAGAAAGAAAGAATTTGAGACCTTCCTGGGCAAGATAATGAGACTCCATCCCTACCACAAAATAAAAAGAAAGAAAAAAAAGGGCAGGAAGAAAGCAGGCAAGAAAGGAAGGAAGGAGGGAAGGAAAGAGGGAAGGAAGGCAGGCAGCAAATTAGAAAGCCAGCCCGCCCAGTGAGCTCTTCCTGGGCCCTGCCCGCTGGGTCACTGGTTTCCTCTGGACTTGAGTCTCTGGGATAGGCCTCTCCTCGGTCCGCAGATCATGAAGGCTGGGCAGCAAGGACTTCTCACCTACACCAGGGCCTGGGGAACACTGCTACGGGCCCAGGGAGCAGCGCCGGTCTTGGCTACTGTGTACCTGCCTGGCACCAAGCCCGGGCGGCTCTCCCCAAGGAGCTCACTTGGCCCGACAGTAGCCCTTGATGTGGGGCTTCCCCTGAGCCTCCGTTGACTGCTGGGGAAACTGAGGCTCGGAGAGTTTGGGAATTGCCCAGTTTGCCTAACTGGTGAGCCGCAGGTCCCTAGGCCCTGTGCTCTTCCCACCGTCCGCTGCCCCTGCCCCGAGGTCCCTGCCCCTCCTCAGCCCCTGCCCCTGGTCCCAGTTTGCCCTGGGAATCTCACTGACCTCCGACCTCCGACCTGGCTCTGCTTTGTCTATCTGTTTCTTCGCCCCGCTCCCCCATCCTGCCCAACTACATCTCCTTTTTTTTTTTTTGGAGTGGGAGTCTCACTCTGTCCCCCGGACTGGAGTGTAGTGGCACGCTCACAGCTACCCCATTGTCGTCCTGTTGGGCTCAGGCGATCTTTCTGCCTCAGCCTTCGAGTAGCCAGAACTACAGGCGCAAGCCACCACGCCCAGCTTATTTTTGTTTTTTTGATTTATTGTAGAGCTGAGGTCTTACCAAGTTGCCCAGGCTGGTCTCGACACCCTGGATTCAGGCAATCCTCTCACCTCAGCCTCCCACAGTGCTGGGATTATAGGCTTGAGCCACCATGCCCAGTTACTTTTTTCTTTTTTTTTTTTGAGTAGGAGTCTTACTGTGTTGTCCGCACTGGAGTGCACTGGCACACTCATGGCTACCACAGCCTCGACCTGCTGGGCTCAGGTGATCCTTCTGCCTCAGCTTTCCAAGTAGCTGGAACTACAGGTGCATGCCACCACACCTGGGTCATTTTTAAATTTATTGTAGAGACAAGATCTTGCCAAGTTGCCCAGACTGATCTTGAACCTGGACTCAAGCAGTCCTCTCAACTCAGGCTCTCAAAGTGTTGGGATTACAGGTGTGAGCCACTGCGCCCGGGCACACTAGGTTTTTTTTTTTTTTTTGAATCAGAGTCTCATTCTGTCACCCAGGCTGGAGTGCAATGGCACGCTCACGGCCACCATACCCTTGACCTGTGGGCTCAGGTGATCCTTCTGCCTCAGTCTTCTAAGTAGCTGGAACCACAGGCATGCACCAATACACCGGCTAATTTTTTTATTTATTGTAGAGACAAGGTCTTGCCAAGTGGCCCAGGCTGGTCTCGAACCCATGGGCTCAGGCGATTCTCTCACCTTGGCCTCCCAAAGTGCTGGGATTATAGGCACAAGCCAAATGCACCTCACCTGCATTTCCATTGACTCATCCTTGGAGGAGAATGAAGAGGTTGGGGGCCTATCTGTGTGCTGCTGCTCAGAGGGAGCCAGGCTCAGCACACACTTTGGGACGTGGAAGGCTTTCCCCAAGCCTGGGCTTAGGAGTGAGACGGAAACCTCTCCTTCCCGTCCCAGGTGCTGGCGGGGCTGTGCTCTGTGGCTCTCCTGGCCTAACTGGCCTCTCTTTCTGGTTGTGTCTCTCACATGCACACAAGCACCCTGAAAAGGACTGAACGGTCATATGTGGCTGAGCACAGCGGCTCACACCTGTAATCCTAGCATTGTGGGAGGCCAAGGCAGGACAACTTGCGACCAGGAATTTGAGACCAGACTAGGCGACATAGTGGGACTGTCCCCCCATCTCTACAGGAAGGAAGGAAAGAAGGAAGAGAGAGAGAGAGAGAGAGAGAGAGAGAGAGAGGAGGAAGAAGGAAGGAAGGAAGGAAGGAAGGAAAGACTAACTTGAGCACGGAGACTCATGCCTGTAATCCCAGTGCTTTGGGAGACAGAGGAGAGAGGATTTCCTGAGCCCAGGGTTTGAGGCCAGCCTGGGCAACTTGGCAAGATCTCGTCTCTATTGTAAATCAAAAAATTAACCAGGTATGGTGGTACATGCCTGTAGTTCCAGGCTGAGGCAGAAGGATCACCTGAACCCAGCAGGTTGAGGCTACAGTAGCCATGATTGTGCCACTGCACTCCAGCCTGGGCAACAGAATGAGACTCCAATTCAAAAAAAAAAAAGAAAAAGAAAAAGAAAGAATTTGAGACCAGCTTGGGCAATGTAGTGAGACCCCATCTCTCTCAAAAAAAGAAAAAAGAAAGAAGGAAAAAAAGATAGAAAGAAATAATTGCAGACCAGCCTGGGCAATGTAGTGAGACCCTATCTCTACCATTTTTTCTGTGGCATGAACTCCAGTGTGTGATCCCAGCCCTCACAGAGCATGCCATTATTTCTTAATAAGTCGCGTCCCCGCCCCCAGCCAGCTGTCCTTGTTTTTTCCGGCTCTCCCTCGCTCCTTACCAGACCCTCTGTGTCTTGGCGTTGGACATGAAATATGGCTGAAGTCAAGGTTGGGTTCCCTGATGAGACAGTTCCGTTTAGATGGAAGATAAGGCCTGCCCCAGATTCTTGTGTGTTGATATTGTTGGGAAGTGTTTCAGGGGAGGAGGTTGGGATAGTTTTTGGAGGGATGGGGTCCACTCTTTGCCACAATGGGGCTTTGGGCGGTGCAGCTGGGAGTGGCTGTTAGCATCCCTGGGGATGGTGGTCTTCAGGACACAGAGTCGGGGACCCAGGATTACACATCACCACCCACTTTGAGTGAGTGTAGCCATGTGACTTGCTCTGGCCAATGAAATGTGGGTAGAGGCCAGGTGCGGTGACTCAAGCCTGTAATCCCAGTACTTTAGGAGGCTGAAGCGAGAGGATTGCCTGAACCCAGGAGTTCAAGACCAGCCTGGGCAACTTGGTAAGACCCCGTCTCTATCATAAATAAAAAATTTAGCTGGGTGTGGTAGCGTGTGCCTGTAGTTCCAGCTACTTGGAAAGCTGAGGTGGAAGGATCACCTAAACCCAGCAGGTCGAGGCTGTGGTGGCCACAAGCATGCCACTGGACTCCAGGCTGGATGACAGAGTGAGACTCCAACTCAAAAAAAAAAAAAAAGAAATGTGGGTAGAGTGGATATGTGACCCTTCGGGGAGCAGCGAATGGAGCTGACATGTGATTTCTGACAGTCCCTTCCTGCTGCTGCCGTGACCGTGAACAAAGATATTGACACAGAGCTTCCTTCTGCTGTGTGTCTCTGATGAGCAACCACAGGAACAACCAGCTCAGAATCCTCTGGAAAATCTTGTGGCTCAGTTGGCGAGAAAGAGAAATAGAGCCTTGCCGTTGTAGACCACTGAAACATGGGGATGTTTGTTACTGCAGCAAAACTGGCCTCTTGCCTAATACACCCACCTCACAGGGCTGATGAGAGGAGTATGTGACAGTGCATGTGACCAGCTTGGCAGGGGGTCCTCCTCCTCTTTCTCTTCTAATGTTATGTCACTTTCGACCAAGTCACACAAATGTACACATGCCCACTTAGTATGTGTCACAGGAGCACAGAGACAGGGAAAGTGACAGATAGAGGTGCAAGTAGCTGTCAGGTGACATGCGAAGTGCTACATTACTGCTGTGAGTCCAGAGTCAGATGACCCCAGGGGAGGGTGGATACGCTTATTAGGGTCCTCAAAGGTGAACTCGGAACTAGATGTATAAGGGTCGGTTTGATTTCTTTAGGCAGAATAGGAGAGATGGCGCATTCTGAGCCTGAGAGTGGCTGCCCTCTACAGACCAGCTTCCACGTGCCAGGCATTGGCTCGGCTCCTTCTCCAGGTCTCCCCTGAGAGTTGTGATACCTGTGATGTCTGTAACCAGGCTGGAGTGCAGTGGCACGCTCATTGCATTCCTGGGTTCAGGCGATCCTTCTGCCTCAGACTCCTAAGTAACTGGGACTAAAGGTGTGTGCCACCACGCCGGTTAATTTTTTTGTAGAGACGAGGTCTAGTCAAGTTCCTCAGGCTGGTCTCGAACCCCTGGGCTCAAGCAATCCTCTTGCCTCAGCCTCCCAAAGTGCTGGGATTACAGGCATGAGCCACAGCTCCCGGCCTGTTATCCCCATCTTCTAGATGAGAAAATCAAGGCCACCGAGACTGCAGGACTCACCCCTGGTTGGGCAGCTGGTAATTGACAGATGGGTGACCAGACAGAGGGGTGGCAGCTCCTTACTGGCCTTCAGTCTGGTGACCCCCCCCAGGGTCATCAGTTCACAGTCTATGCTCCTCTCTGTGTCTTGGGAGAAGTTTCTAAAATGCGGCTCTGATAAAGCCACACCCCTGCTCATGAACCCTTGGAGACTCCCTAATGTGTTCCGGACAGGGTCTGGTGGTCCCAAGCCAGCCACGTGGGCCTGTCCCAGCCTTCCCGGTGTTGCCCCTGTCCATCCCCCGTCTTGGGCCCAGGTTCTGTCCTGGGGCGGGGGCTGGGGGAGCTTTTCCTGGCTTTTGAGTTCTGCTCAGATTGCCTCTTCTGCATGGAACGTCTGCTCCCAGGACGTGTGCCCGTCCAAGGCCCGCCTTTGTGGCAGACCTCAGCCCAAGTCCCACCTCGTCTCCACCCAGATGGTCCTGCTGGAATGGAGACTTGGGCATGTGTTCGGTCGATCCGATTGGGTTTGAATGATGGACAAGAATAGTTTGTTCCCTTGGCATGCCGATATTTGCCAATATTCAATGCACAGATGTCCAGTCACACGTGTATATGATTCATGGAAGCATGTATTAAAGATGTGTGCTAGAAGGTTGTTTTATTTTGAGTTGGAGTCTCACTCTGCCACCCAGGCTGGAGTGCAATGGCATGCTCACAGCCACTGCAGCCCCAAACTGCTGGGTTCAGGGGATCCTTCTGCCTCAGCCTTCCAAGTAGCTGGAACTACAGGCACGTACCACCACATCTGGCTAATTTTTTTTGGTTTATTGTAAAGATGAGATCTCACCAAGTTGCCCAGGCTGGCTAGTCTTGAACTCTTGGACTCAGGCAGTCCTCTTGCCTCTGTTTCCCAAAGTGCTGGGATTTCAGGTGTGAGCCACTGTGCTCGGCTTTAAAAAATATATATATATATATTTACTGATAGCAGGACACAACCACACAAGTCTGAAGATCACTGCTATATAGATTACAGGAGTTGTGGAGGTTGGTTGTTTACTGGTTGTGTATCTTGGGGAAGATACTCAACCTCTCTGAGCCCGTCTTCCTGTCTGTAGAATGGGAATTATTTTGGCGTCTAGCACGAGGGGCTGGCCAGGGCTCAGCCTGGGGAGGGCCTGGCTGGGTGCATCCAGGCTAAGGTGGGTCCTGACAGGAGAAGTGGAGGAGGGAGGGGAGGAGGGCGGCCCTGGTTACCGGCACTCTGTGGCTTAGGCAGGCTGGGCTGAGACGTCCCAGTGGTGTTTGATAAAAGGCGAGGGCTCTTCTCTGGCCAAGTAAATATTAGAAGAAAAGGCTGTCTCCAGGGAACGGCTTCCCTCCCAGCCCCCCTTGAGGGCCAAAGTCCCTAGGGACCAGTCTGAAGGCTCCTTTTATGTGACTGTAAAGTAATCCAGGGCTCGGCAGGGTCGAGCCTGGGCGGGCGCTGACTCGCAGGGCAGCATTGATGTGGTCAATGATTACCTTTTATGCCCGGTCATAAAGGCAACCGCCCGGCCCTCTGGACAATGCCCCCCCCAAGACAGCGCCCCAGGAGGGTGGGTGTCCACACACACCTGCCGGGCAGGGACCTGTCCCCTCTGTGGTCTGGGAAGACATCTCCATAAGGAATTTCTGTCTCCCCCGGATGGTCCCTGAAGACTTGGCCCAGGAGCTGGGGGGCGCTTGCAGGGCCATGAGTGGGGCCCAGCGAGGTGTGAAACCCAGAGAGCCACATCCAGGGTTCTGGGTCCTGTTCTAGGTGGCTCTTTGCAGGGGGAGGGAGCACTACCCAGATGTGGGTACCGTACCACGCCTCAGGGGAAGAAGGGTATTCTAGGACAAATCAAAGTCCATACTCATTTTACAGGTGATGCAGTTGAGGTCTACAGTGATTTGCCCAGGGTACCAAGGACAGAGACAGTGGCCGAGCTGGGCTAGGACCCAGGTCCTCTCTGACCGTGATGAACGCTGGGGCCACTGCCCCCAAGGGAGTCTCACGGGTTAGGAAGGGTTCAGGTCACTTCTCAGACAACATATCTCCCCAGGGACTCAGAGGAAGCTGGAGAGAACCCAAGAGTCTGGCTCAGAGGCTGAAGTTGGAAAAAGATGGAGGGTGATCCATGAAGACCCCGTGTCCTCACAGCGGCTTCTGCACTGCCCCATCTCTCTCTGTCCTGACACGGAGACACCTCCACCCCCCTGGAGGATGGAGGCTTGGTCGCGAGGGGTCAGGGCTGGGACAGAGGTGACCAGATTAATATTCTACCTCCTCGACTGATAAGGCCAGGGAACCTTTGTCCCAGCGAGAGACTGGAGGAGCAGGGGCCGTGGCCCTGGTCGGGGGTCTCACCCAGGGCAGGTCCCAGCGCCCCGGGCATCGCTGCTGGGTGCCGAGGGTCAGGAAGCCTGGGCCCTGGGCCGGGCTCACCCTGCACCCGGCCTCCCTCCCTGGCCAAGGGGAGGCGGACTCTGTGCCATCTTCTGGGTGGGGAGGGTAAGATCAGATCAAGGACTGCACAGGGCAGGTCTTGAACGAGTCGGGCTCTATCTCGAGGAGAGAGGGTCATTATTCACAGCAGTCATAAATGCCCCGTGAAATCGGAGTGGCAGTGCTTTGAGGCTCGGCCAGAATGCACCAATCAACCTTTGACTCTAACAGAGCTACGAGGGCCGGGGTGATAACACACAAACCAGAAACTGTCAACAGGAGCTAATTAGGGCACTGGGTGCCCAGCCGCACCCACCACACCTGACAGGGGAGGGCCCAGCCTGGGGAGGATGTGGGCTCCTCGCTGGTCACCTTTCTGTCACTGTCTTTCAACCATTTTTCCACTCCTCATCCCATCCCCCACCCGCTACCTACCTTACATTACATAACACAGCATGAAATAAAATCTAACCTAACATTGTGCGACCTGCCGCGATCTGTGTGATGCCCCAGGGTGGAAAGAGTCCTGAATGCGGACCCAAGAGCCTGATTCCAGCCTTGTTGCGTGTGGCCTTAGGACAGTCATTTCTCACTGAATCTTAGTCTCCCTCTCTGTAGAATGGGGGGTAGAAATGGAGGGGCAGCTGTACAGTAATCCCTTGCTGGGATCCTGTCTAGGGTTTTTTACTTTTTAATTTTCTTAAATTTTTTTTAGAGACAAGGTCTCGCTCTGTCACCCAGTTAGAATGCAGAGGTGTGATCATATCTGACTGTAGACTCAAACCCCTGGGTTCAAGGATCCTCCTACCTCAGCCTCCTGAGTAGCTGGGACTATAGGCGCACGCCACCATACCTGGCTAGTTTGTTTTTTTTTTGAGTTGGAGTCTCACTCTGTCGCCCAGGTTGGAGTGCAGTGGCATACTCACAGCCACCCCAGCATCAACTTGCTGGGCTCTGGTGATCCTTCCGCCTCAACCTTCCAAGTAGCCGGAACTACAGGCAAACACTACCATGGCTAATTTTTGGTTTATTGTGGAGATGAGGTCTTGCCAAGTTGCCCAGGCTGGTCCCAAACCCGCAGGCTCAGGCAGTCCACTTGCCTCAGCCTCCCAAAGTGCTGCTGCTGAGCCACTGAGCCCGGCCTAATTAAAAAAAAAAAATTTTTTTTTAGAGACAGGGTCTTGCTGTGTTTCCCAGTCTGGTCTCCCACTCCTGGCCTCAAGTGATCCTCCCACCTCAGTCTCCCAAAGTGTTGGAACTGTAGGCACGAGCCACCATGCTTGACCCCATCTTTGCTTTTATTTTATTTTATTTTTTGAGTTGGAGTCTCACTCTGCCGCCCAGGCTGGAGTGTAGTAGCACTCTCATGGCCACCGCAACCTCGACTTGCTGGGCTCAGGCGATCCTTCCTCCCCAGCCTTCCAGTAACTGGAACTACACGCCTGGCTAATTTTTGGATTTACTATAGAGATGAGGTCTCGCCAAGTTGCCCAGGCTGGTCTCGAACCCCTGGGCTCAGGCAATACTCTTACCTCCGCCTCTCAGAGTGCTGAGATGACAGGCGTGAGCCACGGTGCCCATCCCCCAGCTGGTTAAAGTTCATGCTCTTGGGCTACAAAACCCTGCGACCTGCGAGGTGCACACAACATTTCTCTGGGGCTGCCCAGCAACGCAGGGGTGTGTGTGACACTTGACAGACTCACACGCCCGTGCACAGAGAGGGAGGTCACGCGGAGGGCTCTGAGGTGTGGACAGTTCCCAGGGCTCTTGGAATCCCTGTCTCTGCCTGCCCCTGGCTCTGGGGCCTATTTTTAACTCGGTGCCCACTAAATGAGAGTGGTGTGGGGTAGAGGCTGGGTGGCCCATCTCCCCCTCTGCCCTGTCTACCTTCTCTGCCCCTCACTGTGCACACACACTGAGGTGACCACCTACAGGTAACCTCAGGACCTTTGAGCCAGAGGAGTCGCTGGGGGCACCCGCCCCACTCCTCAGCCAGGCTCAGCCCAGAGGCTGTTTCCCATAGCAAGGCCCCACATGAGAGAGCTGACAAGGTGGGCCACACCCCCTGGGAGCTGGTAGGGAAGGCGTGGACAGGGCTAGGCAGGGGTGAGGAGGGGAAGGAGAGAGGCCGGGGCATGAGTGAGTGGAAGGGTGGGCAGGGAGGGTCTGGCCATCCCGCCTGTGGCCCGCTTCTCCAGGCCGCACAGAGTCACCCATGCTGGCAGCATGCCCGGCTCAGTGCTGAGCGGGCAAGACCGGGCGGGAACCCAGACCCAGCCCCGCCACCCGCTCTGACAGGCCCTCCAGCAGCCGGAGAAAGGCCAGCCTCAGTGCCTGTGGAGGGAAGTCATGGCCTCAACAGAAGACCCACTGAGGGGTGGGGGATGTAGGCTGGGGACAGTCACCTGCCAGGGGCCCCGGTCAGGGGCACATGAGGAGAAGGGAGCGTCTGGGAAGGTGATGCACAAAGCGAATCCTGAGAGATGGGTGGAAATGCACCCATCTGAGCAATGGGTACAGTTCACGGTACCCTCCTCACGGGCCTCTTCGGGGGATGGGACAGGGCATCTTGGAGCAGATGCGGGACAGCGGATGCTGTGGCCAAGAAGGTGAGGGGGCCGGGCGTGGTGGCTCAAGCCTGTAATCTCAGTACTTTGGGAGACTGAGGTGAGAGGTTTGTCTGAGCTCAGGTGTTTGAGAACAACCTGGGCAACATGGCGAGACCTTGTCTCTACAACAAATCAAAAAATTATCTGGGCATGATGGCTCGTGCCTGTAGTACTTGAAAGGCTACTTGAGAGGCTACTTGAAAGGCTGAGGCAGAAGGATCACCTGGGCACACCAGGTTGAGGCTGTGGTGGGCATGAGTGTGCCTCTGCAGTCCAGCCTTGGTGACGGAGTGAGACTCCAATTCAAAAAAGAAGAAAAAAAAAAAAGAAGGTGAGAGGCGGGCATTTCTGAGAGTGAACAGTCAGACGTGGGGGCAAAAACCAGCAGAAAACAAAACACCATGCTCCTGGTAGGCCTGCTGGACCTGGCAGCCTGTGTGGCATATGTGGGCCTCTGTGTGCGTGGCCTCCGCGTGTGTGGGCCTCCGTGTGCCGTGGCGGGGGCAGGTGTGGCGAGGGTGAGGGGCCAGGTGGCCCAGGAGTGTGGGTGCAAGAGGGCTGACTGAGGCTGGGGTATGTCCCCAGATGGGGCCACTGGGGCCTGATTTCGGCTCCCAGAGGTGGAGAGAGGCCGAGGCTGTGTGTGCTCTGATGCTTTCTTTTTTTTTTCCTTCTTTTTGAATCAGATTCTCACTTTGTTGCCCAGTGTGGAGGGCAGTGACATGCTCACGGCCATCGCAGCCTCAACCTGCTGGGCTCAGGCCATCCTTCCGCCTCAGCCTTTCAAATAGCTGGAACTATAGGCGTGTGCCACCATGCCCAGCTACGTTTTTTATTTATTGTAGAGACAAGGTCTTTCCAAATCGCTCAGGCTGGTCTCGAACCTCTGGACTCGGGCAATCCTCTTGCCTCTGTCTCCCAAGATACTGGGATTATAGGTGTGAGCCCCTGAGCCCGGCCTCTGATACTCTTTCTATGGGGTGAGGGTGTGTGGGGGAGGCCACGGGGGGCTTACAGAGGAGGAGTCTAGGGTGTGAGTAGGAGAGAGAGGGAGAAGAAGCAAGGGAGAGAGAACTGCAGGGTTGGGGCGTTAGCCAAAGGGCAGCCAGAATCCATGCCCACTTGGGAGGGAGCAGCAGTATGGCCTCTTGCCCAGGCCAGGCTGGCTCTGCTCTCTCTCCAGTCCCAGGAAGTGCAGGGGCGTCCCCAGGAGAGGCCAGGAGGCACCCCAACACACCCCGTTTCTGCTCAGCCCAGGTTTCCGCCCAGGCCCACCTCAGCCCCACACCTGGATGGTTCCATCAGGCCAGATTGTGGCTGGGGGTGAGCGTGTGGGTGTGTGTGTGCACGCTTGCATGTGCTTGTGGCATTTCTAGACCAGAAAAGGCTCAGAGGGCCCGCTAAGTGTCGGGTCAGTGAGGGGTGAGGGCCCACTCCATCTCTCGGGCCCAGGCACCCAAATGGCTCCTTCCTACCCAAACCTGCCAGGCCTTGGGGGCAGCAGCCGCTGATGGGCCTCTGAGTCAGGCTGGGCAAGGGGGAGGCACTGGAAGGGCCTGGCCACCAAGGAGCCCCGGGAGTCACTGCTGAGTGGCCAGCCCCATGCTGGCCTGCAGTTGGGGACAAAGCGACCAGGCTTTCCAGACAGCCGAGGTCTGTGTTTACCAGGGCGGGGGGTTGGAGGCCGAAGAGACACACTCTTGTCCCCTGACTTCAGCCCCCACCTAGCACCAGCTGGGAGCACAGCAAACACAATCTGCAGTGATGGTCAGGGACCAGGGAGGCTGGAAGAAGGAACGCTTGGGGCCTAGGCTCTCTGGGTCCAGAAGCAGCGGGCCCACCAGGGCTGGGGGGACACGCCAGGTCTTGCGCCTGTCAAGGTCCCCTCTGCAGAGAATAGAAACAGCCCTGACTCCCCAGAGCTGCTCTGAGTTTCTGGTCCCAAGATGCAACCTCTGTGGGGCTGTGGGTGGGAGCCTGCCGGCTCACCCGGATCCCAGCTGCGGAAGGCTCTCCCTGAATGAAACCGCCTTTGAACTTTCCAGGAACACGGGCCTGGGCGGAGCTGGGGTGGCAGAGAGGGCATGGGCGTGAGGGTGGGATGTTCCAGAACAGACTTGGACCCAAACCCGATGGCACGGTGTTCCTGCGGGCCCGATGCCCGGCTACTCAGGTGCCAGGAGGGCACAGGGGTGTACCTGGCAACCCGAGGACGGGGCAGGCTGTGTGTGGCACGTGCGTGTGAGAGACACAGGGCTGGAAATAACCTGGAATGTCCCACATCTGTGCCCCTAATGCCAAAGGCTGCCTGGTCCAAGTAATGTCACTTTTTTCTGTTCTTTTTTTTGAGTCAGGGTCTCAATCTGTTGCCCAGACTGGAGTGCAGTGGCACCATCACAACTTACCGCAACCTTGACTTCCTGGGCTCAGGCAATCCTTCCACCTTGGCCTCCTGAATAGCTGGGACTGCAGGTACACACCACCACACCTGGCTAATTTTTTGATTTTCTGTAGAGCCGAGATCTCTCTATGTCACCCAGGCTAGTCTCGAACTCCTGGCCTCAATCGAACCTCCTGCCTCAGCCTCCCAAAGTGCTGGAATTATAGGCATGAGCCACTGTGCCTGGCTGACTTCTTCTTTTTAAAAATAAGCTAGGGAAGAGCCATGGTGTAGTGCAGTGGCTTCAGGACCCCGGAGTCCGACACCTGGGGTGGATCCTGACTTCCCACTCCTAGCTTGCAAAGTCACCTCATCTCTCTTTGTACCTCAGTTTCCACAACTGTAAAGCGGGCATTAGAACAGTATCTACTTCCTAGGGTCATTACAAGAATTAAATGAGCAAACAGAAATGAAGTGTTTAGAAACAGGCCTTACACCGAGTAAACACCACACAGGTGTGACGAGCGCTTGCGGAAGGAATGACATTCCATGTCACTCAATCGATTACAGCCAGGCCCAAGCCCAGGCCCAGGTGGGGGCAGGACCTGGCCGTCTGAGGCCACATGGGGCGTGGCGTTGCAGCTAGTGTCAAGACATCCAAAGTCCCCTGACCTGCTGAGCTGGCAGACGCCTGCCCTGGCACTCCCCAGCCCCACAGAACACCCTAGAAAAGTGCCTGGGCTTCCCCAGGTGTCCGTGGGTAGAGGGAACAAGGGATTGGAAGGCCCAGCCTCAACTGAAGTCCCCTTTGCGGCCTGCCAGCCGCCCAGCCCTTGCTGTGGGTCAGTTCTGCATCTTTTCCACGGCAAGCGGGGACTGCAGTCACGAGTGTGTGCTTGTTTGTGGGGGCTCAAAGTCCTTCCGTCCCTGGGCTGTCCCCTGCTCTGACTAGAACTCCTCAGCAAGGCTACACTAGCCCATCCGGCACTCATTCTTAGCTGACCTATATTTCTTTTTCTTTTTTTTTTTTTTTGAGTTGGAGTCTCACTCGGTCGCCCAGACTGGAGTGCAGTGGCTGCTCCCGGCCACCGCAGCCTTGCCCCCCTGGGCTCCAGTGATCCTTCCGCCCCAGCCTTCCGAGTAGCCGAAACTACAGGGGCGCGCTACCACGCCTGGCTGATTTTTTTTTGATTTATTGTAGAGATGAGGTCTCGCCAAGTTGCCCAGGCGGGTCTTGAACCTGCGGGCTCAGGCAATCCACTCACCTCAGCCTCCCAAAGGCGCGGGATTACAGGCTGAGCCACCGAGCCTGGCTTCTTTTCTTTTCTTTTCTTTTCTTTTCTTTTCTTTTCTTTTCTGAGTTGGAGTCTCACTCTGTCACCCAGGCTGAAGTGCAATGGCATGCTCCTGGCCACCGCAGCCTCGACCTGCTGGGCTCCGGCGATCCTTCCGCCTCACCCTTCCAAGTAGCTGGAACTACAGGCGCATGCCACCATGCCTGGCTAATTTTTTTTTCTTGAGTTAGAGTCTCACTCTGTCACCCAGACTGGAGTGCAGTGGCACGCTCATGGCTACCGCAGCCTTGACCTGTGGGTTCAGGCAATCCTTCCACCTCAGCCTTCCAAGTAGCTGGAACCACAGGTGCACGCCACCACTCCTGGCTAATTTTTTGATTTATTGTAGAAACAAGGTCTTGCCAAGTTGCTCAGGCTGGTCTCAAACCCCTGGACTCAGTCAATCCTCCCGCCTCCACCTCCTAAAGTGCTGGGATTACAGGTATGAGCCACCGCGCCTGGCCTGACCTATATTTCTAATGATTTCACCCAGCTAGTCATTCAGTCAACACACATGTACCGAGGCCTTTACTGGGTGTGACACTGTTGAACTTGAGGTAGGCAGAGGTCTCTGTCTTGAATGATAGGACCTTTGTGATGGGAGGGGTTCCTGGCTGTGGGACTAGAGTGGCCCAAGGCATGGTGGAGGAGGACAGCCTGCCTATGTGTGAAATGTGGCTCGAGGGGGCGCAAATGTGAGGCGGGTGGGGCAGAAGATAGGGATAGGGTGAGATCTGGAAGGGTCCTGTAAGGCAGGCTTTTTCTGGAAGGAGCCCTTGAAGGTGCAACTTCAAATATCCAGAGGTTAGCCCTGCATGGTGGCTCACGCCTGTCATCACAGCACATCAAAAGGCGGAGGCGAGAGGATTGCCTGAGCCCAGGGGTTCAAGATCGGCCTGAGCAACATGGCGAGACCTTGTTTCTACCGCAAATCAAAAAATTAGACAGGCGTGGTGGTGTGCACCTGCGGTTCCACCTACTTGGAAGGCTGAGGCAGAAGGATGGCCGGAGCCCAGCAGGTCGAGGCTGTGGTGGCCGTGAGCGTGCCACTGCACCCCAGCCTGGGTGACAGAGTGAGACTCCAATTCAAAAATATATATATACACATCCAGAGGTTGAAGCCAAGTTTCCCACCGTCCCGCGAGGCTGGGTCCAGGAATCTTGGCTGGTTAATAACAGCCGGAGCGCTGGTGGGCCTGAGGGTCCAGGTTAGCCCATATGTGGTAGACCACGTGATTGGCTCATTCTGGAGTTGGTCCACATGGTGGCTCTACAGCGTCTGGGGCCTGGTGTGTAGCCTCAGTGACCATGCGTCCACCTGTGTGTGTCTGCGTATGTTTGTGGGCCATGACTCAGCCATGGGATGTGTGCGTGTGCACGTGTGTGTACAGACATCTGCTATGGCTGGCCCCTTCTCCCCCAGCTGCTGTAGATGGAATGCGTCCGCACCCAGCCCCGCCCCCCACCTGCTCAGGTGGGAACTGGAGGTGACCCACATCTGGGCTTTCAGTAGCAGCAGCGGTGGGACCATCTCTGACTGGGAGGGGTGTCTCTGGGCACCAGGCCAGGCAGCTGTTGCCTTCCCTGGAGCTCGACAGGGCGGGGAGGGAGGGCCTGGCTGTGGGTAGCCGGGGCTTCCGGCCCTTGTGGGCATCCAGGGATGACCCCAGGAGAGGCCAGCAGCCCTCTCGGCCTGTCTTGCGCCTCTCACCCCTGTCTGCCCCAGCCCAGTGTTCATTTCGCCATCCGTCCGGTCCTGCTTTCCATCTAGGCGTGCATTTTCCTCTGATGTTCAATCCATCTGTTATGTTATTCTGCCCATTTGGCCATCCACCGGCGCCCTGTCCTCTTCTCTGTCATCTGCCTGGCCCCAGGCACCTCATTCTCGAGTGGCCTGTGATCAGGGACCTCACCTCAGACCTCGGCCACCCTGGGGCCACATTACCTTCCTATCCCCAGTGCTCAGGGCTGTCCCGTGGGCCTCCACTTCCCGGCGGGTGTCCCGAGGCCCCAGAACAGACCTGGGGCTCCCCCACCAATACCGGGATCAAAACCTGTCACCCCACAGCTTCCGAGATCCCTTCCAGCCCTCTCCCAGGAGGTCATCTCCCGCCTAGACAAGGTTCCTCTTCTCCAGGGAGTCCTCCCTGACCTCCTACCCAGGGGCTCTACCACCCACCTCCGTCCTCAGGTCCCCCTCTGTCACAGCCATGCGTGGCCTGTGGGAAGCTAGGCCCTCCCCCCGGGGATCACCGACAACATCGGCCCAGTCAGCCTCTCTTCACCCAGAATCCCAGCCCAATGTTGGGGCTCCCCGGGAAGTCTTCGCCTGTAGAAAACCGGGGTCCCACTCGCTTCCCAAACAGAGGCTCAGAACTGCTGCTCCCGGGGAGACCACCCTCCCCTGCTTGGACTCGGGTGTGAGGGCCAGCCAGATGACAGGCCTGCTGGCTGCTCCCTCCAGGGCCTCAAAGAACTCCAAGCACAGTATGTGGGGATGGGGGTCATTAATCATAGAACGTGCGTGTGGCTGTCACTCGTAGAGCAAACATCTCCTGCGTGCTGGTGTGTGCCGGCCACTGCGACAGGCGTCGGAGAGACAGCAGGGGACAAAACGCCAGGGCCCCTGCACTTGGGAGGGGCTGGGCCTGCGTGAGGGGGCATGGAGCGTGAGGATGGTGGAGCCTGTGGGTAGGGCCCCAGGCACGGACCAGGTCAGCCCAAGCCGGGCCATGTAGGTGAATGTGGGTGTGTATCTTTACAGGACTGCCTGTCGGGCCATGTAGGTGAATGTGGGTGTGTATCTTTGCAGGACTGAGCCGGGGAGCTGGTGTGTCCATGCATCCTGGCCTTGACGTGGTGGGTCCAAGGGTCTGGGAGGCCGGGTGGCGGTCACACCTGGTGGGCTCTATTTTTGGCAGTGACAGCCTGGAGATTCCCTACACCTGCTCAGATGCTTGCCGAGGGTACCTTCAGCCACACAGGCCGCACTTCAAACATAGCAGCCTGGGGCCTGCAGGTAACCAGGGTGGGTGTGTCGGGGCTCCTGGAAGGCATGGGAACCCCGGCCCACACTTGCAGCCCCACCCCTGTCTCCCAGGCACAGCCCGGGCTGGGGACCCCCCCACTCTGCAACCCCCCGGGGTGGAGTTGCCCCCACCCTCCCTGCCCACCAGCCTGATCACCCCAAGAAGCAGGCCAGGCAGGGCCGGAGGCAGGCGGGAGGAGGCAAGTGGGACTGGGGAGACCTCCCGTCTCTCCAAACATCTGGGTCCCAGTGTCGCCGCTCCTTTCTGGTCCAGAGTGGCAGGAGCTGGGGCTGCTGCCCCGGCCTCCAGCAACTCTTCACCTCCCTCTGCGTGTCCTGTTGCCTTGTCCCCTGAGAGTTGGTCACAGTGCGTGTCGACCACCCTCGGCATGGCAGGCATAATGCTAAAAAGATTGAGATCAGTCAGGTGGGGTGACTCACGCCTGTAATCCCAGCACTTTGGGAGGCGGCGGTGAGAGGATTGCCTGAGCTCAGGGTTTCAAGACCGGCCTGAGCAACATGGTGAGACCTCGTCTCTACAATAAATCAAAAAATTAGCCAGCGGGGTGGCAGACACCTGTAGTTCCTCCTACTTGGAAGGCTGAGGCAGAAGGATCGCCTGAGCTCAAGTTGAGGCTGCAGTCTCAGCATGCCCTTGTACTCCAGCCTGGGTGACAGAGTGAGACTCCAACTAAAAAAAAAAGATTGATGATGAGGACCCCTGAGGTTGGCTCTGCACTCCTCTTCCAGGGAGTTGGTCCTGGACTCAGAAGTATCCAAATCACAGAGGGCACAGATGGGGTTCCTGCCCAGGCGGGGATGTCCTCAGCTGTACTTAGCTCTGCTGTTCCCCCAGGCACATCGGGGTCTAGGCGGCATGAAGCTGGAGGTAGCCACTGGACCCGGCGGCCTTCCATCCTCTGGCCCCTCCCCTGCCGCAGAGCCTTTCATAGTTCCCTGGGGGCGTGTGTAGGGGCAGGCTTGTCCGGTGGACGGCCTAACCTGTACCTCCTCCCTCTCCTGCCACCTGCACCCTCCCGCTCAGGCAGACGCTTGCCCCCCCTCTGCCTCTGACCTCAGATCGGGCTTTCTCCCTCTGGGCAGCTCACGGGAGATAGTGAGGCCCTGCGCTAAGCCCCTTACCCACGCATTCACTCTGCACTGCGTCCCTCCTGCCAGGTTTTCTAATGCTCCTTTCCCAAATGAAGAGGCTGAGCTCAGAGGAGTGCAGCACAGGCCCGAGGTCACACAGCATGGGGAGATATCATGCAGTTTAGTTGAATCTGATAGATCTCTATGGGGTGCAGCCAGTGCCTCGCCCTGTGTCCAGGATGGGATGGAGACAGCGTCCAGGGAGGGGCTGGACAGGTGCACACACACGGGGCTCTGACACCTCTGGCGCTGGAGGGAGCGGCCATCCCTGGGACCTTGTTGCCCTCTCCTGTGTCAGCTTCGATGAGAGGGAAGGCAGACGGGGAGGAGGGGCCCGTGAGAATTGCTCACTTCCCTGTCTTCAAACCTTCACACTTCTTGCCACTGAGACCCCAGATGGCCCTTTCAAGACAGGCGCATCGTGTCCCATTACACGAGGGGAAGTGTATGAAGAAGTAAACGTTTTGTTCTGCAGTTTCAGGTTGTCATTTGGAGACAATTTGTCCCCTTCCTCCCTATCTCTGTCTCCATCCTTCTTCACCTCCGCCCCGGGCTGGTCCTGAGACCACAGAGAGCATCACCTCCACCCCACCCATCCCTGCGTGGGCCACGATCACTGGGCTTCCCCAGTCCCTGTGTCCAGCGCTAAGCCACCAGGCTGGGGGTGGGGGTGACACACGGGGTCTCCTCTCTGACAGTCGGGGCTGGGAGGGGAGTCAGGGGCCCGTGGTTGGCCCAAGACTCAGCTCTGACCCCCTTCACCATCTCCTGCTTGGTTGGCTTGTTTGTGAACCAAAATCTCCACGAGGATAGGCATTTTCTGTCCCATTTGTAGGCTTATAGGTTTTAACAGTAAAAGCCACCTGGGAGCAGTGACTCACACCTGTAATCACAGCACTTTGGGAGGCCGAGGTAGTAGAACTGCTTAAGCCCAGGAGTCCGAGACCAGCCTGGGTAACATAGTAACACCTCAACTCTACTTTAAAAAAAAATTATTAAAACAAAATAAAAAAGCGGAGCGCCGTGGCTCGTGCCTATGATCCCAGCACTTTGGGAGGCTGAGATGAGAGGATTGCCTGAGCCCACAAGTTCAAGACCAGCCTGGGCAACTTGGAGATACCTCATCTCTACAATAAATCAAGAACAATTAGCCGGGCGTTGTGTAGTTCCAGCTATTTGGAAGGCTGAGGTGGAAGGATCGCCTGAGCCCAGCAGGTAGAGGCTGCGGTGGCTGTCAGAGTGCCACTGCCCTCCCTCCTGGGTGACAGAGTGGGACTTTGACTCAAAAAAAGCCAAAAGAAACACACACACAAAACCTCACATTCAGTCGGGCTCACGCCTGTAATCCCACCACTTTGGGAGGCAGAGGTGAGAGGATTACCTGAGCTCAGAGGTTCAAGACCAGCCTGAGCAACATGGTGAGTCCTCATCTCTACAATAAATAAAAAAATCAGCTGGGCATGCTGGTGTTCGCCTGTGGTTCCAGTTATCTGGAAGGTTGAGGTGTAAGGTTTGCTTGAGCCCAGCAGGTTAGACTGCAGGGGCTGTGAGCATGCCACTGCACTCCAGCCTGGGGGACAGAGTGAGACTCTGACTCACAAAAACAAAACCAAACCCATATTTGTTTAATTTAAGATTGACTTTAATTTCTTGAGAAGCAACATGCAAACTTGGGAGTTCTTTGAAATGAGGACATTCAAACCAACCAATAGCTTTCAAATGTAATGAAATGTTCATGATTTCCAAGTGTTCTAGTTAATGAAGTTGTCATACATTTATGGTTTGTTGACATTAAATGACATACTTTTTGTTTCAATTTTCGGTCTTTTAAAAATATCTTGGGGGCAACACATTTCCCTCCCACCCCCAAGTCTCAAACCTTTTCGTTGAACCTTGAAATCTTTTTCTTTTTTTTGAGTCAGAATCTCACTCTGTCACCCAGGCTAGAGTGCAGTGACACGCTCATGGCCACCGCAGCCTTGACCTACTGGGCTCAAGGGATCCTCCCACCTCAGCTTTCCAAGTAGCTGGAACCACAGACATGTGCCACTAAGCCCAGCTAAATTTTTTTGATTTATCGTAGAGATGAGGTCTTGACATGCTGCTCAGGCTGGTTTCGAACCCCTGAGCTCAGGCAATCTTCTCGCCTCCACCTCCCAAAGTGCTGGGATGACAAGCTTTAGCCACCGCACCCAGCCACCTTGAAATCTTTATAGGCCCCAGACACTGTGTCGATGTGACTGAGAGCAGAAACAGCCTGGTCCATAGTGGCTTGCTGAATGTCATTGAAGAGATGTAAGCAAGAAATACAGTCTGGGCGTGGTGGTTCATGCCTGTAATTTCAGCACTTTGGGAGGCTGAGATAGAAGGATCCCTTGAGGCGAGGAGTTTGAAAACAGTCTGGACAGCATAGTGAGATGCTGTCTCTACGAAAAATAATTTAAAAAGTAGTAGCCGGGCCTGGTGGCCGTGCCTGTAATCCCAGCTACTCTGGAGGCTGAAACAGGAGGAATGCTTGAGCCCAGAAGTTAAAGGCTGTAGTGAGCTCTGATCATACCACTGTATTCCAGTCTGGGTGACAGAGTGAAATCCTGTCTCTAAAAAAAAAATAATAACAAAATCTTTTTTGAGTTGGAGTTTTACTCTGTCACTCAGGCTGGAGTGTAGTGGCATGCTCACAGCCACCACAGCCTCGACCTGCTGGGCTCAGGCAATCCTTCCGCCTCAGCCTCCCAAGTAGCTGGAACCACAGGCGTGAGCAACCACGCCCGGCTAATTTTTTAAATTTATTGTAGAGATGAGGTCTCACTAAGTTATGCAAGCTGGTCTTGAACCCCTGGGCTCAGGCAACCCTCTCATCTTGGTCTCCCAAAGTGCTGGGATTACAGGCATGAGCCACTGTGCCTGGCTATAATAATTTAAAAAAGAAAGAAAGAAATACAAATGATTTGAGAACATGAAAAAAGCTAATATTCCTCCTAATAAAGATGCAAATTAAAATGAGACACTATTTTTCATATCACGGAAAGCCCAAAAGTTTCATATCAAAAGCTCAAAAGTTTTTGGTAGCATTTGGTGCAACTTTTTTGCAGGAGGATCGCCTGAGCCCAGCAGGTTGAGGCTGTGGTAGCCGTGAGTGTGCCACTGCACTCCAGCCTGGGCAACAGTGAGACTCCAACTCAAAAAAAGAAAAAATAAGAAAAAGAAAATGCAAGCCTGGGAAGCACAGTGAGACCTCATCTCTACAAAAAAACAAACCCATCAATATCTGGGTGTGGTGATGCATGCCTGTAGTCCTGGCTACTTAGGAGGCTGAGGTGGGAGGATTGCTTAAGCCCAGGAGTTGGAGGCTGTGGGGAGTTGTGATCACACACTGCACTCTAATATGAGTGCCGAAGTGAGACCCTGACTCAAAAAAAAAAAAAAAAAAATTCCGGGCATGGTGGCTCAAGCCTATAATCTCAGCCCTTTGGGAGGCCGAGGTGAGAAGATCGCTTGAGTCGAGGGGTTCAAGACCAGCCTGGGCAAGTTGGTGAGACTTCATCTCTACAATAAATACAAAAATTAGCTGAGTGTGGTGGTACACACCTGTAGTTCCAGCTACTTGGAAGGCTGAGGTGGAAGGATCACCGGAGCCCAGCAAGGCGAGGCTGCAGTGACCGTGAGAATGCCACTGCACTCCAGCCTGGGTGACAGAGTGAGATTCCGACTCAAAAAAAAAAAAAAAGCAAGACAGGAAGGAAGGAAAAAAGGAAGGAAGGAAATCCAAGGCATACATTCCCTCTGTTCTGGGAGTTCCTCTCCGAGGAAGTCGCTCCGGACACACTTGCAGACCCAAAGACGCAGGTGGAGAGATTTTCATTGTGGGGGAGACTGGACACAGCCTGGGGTCAACAATGGAGGACTGACATCTGTGACGAGACATCCGTCTGGGACAGCACATGCTCGGGGCAGAGCATGTGCACGTGCTGACATGAGACAGATGCCTACTGCAGCGCTGGGTGAAAGTCAGTCCAGGGGCAGGACATTGGGGACCGCATGCCTGCTTCAGTGAAGAAAGGCCAGTGACAGGTGACACATACCGATGCTGTGCTTCTAGGTGAGGAGGTGCCAGGGCAATTTGGAAAGAGACTTGATTTTTCTTTTTTCTGGAGTTGGAGTCTCACTCTGTCACCCAGGCTGGAGTGCAGTGGCATGCTCATGGCCAACGCAGCCTCGACCTGCTGGGCTCCAACGATCCTTCCACCTCAGTCTTCCGAGTAGCTGGAACCACAGGCAAACGCCACCATGCCTGGCTTATTTTTTGATTCATTGTTGAGATGAGGTCACGCCATGTTGCCCAGGCTGGTCTCGAACCCCTGGGGTTAGGCAATCCTCCAGCTTCCGCCACACAAAGTGCTGGGATTACAGGTGTGAGCCCCTGTGCCTAGCAGGCTGGTCCCTTTATTTATTTATGCATTTATGTATGTATATATATATTTATTTATTTTGTTTTGGAGTCTCACTCTGTCGCCCAGGCTGGAGTGCAGTGGTCTCCTGGCCACTGCAGCCTTGACCTTCTGGGCTCAAGCAATCCTTCCGCCTCAGCCTTTCAAGTAGCTGGAACCACAGACACATGCGACCATGCATGGCTTTTTTTTTTTTTTTTTTAAGTTCAAGTCTCACTCTGTCGCCCAGGCTAGAGTGCAGTGGCATTCTCATGGTCACTGCAGCCTTGCCCTGCTGGGCTCCAGTGATACTTCCGCCTCAGTCTTCCAAATAGCTGGAACTACAGGCGTGTGCTACCACGCCTGGCTAATTTTTTAAAAATTTACTGTAGAGATGTGGTCTTGCCAAGTTGCCCGGACTGGTCTTGAATCTATGGGCTCAGGCAATCCACTTGCCTTGGCCTCCCAAAGTGTTGGGATTACAGGCTGAGCCACTGAGCCTGACCCGGTTTATTTTTTGATTTATTGTAGAAACAAGGTCCCACCAAGTTGCTCAGGCTGGTCTTGAAACCCCTGAGCTCAGCCAACCCTCTTGCCTTGGCCTTCCAAAGTGCTGGGATTACAGGCTGAGCCATTGCGCCCGGCCTTTAATTTTATTTTTTATGCTTAAGAACAATCTATGTTTTTCTTTTTTTTTTTGAGTTGGAGTCTCACTCTGTTGCCCAGACTGGAGTGCAGTGGCCGCTCCCGGCCACCGCAGCCTCGACCTGCTGGGCTCCGGCGATCCTTCTGCCTCCGCCTTCCAAGTAGCTGGAACTACAGGCGCGTGCTACCACGCCTGGCTCATTTTTTGATTTATTGTAGAGATGGGTCTCGCCAAGTTGCCAGGCGGGTCTCGAACCCGTGGGCTCAGGCAATCCACCCACCTCAGCCTCCCAAAGGCACGGGATTACAGGCTGAGTCCAACTTTATTTTTTTCATTAAAAAAAAATCAAGTTAAATCGGATGCAGTGGCTCTTGCCTGAAATCCCAGTACTTTGGGAGGCGAAGGTGAGAGGATTGCCTGAGCCCACGGGTTCGAGACCCGCCTGGGCACCTTGATGAGACCTCATTTCTACAATAAATCAAAAAATTAGCTGGGCGTGATGGCGCATACCTATGGTTCCAACTACTTGGAAGGTTGAGCCAGAAGGATCCCCTGAGCCCAGTGGGTAGAGACTGTGGTGGTTGTGAGCGTGCCACTGCCCTTCAGCCTGGGCGACAGAGTAAGACTCTGACTCAAACAAACAAAAAAATCAAGTTAACAAACAAATAGACAAATCCCCGTGGAATAAAAGAAGTAGAACAGGTTGGAGTCGGTGGCTCAGGCAATCTTCCCACCTCAGCCTCCCAAAATGCTGGGATTATAGGTGTGAACCACCATGCCCGGCTTCCTTTGCGCCTTTCTAACTTGGGTTTGAGGTGACTTAGCAGCAGATCTGGCCGGTTACTCTGTCCCTCGACTCCCGGGTATGGAACTTGCAGGATGATTTCGGGCAAGTCTCAGAACCTCAGGACCTCTGTTTCCCCATGTGGGAAATGGCACCTGGGCGAGGTGCTTGGTCACCCTGCTTGACTGGAGGGCCTCATAAAATGTTGAAGGAATGTGTCCTTCCGGGACCTGGTGCCCCAAGGGACAAGTTCCAGTGTCCTGTCCAGACCCTCCCGACCCCTGGGGCTAAGCTCCGCGTTGGGGAGCAGCCTCCTGGCTAGATGGAAGCTGTGCCAGGAACAGCCGCTGGACCGCTGACCTCCCTGCCAGGGCCTCAGTTTCCCTCCCTGGATGACGGGCGCTGAGGCCAGACAGGGAGTGCCGGGGGCCACCGGAGGCCAGCAAGGCTTTTCCTTTCCTCTTGGATGTTTCCAACCTCTTTCCTTCTCCCTTCCGGGGACGGGCGGCACGCAGGTTCGTCAAGATTCCAATGGGGCCCCCTCGGAAAATCCGACCGCCCGAGGGTCATGGCGTGTGCGTGGGGAGACTTTGATTCTGGTGTGATTTCAGCTGCCAGAAAGCTGTGAGATGAGTGCAAGGATGAGGGAGAGCGTTTACCCTGATCTACCAGTGGTGCGCGGTGTGCCCTATTTCATTATACACGTGTGAACACGCATGTGTGCGAACATGTGCGAACATGTAAGTGTGCACATGTGTGGGCATGTGTGAACGTGTGAGCACGTGCACGTGTGAATGTGTGTGGATGTGTACGTGTAGGAATGTGTACACGTGTGTGTGAACATGCATGTGCATGAATGTGTGTACCTGTGTGTGCATGTGCATGTACATGAATGTCTGCAAACACAGATGCGTGTGAACATATGCGTGTGACTGCATGAGTGTGAATAAGTATATGTGGATGTGTGTGTGAACATGCACATGCTTGAACATGTATGTGTGTGAACATGTACAGGTGTTAACGTGTGTAAACATGAACATGTGTGAACCTATATGGGTGTTGACACATATGGGTGTGAACATTTGTGTGTAAATGAGTATGGCGGGAATATGTGTGAATGTGTATGTGTGTGTGAACATACACATGTTTGAACATATACATGTGTGAACATGTACAGGTGTGAATATGTGTGAGTTTGTACATGTGTGAGCATGCATGTGTGTGAACGTGTACTGTGTGAACCTGTACTGGTGTTAATGTGTATTAGTGTGAATGTGTGTGTATGAACCTGTGTGAACCTGTGTGAATGTATGTGTGTGACCGTCTTGGTGTCTGAATGTGTATGTGACTATGTCCATGTGCAAATGTGTGTGTGTGAACCTGTGTGAACATGTGTGAATGTGTATGTAACATGTCCGTGTGTGAATGTGTGTGTAATGTGTCCATGTTAGAATGTGTTGTGTGACTGTCTTGGTGTCTAAATGTGTATGTGATCATGTCCGTGTGTGAATGTGTGTGTGTGAACCTGTGTGAACTTGTGTGAACGTGTGTGTGCAACCGTCTTGGTGTCTGAATGTGTATGTGACTGTGTCCACGTGTGAACGTGTATGTGAACATGTGTGAATGTGTGTGTGTGACTGGGTGTGAATGTGTGTGTGATCATGTCTGTGTGTGAATGTGTGTGTGTGAACCTGTGTGAACACGTGTGAGTGTGTGTGACATGTCTGTGTGGCCGTGTGTGAATGTGTGTGTGTGACCGTGTTCGTGTGTGTATAGCTCTTCCCCAGTTCCCCAGGTTAGCGTGAGTGCCCATGGCCATGCCCCTTCACCGCTGGACCCTTTGGGCTCTTTCCAAGAACAAAGTCTCTTAGACGTGAGACTCACAGCCCCCGGGCCGCACACCACCGTGATCTGCCACCCTTGCTCCGACTCAGCGTCGTGATGTTTCCACAGGGCTCCAGCCAGAGTCCTGAAAAGTCCTGAAAAGTCAGGGCAACACAGAGAGTTTTCTTAAAGCCAACTTGTGTTTAGCCTGAAGGACCCCCCTTTATTCTAAAACCCTGCTCTTCCTCTCTCCTTTTATTTTTATTGTTTTTTTTTTTCAGCTATCCCCCTTTCAGCCTGGGCCCCCTAGAGAGACCTCATCTCTACAAAAAGACAAAAAAAAATGAGCCGGGTGTGGTGGTGCGCGCCTGTAGTTCCAGCTCCTTGGAAGGCTGAGGCGAAAGGATCACCTGAGCCCAGCAGGTGGAGGCTGCGGTGGCCACGAGCGTGCCCCTGCACTCCAGCCTGGGTGACAGAGTGCGATCCCAACTCAAAAAAGAGAGAGAGGGAGAGAGGGAGAGAAAAAGAGAGAGGAGAGAGAGAGAGAAGAGACAGTACAGAGTGCAAGCAAGCATACCGGCAGAGGCGATGGCTGAGGCCCTGCACCCTGCCTCTGTCCCGGCTGCCGTTGAGAGCTCCCATCTGAGGCCGGCCTCACCCCTCCCCACTTTGGGACCCGCCAGACTCCTGACTCCCGTTTCCTGTGGGGTCAGCAGAGGGGGAGGCCGGGGAGGCAGAGGAAAGCAGCTTTATTCACTGCATCAGGATGGAAAACAGATGTCCACGCACCCCGCTGGGGCCTGGCTCGCCCTGGACAGAGGCCAGGCCTGTTCTCAGCCCTGACCCGTCCACCACCCCTGGCTCCTCACAGCAAGTCCAGATGTGCCTCTTCCAGGGTCTCGGGGTCATTTTGATTTGTTGTAGCCGAGCGACCTTCTCCCCTACCAGCTCGACCCCCGACTTACCGACTCGCCGCAGAGAGACGAGAACACTGAGGAACTTTGCAAGGAAATCGGGTGGACGGAGAGGGTGTGGACTTGAGACCCGGACCAGTGTGGCCCAGCCACAGTCCGGCTCTCACTAGCCACGTGATCGTGTTGTATCAGGCAGCAGCTGCTGTGTAACAAGCCGCCACAAAACTTGGCAGCTCCAAGCAACGACTGTTAGCTGAGCGTGGTGGTCTATGCCCGCAGTCCCAGCTACTTGGGAGGCTGAGGTGGGAGGGTTGTGGAAGAGTTCAAGGCTGCAGGGAGCTATGATGGTGCCACTGTACTCCAGCCTGGGCGACAGAATAAGACCCCGCCTCTCTCTCTCTCTTTCTTTCCTTCTCTCCTTCCTCCCTCCCTCTTACCTTTCCTCCTTTCCTCTGTCTCACTCTGTCACCCAGGCTAAAGGGCAGTGGCACGCTCCTGGCCACCACAGTCTCGACCTGCCGGGCTCCAGCAATCCTTCTGCCTCAGCCTTCCAAGTACCTGGAACCACAGGCGCAAACCACCACGCCCGGCTAATTTTTTTATTTATTGTAGAGACGAGGTCTCTCCAAGTTGCCCAGGCTGGTCTTGAACCCCTGATCTCAGGCAATCCTCTCGCCTCCACCTCCCAGAGTGTGGGGATGACAGGCATGAGCCACCGCGCCTGACCCCTTTCTTTCTTTTTTAGAGATGGGGGTTTTGCTCTGTTGCCCAGGCTGGTCTCAAACCCCTGGCCCCAAGTGATCCTCCCACCTCGCCTCCCAAAGTGTTGGGATTACCGGCGTGAGCCACCATACCCAGCCCTGTTTCTTAAAAAAAAAAAAAAAAAAATGTGTGTGGTGGCCCACACCTGTAATCTCAGCACTTTGGGAGGCGGAGTTGAGAGGATCTCTTGAGGTCAGGAGTTTGAGATCAGCTTGGACAAAAAGTGAGTCCCTGTTGCTACCAAAAATTTTAAAAGTAGCCGGATCTGGTGTCTACACCTGTAGTCCCAGCTACCTGGGAGGCTGAGGAAGGAGGATCATTTGAGCCCAGGAGTTTGAGGTTGCAGTGACCTACGAGGCTGCCACTGCGTTCCAGCCTGGGTGACAGAGAGAAACCCTGTCTCAAAACAAACAAACCCAAAACAACTGTTTATTTTCTGGCAGTTCTAGCCTGTGGGCCAGGCTTGGCGGGACAGCGGTTATTCTCTGCAGCTTGAGTTCTGCAAACTCAGAGGATGCAGTCATGGCGCACGCGCATGCCCAGAGACCCGTGTGAGCAGCCCATCGGCCCTGCTCCCCCCCCACCCGTATGGGGAGCGCACCTTTCCTTCACTCCTTCCTCACTTGCCAAATGAGCCACAGGTAGAGCCTGTTAGTGGCATGTATGCAAGAAGAGAAATAAAAGGTTGAGTCTGGCCGGGTGCGGTGGCTCCTGCCTGTAATCCCAGCACTTTGGGAGGCAGAGGAGAGAGGATCACCTGAGCCCAGGAGTTCAAGACCAGCTTGGGCACCATAGCAAGGCCTTGTCTCTGCAAAAAGTAAAAATAAAATAATTAGCCGGCTGTGGTGGCACACGCCTATGGTCCCAGCCACTCAGGAGGCTGAGACGGAAGGATTTCCTGAGCCCAAGCGGTTGAGGCTGCAGTGAGCTGTGATCGTGCCACTGCATCCCAGCTGGGGCGACAGAGTGAGGCCCCAACTCAAAAAAAAAAAAAAAGGTTGTGTTAGTTTTGTGCAGTACTTCCACTGACCTGGGAAGCATGAGATACGCACACACAAGCTAGGGACTAGCGACTGCATGCTGCTGGTGAGTCTACATAATTGGGGAAACGCTCTATTTGCATCTAAAACCAGCATTGCACGATACAAAGTCGAACCGTAAAATTTGCGCTAACAGCTGGGCGCAGTGGCTCAAGCCTGTTATCCCAGCACTTTGAGAGGCTGAGGCGAGAGGATTGCCTGAGCTCAGGGGTTTGAGACCAGCCTGGGCAACATGGTGAGACCTTGTCTCTATAATAAATCAAAAAATTAGCTGGGTGTGGTGGCACATGCCTACAGTTCCAGCTACTTGGAAGGCTGAGGCAGAAGGATCGCTGGAGCCCAGCAGGTTGAGGCTGCAGTGGCCTTGAGCGTGCCACTGCACTCTAGCCTGGGTGACGGAGTGAAACTCCAACTCAGAAAAAAAAAAAAAGAAAAAAATTCACGCTAACATCTGCACGTTTTAGTTTCTTACTAAAATGTGTGGATGTTCCTAACATCTTACTAACATCCATCAGCAAATAAAAATCACCCTGATAAGCTAAGAGAGAGAGGTCAGCAAAAGAAGAAGGCTTTCTGCTTTAGTACCTCTTGCAACATTGCTTCCTTGCTTTTTGGACCAGAGGCCTCATATTTTCATGTGCTTTGGGTCCAGAAAACTGTGCAGCTGACCCAGGGGCCAGGTCTCTCGAGGCTTGGGCCAGAGTGCACACAGCGTCACGTCTGCCACATTCTATAGGTCAAAGCAAGTCACAGGGCAGCATCAAGGCCGCAGTGGGAGAATGGATTCCAGTCTTGAAGGGAAACAGCCTGCCAGTACAGAGGAGAGGGGTTGTTGGTGGCCAACTTTGCGGACGGTCTACCACAACCAGAGGTCGCCACCTTTCTGATTCATCTTCTCGTCTGTGAAGCGGGAATAATTCGATTGACCTCCCAGGCTGTCGGAGAAGAAAGGAATACTTTTCTGGAACACGTGGATGGCTGGCTCAGGGTCGATCCCTCTCCTATCCTTTAATCTTGCTTTATAAACGCTTGCCGGCCAGGCACGGTGGCTCAACCTGTAATCCCAGCACTTTGGGAAGATGAGGCGAGTGGATTGCCTGAGCCTGTGGGTTCGAGACCAGCCTGGGCAACTTGGCAAGACATCGTCTCTACAATAAATAAAAAAAAAATTAGCTGGGCATGGTAGCGCGCACCTGTAGTTCTGGCTATTTGGAAGGCTGAGGCAGACGGATGACCAGAGTCCAGCAGGTCGATGCTGGGGTGGCCATGAGTGTGCCACTGCACTCCAGCCTGGGTGACAGAGTGAGACTCCAACTTAAAATAATTAATTAATAATTAATTAATTAACGATTTGTTCTCTCATTCATTCATTCATTCAATGTTTATTGAGTCCTGTTAGTTGGGCACTGTTCTCAGAGCTAGGGGCCACAGCATAGAGTCAAAAAGACAGAAGTCCCTGCCCCCACGGAGTCCATTTTGTTAAGGGAGACAGACAAGGGAGGCAGATAAATCAAATACGGAGGCCGGGCTCAGTGGCTCACACACCTGTCATCACGGCACTTTGGGAGGCCAAGGCAAGAGGATTGCCTGAGCCCAGGAGTTCGAGACCAGCCTGGGCAATATGGCAAGACTGCATCTCAACAATAAATCAAAAAATTACCCAGGCATGGTGGCGTGTACCTGTAGTCCCAGCTACTTGGGAGACTGAGGCAGAAGGATCACCTGAGCCCAGCAGGTCGAGGTTATGTGCCAAGATCATGCCACTGCACTCCAGCCTGGGTGGCAGAGCAAGACTCCGACTCAAAAAAATAAAAATCAAATATGAAGTAGAAGAAAGCAGGGCCAAAGGCTGGCCCAGACTGTAGTGGGAACAGGTGAGGAAGCGAGAGTCCAGTGGGGGTGGCCAGGTCTGGTGACCGCAGTGGAGGTGGGGGAAGCAGCATCTTGGAGTAGGGGCAGACAGGACTCACCTGGCAGATCATGGTGAATCCCTGTGGCGTGACAAGGCGGTGCTGTCACACCCTCACATGGCAGAAGAGGACGCCAGACCTGGGCGAGGTCGCGTGGCCGGCCCCATGTCCACAGTGACTAAGGAGTCCTCTGGGGAGGTGGGGAGGCTGTGGGCTCTGTCTGAGGCTGACAAGACAGGCGCGTGCTCTGTGGGTCGCATGTCCGCGGCCCCGCCTTCTCTGGGTCTCCTTATCTGTGGTCACCCCATCTCCAGTCCCCCCTCTCCCCACTCCCCTTCTCATCTTTGCAGACGTGTCTTCATCTTCTCCTGAGCAAATTTCTTTCTTTTTTTTTTAGTCAGAGTCTCACTCTGTCACCCAGGCTGGAGTGCAGTGGCACACTCACAGCCACCGCAGCCTCGACCTGCTGGGCTCAGGCGATCCCTCCGCCTCAGCCTTCCAAGTAGCTGGCACTACAGGTGTGCACCACTACACCCAGCTAATTTTTAGAATTTATTGTAGAGATGAGGTCTCACCAAGTTGTCCAGACTGGTCTCGAACCCCTGGGCTCAGGCAGTCCTCTTGCCTTGGCCTCCCAAAGTGCTGGGATTACAGGTATGAGCCATCAGGCCCAGCCTGAGCCCATTTCTTCTTCTTTTTTTTTTTTTTAACTGTATTAAAATTGTAACACTCGGCCGGGTGCGGTGGTTCAAGCCTGTAATCCCAACACTTTGGGAGGCTGAGGTGAGAGGATTGCCTGAGCCCACAAGTTTGAGACCAGCCTGGGCAACTTGGTGAGACCTCGTCTCGACAATAAATTTTTTTAAAAAATTGGCCGGGCACGGTGGCGTGTGCCTTTAGTTCCAGCTACTTGGAAGGCTGAGGTGGAAGGATCGCCAGAGCCCAGCAGGCTGAGGCTGCAGTGGTTGTGAGTGTGACACTGCACTCCAGCCTGGGTGACTGAGTGAGACTCCAGCTCAAAAAAAAAAATTGTGATACTCAATACATACTGATAACAACCCGAGCCCATTTCTTTTTTTTTTTTTTTGAGTTGGAGTCTCACTCTGTCGCCCAGACTGTAGTGCAGTGGCCGCTCCCGGCCACTGCAGCCTCGAACTGCTGGGCTCCGGCGATCCTTCCGCCTCAGCCTTCCGAGTAGCTGGAACTACAGGCGCGCGCTACCACGCCTGGCTAATTTTTTATTTATTGTGGCGATGAGGTCTCACCAAGTTGCCCAGGTGGGTCTCGAACCCGCGGGCTCAGTCAATCCACCCGAGCCCATTTCTAAGGAGCCCGTGTGTTTTGGTGCCTAGGGGACCACTCTATGTTTATAAGGGTATGTGTGTGTGACCCTGGTGGCATTGGCATGACTTGCGTGAGTGTGAATGCCCCAGTATGTGTCAGGGTGTGTGTGAGTGTGACTTGGGCTGTGGGATGCACATGGCATGTTGTTGGCTGTGAGCACCTCTGTGTGTGCCTGGAACACGTGTGACTTGTGTGAGAACATGGGGGCATCCTCTCTCCTCTCTCTTGGTTCAAATTTACTCTCATCCTAAAAGGCCCAGGCCAAGCCCACTCATCCCGGAAGCCTCCACACTTTTCCAGGACGAAAGCCGTCCTCCCGTGGGACCTCCCGCTGGTCCGTCAGTCAGAATTACAGCTCTGATACCTTGGCTGCCTTCGAGTGACTCTGCCTTCTAGAAGGCCAGCGGCCTGGGCTGATGCTTCAACCATCAAACTGGCCCTCCCGAGGCCACTGCCCTCCCCAGGGGGTGCTTTCATGGGTGCCAGGCGGGGGAGGGTGCTGGCCTCAGAAGGTCTAGCAGGTGACCTGGTGGCCTCCAGCAGGGCGGGCCTGGGATGGTTGCACCCCCCCCATGTGGCCAGACCCCAGGAAGCAGGATGGGACCCGCCACTGTGCCCTCTCAGGGAGCTAAGGGTGGGCTTGTTGGGGCCCGGGACCCCGAGACTAGACCCCCTTGGAGAAGCCTGGGGTCCCGAGGGCAGCCTGGTCCCATTCTTTGCTCCCTTTCCCACCCTCCAGGGCCCCAGCGAGGGGCCTCCTTGGGAACTCAGGCCCTAGAGCAGTCCCGGGCCCCTTCAGATGATGGAAACCCTCTTCCCTCTCTGTCCCCTTCTTTCCACAACATTGCTTCCTGTGAACCCGTGGGCTCCCCTGTAGGGACCAGAGGGTCCTTTCCTCTTATCCATTAGAAATCGGCCTTAATATTTAGCCCGAGTTGTCTGCTAGAATCATTTTAGCTAGTGCCCAAGCGACCTCTCGGACCACACTGGGAACCATGAGGAGGCAGGGCCGGCTCCGTCCCCTCCCCCAGGCCAGCCTTCCCAGCCCTCAGTCCTGGCCAGGCTCGCTCTTGCCTCAAGATCTTTGTTCCAGGCTGAGCCACCGAGCCCGGTGAGTGGATTGCTTGAGCCCGCGGGTTTGAGACCTGCCTGGGCAACTTGGCGAGACCTCATCCCTACAATAAATAAATAAATTTTAAAAATCAGCTGGGCGTGGTAGCGCGCGCCTGTAGTTCCGGCTACTTGGAAGGCTGAGGCGGAAGGATCGCCGGAGCCCAGCAGGGCGAGGCTGCGGTGGCCGGGAGCGGCCACTGCACTCCAGTCTGGGCGACAGAGTGAGACTCCAACTCAAAAAAAAAACAAAAAGGAAGCCGGGCTCGGTGGCTCAGCCTGTAATCCTGTGCCTTTGGGAGGCTGAGGTGGGTGGATTGCCTGAGCCTGCAGGTTCGAGACCTGCCTGGGCAGCGAGACCTCATCTCTACAATAAATCAAAAAATCAGCCAGGCGTGGCAGCGCATGCCTGCAATTCGGGCTACTCGGAAGGCTGAGGTGCACGGATCGCCAGAGCCCAGCAGGTCGAGGCTACGGTGGCCGGGAGCGGCCATTGCACTCCAGTCTGGGCGACAGAGTGAAACTCCAACTCAAAAAAAAAAAAAGATCTTTGTTCCAGCTGTCTCCTCTGTCTGGAATGTTCGCCCTCAGACCCTGCTTGGCTCGCCTCCCTCCAAGCACCTGTTGAGGTGTTACCCTTTCCACGGGGTCTCCCCAGGCCAGGCACGGTGGCTTTCACCTGTAATCCCAGCACTTTGAGGGGCCAAGGCCAGAGGATCGCTCGAGGCCAGGAGTTTGAGAGCAGCCAGGACAACACAGCGAGACCTTCCTCTCTGAAACAAGTAAGTAAAAGAAAACAGGACCTCCCTGGACCACCTAGTTTAACCCTGCAACCTGGATGCACGTGCCTCCATGCCTACCCTCCTGCCAGCCCCACAGTGTCACCTCCCAGCCTGTCTGGCCCCTCTTCCTTCCCAAGGCACCCACTGCCTGTGTGTATGCGACGGAATGCATTGACCCCATCTAACGTGTCTCCCCAGGAAAATGTGGCCCCAGGGACACGGGCTTTGCTTTGCTTACTGATGCTTCCTAGAACTTGGTGGCCTTTCCTGGCCTCCACGGACGTTTATTTTGGTTGTTGTTGGGACTGGAGCTGAAGGAAGAAGCTTGAGGAAGAAATAGGAGGTCCCTGCTCCAAAGCCATGGTCACCGCTTAGAGGGGAGGGGAGGGGAGGAGAAGGGAGGGGGCAGGAGGGGGAGAGGGACAGTTCCTGTACCTCTGTGCCAGCACCCAGGAGCAGAGGTAGGGGAGGCCCAGGCATGTCGGCGCCCACCTTCCTGCCCAGGCTACCTGCCCCCCCACCCCTCCGCACGCACCACTAATGTGGTCGCAGTTTCGAGGCCCCAGAGGGGCAGATTTGAGTCGGAGCGTCTGTCCTCTGTGGCCACAGCAGCAGGCGGGGGTGAGCCAGGCTCCCGGGGCAAGCATGCAGAGGCCCCTTCCTGTCCCCCCTGCACATGCACGTGGACGCGCAGACACACGGACAGACAGGTGGCCCAGACTGGCCGTCCCCAAGCTCAGGTGCAGCGCTGGGCCTCAAGTGTATCAGGCCTTGCTGCAGTGGGAGGCGGTAGCAGGGGGGCGGCCTCGAGCTCTGGGCTCCCTTCCTCGGGGAAACTTCCGCCTTCACAGTCTGAGTCCAACGCTGGGCGCCCGCCTCGCCTGCCAGTTCTCTCCCTTGGGGGAAGCAGGGCTTCTTTCTCTTCCTCAAGTCAAAGACACACCCCTGCGAGATGGGTCCCACATTCAGTCTGGTGGCCGTCTGCCCCGTGGATCCCTCACACACACGTCGGGCGGCCAGTCCCAGAGGCCACGCTGGTCCTCTGCTTGGAGACCTGCCGTCCCTGAACTCGAGGCTGTCACTGTGGCCTCCCGACTCGAGGCGTCCTGCTTGGAGGGGGGGCCCTGAGTGTGGCCCTGAGCATCCAGGTCAGTGCCAGACCTGCGTGACATCAAGCAGGCTGCTCAGCCTCTCTGTGCCCGGACCTCCTCCCTGGCAGAACCGTCACGAGGATTAAAGAGGCTCACGTGTGTCACGCACTCGGCACAGAACCTGCTCACAGGAAAGTTGTCAGTGGGTGTCAGCTGCCCTGTGGTTTCCTGCTCCAGAGCTGGGGGTGGTGGTTGGGGACTGGGGTGGCGGGGAGTTGGGAGGGGTGGGGGGGTGAGAGATAACGGGACATAGCCAGCCACTTCCAGGTCGCCTGGGAACTGGAAGAAGACAGTCTCGGTCACCCCAGGGTCCCAACGCAGCCGTGTGGGATGGGCTGGGAGGGGGACTTGCACCTCGGCCTGTGGGCCAGGAGTCCCTGCTGGTCCTTCCTGCCAGTCTCAGCTGGCCCACCCACCCGAGCCTCCCACTTCTGCTTCTCCAGTCTCCTCCACCCTGCAAGGTTCCTCTCCTGTGGGGAAGGATGACCCCCAGCCCAGCTGCCCAGAGCCCCATATCCCTGCTTTCTGGAATCTCAGCCTCCTCAGGTACAAAAGGGGAGAAAAACTCCCATGTCAAACCGGGCATGGTGGCTCCGGCCTGTAATCCCAGCAGAGGCTGTGGATGGAGGATCACATGAGGCCAGGAGTTCAAGATCAGTTTGGGCAACATAGTGAGACTCCCATCTCTACAAAAAAAGTAAAAAAATCAGCCGGTACACAGGAGGCCAAGGCAGAAAGATGGCCTGAGCCTGGGAGGTCGACGCTGTGGTGAGTGGTGATGGTGCCACTGCACTCCAGCCTGGGTGACAGAGCGAGACCCTGTCTCTTAAAAAAATAAAAGAAAAAGTCTGGGCGCAGTGGCTCAAGCAGGTAATCCCAGCATTTTGGGAGGCCGAGGTGAGAGGATTGCCTGAGTCCAGGGGTTCGAGACCAGCCTGGGCAACTTGGTGAGACCTTATCTCTACAAACCAGAAAATTAGTTGGGCATGGTGGTGCGTGCCTGTAGTTCCAGCTATTTGGAAGACTGAGGCGGAAGGATCGCCTGAGCCCAGCAGGTTGAGGCTGTGGTGGCCATGAGCATGCCCCTGCACTCCAGCCTGGACGACAGAGTGAGACTCTGACTCAAAAAAATGAAAAAAAAAAGAAAAGAAAAAATAAACCTCCCACATCACAGGATTAATGTCCAGTGAGGTCATGGATGAGAAGTGCCCGTGGCAGCCAGCCAGCTAGTATTACTGCCGTTGCTGTTGTTACCTGCACTCACACCTTGTGGTGCCTGCACGATACTCTGGGCTCGCAGTGGTGTCTAAAGCCCAATCTGGCATCAAGTCTTGGGAAGACCCATGGATGGGGCAGTGGGAAGGAAGGAGGGGCAATGGACGCCCCACTGCCTTGCCTTGGCTCCGGGGCTGAGAGGAGCCCAGGACTGGAGCTCGAGGGTGCTGGTGCTCACCACAGAGCCTGGGGAAGGAGGAAGGAAGGGAGGTCGGCTGCTGGGCCCAGAGGAAGTTGAGAGCTGGGCCGCGATGTGACAGTTCTGGGGGTGGGGGTGGGGGATGGAGGAGACCACAGCTATCTGCCCACCGCACCTGCTGACGTCAGTGGGAAGTGCGTGGCCATTCCTTCTCCAGACCCTGGGTCTCAGAGGCAGGGCTCCCTCCCAGGGCCTGGGTCCCAGATGCAGGGTCTCCTCCCAGGGCCTGAGTGCCAGAGGCAGGGTCCCCTCCCAAAGCCTGGGTACAAGAGGCAGGATCTCCTCCCAAGGCCCGGGTCCTAGAGGCAGGATCCCCTCCCAGGTTCTGGATCCTAGAGACAGGGTCCCCTCCCATGTCCCAAGTGCCAGAGACAGGGTCCCCTCCCAGGTCCTGGGTCCTGGGTCCTGGAGGCAGGGTCCCCTCCCAGGTCCTGGTTGCCAGAGGCTGGATCCCGCCAGGTTCTGGGTCCTAGAGCCAGGGTCCCTTCCCATGTCCCAGGTGTCAGAGGCAGGGTCCACTTCCCAGGTACCAGGGCCCAGGGTCCTGGAGTCAGGGTCCCAGCCTAGGTGGCTCCGTGGGAGGCCATCAGACCTGAGTGTCCCTGGTCAGTATTATCCTCTCCAGGCTCTTGAATGAAAGAAAATCATTTAAGACACCTCTTCACCCTACCCAGATGTGGCCCTGGGAAATACCTATTACACACCTACAATGTGCCAGGTGTTTCATATCCACAGCCTCATTGGCTTCTCCACAGTCCCTCAGACCTTTTACCGGTAAGGAAGCTGGCTCAGAGAAGCTAAGTAACCTGCCCGAGGCTGCACACCTTGGAGGTGGCCGAGTTGACCTTTCAGCCCAGATTGTTGTCAGGAAGTTCCCTGTGCCTGCAGGTGAGTGCACCAGTCCTGGCTCGGCTGTGGTTGAGAGAGAGACGTGCAGTGAGGCCTCTTGTTTGTCGAGGAGGAAGCAGACACCCAGCACTGGGAAGCCAGCGCCGCGGGTTACACCACGGGCTCTTGGCAGGGCCAGGCTGAGTTCTAGAACCTTCTTTTGGCATTGGGCGTCTGATGGGAGAGGCTCTTCTGAGCAAGCTCTCTCCTTCCTGCCTCCAGTCTCCCTGCAGAGGCCACCGTCCCAGAGAACGGTCTTTCTGGAAGTCCTAGCTGAAGCAGGGTGCTATCACCCTCTGTGCTGGGCTGGCTTTCGTGTTTTTCGTGACACTGTCACTTGCAGCTTCATGAATAAGATTATTTACTTATTGTTTCTACCCCAAGCCAGAGTGTGAGCACCTCAACAATTTTTGTGGAATGAATGAGTGAAGGAATGAATGAAAGGAGTTGGGTGATAAAGGAACAGGCCTATGTGGGGGAAAGTTTGGTGTGAAGATAAATCTCTTTTTTTTTTTTTTTTTTGCGTCCGAGTCTCTGTCAGCCAGGCTGGAGGGCAGTGGGACGCTCCCAGCCACCACAGCCTCGCCCTGCTGAGCTCTGGCGATCCTTCTCGCCTCAGCCTTCCAAGTAGCTGGAACCACAGGCGCACGCCACCACGCCCAGCTCATTTTTTGGTTTATTGTAGAGATGAGGTCTCGCCAAGTTGCCCAGGCGGGTCTCGAACCCCTTAGCTCAAGCAATTCTCTCGCCTTGGCCTCCCTCCCCTTTTTTGAGTCAGAATCTTTCTCTGTCACCCAGGTTGCAGTGCAGGAGCACACTCAATGACCACCGCAGCCTCGACTGCTGGGCTCAGCTGACCCTTCCACCTCAGCCTTCCCAGGAGCTAGAACTACAGGTGGACACTACTACACCTGTTTCAGTTTTTAAAAAATTTACTGTAGAGACGAGGTCTTGCCATGCGCCAAGTTGCCCAGCTGGTCTCAAACCCCTGGGCTCAGGCAATCCTCTGGCCTCTGCCTCCCGTAGTGCTGGGATGACAGGTGTGAGCCACCGTGCCCGGCGAAGATAAACTTCTTAAGGGCAAGCCAAATGGATAATTCTAGACGAGGAGGTGAGTGAGTCGTGATTTTGAAAGGGGAAGGGCAGGGCCACCGTATACAGCCACGTGGTCAGGCACGCGGACTGCAGACAGAGAGGTGTCACCACCCGTTGCACGGTTCTCAACCTGGGCAGCAGTCCATGGCACCCCCGGGGATGGGGAAGGATGAAACCCCTTGGGCCCCCTCCGTAGGGCCCGAGGGAGCCAGGGGGCTCTGAGTGGGACCGGCCCACAGGTGCTGGTAGCAAGAGGAACAGACTGTACCCTCCGTGGGGACGCCACGTGGTCGCGGTTAGCAGCCTGCCATCCGGTGTCGCCTTCACAGGCGGGTTGTCTAACCGGGGGGCGGCAACTGTTCTGCTGTTAAGCGTTCTAGTACCTGGAGTGCCCGGCGGGCCACGGGCAGGGAAACCACCCGACAAGCCCCACAAACACACACCAAATGCTGTGGATGCAGATAATCGCAGCAGGGGAGGGAGGGCCGCTTCCTGGGCCCACGCCAGCTCGGAGACGAGGACACTGTGTTCTGAGGTCCCTCCCCCAGCGGGGGACTCGGTGAGGAACCTGTCGCGGCCATGGTGGTGGCCCTGCCCCCTCCCCGCCCTCCGGCCCCACAGGCTGGGCACAACCAACAACAGTCGCCCTGTGACCGTGGCCGTCTCGGATGAGTCACCTGCCCACAACAGCCCGGCTGGGCGATGCTATCAGTGCCTGCTTACTTAATTCCTCGGCTGACATCACCGCCGCCTCCATCTTCTCCTTCTCGGCACCATCGCCTGCAGCCTGGCATACCCTGGACGGGAAGGCGGCGGAGGCCCCTTGCCAGCAACTACCAGGGCGAGTATGCCGGGACCTTCAGTTACTTGGCCTTTCGCCAGTTTCTAGGTTTGCACGCAGGGGCCTCAGTTTACCACCCAGGAGATGCCCTCTGCAGTGGAGAAACGCCTGCCAGCCCCGCCCCAGTCTCACTCCCCCGTTCCGTGTTCAGACGGGCCTTCCTGGGGACAGAGGCCTCGAGGGGGCCCAGGGCTTGGCCGGCAGCACGTCCAGCTGAGTCTTGGCATCCGTCCCGGCGTCCAGCCCTTCACAGAGCCGGGCCTCTGCTCCTGAGTCCTGTCCAGTCTGGCCTCCGAGCCTCTGTGAGGGACCCGTGGGCTCCCCTGCCAGCCCATCTGTGGGGACACTCTGTCCCGGGACCCAGTTATCCTCCCTCTGTCCCTGTCTCCTCGCAAGGTCCGTGGACGTTGGTGCCTGCCCTTTTCCTCCAGGGCCACGTGTCCTCTTTCTTCTGTCCGCCCTGTAACCCTTCCTGGTGCTGACCCTTCTTGGTCTTCTCAGGGACACGAGGTCAGCAGGGCAGCGACAGAGGCATCCAGAGACATGGGCCGCCGCGTTTCAGCCTGGTCTCCTCAGCTGCCAGGGAGTCTGAGGAAGGGCTGGGGTTCTCTCCCCACATGGTGCACCTCTGACCCCTCCCCACCCTCTGAGCTGGACGGCAGAGGGTGAGGCTGAGAGGCCCCGGGGAGGCTGTGCTCGCCGGCTGGATCTCGATCTGTGGTGGGGGCTGCCCTCGCTTGGCATAGAGGTAGGCGGCTGGGGACACAGGCGGGAGCAGTGGGGAGCAGAGCCAGCGCCCTGAGCTACCCAGATGCATCCTCAGGGCCACCCAGGAGGCAGCCTCGGATGTCGCTGCCAGGACCCGGAGAGGGATGGTTTCTAAGCCCTGGTCACTCTTACTCTAGATATCTGACCCAAACAAATTGTTCCTTAGGAGGAAAAAGAATGAAAACCCAAAACCCAAAACCCCACGGCGGAGGCCGTGCCTATTACTCCATCGGCTGGTAAACACATCCCCAGAGCACAGAGCGTGCCCAGGCCAAGGCCAGCGCGCCCTAGCCGCCGGAGAGGAAGGCGGCCGGGCCTGCCTCGCCATGCTGCCGGGGTGCACACATGCGGCTGCCCTGGGCGTCCTGGAATGCCATGGCATGCTGTTCCAAGCAGGCGGGAGGCCCAGAGAGAGGCGGGAGCCAGCCGGGGCCAGGCCCACACGCCCCGGTCTCACTGATCCGGGTTCCCTCGCCTGTCGAGGAGGCACTGTTGGGTAGTCATGCGGATGGCAGGTGTGAAGGTGCTCGGGGGTGTCCTCAGCCAGCCGAGAGAAGGGAGGGGGAGCAAGGGAGGGCTTCTGTGAGGAGGGTCCCCTCGATTTAGGGCCGGGTGACCATGTAGCCTCAGGTCTGTTATTGACGCTTCTAAGTGAGGGGCACCCTTTGCGAGCGACTGGCATCATGGCTGATCTCGGCTTGTGGTCTTCTCAGACACCTGGGTCCTTTTCCAAGTTCTAGAACACGACCCAGCCAGGTCTAGTGGGTGTCCTGCTGTTGGACTTCTCTTCTTGGTTGCAGACTGAGCTCCGATTCTAGCTGACCTCCACTACTTTCTTCAGTCACAGAGGACAGCCGGCTCTGGCTGGAGATTGAGCCCTTGCACGCGTTCAGCTCTGCGCCCAAAGCTCACCCCTGCCTCCAGAGCCCAACACCCTCGCATGCATCTCACGCGGTGAACCTGTGGTCTTTGTCCCGCCAGCACGGTCCTCCACGCGAATGCTGCATTCTGGTACACGGTCACACCCAGCACGGAAACCAGAGGCGAGTCACCCTTGACCACTGCCTTCCGCCTGCCGCCTCCGATTGTTCCCCTCTGCCAGTGGATTCCAGCATCTTCGTATCTTGAGGCTTCACCCCCTCTTCCGCATCTCCTCCCCATGTCTCTCCTCCCCATCCCCTCTCCTCCCCATCCCTCCCTCCTCAACACCCCCTTCCCGATCCCCCTCCTCCCACCCCCCGCCTTTTCTTTTTGAGTTGGAGTCTCACTCTGTTGCCCAGGCTGGAGTGCAGTGGCACGCTCAGGGCCACCCCAGCATCGACCCGCTAAGCTCTGGCGATCCTTCCGCCTCAGCCTTCCAAGTAGCTGGAACTACGGGCACATGCTACCACGCCCAGCCGATTTTTTTTATTTATTGTAGACACGAGGTCTCGCCAAGTTGCCAGGGCTGGTCTCAAACCCGCAGGCTCAGGCAATCGTCTTGCCTCAACCTCCCAACTTGCTGGGATTACAGGCTGAGCCACCGAGTCCGGCCCCAACCCCCTTTCTGTAGCTTAGGTCCTCGTCTCTGGAGGCATTCAGGCCTCCCGGGCATCTGCACCCAGCTGCCAGGGGCTCTCCTTGGATGCGCGCTGGCCTGTCTCTCTGTTGTCCTCAATGGCTCCCCAGGTCACATGCATGCTAGGAACACTGGGAAGACCCGCCTCCTCCTCCTCCTCCTCCTCCTCCTCCTCCTCCTCCTCCTCCTCCAGGAGGCCTCCCTGACTGGAGATACCTGGCCGGTGTGACTTCTACCCTGTCCACCCCACGCCGAGCGTACGCCTCCCTGTGGTGTCTGTGCAGCGACAGACCCAGCCCCGACAGTGGCCACGGACAGGGCCTCCCCCTCTCCACCTGGAACCCCAGCCCGAATGCGGTGGCTAGTGCCAGCACACCTGGGAGTCTCCAGTGTGACCGTTTCCCCCTGGGGACCTCGGACAAGGGACCGTCTCTGTCTGAGCCGTCCCTCCCTCAGCTGTCAGACGATCACATCCCCTGCGTCCCAGGAGGTAGCTGGCCCATCGCGTGTCGGGCACAGAGCCGAGCACACCGTCAGGGGCAGGCTGTGGCATCTGTGTGGCACCTGCTCTTGTGTGAATTACTAGGGCCTGGGAGAAGGTGCCGAGGCCGGGCCTCCCCACCTCCCAGCACAGCCCCTAGCCCCTCGGCCCTTGCCCACGGGCCCGCCCTTCCCCTTTCTGGCTGTCTGCTCCCTCCACCTCACAGGGGCTTGGGCAAGGCCGCTGCTTCCCCCTTGCCAGCACTTCCTCCCAGGACCCAGCGCCATGCACACAAGGCTGGGACGGCATGGCCTCGTGCCCTCTCCCCGGCTGCAGCTGCCATGCGGGGCTCACAGAGGCCCCGGGGTCACCTCCACCAGGAGGGAGTGAGCTGCTGAGCTGGCCCAACTCTGCCCCTGGGCCGGCTGCTGCATTCCCCATTTTTTGCATCTGTATGGCTTCAGTTTCCTCATCTGCAAAATGGGCATCCGCATGGCTTCTCCTTCCTCAGCCCGAGAGGGGGGAGAAGAATGGATTCAGGCTGAAGGTTGTGAGCAGGAGACCCTGCTGTGTGCCGGGAGGGCGGGCCTGGCTGGGGCGAGGCGCAATGGGAAAAGCCTCCTCGGAAAGGCCTCACCACCTCCGGCCTCCTCCCTGCCTCCCTTCTGTGCCTGGGCCCGCAGCGCCCCCTGCTGGAGAGCCAGCCCAGAAGCTCCCTGTGGGCAGCGTTTCCCACCCAGATACTGGGAAGGAGTGGTCCTGCCCCAGGGAGCCCCGGCTGGGGGTGGGCGTGCCCCCAGGGCTTCTGTTGCAGAAAGGTGCTCCTGGCCGAGGGCGTCACCACCCTTCTCCTGGGACAGAAGGGTGCGTGGATGGAGGGGTCCGCTCCCATGGACGGTGGCTCTGCATGAGTGGTGGGCACAGCCCCCTAAGTCGGGGGAGGGGCTGGTCAGTCACTGCTGCCCCGAGCTGGGCCCCCCAGCACTCTGGGCGCCCCGTGACAGTCGCCAGGCGGAGCCTCATCATGAGTGCAGCGTGTCCTCGGCCTGATTCTGTGTTGAACGCCGGAGATTCAGGGAGGAACAAACCCCCACTCCCCCACTGGCCCCCCCAGGATCTCAGACATGCCCCCTCTTCTCCTCCCCCTCCCCAATGTCTTCCCTGCTCCCTGGGCTCTGGAGTCTGCTCTGGGTGGAAGGTAGCTGTGGTGAACAGACACACCCCTGATGAAAATCCAGCGAGCTGTGGCCACCCTGTCCCTTCCCAGGAAACTCTCCCTGTCACCCTCCACCCTGGGCTCTGCTCGTTGTCACTGAGACTTTTCCCTCGAACTGCCTCCTTCCTTGAATGCCTGCCTAAGTCTCATTAAATTCCTCCTCCTCCAGGAAGCCTCCCTAGCTGGACCCCAGCCCCGGTGACTTTTTCTAGCTTTGGACTTTGGCGGGATCTCATGGCGTGCACTGCTGTTTCCTGGGTACACGTATTACCCGATCTGCCCTGCAGATGCTCCAGGCCTCGGGAGGGGACACCCAGGTCACCTCCTCCCCTTCACCCCTGGCAAGACTCAGGGACTGGGCCGTGCACGCTCGTTGAAGTCCATCTAAATCAGTGGTTTCCACTGGGCCTCGTTTTGCCCCTTTGTCAATGTCTGGAGACCTTTGTCAATGTCTGGAGATGATTTTGGTTGTCACAGCCGGAGGGGGGGTGCTTTTGGCACCTGGCGGGTAGAGGTCAGGGATGCCATGACCGTCCCACAATGCACAGGGCAGCCCCCACAACAAGCAGCTGTCCAGCCAATATGTCAGCCAATATGTCAGCAGAGCCTATAGAGCATGGATGGACCCACGAGTAAACCCACGGATGGGGCGGTTCTTGGTGTCGTGGCTGAGAAGGCCACGGCTTATATGGGGCGCCAGTCATCCCACCCCAGGGATAAAAGCCGGGCCCAGAGCAGACGCCAGCTCCCCCTCCTGTGCCCAAGGTGCCCACACCCTCTCCTGGGCTGGCCGTGTCTGTGGAGGTACAGCTAGAGGAGGGGGAAACTGGGTCTGTCTGGAGAGTCAGGGGGAAGTGGGATCCTTCTAGGGAACTCCTTGGGAGCAAGGTGTGGCTTGGCCTCGGTTGAGTCATCTGCAAAATGGGGCCGGGGGCTCCTTCCAGCTCGAAGGTGTGCGAGTCATTTCCCTCTGCTGATTGGCAGGCTCTGTCCCTCAGGGCTGAGGGTGTGCGGACCCGGCCCCTTAGCCAGATGTGTGGGGTTATTGTGGCTGTAACTGCCCTTCCGGGAAACAGCTGTAAGAACAAGAATGCTTTGATAGACTCCATCAAAGCTTCCTTCGTGTCTCCTGGGGACTGACTGGGGGGGGACACAAGGACCCTCCAGCTGGGAACAGCTGCTAGCCAGGCCCCACCCCCCTTTGGTTGGGGTTAGGAATGTCCCAGAGGCTGGTCCCCTCCACCCCCACCGGGCCTCTTTGGGGCCTTACTCTGCCCTGGGCGGGCTCTGGTGACCCAGGGCTCTAGCAGCTGAGCGAGGGTGGCTGTCTCCTCGTGTGAAGAGCTCTTGTACTGCTACGGGCCTGGTCTCTGGTCCCCTGGGGCAGGGGTCCACCTGGAGGGCAGAGAAAGTGACTCTGCAGAGTGCCCTTCTCTGGTCATGGAGGGCGCTCTGAGTCACTCCCTCTCTGGACCTCACAGCCCCGCCTTGAGAGGGGGAATCTCTGCCCAGGGGCCAAATCTGGCCGGGAAAGGACAGGCCTTGGAGAATGAGCAAGAGGTAGTGCTTTCTCGAGCCTTCTTTGCCAGCCGATGCCTCTCCTGCACTGCCCACAGTGAAACTGGCATCCAGCAGCTCTTCCCACTGTAGACTGGGTCTGTGTGTGTGTGTGTGTGTGTGTGTGTGTGTGTGTGTGTGTGTGTGTGTACGAGTTGTGGTCGGCCCCTGGCTGGATGCTGGCCTCCCCACCCAGACATTCATCGAACCCCCCTGGGCCTCAGCCTCCTTGTCTGTAAACGGGCGCAACAGCAGCTCCTACCAGGTGCATGGTTGTGAGGGTGGATGAGGGCTTCTACGGGAAGCACTGAGTGTGGGGTGAAGCCAGGAAATGCTGGCAAGTGTGGATTTGCAGCTGTGGCGGCCATCGTCGTTGTCATCATGTGGGTGAACATCCTGGTTTCCAGAATCCAGCTTTCAGGGGGTCTCTTGCTTTATCCTGATGTGAAAAGCAAAGCATTGTCAGACTTCTTTTTTCCTTTTGTTAGGAGACAGGGTCTTGCTCTGTTGCCCAGGCTGGAGTGCAGCGGCGTGATCACAGCTCACTGCAGCCTCCAACTCCTGGGCCCAAGCGATCCTTCCACCTCAGCCTCCCGAGTTGCTGGGATTACAGAGGCACACCACTACACTCGGCTAATTTTTAAGTTTTTTTGGAGAGGTGAGTCTCACTTGTTGCAGACTGGTTGTCTAGAACTCCTGGGCTCATGTGATCCTGCCACCTCGGCCTCTCAGAGTGCTGGGATTATAGGCATGAACCACTGCACCAGGCCAATATTTTCAAATGTGTAAAATCAAATCCACAAGATTGCAAAAGAAACCAATGCCACTAAAGCACAGTTACCAGAATGTGAAAGAGTAATTCCACGACATAGCCACATATGCACTTCTGTGTTGACACTTTAATGGTGGTCATTTTGTTATATTATATTTTATCTTTTTGAGTGGCATCTCCCTCCGTTGCCTAGGCTGGAGTGCAGTGGCACTGTCACGGCCACCACAGCCTTGACCTGCTGGGCTTAGGTGATCTTTCTGCCTCAGCTTTCCAAGTAGCTGGAACTATAGGCGTGTGCTACCACGCCTAGCTAATTTTTTGATTTATTGTAGAGATGAGGTCTCGCCAAGATACCCGGGCTGGTCTGGAACTCCTGGGCTCAGGCAGTCCCCTCGCCTCTGCCTCCCAAAGTGCTGGAATTGTAGGTGTGAGCCTCTGTGCCCAGCCCAATGGTGGCCATTTTAACGTGGTGATGAAGACATGTGATATTTCAAAAGATCCACAACCACCCTGGTTGTGATCTGGAAATGTCTGTGGTTTCTACCGGTGACAGCTTCAGTTCTGCAAATACTCCTGTAGATTTTTCCAATACTCATAGCTAAAGAAAATGCTAGGCTGTGCATGGTGGGTCACACCTGTAATCTCAGCTTTCTGGGAGGCTGAGGCAGGAGGATTGCTTGAGCCCAGGAGTTCAAGACCAGTCTGGGTCTGGGCAACATAGCAAGACCTTGCCTCTACAAAATAAGAAAATTAGGGCCGGGCTCAGTGGCTTAGCCTGTAATCCTAGCACTTTGGGAGGCCGAGGCGAGTGGATTGCCTGAGCCCATGGGTTTCAGACCAACCCATGCAACTTGACGAGACCTCGTCTCTACAATAAATTTAAAAAATTAGCCAGTGTGTTAGCACGCACCTGTAGTTTCAGCTACTTGGAAGGCTGAATTGGAAGGATCACCAAAGTCCAGCAGGTTGAGGCTGGGGTGACCATGAGTGTGCCACTGTACTCCAGCCTGGGCAACAGAGGGAGACTCCAACTCAAAAAAAAAAAAAAAAAAAAAATTAGCCGGACATGTGGCACACATCTATAGTCCCAGCTACTTGGGAGGCTGAGGGAGGAGGATTGCCTGAGTCTAGGAGGTTGAGGCTGCAGCAAGCTGTGAGTACGCCACTGCACTCCAGCCTGGGTGATAAAGTGAGATGCTGACTCAAATAAATAAATATATATGTTTCAGTGAGCGACTAGGCAAAATAAATATATATATTTTTTGAGTCGGAGTCTCACTCTGTCATCCAGGCTGGAGTGTAGTGCCATGCTCACGGCCACCATAGCCTCGACCTGTTGGGCTCAGGCGATCCTTCCACCTCAGCCTCCTAAGTAGCTGGGACTATAAATGTGTGCCACCATGCCCGGCTTATTTTTTGATTTATTGTAGAGATGAGGTCTTGTCAAGTTGCCGGGGCTGGTCTCGAACCCCTGGGCTCAGGCAATCTTCTCACCTCCGCCTCCCAAAGTGCTGGGATTACAGGCGTGAGCCACTGAGCCCGGCTAAGAACGATTTTTTTCGCATCCAAATCTGTGGACCCCTGAATTCTATTCACAGGCCTCTGGGGGAGGGACTTCTGTGGGGCCCAGGTCAAGAGCACCTGCTCCGGGGGAAAGTTCACTGAAGATGAGATATGAGTTGGGTGAGAGCCGCCCGTACACAGAAGTGGAGCACGAGGGGCACCTGAAGGTGTGGGTCATCGTGGAGGTGGACCTCATGGTAGCCCACAGGGCCCCAGGAAAGATCCCAATGATGTTCCTGCCCGCACCGCCTGACCCAGCACCGCAGTGCGGGGTACGCGCTGCTCCCAAGGACCCTGCCACCCAGAGTGGAGTGTATGCATCCTTCCTGAGCAGCCAGCCTGGGGGCGCCGAGGCCTGGGCCTGAGGGGAGGCTCGGGCAGAGCTGGTGCCAGGCTTGGCCAGGGGCTCCAGTACTAAGAAGAGGTGAGGAGGGAGGGGGAGCAGGTGGGATGGCTATACCCCAGCCGGGCTGGCGTGGTCTGGAGGTGCAGGAGGGCATGCCGGGGGAGGACCCTGGAATGAAGTTCTGGAAATCGGAGCCTTTCGCCTCCTTCCTGAACTGCCTCCTCGCTTCCTCTACCCAGAACCAGGGTCCAATTGCCTCCTTTCCATTTAAACTAAATTAAAATTATTTATTTATTTATTTTGAGTCAGTCTCACTCTGACGCCCAGGCTGGAGTGCAGGGGCACGCTGCTCACGGCCACCGCAGCCTCAACCTGCTGGGCTCAGGAGATCCTTCCGCCTCAGCCTTCCAAGTAGCTGGAACCACAGGCGCGCACCACCATTCCCGGCTAATTTTTTTGATTTATTGTAGAGACAAGGTCTTGCCGAGCTGCACAGACTGGTCTCGAAACCCTGGACTCAGGCAATTCTCTGGCCTCCACCTCCCAAAGTGCTGGGATTACAGGCATGAGCCACTGCTGCCTCCTTCAAAATACAACTCAAAACAGATTTGATCCTGGAGAATTGTTTGTGAGGAGAAGCCTTGGAGCCACGTTGGCATGGAAGTTGTAAGAGAAATAAGTAAAATGTGTAAAGATATGGAAAAACAAAAAATCGGTTTGGCCAGGCATGGTGGCTCACACCTATAATCCCAGCCCTTTGGGAGGCCGAGGTGAGAGGATTGCCTAAGCCCATGGGTTCAAGACCTGCCTGGGCAGCTTGGCGAGACCTCATCTCTACAATAAATCAAAAAAAAATTAGCCGGGTGTGGTGGGGCATGCCTGTAGTTCCAGCTACTTGGAAGGCTGAGGTGGAAGGATCACCGGAGCCCAGCAGGTCGAGGCTGCGGTGGCCGGGAACAGCCACTGCACTCCAGTCTGGGTGACAGAGTGAGACTCCAACTCAAAAAAAAAAAATCGGTTTGGCATGTTAAGTGTCTACTGGCCACCTGCGTCCCCTGCCTGTGGCGGACATTAGCTTGGGCCACATCTCAGGGACAGTGTCCCTCCTCTGCCCCTTCCTGTCCCAAAGTGGCTCCAGCCCACGGGGACCTTTCAGCAACGGCCACACAGAAACCTTACATTGGAGGCAGGACTTGCCCAGGCTGGTCTCCATCCCCTGGGCTCAGGCAATCTTCTCACCTCCGCCTCCCAGAGTGCTGGGGTTACAGGCGTGAGCCACTGATCCAGGATGTTGGATCATCATGGCAGAGACTACGGATGCAGATTCCCGGGCCCCCCAGCCTCTCCCAGCCTCGTGCATTGACATCTCCTAGCAGCTGCCGGTCCTCTGTCACAGACAGCCCATGAAGTCCCTGGTTGGCAGCCGGCTTGCTTAGGCAGCTTCTGAGGGGTCATTTGGGACCTTCTCTGTGGGTGGTGCTTCAGTGATGAGGTTTCGGGACTGAACTTTCAAGCACTTGAAAATTGCTTCCTAGCCGGGCTCGGTGGCTCAACCTGTAATACCCTGCCTTTGGGAGGCTGAGGTGAGTGAATTGCCTGAGCCTGCGGGTTCAAGACCCGCCTGGGCAGGTGAGACCTTATCTCTACAATGAATCAAAAAATTAGCCGGAAGTGGTAGCGCGTGCCTGTAGTTCCAGCTACTTGGAAGGCTGAGGCAGAAGGATCGCTGGAGCCCAGCAGGTGGAGGCTGCGGTGGCCAGGAGCGGCCACTCCACTCCAGTCTGGGCGACAGAGTGAGACTCCAACTCAAAAAAAAAAAAGAAAATTGCTTCCTGATGGTCTCAATTTCTGAAGTGGGGTGAGATGTGGTGGTGAGGGTGGGATGGGTGATGTCCAGTGAATGAGACATGTGGTGCCCTCTGGTGCCAGGTGACAGAGAGTAAAGGCGGACACAGTGTGATGTGCTGTGACCTAAGGACACGAGTTGTCCCAGCCACACCTCAGGAATTGGTGCTCCCTGACCTCCCACTGTTCACAGCCATGGACACAAAGGACACAGATAGTCCCTCAGAAAGCCAGGGGCCTCCCATCCCCGTGGGACACACGGATCCACCATGGACCATCTGGCTCCATGGCCCTAGGCACTCAAAGGCCTTCCCCAACAAGCTCTCCTACTAGGAGTTACCAGGCCAAAGGAAATGAGAAGCACGTGAACATACTTGCCATCATATGATAATCTGCCTTTACAAAATGGGACGCTCTATCAGATGATGTCGGGAATTGGTATGTGTGCAATGCGTGGGTGATGCTGAGATTCTGTGATCTGATACATTTCAGAAATGTTATACCGGACTGCTGGGCATAGTGGCTCACTCCTGTAATCCCAGTACTTTGGAAGGTGGAGGTGAGAGGATTGCCAGAGCCCAGGGCTTCGAGAACAGCCTGGGCAACATGGCGAGACCTGGTCTGTACTGAAAAAAAAAAATTAGCTGAGTATGGTGACGTGTGCTTGTGGTTCCAGCTACTTGGAAGACTGAGGAGGATCGCCCAAGCCCAGTAGGTGGAGGCTGCAGTAGCCGTGAGCATGCCGTTGCACTCTACCCTTGGGTGACAGAGTGAGACTCCAACTCAAAAAAATAAAATAAAATAAGATCAAATAAAATAAAATAAGTCAGTTGTGGTGGCTTATGCCTGTAATCCCAGCACTTTGGGAAGCTAAGGCGAGAGGATTGCCTGAGCCCACAGATTCCAGACCAGCCCGGACAACTAGCGAGACTCATCTCTACAATAAATCAAAAAATTAGCTGGGCGTGGTGGCACGTGCCTATAGTCCCAGCTACTTGGAAGGCTGAGGTGGAAGAATGACCTGAACACAGCAGGTCAACGCTGGAGTGACCGTGAGAGTGTCACTGCACTCCAGCCTGGGTGACAGAGTGAGACTCTGACTCAAAAGAAAAAAAGGTTGACCCTCCCCTGAGTAAAAGAGAATTCTCCTGCCTGACAATCTTCAAACTCAGCTCTTCCTGATTCTGTAGCCGCCTGAAACTGGGACATTGGGTCTGCTGATTCTGAACTTGCCACCTTCTATAATCGCTTGGGCCAATGATTTCTAATAAATCTCTTTCTCTGTCCTTATGCATGTATATATACACACATACCCAGATGCTCTTTGACTTATGATGGGGTTATATCTCCATAACCCCATCATAAGTTGAACATATCGTGAGTTGGAAATTCACCTAACCTCTGGAACTTCACAGCTTAGCCTCGCCTACCCTGATGTGCTTGGAGCACTCGCATTAGCCCGCAGTTGGGCAAAACGATCTGGCAACACAGTACACTGCAGTGTATCAGTGGTTTACCCTTGTGATTGTGTGGCTGACCGGGTGCTGCGGCCCACTGCTACTGCCCACCCTCAAGACAGAGAATCGTACCACATGCCACCATCCCAAGAAAAGGTCAAAATTCAAAATTTGGGATGGAATTGGAGAACATCGTCCTAAGTGAACTGACACAGGAACAGAAAACCAAACACCACGTGTTCTCACAGGTACATGGGAGCTAAAATAAGGATCTTCAAAGGCAGAGAGAATAGTATAATGGACGTTCGAGTCTCAGAAGGGGGGATGGGTGAAAAATCACGTATCAGGTACAATGTGCACAGGTGGGAGTGGTGGCCGTACTTAAAGCCCAGATATCACCACTGCACAATGCAGCCAAGTAACCAAAAACTATTTGTACCCTCTAAAGCTGCTGAAATAAACAAACAAAAAAGCAAAATTTGAGCTATGGTTTCTACTGATTGCAAATCATTTTTGCACCATCATAAAGTCAAAAAATCAAAGTCAAGTTGGACTTTGTAAGTTGGAGACCATCTGTCTATATATCTCCTACAGGTTCCGTTTCTCTAGAGAACCCTGACTAATGCAGATTTTTGAACTGAGAGTGGGTTGCAAATACTTAAAAATGTGGAAGTGGCTTTGGAACTGGGTGATGGGCAGAGACCAGAAGAGTTTTGAGATGCATGCTAGAAAAAGCCTAGAATATCTGGAAGAGACTGTTGATAGAAATAGGAACTTTTTTTTGGTTTTTTGAGTTGGAGTTTCACTCTGTCGCCCAGGCTGGAGTACAGTGGGATGCTCACAGCTACCACAGCCTCAGTCTGCTGGGCTCAGGTGATCCTTCTGCCTCAGCCGTTCACGTAGCTGGAACCACAGGCGTGTGCCACCGTGACTGGCTGATTTTTAAATTTATTGTAGAGATGAAGTCTCACCGTGTTGCTCAGGCTGGTCTCAAACCCCTGAGTTCAGGTAATCCTCTCACCGCCACCTCCCAAAATGCTGGGATTACAGGTGTGAGCCATTGCACCTGGCTAGAAATATGGATATTAAACACACTTCTAGTGAAAGTACAGAAAGAAAAGAGGAGAGCTACAGAGAAAGCTTCTCTCGTCCGAGAGAGTATGCATACCATCATGAACAGAATGTTGGTAGGAACAGGAACACTAACGGTGCTGGTGTTGAGGTCTTGGACAGAAACGAGGAGTGTGCTGGAAACTGGAGGAAAGGCACTCCTTGCTAGTAAGTGGCAAAGAACTTGGCTGAATTGTGCTCTAGTGTTTTGTGGAAGGTAGAACTTAAGAATGATAACCTTGGATATTTAGCAGAGGAGATTTCTAAACAAAGGGTTGAAAGTGTGACTTGGATTCTCCTTATTGCTTAGAGTAAAATGCCAAAGGAGAGAGATACATTGAAGAAATTGTTAAGCAAAAAGGAGTCAGAACTTGAAGATTTGGAACATTCTCAGCCCATCCCAGTGGGCAGAGCATCCAGTCAAAGAGGATCATTCCTTTTTTTTTTTTTTTTGAGTTGGAGTCTCACTCTGTCAACCAGGCTGGAGTGCAGTGGCCACTCCCGACCACCACAGCCTCGACCTGCTGGGCTCTGGCAATCCTTCAGCCTCAGCATTCCAAGTAGCCGGAACTACAGGCGCGTGCTACCACGCCCAGCTAATTTTTTGATTTATTGTAGAGATGAGGTCTTGCCAAGTTGCCCAGGCGGGTCTCGAACCCGTGGGCTCAGGCAATCCACTCACCTCAGCCTCCCAAAGCATGGGATTACAGGCTGAGCCACCGAGCCTGGCTGAGGATCATTCTTAAGCCTTAAAATCTAATGGAATTTGCATTGCTAGGTTTTAGATTTGCTTGGGACCTGTCATCCCTTCCTTCCTTCCAGCATCTACCTGTTGGGATGGCAGTGCCTATTCTATGCTTCTGTGCCTCCATCATATTTTGGAAGTACCTAGCTTGTTTGGGTTCACAGGTTTCTCAGATGAGAGGAATCTTGTCTCAGGATGAGTCATCCCTTCAGTCTCACCCACACCTGCTTTAGATGTCAAGTGAGACTTTGAACTTGGAGTTGATGCTGCAATGGGTTAAGACTTTTGGGGCTGTTGGGGTGAGCTGAATGAATTTTGCATGTGAGAAGGGCATGAATTTTAGGGAACCAGGTGACGGAATGTTATGTATTAAATTTTACCGAGAGTGGTTGCAAATACTTAAAAACATGGAAGTGGCTTTGGAACTGGGTGATGAGCAGAGACCGGAACAGTCTTGAGGTGTGCGCTAAAAAAACTTAGATTATCTAGAAGAGACTTTGGTAGAAACTTGGACATTAAAGGTCCTAGCCCTGCCATTTCACATGTTGAAGCCCTAACTCCCAGTGTGATGGTGTTTGGCAATAAGGCCTTTAAGGTGATAATTAAGGTGAAATGAGGTCCTAAAGGTAGGGTTTTAATCCCATATGGTTGGTGTCCTTATAAAAGAGGAAGAGACATCATAGACTTCTCTCTCTGTACGTGTGCACCAGAGAAAAGACCACATGAGGACACAGCAAGAAGATGCCATCTGCAATTCAAGGAGAGAGGCCTTACCAGAAACCAACGCTGCTGGCATCTCCATCTAGGACTTCTAGCCTCTAAAACTGTGAGAAAATATATTTCTGCCGTTTAAGCCACCCAGTCTGTAGTGTTTTGTCATGGCAGCCTGAGCAGATGAAGACAACTCCCCATAGCAATTAGTAAGTGAGGAGTCATGAAGACCAAGAGTTTGATTCTAGCTTTCACGGAATCACTCGTTCAGTTAATATTTACGTTCCACTGAGTGTTGGACACCGTCAGACACGGGCTTTCAATGGTGACCAAAAGGGGCATGGTTCCTGTCCTCAAGAAGCTTAAGATCATGTAAGGCAGACACACATTCACCAAATAATTACTCAGATAGCCATAAAGTAATGACAGTGATGGGTGCTCTAGACACCTAGTCAAGGGACCAGGAAAAAGTTTTGCTTTTTTTTTTTAAGTTGGAGCCTCACTCTGTTGTCCATGTTCCCGGCCACCACATCCTCGACCTCTGGGCTCCAGCGATCCTTCCACCTCAGCCTTCCAAGTAGCTGGAACTACAGGCACGCGCCACCACGCCTGGCTAATTTTTTGATTCATTGTAGAGATGAGGTCTCGCCAAGTCGCCCAGACTGGTCTCAAACCCGTGGGCTCAGGCAGTCCTCTCATCTCGGCCTCCCAAAGTGCTGGGATTGCAGGCTTGAGCTACTGCGCCCAGCCTAGGAAAAGTTTTTGAAGCAGTGACACCGGCCCTGAGCTATGAAGGGTGATTAGGAGTCAACCAGGTGAAGAGGAAGAGGAAGGGTATTCCATGCAGAAGAACAGCATGTGCAGAGGATGGGTGGTCAGAGGACTAGAAGATGCACTTCTGACTGGAATGGAGCATTGGGTGGCCTTCACGTTGAGGCTGATCTCACGGTACCCAAGGCTGCTGCGGGTAAGCCTGGAAGAGTGGAAGAAGCGTGGATGGAGACCCTGCAGGAGTCATGAGAGGTGTGAGGGGGCTTGGGTGGGATGGGGGTGTGGCAACAGAGATGGGGGGCGGGGCAAGACTGGAGAGAGATTTATTCAGGCAAAACGACCAGGCTTTGATGCCCAGTGGAGCATGGGAGGTGAGGATGGGGGAGGAACAGGGAGGACCTAAGGTCTCTGGGCTGAGCGCCCAGGTGGGCGGAGGTGCCATCTGGTCAGGGATAAGAGATGGGGGGGAGACCGAGTCAGGGCTGGGGCGGCTGCTTACGACATGGGTGAATTTGGGAAGTTGCGTGAAGCGCTGCAGGCTTCCGTGTCCCCACTGGAGACAGGTGAACTGAGTGAGCTGGCGTCTGTGGAGGGTCCAGCCTGGAGTGGCCACTCCTGCATCTCAAGGTTTCCGGTGTTTTCCTCCGTGGGGCGGCACGGCGGGTGCTGTCATTCCAACATTAAGGATGGGGAGGCTGAGTCTCTGCCAGCCTGGAGTCTTACCCAAGGCCACACTCTATTTCACCAGTCTCACGGGGGTGGGGGGAGGTGGGAAGAGCCTCCCCCTTGCCAGGCCACCTTTAGCATCAGCTCTCAGACCCCAAGAGCAGCAGAGATTCCTTCACGAGCTGCTTAGTCGTCATGGAGGCCAGGCATGGCGGGGAAGAGGGGACGTAGTTCAGGAGGGAATTCAATTAGATGGGGGCAGAGCAGTGTTGGAGGGAGGGAGTAGAACCTAACGCCAATTCCCAGCGTGGCCAATTCCCCACATGGGGCGCTCGCAGTTTCTTTCCCCTCACAGGAAGGCTGGGCACTGTGACTGGCAGGCAGCCCTCCCCCCCGCAGGATTCAGGCGCCTGAGCCCCTTCCGTGTTGTGGCTCTGCCGTCTCTAGGTCACGAGGGCAGGCAGGTGGAGAAAGGGAGGGGCAAGAAAGCACCTGCTTCCCAGTATCCTAAGCCTGGAGGTGAGTTGCATCTCTGCTCAAACTCCTGCGGCTACCCTGACATCAAAGGAGCCAGGGCCTGGATGGAAAGCCAGGAGGAGGGGGACATGAATTTTGGTGAGCCAGTCCTGATGTAACAGGTCAGAGCTGTTTCCATATCCAAAGATTGTGTTCTGGAGTCCGATTAAGAGAGACGTGTCCAGCTGGACAGGAACCTGAGCTGCACCAGGCCAGGCTCCCAGAGTCTGTCTGGGACTAGGCCTCTTGGTCAAGGGGGAGGGGGAGGGGATAGCGAGGCTGTCCAAGCCTGCTGGGACTTCCCTAGGTGGGGAGAGGACCAGCCGTGGGGTGAGCAAATGGAAGGGGACAGGCTTGATCCCAGTGCACTGGCTGACGGGTGGCAGGAGCCCCATTCTGGGTATACATGTGTGGGCCAAAAAACCCTCTGGTTGAGTCCGGTAGGAAATTTGTCCCAAGTTCCTTAAGAGAGGGGACTCTGAGGAGTGGGTGTGCAGAGCCTCCTGAATTGCATCTAATGACCTAATGACACAGTTGTGGACTGGTGGAGAAAGGGGCATTGTTGAGGACTTCCATTGGGTGGCCTCAGAGAAGGGAATGCCTCACTGAGAAGGGACATTTGAGCAAAGACATGGAGATGCTGAAACATGAAGATACTCCAGGTAGGATAAAGGGAATAGCAGGTACAAAGGCCCTGTGGTGGGTGCAGGACCCCTCACTATCATCAAGGCCAGAGGTGATGGTGATAACTGTGACAGTGAGGCCAGAAGTGGTTAGACTCTGGATCTATTTGGTAGGTGTATCCCTCCCTCCTGCCCTCTCTTCCTTCCTTTCTCGGTTTTCTAGGAGGGACTTGTGAAGACACACAGAGATGCTTCCACCTCTGTGCCTTTTTGTTGATTGTAAGCCCCATGTGGGCAGGGACTGGGCCTTACCCTCACAGCTGGCCCAGGGGCAGTCTTTCTCCAGTGTCTGGTTGGAGACGTCTGTGTCCCAAGTCATCAGATTTCGTGGGGCTCAGCCCTGCTCCTGCTGGTCAGCATGTGGCTCAGGATGGGAAAAGCTTTCACGTGGTCGGACAAGCCCGCCCTTCTCTAAAGAGAACGTTGTGTGTCCAGTCAGAGGACAAGGGCTTCGATGTCACGGGCCACGAGAGAGTGACGGGGGCTCCCAGCCCTGCTGTGAAGGGCTCAGCTCAACTGTGGGCAAGTTCCTGGGTTCTGTTTTGTCCCTGAGATGCCCGCCTGCTGGCTTCCTGGAGAAGTGAAGCCCCTGTGACCATGCCCCATGGGTACCCCTGGCCCGAATCAGATTGGCCCCATGCTCGGGCGGGAGTGGGAGCTCTGCCTGGCTTGCCGGGACCCCCGGGGAGCTTGGTGGTGGGTGTCCTTCACCCACAAGCTGCAGCCTTTGCTTAATCTGGGTCCTTCTCTGCAACCGCCTCACCCCCTGACTCTTATGGACACTTGGGTGTAGCTGGTGTCACAAGCCAGCAGGCTCCCGACGCCTTGAGGGCTTTGTCCCCAAACCTTCCACAGCCCCACGGTCCCACATGCAAAACACTGGGGCGGGCTTCCAGCCTCCTCCCAGTTGTGTGTTCCAGAGGGTTCTGTGCTTCCCAGGCTCTCCTGCCACCCATTAACCACCTTCCCACTCTCCCCACAGCTTTCTCGCTCTTTCTGTGAGGCAGGCTTTCACGGTGTAGCTGTTAAAAGTGCATGAACTGGCATCCCATCTCTTAGGGAGGCGGAGGCCAGAGGATTGCCTGAACCCGAGGGTTTGAAACCAACCTGGGCAACATGGCAAGATCACGTCTCTGCAATAAATCAAAAAATTAGCAGGACGTGGTGGCACATGCCTGTAGTTCCAGCTACTTGGAAGGCTGAGGTGGAAGGATTGCCTGAGCCTGGCAGGTCAAGGCTGCAGTGGCCATGAGCATGCCACTGCACTCCAGCCTGGGTGACAAAGTTAGATTCTCATTCCAAAAGAAAAAAAATGCGTGAACTTTGGGATTGGACAGACTTGAGTGAGCATGGTAACTTCCACCCTTTCCTTTTCTGAGTCAAAGTCTCACGCTGTTGCCCAGCCTTGACCTGGGAGGTTCAGGTGATCCTTCCACCTCAGCCTTCCAAGTAGCCAGAACCACAGACACGCAACACCACGCCCAGCTAATTTTTTGATATATTGTAGAGATGAGGTCTTGCCAAGTTGCCCAGGCTGTTCTTGAACCCTTGGGCTCAGGCAATCCTCTTGCCTCAGCCTTCCCAAGTGCTGGGATTACAGGCTTGAGCCACTGCACCTGGTCAGCTTTCATTCTTTCTAACGGAGGCAGAATCTTCTGTGCCTCGGTTTAGTCATCTGTAAAACAGGGACAATGATAATATCTACCTTGTAGCTTGGTTGTGAAGCTTAAGTGAGGTAGTGATGTACGTGGTGCTGGACCCCAATACACAAGAGCTGTTATTATCCCTTTTTTTTTTTTTTTGAGTTGGAGTCTCACTCTGTCACCCAGGCTGAAGTGCAGTGGCACGCTCACGGCCACTGCTGGCAGCCTCTGTCTGCTGAGCTCAGACAATCCTTCCACTTCAGCCTTCCAAGTAGCTGGAACTACAGGTGTGCACCGCCATGCTCAGCTAATTCTTTTGATTTATTGTGGAGACGAGGTCTTGCCAAGTTGCCCAGGCTGGTTTTGAACCACTGGGCTAAGGCAATCCTCTCGCCTTCACCTCCCAAAGTGCTGGGATTACAGGCGTGGGTCACCGCGCCTCGCCTGTTATTATCCTTAAGGATAACCCAAAGCTCCGGGGGGGCTCTCGGTGCTGGGCACAGGCCGGTGACCCCCACCAGCTCTGAGGCTCACTTCCCCTCCTGCCAGCCTCCTAGCCCAGGCTGCTTCAGGCCAGAGCAAAGCCCAAAAGTCCTGCTTGCTGGAGCTTTGAGGGAGTCTGTGAACAGCTGAATCTGTGGATGGCCCTCTGCAGGGGCCAGAGACCCACGGCTCCACCCTTGCCGAGTGAGGGAGCTGCCTGCCAGACCCTTGTCAGTGGTTACAACCTCCAACTGCCTCCCGCTGCCCGAGTTTTATCAAAAGCTCAGTTGAGAGAAATAAAGTTCATGGGGGTTATTTAAAGGCCACGCATTCCATCCATTCTTCCAGAGGAGACTTATCCCTGAACCATGAACCACGGCGGCCTCTCACGAGTCGTTTTCAGAGCACATTATTTAGTCACCACAGAATCATTATTATGTCCGCCCCTTACGATGGAGACTTTAAGGGAAACGGCTGGAGTCCCGCTACTGGGTTTATTTTGGGATGCTGCCGTCCCTTTTACTCATTGCCCCGGCTAGTGTTCTCTATACAGCCCAGGAGTAGAATGAATATAGATGAGGTTTCAGCTTCCAGCAAAGCTCTGCATCCCCAGAGGAACCTGGAGGCTTCTGATGTAGGGACAGTGCAACTCATAACACTGACAGCAATCCCCACTTTGCTTGGGCCGCCAGCGAGCTCAGGGCCAAACGTGGCAGCTTTAAGAATCTTAGAGGATCTCTTGGCCTGTTAATTAAGGGAGACAATTTCTTTCTGGACCCTGATGTTGAACAGATGGGATTGTAACGATTATTTTGTATGTATCTTGTTAGTTGCTTCTGAACTCCAGTGGGACCAGAGGAGGAGCTTGTTTAGCGAAATAATCTGCATCCTGGAAAACGAGGGATGGAAAGTTGGGCGGGTGGGTGGGGAGAAAGAGGAGGAGGCAGTGAAGGAGAAGGATGCTGACCGGGGCACAAGAGTCCCCTTCCAGGCCACCGTGGTGATGGTGCAGTGTCTGGCTTCACTGACCCAGGGCTGTGAAAGGAGACTTTTTCCATGAATTTGGAAAGAGAACCACAGCCATTGCTCAATTTGCGCTTCTGACTGCAGCCCCAGGCTTTCTGGGTATTTTTGTAACGTTGTGAAACATTGAAACTCACAGGGCAGTTTCTCCTTTCTCTTCCGCTTCTCTCCAGACCAAGTCACTCCAGCCCTCCCCTCCCCCTCTTCGACCCCTTCCTCCACCTGGCCTCTGTCATGTGCAAGGGGGCTGCCCCAGCTACCCCGCTGTGACTGCTCCCCATCTCTGGGCGAGATGGGAGTGCCTCAGGCCTGAGGCCCACGGTTTGCTGCTGGAGCAAACAGACCCTCAAGGAAAGCACAGCAATAGAGAGGCACCAACTGAGCCCTCTGCTGTGTACCTTCTAAGAGTCGTTATTATCGCCGTTTTATTCGAATTCCCCCGGGCCTCTGTTCATGGTACATCTCCCTTCCTTATCCTGGCAAGGCCCTTCACCTCTCTGTCCATCCATCCATCGTGGCCACAGTTTCTCACTTGCAGCACTGTTAACGTTTTGGGCCAGATCATTCTTGTGTGGTGGCTGCCCTGTTAGTGCAGGGTGTGGAGGAACACCCCAACCTCTGCCCACTACATGCCAGTAGCACCTGCCTCAAAATCTGTGATAGTCAAAAATGTCTCCAGACATAGTCAAATGTCCCACGGGGAAAGGGAGCAAGGTCACCATCCCTTTTGTCCCCATCCCTCATTCCTCCCCGCCTCCCAGTGGAAACCTCTCTGATGCATTAATGCGTCGCCACCAGTTTGCATGCATTCTTGCAGCTCTGCGAATTGCCTGTTCAGACGGTTCGCCCAACTTTCCATTGGAGTTGCCATCATCTTTGGATTTGTAAAGGGTAACCCATTGTATTCCAGAGATGAGTCAACTTGGATTTGTGCTGTCTTCCCCGCTTTCTGTCTCGGGTCTAGTAACTCTCGCCTTGCAGATGAGGAAACAGAGGCGCAGAGCTGTAGCTGCCAGTGCTCACAGTGCTAGTAAGTTGTTAGGCCAGGCCAGGCCTCTGCCTCCAGAGCCAGGGTGCATGACTCGGGGCTACAGTGGCATCCCTTCCATCCAAATATGACTTCGAGGGAAGGCAGACAAGGTCAGGCGCTGCAGCCTGGGGATGGAAAGGAGGTAGCTGGTTCAAGGTCACGCAGCCTGTCAGCAGTGTCACCTGGATTGCCTTGATGTGGCACCAAGTGTCTTGGGAGTTGGATTTGTTGTTTCCTTTGGTCTAGGAATGACTGAGTGATTTTGCTTAAATGTCCAACAGGATCCCCGGGCTCTGGTGAGACGGAGAGTGGGGGATCTCTCAGTGTCTGTGCCAGGCAGGGGCCCTTTGCTAGTCTGCTTGGCAGAGGACACACAGGGCCCACAGACTCAGAGGTGGCACGTCTGGGTCTGGGCATCCTGTCCTGGGCCTCTGGGCGCCTGGCAGGAGAGTGTTTCCCTCCAAGCCCAGGGGATGATGGATGGGGGGAGTGGGTGGGTGGAGGGGACTTTGTTCCCTAAAAGCCATTCACATGACTTGCTGACCTCAGGGTCCTCCCCCTTTCTCTTGTCTTTTTCTCCTTCACTGCATTCTGCCCTGCTTCGGTTTCCCTTCTCTGTTTTCCTTTTCTCCATCTGCACAAAGCCCTCAGAGGGCTGGGGCTGACCCGGGCCTCCTGTCTCTGCCTGAGGTTGGTTTCCAGTTCCTGGACTGCAGCCCAGGGGCTCGTCTGCCTTGGAGGGCTGTGGGAAGACCTTAGGGCTCTGGCAGGGAGGCTGGGTCTGTTGTGTCCTCACGGCAGGGCCTCCAAGCCACCATGGCTGGGTAACACACACCTAGTACAGGCCGCAGTCCTGGCCCGCCCAACCTGACAGACATGCCTGGTTCATCCCAGACCACTTCCCACCAGCCTCAGGATCCTTCTCAGCAAAGAACGTGAGACGGAAACGTATCCCTCCTTGGCTTAGAGCTCATCTTTACTTGAGAAGCCTGTGGGGGGTGCAGGGGAAGGACACAACATCAATCAGGGTCCCTGATCTCAAACCAGGCAAAGTGGGGACCAAAGGGAGGCCCAAACTTTACCTATACGATGACCACTTGCATACTAATCCTAAACTGTACCCCACATCTTTAAAATAAAATTTTAAAAAAGCAACCTGCTTCATAGTGATCGTCAACCCTGGCTTCCCCACTAGAACCACGCATAACTTTCCAGACAGAACAATTTCCAGACCCCAACCTGAGACCCTGGGTCTGGAGGCTGGAGTGCGGCCGGATATTGGGAGGCTACCCAGTCCCCCCAGGTGATTCCGATGCGTGTCCAGGTTGAGAGCAACTGCTTTGCCAGGGCAGGGGTCACAGAAAGAGCATGAATGCAGGCCTGGAGAACTGGGTTCACGTCTGGGCATCCTCAGGCCTCGGGGCATCGCTGGCACAGCCCCTTCTCTCTCCAGTCTGGAGGGAGTGGAGGGCCCAGGGTCCCCTCCAGGCAGTGGCAGGGTGGGGCAGGAGCCAGGACAGTCTTTGGGCCGAGGCTCTTGCTGGGCTCCTCAGTGAGTTGCTGTCTCCAGCCGAGCATGTAGGGGACACGGTATCCCCCTCAGTGTTTCCTGGAGGAGGAGCCTGGTCTTCCAGCATCTGGCAGGGGAAGCAAGAGCTGGAGGGTGTTGGTCTCGGCCACACTTGGTGAGAGAACTTGTGCCGTGGCTGCTTCATAGACCCTGTGGGCCGAAAGGGGAAGTGTGGCCATATTTAGAAAATCGTCCTCAAAGAGCAGTGGCAGGGTGGGGGCAGGGGAGGAGGGTGGCCAGCCTGGGAGCTGCGGGTAGATGTGGGCGGCCCAGGAGGGAAGCAAGCAGGACTGGAGGACGAGGCTTGATTTGGGCCCACAGGTTGTCACTTTGGAAGCTCTTGGGATTGGATGGTGGGGGTTGGGCCGAAAGAGAAGGTGCGGGGAGGAGAAAGAGTTTCCAGCCAGGGAGCCTGGCTTTTGCTTTGCTTTGATTTCTTTCTCTCTTTTTCTTTTTTTCTCCAAGTCAGGTTCTCGCTCTGTTGCCCAAGCCAGAGTGTGGAGGCATGACCATGGCTCACCTCCTGGGCTCAGGCGATCCTCCTGCCTCAGCCTCCTGAGTAGCTGGGACTACTGGCCCGCACCACCACACCTAGATAACTTATGCAGTTATTTATTTTTTTATTTTTTTGAATTGGAGTCTTACTCTGTAGCCCAGGCTGGAGTGCAGTGGTATGCTCACGGTCACTGCAGCCTCCACCTGCTGGGTTCAGGCGGGCCTTCTGTCTCAGCCTTCCAAGTAGCTAGAACTACAGGCATGCGCCACCATGCCCAGCTAATTTTTTGATTTACTGTAGAGATGAGGGCTCGCCAAATTGCCAGGCTGGTCTCGAACCCATGAGTTCAGGCAATCCTTTCACCTCTGCCTCCCAAAGTGCTGGGATTATAGGTGTGAGCCACCACGCCTGGCCATATTTTTATTTGTTTTGTAGAGACGAGGTCTTGCTATGTTGCCCAGGCTGGCCTTGAACTCCTATGCCCAAGTGATCCTCCCACCTCAGCCTCTCAAAGTGCTAGGATTACAGGCGTGAGCCACTGTGCTGGGCCAGAGCCTAACTTTTTCTTGGGTTGGATGCAAATGGAAGAGTGTGTGCTGGGAGTGGCCCGCCCTGTCCCAAAGACCCAGGAAGAGGCTTCCTCTCAAGGAGAACAGAGAGGTGGTGAGAGGTGCTTTGTCAAGATGGCTTGGCCTGTGGCAGGGGATGTCAGAGGAGGAACTTCCCCCTCCCCCGAGCTACGTGGAAATTTCTCTGGTGTCTTAGCCTGTTCAGGCTGCTACAGTAAGATACCATAGACTGGGTGGCTTATACATAGCAGGCATTTATTTCTCACAGTTCTAGAAGCTGAAAGTCCAAGATCAAGGTGCTGGCAGATTCAGTGCCTGGTGAGGGCACTTTCCTCATAAATGGTGACTTCTCACTTCAACCTCTCGTGGCAGAAGGAGCGAGGGGTCTCTCTCAGGCCTCTGATAAGGGCCCCAATCCCATTCATGAGGACTCCGCACCTGGGGCCTAATCACCTCCAAAGGTCCCACTTCCTAACACCATCACCTTGGGGGCGAGGATTTCAACAAAGGATTTGAAGGCGACACAAACATCTGGGCAGCCCAATGCATCCCATCCCTAGGTCCCTCTTCCGACACTTCCCTGCACTGACCTGGGGCTCAGATCACCACTGCAGCCACAGGAAGACTATCACGCAAGGCTCCTAGCCCAGGGGGTCAGAGGTCTGGAAGGCTTCGGAGCCCTACTGAAGACCCCTGTGCCTCAGGCTTTTCATCTGCTAGCGAGTGGGAGAAGCAGCTCCTCTGCCCTGTCACAAGTGCCCCGGCCCCAAGCAAAGGGCTGTGGAAGTCCAGGTGACCATGGCCACACCCCCCTGCTTCCTCTAGGCTGCTGCTTTCCCGTGGTCCTTGGCCCCTGCAAGGAGTTGCTCTCTGCTGTCTTCCATGCCCAAGTCTTGTCCCTACCTATGCCTACAAGGATGGAGTGATGGGGTGGCAGAGGTGGGGAGGTATCATGACTCCCACCCAGAGCTGTCTTACAGAAATTCCTGCACCCCCCCAAATGTGCTGGAGCAAAGCTCTACTTCCTGAGGTGGCCCTGCTCCAGAGGACCCAGGGAGAAGGACTTTAACCTAACGGATGGTGTTGCACACCAGTGACAGTGCCACCACCTTTCTCAGGGACATTGCAGAGTTGGCAGTCAGAGGGCCCTGTTCTGGGAGTTAAAGCAGAGAGGGGAGGCTTGCTTTGGTTCTGATTCTATAATGAGGCATCTGAGGTCTGATTCCCAAAAAGTCTGCTCAGTGTGCCCTGGTGAAGAAGACAACTCAACCCAACCCAGCTCAGCCCAACCCAATCCAACTCAACGCAACCCAACCTGATCCAACTCAACCCAACCCTACTCAACTCAACCCAACTCAGCCCAACCCAACCCAACCCAACTCAGCTCAACCCAACCCAACCCAACTCAACCCAACCCAACCCAAACCAACTCAACTCAGCCCAACCCAACCCAACCCAGCTCAGCTCAACACAACCCAACCCAACTCAACCCAATCCAACTCAACCCAACCCAACCCAACTCAACTCAAACCAACTCAACCCAACCCAAACCAACCCAACTCAACTCAACTCAACCCAACTCAACAAGACTCCTGCTCACTCCATTATTTACTGAGCACCAACAATGTTTTGACCACTGTGCTAAGTGCTGGGGTTGTGGAAGAGAGAAAACCAGACACAGCACCTACCCTCATGGTGCTTGGAGTCTGGTGGAGGCACTGGAGGGCACATCCCAGGTCTGTGTCTCTACTCAACCCATGAGGGTGACCACATGAAGGTTGGGGGAGGCAAAGCCCTTACCCCCATGGTCCCACTGGGGAGTCAAGATTCACATACATGAAATGCTCAGAGAATGAGGCAATGTTGAATAAGTCCATTGTTGACTCTGGTAACCACTAGGTGGACCTGGCTACCAAGTAACCTTGAACAAAAAAGTACATGATTTCTGGCATGAGTGTATTGGACTGAACAACCCATATGGACTCTGCCATCTTTCTTGGTTCCTGCTTGCCATCGGCCATCCTCCTTTTCTTCCTCCCTCTTCTACCTGAGAGCTGGAAATCTTCTGTGGCCAATGACTGGATTCCAGGTGTGGGGTCGGGTGGCAGGAGACCTCATCTCCCCCTGAGTACGGGTTTTGGAATTCTGATGCCATGGTGTTAGTGTGTGTGCATGCTGCCTACCATTTTGCTCTGTTTTTAAAATTTCAAACTTCAGAAAAATTATAAGTTCGCTAATTATTTACATTTATGAAATTATTTGAGAAAAATCTAGAGCCAGCTTGCCCCTTTACCCTTAGATACTCCATTTATATTTCAAGGGCATTCTTTTATATAGTCCAGTTTCCTTTACAGCTGAGTCTCATTTCTCTCCTTTTCAGACAGTGTTGGATCATTCTGTGTCTTACATAAAGCTTATTTAATGGGAGTGAGCTGGATTGCTTTTCTGCGTGGTACTGTGCCGGTGACCAGGTTGTCGGGGGGTTCCTGGGTTCCGGGGTCCCCCTGGAAAATTGCTGGCTTCAGTGGCTGTGCTGGAGTTGGCTTGTTATGGGACAGCTGGCCTGTCCCCCGGCGTCCCTGGAGGCCCGGCCGGGCGTTGGCTGAACTCTGTGCTCTCTTCCCTACTACTTTGTCCTGGAGTTTTCTGCACATTCCCCACCCACAGATGTAAATATCGCGTGATGCTGGCTTTCCAGTGCCTGGCGTGGCATGGTGGCAGCAGGAGTGAGCTTGGCGAGTACCCTCTCCAGGCCTTGGAGGCCAGCCTGGCCTCCTCTGAAAATACAGGCAGCCTGCTTTCCTCCACTCCCCCGGAGGGGCAGCTCTGTGGTGTGGTCTGGTTCCACGACCTGTGGTCCCGCTCAGGACTGGCAGTCTTAGGCTGAGGGAACATTTTCCAGAGTGTAGCCGAGGGACAGAACGTCTCAGTGAGATGGGCCGGGATGGGCAGGGCTTGGAAAGGCCCCTGCTTGTTCTGGGAGGTGTTCAGAATGCTGAGGTTTTGAGACTCCATGGAGGCTCTTTACAGCAGCTCCCAGCTTTGGAAGGAGGGATGGATGGGTGCCCGTTTCTTTGGGTTCAGGGGCAAAGGTGAAGCCCCGCACTACTGACCTGGGGCCGGGGCCTGGGCCTGGGCAGGACACTGGACACTGAAGAGGAACAGTCTAGAAGTCTTGGATCCCATCCAGTGAGCCCCGGCTGGAGCTCTGCTGGGGACCGGCCCTGACACAAAACCAGTAGGTCCTCTGGGGGAGTAGGTAGGAGACCCCCAGTGAGAGTCAGACACACTGGAGGCCTTTACCAGTCAGATGGGTCTCCTGTAAGGGGAGTCCAGGGACTGGAGAGTTCAGCCCCGGCCTGAGCAGTCAAGGATGCTGAGGGCAAAAGCGAGGCCTCAGTCAGCCACCCTTCCCAGCACTGTCCCTCTCCTGTTCCTCTTCCTTTGGTTGAGTCGGGGGTCTCGCTCTGTTTCCCAGGCCACAGTGCAGTGGCATGATCACTGCTCACCACAGCCTCAACCTCCTCGGCTCAGGCAATCTTTCTACTTCAGCTTCCCGGGTAGCTGAGATTACAGTCACATGCCACCACGCCCAGCTAATTTTTTACTTTTTTGTAGAGAAGTCTTGCTATGTTGTCTAGGCTGGTCTCGAACTCCTGGGCTTGAGCAATCCTCCCACCTCAGCCTCCCAAAGTGCTGGGATTACAGATGTGAGCCACGGCCTCTGGCTCTCCTCTTCCTTCTGTTCTGGGTTGGTACCCAGTCAGCACAGCGGTGGGCCAGTTCTAGCTCTGCTCTGTGACCTTGGACAAGTCACTTTATTTCCTCGGGCCTGTGTCCTCATCTGTGCAATGGGTTGTGGTACCTCTCCGGGGGCAGTGCTGAGTGGCCATCAGATGGCGGGCTTCAGAGGGACTTGGAGAGTTTGTGAAATACAGACGCCCGGGCCCTTGCCCAGCCTCTGGGAGCCGGCATCTTCCGGGGAGGCCAGGCATGTAAGTGCAGGACTCTTCAGAAGAGCTCCCCTGGTGGTCCTGGGAGCAGAGCTGGGTGGCCCCAACCCCTGACTTCAGGGCAGGCTCCAGAACCCAGACCCAGGCCTTTATGCCTTGACACATTTCCCTGGTGTCTGGGAGGGCCTGGTACAGGTGGGGGCCCTCGGGCCTGGCCACTCGGCCATCCATCCGCCGGCCCCTCCCACCCGGGAGCCGTGCCCGGTCCGGCGGCCGAGCCACCCCCTTCTCCCTCCCGGGTGCCAGCCTCAATGCCCCGCATTACCATTTCCATGGCGGGCCCCATGGAAATCACGAGGCTTTCCGAGGAGGCCGCGCAGACTTCAGAAAAGACCCCGGGCCCCCTGCCCAGCCCGGCTCCGGCCGCCGTAATCCCGCTGGGGGTGGGGGGTGGGGCGGAGGGGGGAAGACGCAGGATCCCCCCAACCCCCCCCCCAGCGGCCGGGCCTCATTCTCCCACAGAGCCGAGCTTCTCTGCGGCCCAGCTGGCTGCAGTGTTTAGAAATAACAATATCCCCGGGGGGGAGGAGCGGCGGTGAATGGGCGCCTTTGTCCCGGCCCTGTGAAGCCCTATTACATATGCGCGGCGGGGCGCGCGGGTGGGGGGGCGACTGCTCCCCTCCCCCCGCCCCCCCCACCGCGGCTGAAAGGCCCGGGCTTGGGAGCGCGGACGCCGGCTCCGCGCCCCGCACAAAGGGCCGCGCATTAGAAAACCGGCAATTACCCGCATTTTGTCTGTGCCCTTGTGTCGCTGACACTGCGCGCGGCCCCTCCCCGGGCGGCTGCACTTTGAGGATTTTCAAGCCCTTTCTTGGTTACCAGGGGCGACTGGGCAGAGGGCTGGGGGCTTGGGGAGGGCGGAGGCGCCCAGGGCCGAGTGGGGTCGTGTGCAGCGGGGAGCATCTCCGGTTGGGGGGGGGCAGGGTGTGGGCCTCGCCCCTGGGGAGACGCGCCTCAAGTCTAGTGCTCTCTCCAAGGCGGGAGCCCGGTGGGCATGCAGTTTCCCGGGTTTCACCGCAAGGGACCCCTGATTTAGTGGGTCTGCGGTGCCCAGGAAACGGCACTGGAACAGGCCAGGTTTTATTTTATTTTAAATGCAGAGATGGGGCTGGGGGGTCAAGCTATGTTGCCCAGGGTGGCCTGGAACTCCCGGCCTCAAACAATCCTCCTGCCTCAGCCTCCCAAAGTACTGGGATTATAGGCATAAGCCACCGTGCCTGGCCAGAGTATTTTATTTTTAATAATGTATGATGAAATATAACAGTGGAATGCAGTACACAGATCTGTGCCACCTGCATTCCATCAAGCTATGGAGCAATTCCATCACTCTAGAAAGTTCCGTGGGTTCTTTCCAATTTTCCCACCCCACTCCCCACCCTTCCAGGCAACTACTGCTGTGATTTCCATCATCATTACCTACGTTTTACAGTTTTTCAAACTTTGTGATAAATAGAGTCACACGGATTACTCTCATTTTGTTTCTGACTTTTCTGTTAGCATACTATTTTTTAAATCTGTCCATGCTGTGTGTGTGAATAGTTTATTACTTTTTTTTTTTTTGAGTTACAGTTTTACTCTGTCGCCCACGCTGAAGTACAGTGACATGGTCACAGCCACCACAGCCTTGACTTGCTGGGCTCAGGCGATCCTTCCGCCTCGGGCTTCCAAGTAGCTGGAACTACAGGAATGCACCACCATGCCTGGCTAACTTTTCTTGATTTATTGTAGAGAGGAGGTTTCACCAAGTTGCCCAGGCTGGTGTCAAACCAGTAGGTTCAGGCGATCCACTGGTCTCAGCCTCCCAAAGTGCTGGAATTACAGATGTGAGCCACTGCACCCGGCCTATTTCTTTTTATTAAGCAGTTTGTTATCTTCTTATGGACACCTGGATTCTTTCTGATTTTTGGCTGTTGTAAATAAAGCTTCTATGATCATTTTGCAAAAGTCCTATTTTGTGAACACATTTTTGTTTTGGAATCCGAGTCTCACTCGGTTGCTCAGGCTGGAGTGCAAATGACATGCTCATGGCCACACAGCCTCCTCGACCTGGGCTCAGGAGATCCTTCCACCTCAGCCTTCCAAGTAACTGAAACTACAGGTGTGTGCCACCATGCCTGGCTAATTTTTTGATTTATGGCAGAGACGAGGTCTCACTATGTTGACCAGGCTGGTCTCGAACCCCTGGACTCAGGCAATCTTCTTGTCCCGGTCTACCAGAGTGCTGGGATTACCAGTGTGAGCCACTGCACTTGGCGAACACATGCTTTTGTGTTTTGGGGGCAAATACCTAGGAGTGGAATTGCTGGGTCACAGGGACGGTGTCGAGCTTTTATGGAGACTGTGGCTTGCTTTCTAAAGTGGCTACACAATTCTCTGTCCCCGCCAGCAGTGAATGAGAACTCCAGCTGCTCTCCATCTTTGTCAGCATTTGGTGTTGTCAGTCTTTTTGACTTTAGCATTCCAGTGGTGTGAGGTGGTCTCTTGCTGTAGTTTTCTGGCCGGGTGACTTTAATGCATGAGCTCCAAGCACTATACTTAGAGGAAACTCCTGTCTAGTCCAGTTCTTGAATTTTCTTTCCAGGTCCAACAGGGGAAATGACCTCCCCGAGGCCCACGGCTGATGGGGCAGATGTGGGATGAGAACACAGGACTCCTGACTACCAAACAAGCGCTCTCTCCTTTTTAAATTTTTTTGAGTCAGGATCTCGCGCTGTCACCCAGGCTGGAGTGCACCGTTTCAATCATAGCTCACTGTAGCCTTGACCTCCTGGGCCAGGTGATCCTTCTACCCCAGGCTTCCAAGTAGCTGAGACTATAGGCATGCACCACCAGCCTTTCTAATTTTTTGATTTTTTTTGTAGAGACGAGGTCTCACAACGTTGGCTCAAACAATCCTCTTGCTTTGGCCTCCCCAAGTGCTGGGATTATAGATGTAAGCTACTGTACCACCAAGCTGGGAGCCACCATGCGGGGAAATAGGAATGAGGGGGTGGGGTCCTGGGACTTCCAAAGTCTTCCTTTGCCTATAAGCATCGTTTTAAGTGTGATTTCTAAGACCCTCTAGAGCCTGGCCCCACCTGTCCTTGGAGCCTCGTTCCTGGCTGCCTTTCTCTCATACACTGTGCTCTGGCGATCATGGACGCCTGTCCATCTGTTGCTGTTCCCCCAACCCCTCCTCCCATCAATACTGACTCCGGAGACTGTTTTTCCAGAGATGGCTACACCAAAAATATATATCCCAATCCACATTCTCCTCTTGCAATGTAACTGACACTCCTCTCACTGATAGAGGGAGCTCTGCGTTTCCTGTCATCGAATTTGGGGAGAGACATGCGACTGCTCTGACCCATAGCCTATGGCAGAAGTGATGGTTTTTGATGTGAAGTTATATAAAGGGTAAATATCCACCTAGTTTTCCATCTGTTTTTTGGATGCCTGCCCAAGGAACCCACACGCCATGCTATGGAGAAGCCCAGGCTAGCCCACATGGAGAGACCCTGGTGGAGGGGAACTGAGGCCCCCAACCCACAGCCAGTTCCACCATCACAAAAATCAAAAAAATTAGCCAGGTGTGGCGGCGCATGCCTGTAGTCCCAGCTACTTAGGAAGCTGAGGCAGAAGGATCCCCTGAGCCCAGCAGGTCGAAGCTGAGGTGAGCCGTGATCGTGCCACTGAACTCCAGCTTGGGTGGAAGACCAGATTTGCGAGTGAGTGAGCCTTTAGATGGTTCCAACTGCTGCCTTCAATGCTTCCAGCTGAAGCCTAGACAACAAGAAAGAGGAGACAAGCCCTTCCTGCTGTGCGCTGTCCGGATTCCCCTGATCCTGACTGGGTTCCAAACATAATTCAGAGTTGTTTAAGAAAAAAAAGTTGTTATATGTAAATAGGATGATACTTTGTTATGCAGCCATAATGACTGGAACACACCTAATATTTTCTGCATCCTCCTGATGTTAATTCGTCCTCTCCTCACCCACTCCTGGCTCTAAGCGTAGCTCTTCTCTCTTCTCTTTCAGGTTTTGCTGGGCATCACCTCTGCCAGAAGCCCCCCATTCCCGCACCCTCCCGGACTTCCCTCTGCCTTGAGCTGAGCTGGAAGTTCCTCCTCTGTGTCGCGAGTACATGCTCAGATCTCGGTACTCTCCACCTTGTTCTCCAGCTGTGCGTTTGGATGTCTGCATCCCCTAAAAAGGGCCCCCTGGGAGCTGGCTCAGGGCACGTTTCCTCTCTGGACTTCTAAGAACCTGGCACAGAAATGTTTGTTGAAAGACAGCGTGTCCCTAAAACTGAGGGATTAAGCAAACAGAGTCTGAATTCAGCAAAATCCAACTTCCCACTCCCTGTGCCCATTCCCTCTGGGCCAAGCCTTGAGCAAGAGAGACAAAAAGAACGTGAGACAGTCTTTCCCTTTAAGGGAATTTCAGTCTGTAGGGAGCTAGGAAAAGAAAGATAAGGAAAGATGAGTATATGATTGAATGAAGTTTGCTGTCTCCAGGAGGGGGGAGAGAACTGCCTGGGATAGGGTGGTCAGGGCAGGCTTGTATGCAAGGCATGGTGTTTCTGGTAGCATTATTTACTTTTTCTTTCTTTCTTTCTTTCTTTTAGACTTAGGGGGTACGAGTGCATGTTTGTGACATGGACATATTGTGAAGGAAACTGGGTTTCAGGTGACCCATTTCCCAGATAGGGAACACTGTGCCTGACAGGTAACTTCTGAACCCTTGCCCCTCCTCACCTACCCCCATGGTGTATGTTTTATGGAGACATGTACAAGCAAAGATGTAATGTCAAACACATGAATGTGGTTGCCTAACTTAGGGGTGAGGGTCTGGGGTGGTGAGTGGGGCTGGAAGGAATACATACATAAAACAAGAGCGGACTTTTGTGCAGAACAGTGATGGTAGTATGTCATGGAGAGGGTGATGAACTCAACTTCTGCACCCGAGGACCAAACAGAAGGAGGATTCAACACCAAAATTACTCTTGGAAATGGCACTACCAATGTTAGGATGGTGCGCTTGTCTGTGTGGGTGGGAGGGAGAGGGGATATGGGACGGGAATTTGGCAGTGATGTTTTATTCTTTTGCAAAAGATAAGGGGCTGAGTGTGATGGCTCATGCCTGTCATCCCAGCACTCTGGGAAGCCAACGTGAGAGGACTGCTTGAGCCCAGGAGCTTGAGACCAACTGGATCACAGAGCAAGACTTCGTCTCTGCAAAAAATAAAAAAAATTAGCCAGGTGTGGTGACTCACACCTGTAGTGCCAGCTACTCAGGAGGCTGAAGCAGAAGGATCTCCTGAGCTCAGGTGGTCAGGACTGTGGTGAGCCATAATCCTGTCACTGCACTGCAACTTGGGTGAGAGAGTAAGACGCTGACTGACCACTGTGGGAGCTTTTCTGTCCTGTCAATAAATCCTGCTTTAAAATATATAGAGAGAGATAGAAAGATAGATAGAAAGATAGATAGTTGCTGGATGCGGTGGCTCACACCTATAATCTCAGAATTTGGGAGTCAGAGGCAAGAGGATTGCCTGAGACCAGGGGTTGGAGACCAGCCTGGGCAACTTGGCGAGACCCCATCTCTACAATAAATCAAAAATTGACTTGGGCACATCTGTGGTTCCAGCTACTTGGAAAGTCAGAGCAGAAGGATTGCCAGAGCTCAGCAGGTTGAGGCTGCGGTTGCTGTGAGCATGCCACTGCCCTCTAACCTGGGCGGCAGAATGACAGTGAGACTCCAGCTCAAAAAAAAAAAAGTAATCTGAAGCAAAATGGCAAAATGTTAATATCTGTTGAATCTGGGACATGACTGTGGGTTTCTGTTAAATCATTTTGTGTATAGTCACACATCACTTAACAATGGGGCAATGCATTGTTTAAACAAACACTTTCTTAGAAATGCATTGTTACGTGATTTTGTCATTGTGTGAATATCATAAATTTACCACAGATTGTATTTACACAAACCCAGATGGTGTAGCCTACTACACACCTCGGCTGGGTGGTTGTGGACTATTGCTCCTGGGCCGCAAACCTCTACGGCATGTGACTCTAGTGACTAACACAATGACAGGTATGTGTGCATCTGAAACGTATCTAAACATGGAAAAGGCACAGTGAGACTATGGTACGCTAGTCTTCTGGGAGTGCCGTTGTAGGTGCGGTCTGCTGATGACTGAACCGTCGTTATGCAGTGCCTGACTGTATATCATAATTTTAGAAACTATTTCAAGAGGTTGCCAATCAAGACACCACAAACTAATTTTGTGCCTTTTGTCAGAACCCGTTTCTGATGGCAGGCTGGTCCCTGACAGAGCTCCAGTCTTCGGTGACACAGTCCCAATAAGGAGAATCTGAAGAGCTTGCTGTTTACTGGTGCTAAAAGCCTCGATAAAAAGCATCTGAGGTGGGGAATGGAAAATGTCATCGCCTGCCGCGTACAGGGCGAAAGCAAACGGCTGAGCCGCCGCGGGAACGTTTTCTGCGTCCGGGCTGGATCAGATCAGCCTCCTGGGACTTTGAGAGAAGATCAGAAATCCCAGACAATTGCACGGACTGTTGTGGGCAGCTCTTGGAGAGCTGCGAGTCTCCCATCAGGGCCTCGTCTCTGGGCATCGCTGAAGGCGCTCAGCCACCGAATCTCGCTACAGCGTCTGTCTTCCTCCGGGCCTGGCCGTAGCTGATTGGCTCAGCGGAACCAAGCGGGGCCAATCAGGTTCTTTCTCTCACGATTTTGGAATCTTGAACTGAGGCAGAGACCTGGAGCAGTCGGGATGGGGTTGCTTTATCGGGAATGTTGCAGTGGGGAGATTTATCGATCCAGATGCTTGGGTCCTTGGAAGTGTCATGACTCTGGCCTTTCCTGGGGCTTCGTTATTCAACTTGTTCTTGGACCTTAATACATTTGCCATCATGATGGGTCAGGGCTGATTCCTATGACTTGTCCTATGAAGGAGGATAGCATATTATTTTATTATGTTCCATCCTTCCCGTAGCGCAGCTGTCAGGACATGTGGTGTCCTTATTGAGTTAGGAAAAGTTGCCCCCCTCTGGGAGGACAAATGAGAAAAAACTGGTCTTGCTGGCCAGACACAGCTCCTGGCCAGGGTGAAAGCCCTCATGCCACTCATTCCCCGGCCAGGCCTCCGTGTGTGCCGCGCAGACCATGTATTCATGCCCGGCGGCCCTGCCTGTCCACCATTTGCTTCCTGGATAGTTTGTCTTCTGCGTCAAGGTGCCATTCAGAGCACGAGGTGTCATCCTAGACAAGATTGACGAAATGCTGGCCTGCCACGCAAGCCCTATTCAAGACTTCAATGTTCATGGCAAAGATGTCTTAAAAAAATTTTATTTATTTATTTTTCGAGTCAGGTCTCACTCTGTTGCCCAGGCTGGAGTGCAGTGGTCCAATCGTGGTTCACTGAAGGCTCTACCTCCTGGACTTAGGAGATCCTTTTACGTCAACCTCCCGAGTAGCTGGGATGACAAGCACATGCACTGTGACCAACTAATTTTTTGATTTTTTTGTAGAGACGAGGTCTTGCTATGTTGCCTAGGCTGATCTCCAGCTCCTGGGCTCAAGCAATCCTCCTGTTTGGGCCTCCCAAAGTGCTGGGATTACAGGCGTGAGCCACCGCACTCAACCAAAGATGTACTTTTTAATTGTTGTATGTAGAAATCTGTTCAAAGTCAAGCCTTAAAGGAAGTGTAGGAAAACTCTGTGGCCTGACCAAGTCCCCAAAAGCCCATTTCCTTCTGCTGAATAATCTTCAGACTTGAAAGGGCGCCTTCCTCCAAACGGCTTGGCAGACATTCTTGAAATGTCAAAGGAAATGCCTCCTTCCCGCCGTGAACAACACTGGAGCAGGGGTGACAGCCAGATCACAGGAGCGACTTGACAAGGAGGTATCTGCAGACCACAGCGAGAGCGACACGGAAGCCATACCCAAGCACTGATGGTCACAGGAGGAAAATGATCTCAAGGAGGACATGGCTTGCAAGGCGGCTGTTCCAGCCCTGATGCGTCAACTTATTTTACTCAGACAGTCGCTCCACGTCCCTCGGAGGACTTGCAGCTAATCTGAGTCCTGTCACCTTTCTGAGAGAAGGCTGAGTCTGTAACAGCAAATCAGGGACTTTCCCAAGCCTGGGGACCCCTCCCAACTCCTGCATCACATAGGCCCTCTGTGTCTGTGATCACAGGAGGCAGTATAGGCCAGTAGCTAAGGATGTGAGTCTGACATCAGAACGTATGGGTTCAAACCTCAGCTCTGTCACTTTCCAACTGTGTGACCTTGGACATATTACTTAACATCTTGTGTGTGTGTGTTTTATTTTTAAAAATTTTTATTTATTTAATTTATTTATAGAGATGAGGTTTCACTTGTTGCCCGGGCTGATCATCTCAAACTCCTGGGCTCAAGCGGTCCTCCCACCTTGGCCTCTTAAAGTGCTAGGATTGCAGGTGTGAGCCGCCACACCAGCCCTCTAGTGTGTTTTAAAGCATCCTTTGACTCTCCTTCCATCAAGAAGTGGAGTCTATGTCCCCTTTGAACCTGCGCGGGAATCTGGGAGTGCCTAGACAAACAGAATGTGGCAAAAGTGACGCTGTGTAATTACCACGGCTAGGCTAGAAGAGACCATGGCGCTTCTGACGGCTTGTTTTGGGACACTCAGGCTGGGCGCCCTCAGCTGCTTTGGAAGGAATCCAGCCCCTGAGGCTGCTCGGTAGAGAGACCGAATTCAAAAAGTGAGAGAAGTCGTGGAGCCACAGCCATTCAGCCCTAGCTGGGTGAGTCTTCCTCTCCCGGCCGGGAATGGAGCAGGCCTGTGAAGGAAGCAGCATTTACAAGGACCCTGGCCCCAGCCACCAAGTGACTGCAAAGGCGTGGGAGACCCTGACTGAGAACTGCCTAGCAGAGTCGCAGTTGAGCCTCAAATTCATGGGCAAAATAAATGACTGTTGTTGTTTTAAGACCATTGTTTTGGGATTTTATTTTATTTTATTTTTGAGATGGAGTCTCACTCTGTCACCCAGGCTGGAGTGCAGTAGCACGCTCACTGCTGACGCAGCCTCGACCTGCTGGGCTCAAGTGATCCTTCGGCCTAAGCCTTCCAAGTAGGCGTGCGTCACCACACCCAGCTAATTTTTTGACATATTATAGAGATGAGTTCTCGTCAAGTAGCCCAGGCTGGTCTCGAACCTGTGGGCTCAGGCAATTCTTTCACTTTAGCCTTTGAAAGTGCTGGGATTATAGGCACGAGCCACAACACCTGGCCTGGGTTTTTTTTTTTTTTTTTAATAATGCAATGGACAGTGGGATGCAGACATTTTTGTTACCCGGAAGTGGAATATTGCTGTAACAAAACCTTAATCATGTGGCCTTATGACTGGGAGGTGGACAGAAATTGTAAGGGCTTTGAGGATGTTGCTAGTGGAGCCCTGATGGCCTTCAAGGAGCTTTGATGCTGATGAGAGCTTGAAGGAAAGTAAGGCCAGGCACAGTGGCTCACCTGAAATCCCAGCACTTTGGGAGGCTGAGGTGGGAGAAATGCTTGAGCCCAGGAGTTTGAGGCTGTGGTGAGCTATGCTCGCACCACTGCAACCAGCCTTGCTGACTGAGTAAGACTCTGTCTCAAAAAGGGAGAAAAAGGAAAATGAAAAGGAAAAAACGTCATTGGAAGCTGGAAACAGGAAGAAAAGGGACTCTTATTATGTAGTGAAAGAAAGTGACCGTTGTTTTGTTGAGCACTGGTCAGGTTATACACTCTTTGAGTTATTGCCGCCATGTTTTCTTAGCTTTGGCCCCTCCCCTGCCTTGGGGAGGTGACTCTTCTCTCTCTCTCTCTCTAATTTACTTTCTTTCTTTTTTATTTTTTGAGTCAGTCTTACTCTGTCACCCAGGTTGGAGTGCAGTGGCACGCTCACAGCCACTGCAGCCTCGACCTGCTGGGCTCAGGTGATCCTACTGTCTCAGCCTTCCAAGTAGCTAGAACTACAGGCACCCGCCACCACGCCCAGCTAATTTTTTGGTTTATTGTAGAGATGAGGTCTCAATAATTTGTCCAGGCTGGTCTTGCACCCGTGGTCTCAGGCAATCCTCTTGCCTTGGCTTCCCAAAGTGCTGGGATTATAGGTGTGAGCCACTGCACCCAGCCTTCTAATTTACTTTCTAAATAAACTGCATTTTCCAAATTTTTTAAAAAAGAAAATTTAGCAGTACTGTCACTTGAAGTGATGTGAGCAACAGAAAATGTGCCTAATGAGCCTGGTGCGGAGGCTTACGCCCAACATCCCAGCACTTTGGGAGGTGGAGGCGAGAGGATTGCCTGAGTCCAGGGGTTCGAGACCAGCCTGGGCAACATGATGAGACCTTATCTCTACAGAAAAATCAAAAAATTAGCTGGGTGGCATGTGCCTGTAGTTCCAGCTACTTTGAAGACTGAGGAGGGAGGATTGCCTGAGTTAAGCAGGTGGAAGCTTCAGTGGCCATGAGTGTGCCACTGCTCTCCAATCTGGGCAACAGACTCTGACTCAAAAAAAAAGGAAAAAGAAAAAAATGTGCTAATGAACTAATGACTTGGGATAAGACTGTTGAAAATGCCAACTGGATTATGACAAAGACAGAGAAAAAATGAGTTAAAAAGGAGACTTTAACTTTCAAGCAAAAGTTTCATAAAGTATAACCAGGGGAATTGCTGAGTTTGAAAATACAACTATTTCTCTCTCTCTCTCTCTTTCTCTCTCTCTCTCTTTTTTTTTTTTTTTGAGTTGGAGTCTCACTCTGTCGCCCAGGCTGGAGTGCAATGGTTCGCTCACGGCCACTGCAGCCTGAACCTGCTGGGCTCACACGATCCTCCAGCTTCAGCTTTCCAAGTAGCTGGAACTACAGGCACACGTCACCACGCCAGTTTAATTTTTTAATTTATTGTAGAGACAAGATCTCACCAAGTTCCCCAGGCTGGTCTCGAATCCCTGGGCTCAGGCAATCCTCTCGCCTCAGCCTTCCAAAGTGCTGGGTATATTATAGGTGTGAGCCACCATACCTGGCTACATCTACAATATTCAATCATGGAGGTCATTCTTAGCCTTCCAGATGGCAAAAAATTCTCAAAGTATGAAATGACTTCAGGACAAAAAAGAAAATCCAGAGTGGGACTATAATAACCTTTGTTAAACTTCAGAAATATCTAAGGCTTCATAAAATCTTCCAGATAGAGACCTGGTAAGTATTCCAAGGGTGTGCCTCACAGATCCTCTTCATTAAACAACTGAGACTCTTAAGCAAATTTCTCCCCACAGTCTCATGAGAAGCTCAAGGTAGAGAATGTTTGTCTTGATGAATTGTGGACATAGCTTTTGACTAATGAAATGAGCCCCCATGGGATTCATAAGAAATTCACAAGGTTTTTAATAGAATTATTTTGTCTGAAGTACCACCAGGCAGGGCAGGGGCTGGCAGCTCTGGTAGCATCTATGGCGTACCAGTCTCATGGTGCCTTTCTTAGTGATGAGTGTGTTCTGGGCTTTCATCAGCTTCTTTCGTGGTACCCTGGTTCATTCCTAAGGGTCCTAACCGGGGAGCTTTCATTACCATGTTGGTGACCTATTCAGTTTGTTATTATTTCTTTTGGCTGATTGCAATTCTAACCCAACTCAACCCTCTTTTTGGGCTATAGTTGAAAAATAAAACCATCTGATATCTGATGTGACATTGGCCTTGAGGAAGAAGATATACTCTACAGTACTCAGTCATGAGAATTCTTTCTAGATGGAAAGTCACTTCCAACTCTAAACCCTTTTTCTTTTTTTGTGAGTCAAGTCTCACTGTCACCCAGGCTGGAGTGCAGTGGCACACTCATGGCCATTGCAGTCTTGACCTGCTGGACTCAGGGAATCCTTCCACCTCACTCAGGCTTTCAAGTAACTGGAACTACAGGTGTGCACCAAGGAACCTCCTCCATACCATGCCCAGCTAAGTTTTTGACTTATTGTAGAGATGAGGTCTCACCAAGTTGCCCAGACTGGTCTCGAACCCTGGGCTCAGGCAATCCTCTTGCCTTGGCCTCCCAAAGTGCTGGGATTACAGACATGAGCCACCACGCCCAGCTTAAACCATTTTTCTTGACTTGCCTATTTTGAGTATCATCTGCCTTAATCATGCCACATTTGAATGTCTTATGCTACAATGCAGTGTTTGTTTCCTCCATCTTTTATCGCTTTATTATGTGCCTACCTAACCTAAACTGCTGACTCCACAGAATGTTTATGCACTCCTCTGAGACAGAAAATGTTCTCCTGAGAAATATGTTTCCCTGTCTTTGACATTTGTGCATTTGAAAATGGCTCCTACCTTTCCACAACATGGGAGTCAGCAAAGTGTTTAAAAACTGATGCAAGAAAAACAAGACCCCGTTGGGGCAGTCATTAGGAGAGCATGGTAGTACAAAATGAAAGAAGGCTTTTAGACCGCCAAAATTCTGCAAGAATGAAGCTAGCTGAGAAAACTACTCAGTTTCAAACATTGACCATTTTTCACAGAAAAGGAAGGATGATTCAGAAGGTGGGACCAAATACCCAGAGAACAGAGCCAAAAGTCAAGAAGAATCACTCCCAGGCAGTAGGACTGAGTCCTAATCAAGACATTGGCCATGTGGTATGCCTGGATGGATTTCAAAATTGCTAAGGGCCAGTGATTGCCGTATGCTTCCCTTTTGAATGAGAGTGTGTACAGTGACAGTCCTCTGTCTCACATTGTATGCTGCATATGTATGGAGCAGGTAATTGTCTCTTTGGTTTAGATAACAAGTCTCTAGATTAAAGGGGATAGTATTTAAGGAGCTGTGCCTAATTGCAGCTGAAGAATCTCCTTCATAACTGGATGGTTTAATGATGGGATCCTGGACCTTTAGCCTGAATCTGATCCATAATAGATGAGACTTTTGGAGATCATTGGAAAGGAATGAGTATCTTTTGTATATAAGAGGAATGCAAATAATTTATTCCAGAGGATAGACTACGGTGGTTTTAAATATGGCTCAAATTGTGGACTAATTCCCTATCAATAAATAGAATTGGCTGGATGTGGTGGCTTATGCCTGCAATTCCAGTGTTTTGAGAGGTGGGAGGATCACTTGAGGCCAGGAGTTTGAGACCAGCCTGGACAACATATGAGGGGGAGATCCTCCCAAAAAACAAAAACTGGAATTATCTTTTGGAGGGCAGGTCCCTTGTAGTACATTTGGAATTTGTTCCTTTGGATCAAACAGTCAAACCTAAGTTTTTATCTGGAATTTTTGAGAAGATTGCATCATGATTTATGAAAGAAACATCTCAAGTTGTGGCAAACAGGTGACTGGTTCTTCCACCATGACAATGCACCTGCCCACACCACGTTGAGTGTTCAGCAGTTTTTGACCAACAATGGCATGATCCCTGTGACCTATCCCCCCTATTCATCCACTCTTGCTCTGAGTGGCTTTTTTGTTTGTTTCCTGGATGAAAAAAGTCATCAAAGGGAAACGTTTTGCTGATGTGGAAGAGGTGAAACAAAAACCGACAGAAGCACGAAAAGATACCAAAATTGACGAGCTCAAAAACGGTTTTGAGCAGTGGAAAAAGCATCTCAATAGGTGCATTGCATCAAATGGAGAGTACTTTGAAGGTTACTGAAGTTTAAACATGTAAGAATAAATACACCGTTTTTTATAAACAAATTCTGGGTTTTTTTGGAGTCTCTCTTGTAGAGAGACCCTGTCTCTACAAAAAAAAAAAAATAGCTGGGCCTGGTGCTGCACACCTGTGGTCCTAACCACTAAGAAGCCTCAGGAGGGAGGACCACTTGAGCACAGGCATTTGAGGCTGCAGTGAGCAAGACTCTGTCTCAAAAAAAAAAAAAAAAAAAGGAATTGATACCTTCTATCCCTGTACCTGGCCAGGCCTTATAACAGCCTTAACCTATGGGAATCAAACTCAGTGAAATGACACTGCATGACTTTCCAAGGCTGGGTTAGAAAAAGGAACACCAGTTCTGTCTTGCTCTCTCTCTTAGGATACATACCTTCAGATCCCTGAGTGGAAAAACGTTCAGCTATTTGGGGCGGCCGTATGGGACAGCACCTGTGAACAGGCCACACAGAGACAGAGATGCCCGAGAACCTCCAGCTGCTCCAGCCCTCACTTACCTGAGTCCTCCCAGCCTGGGTGCCGGACATTGGGAACAAAGATGCCTTCAGGACCATCCTGGCCTTTGTCACGGTCTGACTGCAACCTTGTGAGACCCCCCAAGCCAGAATGTCCCAGCTGGCCCAGAGAAACCATAAATGATCATTCATGATTGTCGTGTCATTGTTGTTTTAAACCACTAAGTTTGGGGGTGGTTTGCTATCCAGTGGTAAGTAACCTCTTTAAGCAACGTGTTCCTCATCTATAAAATAGGGCAAATGATGATAGCTTCCTCAAAGGAGGGTAAATGAGTAAAGAGGAAAGGAGCTGGACTTCTGAAGCCCTGAGCTCAGGGTCTGGCATGCAGCAAACACCCGGTGAGTGCCACTTACCTGTCACGGAGCTGTTATCTTGAATGATAGCTGTGAGTCAAATAAAATTGGTATTTAGTTTAAGTACACTCTATTTAAGAGGTAACTGTGTGCCTGGCAGTGAATATTTGTTGAATAAGTGGGAAAAAAAAGAATTCTTTGTATGAGTGGCAACTGGTCTCTGAAGATGGCCGCCAATGAACTAAACTCCCTGAAATGCATTTCCCTACAGAGTTCCCTCCCATGTTGAATCTGGGCTGGCCTGTAACTCACCTTAACCACTAGAATGTGGCCAAAGTGATGCTGTGCCCTAAGCTTTTTGCTGTGGTTAGTGACAGTGTCTTGCTCTGTCATCCAGGCTGGAGGGCTGTGGCCCCATCATAGCTCATGGCAGCCTCAAACTCCTGGGCTCAAGCAATCTTCCAGCCTCAGCCTCCAGAGTAGCTGGGACTACAGGCCTGCACCACCACACCCGGCTAATTTTTAAATTTTTTTGGTAGAGACGGGGTCGCCTTGTTTTACTCAGGTTGGTGCCAGACTCCTGGTCTCGAGTAATCCTCCTACCTTGGCCTCCCAAAGTGTTGGGATGACAGGTGTGAGCCATTGGGCCAGGCCCAGGCCTAGGTTTTAATAAGACCTGGCTTGGCAGCTTCTTCTTTTGGACTTTTGGAAGCTCTGAGCTGTTATGCAAGAAGACTGGATCCCTTTGGAGAAATCCACATGGGAGGGGGCCCAGAGAGGCCACATGGAGACTGAGAGGCCCTGAGAGCACAAGGAGAGGACAGAAATCCCTATGATCCTGGAGTCTGTGGAGCCCGGCCTCCAGGGTCCTTTCCAGGGTGTGCAGGACGTGAGTCCATCATCTTGACCCAGCCAGCCTCGTCAGGCTCCCAGATGAACTCAGTTCCAGGTGTCATCCGGCTGAAACAGTGTGAGAGGCCCCAACAAGCTCAGTAGAAGAACTTCCCAGTCAACTTATAAAACTATGAGAGACATAAATGTTTGTTGTTCATTTTAAGCCATTGCGTTTCAGGGTGGTTTGTTATATCCAAGTAGACAACCAAAAAATAAGCTCCTAAGCATACAGCAGGTATAAATATTGGCCGACTGAATGAAGGAAACTCTTCGTTCTCTTCCTCTTGAACCTTCTCTGCATGGGCCTGTTGGTCCTGAGATGCCCTCAGGCCTCTACTCACCTCTCTTCTGCCTTCCCATGTCCCCTAAGCAACAGGGGAGAGAGCGGGTAAAATGGGTGGCCCTGCCAGGTTCTCAAGTGCACAAAGCCTGAAGCAGCTTCTTTGGTGAGATATTTCAGGCTGTAGCTCTCTAGGGCGATATGTTCCTGCTTCTTGTGGTCTTGAGTCTCCCATAGTTTATAAAGAGACAAGAGGAGAGAGAAGCACTCTGGAGTTGATGGTTCCTGGGTTGAATCCCAGCTGACTCTGTGGCCACGAACAGCTGATTTTTTTTTTTTTGAGTTGAAGTTTTGCTCTGTCACCCAGGTTGGAGTGCACTGGTGCCATCATTGCTCGCTGCAGCCTCGAACTCTTGGACTCAAGGGATCCCCCCGTCTCAGCCTCTCGTGTAGCTAGGACTTACACGTGCACGCTACCATGCCCAGCTAATTTTTATTTTTTTGTGGTGACAGGGTCTTGCTATGTTGCCTAGGCTGTGAATGACTGATTTAACCAACTCCTTTATCTGCAAAATGGGTTTAGTATCAAGACTTCAGGGCAAGGGCAAACGTGACGTCCTCCTATGCACAGCACCTGGAACACAGGCATTGGAGTGTCTGCCATGTGGATGAATCTCATTGACATGGTGTGGCGCTAAATGAGCCAGTCACAAGAGCACACATGATTTGGGCTTCCATTTAAATAAAGTTCCAGACTGGGCATGGTGGCTCACACCTATAATCTCAGCACTTTGGGATGCTGAAGTCAGAGGATTGCTTGAGCCCAGGAGTTCAAGACCATCCTGGGCAACATAGTGAGACCTCATCTCTACAAAATAAAATAAAATAAAATAAATTAGCCAGATGTGGTGGTGCACACCTGTAGTCCTAGCTACTTGGGAGACTGAGGCAGAAGGATAGTCTGAGCCTGAGTAGGGTAGGTTGAGGCTTCAGTGAGCCATGATTATGCCATTGTATTCCAGTCAAGGTGACAGAGTAACACTTAAAGAAAGTTCTAAAACAGGCAATGTTAATGAATGGGGAAAGAAATTCACATACTTAGCCCCTCTGGGGGGACGGATGCTTCCTGGAAAGGGACTCCAGGGGCCCTCGGAAGTATCGAAAATGTCATGTGAGCAGCGCCATGTATGGATGTCCCCAGCCAAGCCAGGCAGCTGTGTGCACTCACCAAGGTGTTCTGTCTCCCTAAGGAAACTGAGCACACGTTAGTGTCTCTGCCCTCCACAAAGGTGTGGGCTCTGGGAATTCCCCAACTCCCAGGCTATGCTCCCCAGGGTTCTCTGTCCTATCTCCTCACCCCAAGTCTGCCTAGAGCCACCTTGGCAATGATCCCTTCCCACTTTGCAGGAACTGGTTGGCATCGGCAGGCCTGGCCAGGGCTGAGTTCTGGGTAGGGCTGTGTTGAGTGTTGAGGCATGTGCTAACGTGCTCCTGAGGGTTGGGGGTCCTAGATGCCTTTAGGGGCTAGTGATGGGAAGGGGGTTTCCCCCTCAGACCAGGGTGTCTGGCCCCGGGGGCTGTTGGAACGAATGAGCCACAACGTATCTCCCTGGCCTGCAGAGCCTGCCTCCTGGAGGGAGGGCAGTGAGGGTAGGCGCAGGGGGCATGTCCAGGCGGGAATGAAGAACCCGTCCTGCCCCCGGCCCTGCTATCGGACCCGGGGCCATGATGTCCCTGAGTTTCTAGTCCCTGGGCTGCAGCTTTTGGTTTCATGTTTCATTCAAATGCTGGCAGGGAGCTGCAGGCCCCACGCCCAGGGTTTGTAATCATCTTTGGTCGGGGGCAGGGCTGAGGTTAGACAGGCCTTTGAGCCACAGTCTTTGGGACTCCCAGGAGGAAGTGGGCGGGTCCCTGGGGAGTGGACATTGGCTGAAATGCAGGGAGGAATGAAAAGGGATTAGGGTCAGCTCCAAGGACTCCCAGTGGGATCAAGAGGCAGGGCCAGGTGCGGTGGGGGTGGGTGCAGGCTGGGGGAGGGGACTGTTGCCCACCCAGACATGGGCCCAGGGGAGTGCAGAGCTTCAAGGGGGTGTGAGATGTGTGTGTGACTGTGTGTGAGACGTGTCTGAGATGTGTGTGTGAGATGTGTGTGATGTGTGTGAGATGTGAGATATGTGAGTGTGTGAGATGTGTGTGTGAGATTGTGTGTGATGTAGGTGTGAGGTGTGTGTGAGTGAGATGTGTTTAAGATGTGTGTGAGATACGTGTGTTAGATATGTGTGAGATGAGATGTGTGTGATTGTGTGTGATGTAGGTGTGAGGTGTGTGTGAGATGTGTGATTGTGTGTGTGTGTGTGTGTGTGTGTGTGTGTGTGTGTGTGTGATGTGGGATGTGGGACACCGCAGGGCCCGTGCTGCCCTTCTGTCCCAATGAACCCACGTGCTTGGCCCCTTGCCTTGGTCACCACACTCAGACTGAGGGAGAGCGTGACATGGTGTCACGTGCTGAGGGGTGGAGGTGACGCGACTGGGATTTGGGGCCGGGAGAGGAGCACCCTGGCATGCAACCCCCGCGGACACAGGACCCCAGAGAAGCCACGACGATGATTGTTTGTGACAGTGGCTGTGCCGCTCTGGGCCCTGGCAGTGTGTGGACCCCAGGGCACTCGCGGACTCCACACTGCCTCACAGGAAGGCCCAGGAAGCGGCCTGGAAAGTCCCCTGGGATAAGGACAGTGCACATTCAGGGAGTGGAACTGGTGTGCCCAGAAGGGAGTCAGGGAGTGTGGGCCCAAGGGAGAAGAGGAAAGTGCAGGGTCACGTGGGGTCGTGAGCAGCCACGCCCCTCCTCCCAGCACCAGCCTCTGTGCTCTTGGGGCGAAGGCCAGACACCCTGTCCTGCACTGTAGAGGTGACAAAGCGCTTGGCTTCCCAAGCAGGCAGCGTTCTAAATATGGCCCTCCAGATTGTCCATCAGAATCCCTGAACACAATGAGAGACCAAGCCACGGTACCATCACATGACAAGAGGGACGTCAAAGACGCCATCAAGGTCATGAACCAGCCGACTCTGAGTTAATCACAAGGGAGATCGCCTGGTGGCTGGGCCTAGTCTTTTTTTTTTTAAATTTCAATAGCTTAGGGGGTACAAATGACTTTTCACTACATGGATGCATTGTATAGCAGTGAAGAAGTCTGGGCTTCGAGTGGGCCTACCCCCAACTGCTCACCGTGTACCCGGGAGGTGACTTTTCATCCTTCTTCCCCTCCCCTCCCCCTTCAGAGTCTCCGATGTCCCTGACACCACTCTCTGTGCCTTCACAGATCGTCAGCTTAGCTCCCACTAAGTGAGAGCATGTGGCATTTGGTTTTCTTTTCCTGCATTTGTTCACTTAGGTAATGGCTTCCAATTCCACACAAGTCGCTGCAAACAACTTTAGTATTTCATTCTTTTAAAAAATTTTATTTTTATTTTTAATTTTTTTTACTTTTATTTTTGAGTTAGAGTGTGTTACTCTGTCGCCCAGGCTGGAGTGCAGTGGCACGCTCGTGGCCACCGCAGCCTTGACCTACTGGGCTCCAGTGATCCTTCTGCCCCAACCTTCCAAGTAGCTGGAACTATAGGTGCGCCACCATGCCTGGATAATTTTTTGACTTATTGTAGAGATGAGGTCTAGCCAAGTTGCCCAGCTTCTAGAAGCAAACCAGCTGGCTCTTACCTTGGGTTTTGGTCTGTGAACCCGTGGGCTCAGGCAATCCTCTCGCCTTGGCCTCCCAAAGTGCTGGGATTATAGGCATGAGCCACTGCACCTGGCCTAATATTTCATTCTTTTTATGGCTGGATAGTACTCCATGGTATATATAATTACACACCACGTGTTTGTTACCCACTGATGGGCATGCAGGTTGATTCCATATCTTTGCGACTGTGAATGGTGTGCGACACACATACGAGTGCACTCGTGTGTGTATGTGTGTGTGTAATGACCTCTGTTTCTTTGGGCACATACCAAGTGGCACGATTGCTGCTGAGTCTAATTTAATCCCATGAGTGCTTTAGAAGCAGAGGGTTTGCTCTGGCTGGTGGCAGGAGAGAAGGAACAGGTCTGATGCAGAAGAGAGGATGTGACACGCCTGTGGTGATGTGAGGACAGGAGCCAGGTGGAAAGGACCTGTGAGACAGCAGCTTCTAGAAGCTGAAAGGGGCCAGGTTCGGTGGCTCAGCCTGTAATCCCGCGCCTTGGGAGGCTGAGCTGAGTGGATTGCCTGAGCCCGCAGGTTCGAGACCCGCCTGGGCAGCGACACCTTATCTCTACAATAAATCAAAAAATCAGCTGGGCGTCGTAGCGCATGCCTGTAATTCCGGCTACTCGGAAGGCTGAGGCGGAAGGATCGCCGGAGCCCAGCAGGGCGAGGCTGTGGTGGCCGGGAGCGGCCACTGCACTCCAGTCTGGGCGACAGAGTGAGACTCCAACTCAAAAATAAAAAAAGAAGCTGAAAGGGCTCCTGGCTGATGACTGGCAAGAAGGTACCACCTCAGTCCTCCAACCGTAGGGCAGGATTCCTCCAGGACCCAGTGAACTTGCACGGAGTCCTGCACAAGCTTCTAGAAGCAGGACAGCCGGCTCTCACCTTGGGTTTTGGCCCGTGAGACCCTCAGTAGCAAACACTGCTGAGCCCACCTGGTTGTCTGACCTATACAACTGTGAAATAACAACTTGGGTGTCATCTTAGGCAGCCCGCTTTGTCCTGACTTGTGATGCAGCCAAAGAAAACGATTATACTCGTGTTCTCGTTTCATCCTGAGGAGGTCTGTGGGGGAGTGGCCGGCAGCCCCCACTTTGCAGACGGGGCAGCCCTGCTCCATCTGCAGGTGTCTGGCTGGGCTCGGGGCTGGGCCCAGCTGAGTTTTTGCATCATAGATGCATCTCCCAACAGCCACAGATGAACCACAGACCACCCCCCCGCCTTGTCCAAGGGGATCCTGTCTTCCCATCCCAAAGGTGAGGGCCTGCATGTCACACTCACCCACCCCAGGCCTGCAGGGGGCAAAGCTGTCCCAGCCTGTCACCCGTCTGGAGAAGGGCACCAGGCAATAACAAGAGAAGGGCGGTGACCCCAGCGTCCCTTTCCCTCAGATGACAAGTCGGGACTACGAGAAGGCAGGAGATAGGGACTGGGACCCTGGGAGCAGTAACATCCACTCTTTTCCCCCACGCCCCGTGAGCCACATTCTCTGACGCGACAGGCTGGGGATTTTGAAGATTTGTGTACTTGTTCCTCAATAATGTGCTGGGCACACAGTCAGGTGTCTCCTGGGAGTCCAGGAATGTTGGCGAGGAGGAAAGTTTTGCTCTTGTCCTACTGCTGAAAAGCCCTAGTGAAGGTCTTCTCATTCCCGCGTGAGGCCTGTTCTGGAAATCTCCTTAATTCTTCCCAGATGGTGTGGAGTTCTCTCTCTAGCCCCTGACTGCATGGGGCTTCGGAGGGTGGGCGGGTCTGGGTCCAGCAGGCCTGGGAGTTCAACTCCTTGCTTGCACCCTGCAAGGAGGGTGAGGCAGGCAGCCTCCCCAGCCTCCGTTTCTGCAGAAGGATGGTTTCTAAGTGGCAGGGAGCCCACACATGCACACGACGTGCCCACTTGGCAAGCAGGGAGCAAGCGCCATCATCCACCCGCCGCCTGCCTGGCCGCCCCACAGCAGCCGCCTCGGAAAGATGTTTTTTGACAACCAGAAAATAACTTTCATCTTCATGACAGTCAGGCCCAGTCAGCCAGCAGCAAAAGTCTTCTGTCAGCAAAGTTTGCCTTTTCTGCTCCACACCCGCAAAGCCACTTCCGCAATCTGTGTCCTGTTTCCTTCTTTCGGGCCCTCCCTGGCCATATCCCAGGTCCTGGGGTGGAAGGGGGGGCACACTGGACGCCTCTGAAAGGCCTTTGCCGTTCAGTCCCAGGGAAGGAGGGCTGAGTGGTGGGGTCCGAGGCGAGGGGCAGACGGGCCGGTGAGGGGACACTTTCAGGCAGGGGAGGGGGCTGTGGCCGAGGTCCCTCCAGGTCTGCTGGGGACCAAGCGGGGCTGTGTGAACTTCCCTCCTGCTGGTTCCTCTTGACTGTGGGTTTGCAGGTTTGGAGGTTTGATCTAAATCCTCTCCGATGTTGCTTGTCCTTGACGGATGAGAAAAATCTGCTTGCTTTAAACTTTTCCAAGTTTCTAGCTGGGTTCAGTGACTCATGCCTGTAATCCCAACACTTTGGGAGGCTGAGGCAGGAAGATCGCTTGAACCCAGGAGTTCGAGACCAGCCTGGGCAACATAGAGAGACCTTGTCTCTACTCCCCTCAAATAAATAAATAAATAGAAGCTGGACATGATGGTGTGTGCCTATAGTCCCAGCTGAGGCAGAAGGATCGCTTGAGCCCAGGGGTTTGAGACCAGCCTGGGCAATGTAGTGAGATCTCATCTCTACAGAAGAAAAAAAAGACAGAAAATGAGCAAGGTATGGTGGGGGGTGCCTGTAGTCCCAGCTACTTGGGAGGCTGAGGTGGAAGGATTGCCTGATTCCAGGAGGTCAAGGCTGCGGTGAGCCGTGATCCTGCCGCTGCCCTCCAGTCTGGGACACAGAGTGAGACTCAAAACCAAAAACAAAACAAAGTTTCCATGGTGGAGGTTGGGCTGGGACAGGGTCCTTGGGACAGAGTCCTGTGGGGGGCTGTGGGAGTTGTCTTGTATTTGGAGGGCGAGGGACAGAGGAGCTTTGGGGTCTGGGGCCCAGGATGGTTGGCCCATGGCGAGAAAGATGGAGGGACGGTGTGGCTGCGTTTCCTCTGCTGCTCCCTGCAGCTTCTGGGGTGCTCTGGGAGGGAGGGTCACTGAAGGCCACCGTGAGTCCCGAGGGCTTGGGATAAAGTTGGATCCTATCTTCCAGGGCAGAGGCTGCAAGAGGTGCTGGGGTGGGGGTGTCCATGGAGTGGGGCCCTCGGCTCGGGCTGGGATTGCGAGGCAGAGGCCCAGCACTGCCCTTGGCCACCTCCTCCCTCCTCCCCTGAGCTGTGGGCTCAGAGCTGAGCCAAGCATAAAACAGACAGCCTCTCTCTGCCTCTCTGTTCCCACCCCCATCCTGATGAGTCTGCTTTTCATCACCCATTAATCACGGCAGCTTCCCACAGCCCGTGTTTGTCTGTCCACACTCACCAGCCCCCAGGGCCCTGGGGGGATGGATAGACAGACAGGCAGATGGTCTCTGACTTGGGGAAAGTTCGGGTCCCCTTGGGGGCTGCTCCCTACTCCAAGGCAGGGGAAAGACATGCTTCCTGGCTGGGTAGAGGCCGCCGCCACCCCCAGCCCAGCCTGAAGCTGCCAGCCCGGCCCATCTTGCCCTGGCAGCAGGCAACAGAGGCCATTAGCTGTCCTGTTCACCAGGAAGGAAATGGGTTGGAGGGCTGAGGAATGCTAATTAAGCCTCCCCAGCTGGCAGGCCGGCTGGCGGGTAAGAGCTGGCACCTTCGCCCCTGCTGGAGTCGGTGCCAGCCCTGCCCGGCCTGGCCCGCTTGGTGCCCACCTGCCGCTGTGGGAACCCCGGCCCCGGGGCTGCCTGCCCAGGCCCAAAGGATTCCCAGCACCAGAGCTCTTGGCCCTGATCAGCCCACCCGGCTTGCCTAGTGCCACCTCTCTGCTCCAGTCCCTCTCTCCTTCTCTTTGGCCTCCCTGACATGATGTCTCTGAAGGAGCCAGGGCCGTCGGAGCTGGGTTGCCTCATGGGACCCTCCCATTCAGACTCTCACTGCCTCCTGCTCCCCAACTCTGGAGATGGTGCTAATCTGGTCTGCACCCAACACTTTGGGAGGCCGAGGCGGGAGGGTCCCTTGAGCCCAGGAATTTGAGACCAGCCTGGGCAACTTAGGGGGATCTTGTCTCTAAAAAAAAAAGAAGCTGGGGCTTGATGGCATTTGCCTATAGTTCTAGTTGAGTTCCTCGGGAGGCTGAGGCAGAAGACAGGAGGTTGAGGCTGCAGTGAGCCGTGAGAGCCTAGGAGACACAGTGAGACCAGGACTCAAAACCAAAATAAAAAACAAAACAAAATTTTGTTGAGGAGCGGTCTGCCCTAACTCACTGTCAGCTTAGAGCTACCCACAACCTCTCTGGGTCTCAGTTTCCTTGACTGTAAAATGGTGTGATAGTTCCAATTCTTCTATGTCTCTTGGGGCTACCCTCTTACTATCACTAATTAGAATATCACTTACTGAGGGGCTGCTGGTGTGGAATAAGATGTGCAACCAGTTGGAAAGAGCACAGCAAGCTGGGGAAGTGTGTCCGGGGTTGTTACGGACGTTGCTCTCCCAGGGCCATGGCATGACTGAATTTGGTGGCAGAACTTGCCTCTGGGCTTTTCTTACTTGTGTATATGTTACACTAGGCCCTCTCCTGCTGACCTGACTCTCTGCCTGCCAAGAAGATCTGTCTTTTAAAATAGGAGACTAAGCCTGGCACGGTGGCTCATACCTGTAATCCCAGCACTTTGGGAGACTGAGGCAGGAGGACTGCTTGAGTACAGGAGTTCGAGACCAGCCTAAGCAACATAGCGAGACCTTGTCTCTACAAAAAATAAAAATGAAAAAAATCAGCCGGGTGTAATGGCACATGCCTATAGTCCCAGCTACTTGGGAGGATGAGGAGGAAAGATTGCTTGAGCCCAGGGGTTCGAGCTGTGATTATGAGCCACTGCACTCCAGCCTGGGTGTCAGAGTGAGACCCCCCAGCTCAACAAAAAGACTAAGCAAAGCAATGCTTGTCCCCAAAATGTGAGGTTCTAATGGTGGCATGGCAGGTGCTATTGCAGTGGAGGGGAGACCTTCTAGGCGAGGTGGGGTCTGTCGAGGGGGCATGTGCTTTATTTAGGTGGCTGCCCGCTTAACTGTCCTTGCATGGAGGAGAAACTCCAATCACGACGTTGGAAATTCCCCTCTCCCAACCCTGGACTTGGCTCCCTCCCTGACAGTCCCCTATGGGAGCTGGGTGCACGGTGGTCACTGTGGTGTAGGGGGCGTGGCAGTTAAGAGGGTGCTTAGGAGTCTGACAGACTTGGGTTTGGATCCCAGGCCTGCCATTTGCGAGTTGGTTGACCTTGGCCTCTGTTTCTTCATCCATAAAATGGGGATCATGACAGTACTGCCTGCCTGGTAGGGCTGTCAAGGATGAAGGGATATGACATGGTCACAGCGTTTGGTGGCTATCAGCATTGGGGGCCCCTACATCTCCCAGTTACCATGGCCTGCCTGCCACCTGGGGTACAGGCTGAGTGCTGGTGGGCAGCCCTGGGATTCTTCAGAGAGTTGGGAGAGAGGCTGGCCGTGATGCCAGGTGTGGTCTTCCTTCCCTGTTCCCATGCTCTGTGCTCCCCTGAGCTGTGTCCCTGGAACCCAGGAGGCCCTAACTCTGGCTGCACCCAGCCTTTCCTTCCTCAGGACAGGCTCAGCCTGTACAGCCTCGTGTCGGCTTGTCAGCCCTGGTGGGTGGGAGCAGCTTTACAGGGGATCGGAGGGCAGCATGGGTCCCCAAACAGCTCCCCTGGTACCAGAACAGCCACGGCGCCTGCTCCCAGCGTGGTCCGCAAGACAGTAAGCTCTCCAGCTGCATGGAGCCCCTCCCAAGCGAGGCCCCAAGTCCACCAGCAGCAGGACTCTGCAGCCGCAGGGCTCCCTCTCCCAAACCCTGCATCCCATCTGCATATCATTGCACAGTGGTTCGCGTACATTTGCATCCAAGTCCACAACCCCTCCCATACAGGGTTGGTTCTTTTTTCCACCTCTGGTGAGACTGGGTATTTATTCATGAGCAGCTCCACAGCCCTGGGACCCAAGCCCCCAAGCCCAGTGCCAGTCATTTCGGGTGTGTTTCGAGGGCCTGATGTCTGCAGCAGCCTGTGTTGGGGGCTTTCGGGAGATGGAGGGAGGGCAGAGTTCTTGCTTTTAGGGTGCTCACAGCCTACCGGGAAACACTTCACGCCTGACATCCAGGGAAAAGCACTGGACAGGGCACCACATTCAAGGGTGCAGTTGAGGCAGGTGGTGAGGGTGCTGGGGTTGGGATAGGAGCCCAGCTCGGGCTGGAGGGGCGTGAGGAATGGTGGGCTTCATGTGTGCTGGCCCTTGTGTTGGAGAGGAGGTGGTGAGTTCTCTACCTCATCCCCCTTCCATGGCCCTCTTGGGAGCCACCTTGCCTTGGACCATTGACTTGTTCTTGGCCTCCAAAGACTGGCACAAGTGTGGGCCACAGACAGCCAGCCTTTGGTGAGGAGACCAGACATGAAGGCTCTGGGTCCCACCCTTTTCACATGGTCCAGATGAGGGGGCATGTGTTTTCTCAAACTGGGGCACAGAGGGGGCATGTGCTTTATTTAGGTGACTGCCAGTTTAGCTGTCCTTGCATGGAGGACATGTTCTTTACGGATGAGGCACAGAGGGTCAGGTGACACGCTCAAGGGTCCACACAGCCTGGCTCCCTGGCCTGTGCCCTTGACAAGCTTGCTGGGCTGCAGAGCAGGAGTTAACAGGAGTTGGCAGGGCCAGCCCTGGAGTCCGACTGCCTGGGTTCAAATCCTGGCTTCCCTGGGTTCAAATCCTGCCAGCTGTGTGACTTCGGGAAGGCACTGGGTTTCTCAACTGAGGTTTCCTCACCTGTGGAGTGAGCACAATAGGACACTCACCTCGTAGGAGCCTGACTCACTTGGCACGGCGGAGAGTGTGCAATACGTGTCCACCGTCGGACTGGGGCTGAGGGAAGAGGGCAGAGAATGGCTCGCCCAGGGCCATGTGAGGAGGCCGGCCTGGCTGGAGAGGGAGCTGCCCAGAGAAGGAGAGGGGGATGAGGCTGGCCTTGGGGAGGGGAGCCCCCGTGCTTGGGTTGGCTCAGCGGCCTCTCTGCACTGGACTCACCAGGTCCCTCTTACAGATGCTGGAGGGCTGGCGATTCTGCCCCTCCTAGGAGCCCCAGGGGAGGAGGTGTGGCACGCGCCAAACTCCCAGGCCCCCAGAATGCCACCAGCTGCCCATGGCCAGTCTGCAAGGCCCATAACATGATGGGATTTTTAGTCGCCTTCATGACAATTGAAAACAAGGCCTAAGAGTTCTTTTTGCTTTCTCAGGTTTCCTTGAAGAATCGCCCAGAAGGATAGGGGACTTGGTCTCTCCACAGCATGGTGAAGGGGTCATCAGACCCTACGGTCAAGGCAGGAGAGTCAGGGCAGCAGGAAGACTGGGGGTCTCCGTGGAGGAGAGTGAGGGGGTGCTGGCAAGACAGTGGAGTGCAGAGAGGCTGGGGTATGGGAAAAGTCGAGGACCACGTTCTAAAGAAATGCCATGCACAGGCAGACATATGCCGAGACATGCCCAATCCTGGGCCCAAGGATCATCAAGAGGCCCAGGGTGGTGGGCTGGCGTGCAGGCTTCTGGAATATTCTTTCATGAGAGACTCTGCCTGGGAGTCTAGTTCGGGATAAAGCCAGGCTCTTTCCTTCACGGCTTTTATTTCAACACCTCTGGGCAGCTTGAGTTTCCCTATAACTGGAGCTAAGAGGGCCTGGGGGCAGCCTCTTGTGGCCTCACAGCTTGGACAGGGAAGAGGGCGGTGGAGGACAGACTGTACAGTTGAGATTCGCTCCCACCTTGGAGCTCATCTCAAGGCAACCTCTCTGTGCAGGAGACCCACTGAAGGGGCTGGCATGGGTGGGTCTGCTGGAAGGTCTAGTTCCTGCCTGTCTGTCCTGGCGACCCCACTTCAGTCAAGTCGCTCCAACTCTCCGGGGAGAAGGTTCTCACCTTCCTTTCCACCATCAGCTCCGCTCTATTTTTGGTCTCTGGCCTCCTTCCCCAGACTCCCTCAGAAGTCCTCCTTCCTGCGTGGCTTAGATCCTTTGTGACTGGGGCCCTCCCCAGGGTAACTTTCACACAACAGTTCGCAATGCTTAGCACAGCATCGGTATACAACTGGATGGTTGCCACACACGTGTCTACACCCTCATAACCACTAGATCAAGTTATCAGACATTTCTAGCCACAGACAGTCTCCCTGTGCCCTTCTTCAATACACACCCCCCCCAGAGGTGCCACAAGTGTGACTCCCATCGTCCTGGATCCATTTCACCTGTGCTCAACCTTCATGTACACAGGATTCAACAGTCTCTCTGTGTCTGGCTTGTTTTACTCAACACAATGCCTGGGAGAGTCACTCATGCGACTGTGTGTCGCACATGCTTTTTGTTTTGTGTTTGAGTCACTATTATCTGAGTGTACGTACCACGATTTGTTTCACCATTCTCCTGTTGATGGATATTTGTGTTGTTCGAGATACTATGAATAAAACATTCCTGTGCATACTAGTCATGGACACACGCGTTGGTTTCTCCTGGGTGGATAAGCAGGGGTGGAATTGCCGGGTGGCCTGGGGTTTTAAGAGGTCACCGTCCCTCTGCTTTGGGACATGGCGGTGCAAGTGAAACAGTCGTCCCCACGCTCAGTGCCCTCCCAGCTCCCAGGTGTGGCTCCTTGGGAAGGTCAGGTGGCTCTGTCATACTGCTGGGTGGGAAACCTGACGGCCCACCCCAGGGCTCGTGCTCTGAAGAGTCGCCTGAGAGGCCTGGAAGGAGATGGGGGAGCTGAAGACTCTTCTCAGGGTGGAAGGGAGGTCAGGAGAGCGTGGGTGGAGGGCATGGGTAGGAAGGGTGCAATTGCCCCAGATGCGGGAGGCAGCTGAAGCGCCAGGTGAGTGGCTTGACGGAAGACCCACTGCCAACACGTGGCCACCAGGGACGTCAGCTCAGCCCAGCTTCCCTCCAGCCTCCGCTCTTTCAACCACAGCAAACTGCCCTCTCTATGGGGAAGGCCCCATCAGGGGTCAGGGCTGTGGCTCTGCTGGGCACTCTGTCCTGGGATCAGCCTCCAGGCGACTCTTCCTTGGGCTCTGCACTCCTGCCTGGCCATCAGCCCTGCCTCTGGCCCAGTCCCCTCCCAGGGAGACATTCCCAGGCCTTGGACAGCCTGAGTGCCTGAGTCATGGCCATGAGCTGGAGGAGAGAGAGACAGAGCCCGGGGGCTGGTATTGCCCAAGACCCCATGCCAGGACCTGCCAGTGAGCCAGCCATGGGTGAGCGGGGGCAGCCCCCAGAGAACATTCCTGGAAAACAGCTTGCCCTGAGTTACTCCCTCAGGCTTTCTTGGCTAGACCGGCACACTTGGCCAGGAGTTGGCAAGGCTTGGGACGGCTGCAAGCATCTGATGAGGCCTTAGTAGGTCGGGGGATGCTGCTTTGGTCCCCTGGAGACTGGCCGTGGGCACCTCTGTGGAAGGTTCTGGATGGGACGTTTATGGTGTGGTTCATGGTGTGAAGACTTCAGGCCATAGAATTAGGGATTTCTGACTTTGTTCCAGGAAGGGAGATGGGTTGGGTATATATGCGTGTGTGTGTGTGTGTGTGTGTGCGCGTGTGTGTGTCTGGGTAATAATATGTGTGTGCGCGCACAGGCACTAACTCCTTCATTCATTCTGTCTGCACATATTTACTGATTGTGCCCCTGGGAATTCCTCAGTAAATAAAAGAGGCAAGATCCCTGCCCCTCCGAGGAGCTTCTTAGACCCAGAACACACATCCCCATGTGACATGTGTGTTCACCTGAAGGAATGCGTCTGCCTGTGTGTGTGTGCCTGGAGAGAGATCCGAATATCCAAGTTTCTCAGTGTGTGTGTCTGAACATATGTGTCTGAGCGTGCATGTGTGAAGGGGAGAAAATTACTCATCCACTTAGAGGACTGTTCTAGAAAAGCCTCTCCCACAGCAGTTATATTTTCATAAATAAAAATAATCAGATAATGAGTTCATTTCCGATCTCCAGTTTGATGCCAACATTCCAGTGAAACAAGACCCGCAGGCAGGCGGGGGGGCTGCTCTCGATGTGGCTTGGATTCACCGGGGAGAGAGCAGGGGCCAGGCCGGCCGCCTGCAGGCTGCTGGGGCGGGGGCCTGGGGGCGCCCTATAGCTAGAGGAGCGGCTGCATGTGCCGGGGGAGGGAAGCCCCTCACCTTCCTCAGGCATCGGCAGACCCACCTCCCCCAAGAGCCTGTGCGAGGCCTGACCTTCCGCCTGCCATTTCTTTGGGACCTGTTAGGGGCAGTTGTGCACATGCAGATGGCCCCAGGGGGTGGCCCCCAGGCTGCTGTGAACCCCTGCAGGCCAGTGCTGAACCTTTCCTGGGCACCCTGACCAGAGCCCACAGACGCCTGCTGGGAGAACCGCAGCAGGGCACAGAAAGACGTCACGGTTGGAGCCCCGAGGGGAGAGGCCACCCCAGACCACAGCCCCTTCTGCTTTGAGGAATGGCCTCCAGGAGTCAAGCAGACCCTCAGTCTGGCCTTCTTGGCCGGGCATGGTAGCTTCCCGGTACAGATCTCAGATTTCCTCATCTGTCTCCTGCCCGACACAACGCTTCCCTCCGTGGCCTCTCTGCCTTTGTTTAGGCTCTTCCTTCTGCTCAGAAGGCTCTTCCTCCATGCCCAGATTTTTTTTGTGATTTATTGTAGAGACAAGGTCTCACCAAGTTGCCCAGGCTGGTCTCGAACCCCTCGGGCCTCGGGCAATCCTCTTGCCTCGGCCTCCCAAAGTGCTGGGATTACAGGCTGAGCCACTGCGCCTGGCCATGTACACATATTTTTAAAGAAAGGAAGGATTCTAGGTCCTGTATTCCAGATGCCCAGATTTCTCCATTCTTTCAGATCCAAGTGTCACCCGCTTCGGGAAGTATCCCCTAATTCTGCCAGCTAGGAACGCTTTCTAGCACTCTGCGGTGACCTCTGCTTAACGGTCTCCTGTTTTTCCTCCTAGACCCCAAGTTCCAAGAGGGCAGGACCTGGGTCTCACACAGCCAAGGTCCCTCCATGTTGCTGCTGGGAGCTGGCTTCTGTAGCATGCTGTGGGCTCTGGAAAGGGGCATGCCCTGATATTTGTCCCTGCTCTGAATTCGAGACCCAGTGCCAGGCAGGAATGCTCTGGTAGGTGGCTGGGAGAAGGTACTTAGGGGAGAGGGAGGAGGAAGGAGAGGGGCTTTTCCTAGGAGGCCTGACTTGAATCCCAAATCTAGACAGCAGGAGTGAGATGTCAGGGAAGGATACTGGGTGTGTCCTTCAGAGGCACGGGCTGGTTGTCTACAAGTAAGAAAGAAGAGTGCACAGAGGCCGTCTGTTCTGTGTGACTGTCCATCTAGCCACTATTTTTTTACACATTCAAGAAGCCACACTGAGTGCCTCCTGTATGCCAACGCCCCTGCAAGCACACATCATTTCACCTACCCCTCGCGACAGCAGCATGAGGACTGTCTCCTCGTCTTGGAGGGGGAAGCGGGGCCTTCCAGAAGCTGAAGTCACCATGCAGGGTCACACTCCAATGATTGGACTGCTTCCCCGGAGCTCAGGCTCTTCCCACGCCAGTGAGGAACAAACGGCCTGTTTCTCAGTCTCTCCACGGCTTCAGGCTGGGCTTGATCATGGCCCTGGGGCAACATGATTAAGCCTTGTTCTTCGTCTGGAAAGTTCAGCCTGGGTCTCCACCCAGGGCCCTCATCACAATTTGGCTCTGATCCAGGGTCTTTAACTTCTAATGTCTTCGCTGACAAGGCCGTTTGTAGGGGCAAGGTCCTAACCCCCAAAATCAAAGCTCCGATGGTGGAATTTCCAGCAGAAAGGAAAGCTTTGCGGGCAGGAGCCCGCTTGCTTCACCGAGAGGGCAGACGTTCCTGGCAAGAGAACCTGGAATGAGAGGAATTGCTGGGAATGTTCTCACAAATCACCTGTGGGCTGCTGAGAATGCAGGTTCTGGGGACACTTCCCCATAGAGCTTGACTGAACAACTTGGCATGGACCCAGGAGTCTGAATTTTTAACAAGTCCCAAGGTTTTTTGAGGTGGGTGGCTGGAGAACTCACAAGAAACGGATGCAAAACAAACCTTCGCTTAAAGCGTCTGAAGATCACACCATTGTTGTGGGCAGGTTTGTCACACAGCTGGTGGGCACTCCCTGGAATACATGACCTAGAATCCTTCCTTTCTTTAAAAAAATGTGTACATGGTTGGGTGGGGTGGCTCAGCCTGTAATCCCAGCACTTTGGGAGGCCGAGGCGAGAAGATTGCCTGAGCCTGGGGGGTTCGAGACCAGCCTGGGCAACTTGGTGAGATCTCGCCTCTACAATAAATCACACACAGAAAAACTAGCCGGGCATGGTGGTGTGCGTCTGTAGTTCCAGCTAATTAGAAGGCTGAGGTGGAAGGATCACCAGAGCCCAGCAGGTCAAGGCTGCGGTAGCTGTGAGCATGCCACTGCACTCCAGCCTGGGCAACAAGAGTGAGACTCCAACTCAAAAAAGAAAGTGTGTACCAAGGTGGTTGCTTTCTTGGATTCCAAAAGCGGATCCTTATGTTGAACCCCCTTCAGACTCACCTCTATTTTGTTTTACTTTCTGAGTCAAGGTCTCACTCCTTCGCCCAGGCTGGAGTGCAGTGGTACGATCTCACTGCAGCCTTGATCTCTCGGGCTCAGGTGATCCTCCTGCCTCATCTCCCAAAATGTTGGGATTACAGGCGTGAGCCAGTAAGCGTGTCCTGTCCACCCAGCCTGACCAAATCTTTTTGGTTCCCAATTTTATTATTCAGTGCATCTCCCACTCTTCTCAGTTTTGACGGTCTGCAAATTTGAGAATCTTACCACCTATACCTTCATCCAAATCCCTGGCAAATATGTCAAAGGTGGCTGGGCGTGGGGGCTCACACCTGTAGTTCCAGCACTTTGGGAGGTTGAAGCAGGAGGATCACTTGTGGCCAGGAATTTGAAACCAGCCGGGACAACACAGTGAGACTTTGTCTCTACAGTATAAAGTAAAAATAAATTCACCAGACACACCTCTAGTTCCAGCTTCTTGGGAGGCTGAGGCAGGAAGATTGCTTGAGCCAAGGAGTTTGAGGCTGTGGTGAGCTATGAGGGTGCCACTGTCCTCCAGCCTGAGTGACAGAGGGAGACGCTGTCTCTTTAAAAAAAAAAAAAAAAAGATCCTGGAGCCAGAATCAAGACCGTGTAAGAAGCTCTCTCCATGCTGCCATGGGCCTTGAGGCCTATCCTGTAGAGTCACATGACTTTAACCTTGATGCTCCACTCTTCAGATCTCCACGGCAAGTGACCTACAAAAGGCTTGCTGGAATCCAGTCACAGGGGGTGCTACCCATCCCAGCGTCCTCCCTGGTCCCATCGGCAGGACACAGGGTATCTGGACTAGCCCCTGAGTTCATAGCTCACTGTATTTTGGATATGCAAACCCATTTTTCACAGCTCACATCTAGAACAGCGGCATCAAGTTCACAGAGCAGGCTTCTCTCTGGTCCTCTCCTACGATTCCGTCCTCGCGGATGTCCACAAAGCAGCCTGGCAACCTCTAGGCCAGGAGACCTGTGTACATATGTGTGACCCAGAAGATCCAGTGGGGGTGAGGGCAGGGCAGAGAGCTGGGCGAGGGGAGACACTTGTGGGCATCTGGTTTCCTCCAAGGCTGCGGGTTGGAGTGAGTGGTCAGGGTCAGTGGCTGAAAGCCTTGGAATCAGGTTTCTCCCTTCCTGCTGGTGGAAAGCCTTGGGCTTCCCAGCCAGAACCTGAGCCCAAGCTGGCTGTGTGCAAACTGGGGAAAGAGAAGAGGGGACTGGCTGGGAACACAGCTCAGAAATCTGATCAGGCCCGAAGCCGAGCAAACATTTCCCGCATTTCCTGGGGAGCTTTCTTACCAGAACTTGGGTTTCTTTGAAGCGAGTCTTTCCTCTAAACCTGCCCCCCAGCCAGGCATGGTGGCTCACTCCTATAATCCCAGCACTTTGGGAAGCGGAGGTGAGAGGATTGCCTGAGCCCACAGATTCAAGACCAGCCTGGGCAACTTGGCGAGACCTTGTCTCTACAATAAATCAAAACATTAGCCAGGCGTGGTAGCACTCGCTAGTTCCAACTACTTGGAAGGCTGAGGTGAAAGGATCGCCTGAGACCAGCAGGTTGAGGCTGCGGTGGCCGGGAGTGTGCCCCTGCACTCCAGCCTGGGCGACAGAGTGAGACTCTGACTCAAAAATGAAATGAAATGAAGTAAAATAAAAACCTGTCCCTCACCCTGATGGGAGTGGGGGTAAGAGACAGGAACTGGGCATTTACCACGCTGTTAGGCATTCTGGGCTGGCTGTCTCTGAAACCACCACCAGCCACCAGAAGGGAAAAGCAAGGAGGCCTCGGAAAAGGGGGACCAGAGCTTCTCAGGCACTCCCAGTCACCCCACTGGGCTGTTGAGGTCCGGGGACTGATGTTCCTTGGAAAAATAAGGTTCCTCCCGCTTCTCTGCCTCTAAATATCCTCCACTGAGTTCAAGCTGAGTGGAACTGTCTGGTGCTAGGGGTCACCTCTCCTGTCCCTGGCTGTCCACCCCTGTGGCTTCTGACCTCCTGACCCCTGCTCTTTCGGGGACCAGGGAGGAAAGTGGCCTGACCCCTTACTCTTCACCTCCACCTCTCAGCCCCTCGCCCGGGGCCTGGGGCCCTCCCCGCCAGCTGAGCCAGGGTTGCCAGCGTTTGGCCACACAGGCCGGCCCCTCTCAGGAGCTGGAAGAAGCAGCTGCTCTGCTAGAAGTTTCGGTCTGAGGAGAAAAGAGGAGGCTGCGTCCAGCTTTGCGGGTTCCGGATCTGCAGCTGGACTGGCCGTGCCCCAGGGACTCGGCTCTGAGCTGCAGCCGTCCCTGCCCTGTAGGAGCACGGGGTGGAAATGAAGGGCCTCAGGAGAGGCCTGGACAGTCACAGAATGTCCTTCGTGCTTACTGTGCCTCCCTGCTAAGAAGGTCGGGGCCTGGGCCCAGTCCACTTTGTCGTGAACTGACTTCCCCACCCTGACCTCTCTTTTGAGAATGGGGACTGCCGTGGGTGCACGGTGTAGTGCAGGGGTTCGAGATGCCACAGGACAAATGGGCGCATCCTCCCAGGCATCAGGCTGGCCAGATTATGAGGAAAATGATCACCATTTTAATGTTGAAATAGCCAAGTCTTTATTATTTGTTATTATTATTATTGGAGATGGAGTCTTTCTATGTTGTCCAGGCTGGTCTCAAACTCCTGGCCTCAAGCAATCCTCCCACCTTGGCCTCCCAAAGTGCTGGAATGACGGGTGTGAGCCACCATGCCTGGCCACCATTTAAACCCAAGCTGGCTGTGTGCAAGAGAATTGGGGATTGGCTGGGAACACAGCTCAGAAATCTGATCAGGCTCCAAGCCGAGCAGACATTTCCCGCATTTCTTGGGAAGTTTTCTCACCAGAATTTGGGTTTTTTTGAAGCGAGTCTTTCCTCTAAACCTGCCCCCCAGTCAGGCATGGTGGCTCACTCCTATAATCCCAGCACTTTGGGAAGCAGAGGTGAGAGAGTTGCCTGAGTCCACAGGTTCAAGACCAGCCTGGGCAACTTGGCGAGACCTTGTCTCTACAATAAATCAAAACATTAGCCAGGCATGGTGGCACTCGCCAGTTCCAGCTACTTGGAAGGCTGAGGCGGAAGGATCGCCTGAGACCAGCAGGTTGAGGCTGCAGTGGCCATGAGCGTGCCCCTGCACTCCAGCCTGGGCGACAGAGTGAGACTCTGACTCAAAAATGAAATGAAATATATTATGAAGTAGGATGCAAAGCACACATCCATGTTCAGGAAAGCACTGTTTTTCAAACAAATCCAAACCTTGGAGCCCTGTCAAGCTATGCCCCAGAGGCTCACTCTCCATTCCCTTCAGACAAATGCCCTGGCCCTCTGGGCCTCAGTTTCTGCCCCGAGAAGGATTAACGTTCATCCAACACTTGCAGAGAAGTGAGGGAGATGGAGCGAGGTGGTGTGTAAGGGAGAGCTGCCGGAAAAGCCTTCCCCTCCTGGGCCCGCAGCTTTCCAACTTCAGCACTGTGCCCCAGGAGGAAACCCTCCTTTAATGGGTCACTGGGCCTCCCCCAGCTGACCTGGGTGGGACAATCTCTGTCCCCTGGCCACAATCCCAGCCACCCAGGTCCCAGTGGCCTGGACACTTCCTGCCTGAGCTGCTCCAGCCTGCAGAATGCAGCACAGCTGCTGAGTCTCCACCAGGGGATCAGCCTGGGGCAGGGCACAGGGGTGTGGACAGGGACTGGCATTCCCCAATACCCGATCTAGCCCCCTCCTTTCATCCATCAACCCTGGAAAAGCCAGGGGAGGAGGGTTTGACAGGAGGGGACAGAGGCTCAGAATACCAGGAAGATGGTTATAAACCGCCAACCTGTGGGCTGAATCTGGAAAGCCAGATTTCTTATTTCTCTTTGAAAGCTCAGGCCCGGCCAGTTCAGCCCACGGGGCACTGATAGTCCAGCGAGAGCCACGTTACAGCGGGCTTTGCCACAGGCCCCATGCCCCCCTAATGCCTCACACCAGGCCCATTCGTCCCATGTCCCCCTCCTCCCATGACCTGCTGGCTGCTGTGGGAATGAGTGTGTGATCTCTGATGACATCTTCCAAGAGGCAAGGTGTCTGGTCAGCTGGGGCCTGACACCCACAGCCCAGAGAATGCTCTTCTTTGAAAGTCAGAGTCTTTCTGACCCTCACGTGTGGCTGGTGAGAGCCAGAGGGCGGGGGGAGGTCCTGGGTCCTCCTCTTCCCACTCCTGTGGTGCACCATCCGCCCTTCACACTGCCCTGTGCTTTGGAGGGGACCGGGCCTGCAGGGAGAGGACCCCCAGGGAGGGACAGTTCTGCCAGAGCTGCTGAGACGGAAATAAAATGGTTAAAATGGTCACATTTCCCACCCCTTGAATCCCTGACCTTAGAGACCAGAGTTCCCTCCACTGCCCGAAGTGGGCGGGGGTATCAGTCCCGACACCCCGTGAGGGTCGCCCAGGACAGCTTCCCTAAGAGAATGGACCTCCGTGTCAGGCTGGGAGCTGCCAATTCCCAGGTTGCGGGTGGCCACGGAGGTGAGGTCTGGGGTTCTCTGCCTTTTCCAGACACTGCCAACCTTGTAATTAATTCATCACATAATCATTGGGTGCCTACCGGGTGCCAGTGGGTGTGCAAGGAACCTTTCTTCTTTTTTTTTTTTTTTGAGTAGGAGTCTCACTCTCACCCAGGGTAGAGTGCAGTGGCACGCTCACGGCCGCCTTCTGGGCTCAGATGATCATTTCGCCTCAGCCTTCCAAGGAGCTGGAACTACAGGCATGCACCACCACGACCAACTAATTTTTTTTATTTATTGTAGAGTCGAGGTCTCACCAAGTTGCCCAGGCTAGCCTCAAACCCCTGGACTCAGGCAATATTCTTGCCTATGCCTCCCAAAGTGTTGGGATTACAGGTGTGAGCCACCACATCCAGCAAGGCACCCTTCTTATGTGTGACCCGAGGCAAGTCCCACACTCACCCTCTTATTTGCAAAACCTAGATATTACAAGATCCCATTCAGGAGGTCATTACAAGGACCAAATGAGATCATGTCTCCTGGTACACAGCAAGTGCTCAATAAATGCCATTCACACCTCAGGCACTGTTTCTTATAAAAGCGCACAGGTCTCTGCCCCATGTTGGTGTCTCCCTGTCCTGGTCCCCCATTCTCTGCCTCTGTCCTTTTTCCTTCCCGCCAGCCGCCAGTGCCCCCAAGTCTGAACCCCAAAGCCAGGCTACAACCTCCCCGGTCCCGGTCCTGCCTTCCCCGCCAGGTGCACAGAGGCCCTGTTCTCCAGGGCGCGGGTCCCCTCGCCTGCTCCTGGGGGACCCTGCCCGGTGACCCCGTGACCCCGCCGTTTGCGCGGGCAAAGACGGGCCTTTTGTTCCCGGCTGGCCCGCGCGGCTCCCGCCCTAATCCGGCTAATTACCGTCCACATGGCGGCGGGCCGCGCTCGCCCACCGCTTTCCCACGGCCGCGAAGAAAGCCCCTCAGTGCGACGCCGGAACAGAGGCCGATTCAGCCGCCGCCCGCGGCCACCCGTGGCCACCCTTCGTGCAGTGTCCTGGCTGCGCCCTCCGCCCGGCCTCTGGCTGTCTGGGGGTCTCTGCCTGTCTCCTCTCTGTGTCTCGCCATCTCTCTCCCTCTCTGACTCTCCAGTTCTCTCTCTCTGTTGGCCTATCTCTGTTTCTCTCCGGTGTCCCCCTCTGTGGCCAAGGTTCAACCTGCCACCTCACTGGGTCCAAGGGGGGCCCGGGCCACGCTGGGCCCCAGCTTTGCAAGCCCGGCACCCCTGGCCCCTCTTCCTCTCCCGCCTGGGGGCCCCTGGATCCTGGCCCCTTCTATGGAAACTGAGGAAGCTCTGGGACCCTGCCATGTCTCCTAAATGGTTTTGGGGGGAAGCTTTGGGCTCTCTCTGTGTGGAGACAGAGACAAGCACCCCAAGATGCCTCATGCTGGGCCAGGAAAGGTGTGGGGGCCACTCACAGTCATCCCAGCCCTGGGGACCACCACCAGCCTCAGCAGGGTTGACCAAGGCAGGGTCCAGGTTGTGTTTGGCTGCTTCTGGACTGGTCACCATGGAGTCTGGACATCTGTTCTTCTAGAATTCCCTGGGAGAACGTGTCCACAGACTGCTGGGCAGGCCACGGAATGGGGCCTTTTGGCCGTTTGAGGGCCCAAGAAATTCATCCGATCACCCACTCTCTCGGCAACTGTTTGTTGAACGTGTAGTATGTTCCAGAAATTGTTCAAAGCAGCAAGGAGAAGGCCACGGAAAAAAGGAACCCCCTATGCTACAGTCTAGAGGAAGAAACTGTGGGGGCAGAGAAGAGAAACAGACAGACTGTCCGGTGATGGGAAAGGCTATGGGAAAACGCAAAACCGAGGGGGTGTCGGGAGCCAGGTGAGGGGATCAGAGATGGCCTGTCTGGGTCAGTGACACGTGAGCAGACCTGAAGCGATGTCAGGGCTCTCCCTGCAGGACAAGGCCTGGGCTCGCAGGTGACGTCCCACCCAAGCTGCCAGGTGACTCTTCTCGGTCCCCAGGAGATGCAGAGACCAGGGAAGGGCCAGGCGGTCATTCCCAGCTCACCGCAGGGCCATGGCCGGGGACAGGTTGGCTAAAGACGTGTGCTGCAGGAGAATGCCCTCCTTCATTTTTCTTGCCTTTTTCTCACCACTGTCAGGGATTTTCTGACAATGGCGATCTTTGAATGAGGAGAACACAATTAAACCCCACATCCCCAGGGGAGGGGTCCTGGCCAGGGGCTGGCGATCTGTGTTCCAGGGAGAAGCAGGGCCTTCCTGGCTGCAAGGAAACCTCAAGGCTTCTTTACCTCGAGGTAATAGAGAGAAAAGGATTAGTGAGTTTTGTGAACTCATAAATCACAACACAGCTCAGTCGTGTTGTGGGTGTCTCAGTCAGGGGGATAAGAAAAAAAAAAGAACTCTGCCCTGGGCTCACGTTGGCCTTAGACATAGACACAGGAGCGCCTGGGACAGAGCAGAGGCAGGACAGAGGGACACACCGCAGAACCCACAGCTGCTTGAGGCTGGGACTTAGGGCCCTGGGGGAGTCTGGGAGCCCCAGCCAGGGATGCGGTGGTGAGTGTGTTGGCTGTGTGTGTTGTGTGTGGCATCTGGGGGGAAGGAGGAGCCCTGTGACCTTCCTCAGCCTCTCCCAGCGGCTGGCTCCCTAGTCCTTACTGCCCCACCTGCCAGGGTCTGGTCCTGGGTGAACTGCCACCAGGCCTGGGCAACCTTGCGTCCCGCCAAACCAAAAAGCAGCTGGCCAGGTTTAGGGGCCCAGCCCTGAAGCTTCTTCCCCCAGACTGGGCCGCTTGGGACTTTGAGAAGCAGACAAGTGCCCCAATTCCGTCTGGGGCTAAATGTAGGAAACCCCACCTGGGTCTGGGAGCCGGGAGTTTTCTTCATGGTTCTTTTCTTCATGGCCCCTTGCTGTCTGGGAGACATTCGATCTCTCTGAACCTCACTTGGAGAATAGGGATGGAAATCGCTCCTTCAAAGGTGACGGTAGAACACTAGGTTACTGTAGAACACAAGAACTAATTCCCCCTACCTAGCTTTTTTTTTTTTTTTTTTTAGTTGGAATCTCACTGTCACCAGGCTGGAGTACAGTGGCATGCTCATGGCTACCACAACCTCGACCTGCTGGGCTCAGGTGATCTTTTTGCCTCAGCCTTCCAAGTGGCTGGAACTATAGGTACGCACCACCACACCTGGCTTATTTATCGATTGATTGTGGAGATGAGTTCTTGCCAAGTTGCCCAGGCTTGGCCTTGAACCCGTGGGCTCCAGCAAACTTCTTGCCTCTGTTTCCCAAAATGCTGGGATTACAGGTGTGAGCCACTGTGCCTGGCCTGAAACATAAGTTTAAACTTATCCATCATATTATGTTGAATGCATTGGTCTGTTCTATCCTATTCTTTTTTTTTTTTTTTTTTTTTAGACAGGGTTTCACTCTGTCATCCAAGCTAGAGGGCAATGGCATGATCCTGGTTCACTGCAGCCTCTACCTCCTGGACTCAAGTGATCCTCTTATCTCAGCCTCCTGAATAACTAGTACTATAGTCACATGCCACTACGCCTGCCTAATTTTTTCAAATTTTTTTTGTAGGGATGAGTTCTCACTATGTTGCCCAAGCTGGTCTATTTTATTCTGTTTTCTTTTCTTTTCTTTTTGAGTTGGAGTCTCACTCTGTAGTCCAGGCTGGAGGACAGTGGTGTGCTCATGGCCATTGCAGCCTTGACCTGCTGGCTCAGGCGATCCTTCCACCTCAGCCTTCCAAGTAGCTGGAATTACAGGCACGCAATACCATGTCCAGCTAATTTTTTGATTTATTATAGAGATGAGATCTTGCCGAGTGGCCCAGGTTGGTCTCGAACCCCTGGGCTCAGAAAATCTTCTTACCTTGGCCTCCCAAAGTGCTGGGATTATAGGTGTGAGCCACCGCACCTGGTCTTTATTCTATTTTCTTAAAAATTACAGATCATGACCTATGGGGTCTTGAACTGCAGTTGGAAGAGCAATACCAGAAACCATGGAATGGGATATAGAAAATTTGTGATCTCACCACCTGGAGAACTTGTTGGGAGCAGGTGTGGGGTGGCCTTGGGAGCTGCACCCCAGGCTCACCCACCTGACCCCAATGCGGCCCACCACTGGCCTTACCTGGGCCTGCCTCTCTGTGGTTGGCCTGAGCCTGACTCTCCAGCTGTCTCCCTTCTCTGTCCCCAAAGCCTCCCTGCTGACTGCTGCCAGCATGCCAAAGGCCAGACATGGGCTGCTAGGCTTGGATGGGATCTTAGGGTTCACCCGTGTCTCACTTTCCTTTCCACGAGAGGAATACTGAGGCCCAGGCAAGGAGAGTGATTCATGCAAGACTGCCGGTGAATCTGTGGCAGGGCCAGAACAAGAGCTCGGGTGTCCCTCTGTCAGCACAAGACTTGTTTTCTGGATGGCCTTGTTTTCTGCCTGACTGCAAACCCAGCCCTCCCTTCACTCTACCTCTGAATTCTGGGACCACCCCTGGCCCGAGTAGAGTAGGAATAAGTCAGGGGGATCAGTCTAGAGTCTGTACCCACTAACCAGAGTCCAAAGGCAAGCCTGGGAGACATCTGAGCCTCGGTCTTCTCCTCTGTAGAGTGGGAATGATGTTTTCTGTTTCTCCCAATGCACAGGGTTGTTTTGCAAACTAGATAAGATAATGTGCATAAAAGGGCTTTGAAAAAATGCTTAAATATATTTTAAAATTAAAGGGTTCTTGAGGGTAGGGGAAGGGTGAACAGGGGAAGCCCAGGGTTTTTCTTAGGAGGGGAAAATTATTCTGTATGATGTTGCAATGGTGGATATGTGATGTTATGCATTTGTCAAGACCCATAGAAATTCACAGCACAGAGAGCACATCTTCATGCAAAATTTTAAAAAAATCATTTAAGAGAACGAGGGCTCCTGGGATGGAATGCAGAATGTGATAAAGCTATTTAGCTGTGTTACAAATGCATGAACTGGTGTCGCTGGACTGGGCAGAGACATGGTTTCTGATCTAAGTAACTTTGGAGAGGAGTGCAGTTTGTAAAATGAAAGGTAGAAGAAACTGTGTCTTAGTATGGTACTCTAGCAGATAAAGTTGTTTCCCATGGAGAATGGTTAACAATTTCAAGCCACTATACAAGTGTACTGAAATTAAACCATTTAGTAAATGAAAGAGACAAGTTTGTCACTGCAGGAGTGGAAGGTGAAACAAGCAAGGGGGTGGAAAGTCTAGAATGACCCTTGTGATGATGGATTACAGTTGTAACATGAGTTTGAAATCAGGCGTGCCTTAATATACATACAGACAGTTACATATAAAGATACTTCTAGATCGGTATATTTCTAGCTAGCTAGATATCCACACAGGTTAGCATAGATACATATGTTTCTGTGCTCTATTAGCTGAGAGGGCTGTGACACTCCAGTTGCCTCGAGCATACTCGGTGCCCAGATCTTGGTTCCTAACATCGTTCTTCAATGAAAGGAGCCAACACTCCTTGGAGAAATGGCCGATTCTAGGGTTGGGATAGGAAATGTACGAGATGAACCCAGAGCATCTTATAGGACAGGAAGAAAGAACGTGCTGAGAAGGAAGGGATGATGCAGGGCACAGTGGCTCAAGCTCGTGGTCCCAGCACTTTGGGGGGCCAAGGCGAGAGGATTGTCTGAGCCCATGGGTTCAAGACCAGCTACCATTTCCTGCGTCCCTCCGATGTACTCTCATCCCTTATTTTATTTTATTTTTTTGAGTTGGAGTCTCACTCACCCAGGCTGGAGTGCAGTGGCACGCTCATGACCAACCCGGCGTTGACCTGCTGGGCTCTGGCGATCCTTCTGCCTCAGTCTTCCAAGTAGCTGGAACTACAGGCGTGCGCTACCATGCCTGGCTAATTTTTTGATTTATTGTAGAGATGAGGTCTTGCCAAGTTGCCCAGGCTGGTCTCGAACCCGTGGTCTCAGGCAGTCCTCTCACCTCAGTCTCCCAAAGTGTTGGGATTATAGGCATGAGCCACCAAGCCCGGCCCAGACTGGTCTTAAACTCCTGGGCTCAAGTGATCCTCTCACCTCAGCCTCCCAAAGTGCTGGGATTACAGGCGTGAACCACCGTGCCTGGCTGACTGATGATGTTTTGAGCCACTAAGTCTTGTGGCTATGAAGCCATAGTGACCTGAACACCTGATGACTGGATCCAGGACTGTTCCTCCTGTGCTCGGGTTGTAGTGTAATGAGTTAATGGGTGCACCCGGGAGCCTCACTACCTGGGTTCAAATCCTGGCTCTACCACATGTCAATTGCATGACGCTAAGCAAGTTACCTGATCTCTCCATGCCTCAGTTACTGCATCTATAAAATGGGGATATAGTAGATATTATGGAATTGTTGGGAAGATTAAATTAATTAATAAACTTGAAGCACATAGAAAAGCACCTGGCATGTGCACAATTATTCTACCAAGTCAAAGGTGCCAGTCCTCCCAAAGTCTGGCATGCTGGCCTTTTGGGACCACTGTTACCTGAGATGATCCTTGCCTGGCCACTTGGGACTCCAACTAGACTTCCCAGGGGCCGCCAGCCTGCCTCCTCCTACTATGAGCCACCACCCTTCTGCTGATGCCAAGCTCTGCCCATGAGGCAAGCTTTGCGTACTCCCACGACACTTCTGGCTGCATTCTCCTCTGATTCTGACTGTCTGCTTGACATCCTTTCGGCTGGGTTGTTAGGGAATAAAAGTGACGGTGGCCAGGCGCGGTGGCTCACGCCTGTGATCCCAGCACTTCTGGTGGGAGAGTTGCTTGAGCCCGGGCATTTGAGATCAGCCCGGACAGCACAGCAAGAAATAAATTAAAAAATTAGCTGGGCGTGGTGGTGCATGCCTATAGTCTCAGCTACTCGGTAGGCTGAGGCAGAAGGATAGCCTGAACTTAGGAGATAGAGGCTGCGGTGAGCCGTGATTGTGCCACTGCATTCCCGCCTGGGCAACGGAGTGAGACTTCAACTCAAAGAAAAAAGGGGCAGGAGCAAGAGATAGATAGAATAACAGAGAGAGAGAGAGAGAGAGAGAGAGACCCTTGTCAGGTGTAGGTAGAGACCTCCACCACAGGGGGCAGAGAGCTAGTGGGTGGGTGGGTGTTTAGGGGCCCTTTAGTTCATAAACTTCCCTGGGAAGCGAAAGCCTTGCCTTCTACCCATGTTGTGGGAAGACAGTGATTGCGTTGCTGAAATGAAAGCTCACAGAATACGAGACAGTGTGCACAAGTCCCGTCGTGGAAAGCAGGAGAATTTTCTCCATCTTTTTCAGGAAGTGCCTGGTGGCATGCGGTGGACTCCCGAGGAAGCTAAGGTTTCCTCTTAATTAGATTTTGCCAGAGAAGATGAACGCTTGGAGAGACCGTTCCACATTCCTACGTACAGCTACAGGCAGGTGGTGAGAACAAGAACTGCTTTGCCTCCAGGCTGCACTCCCTTCCACACTCAGGTTTCACAAGCTGGGAGGGAGAATGGGAAGGCTGGGGGACTCCACTTGGCTGCAGGGACAAGAGGCCTCCTCATTAGAGCTTTTCAAACCAAGGCTGTGTGGAGGGAGGGATCGGAATTCCCCTGAGGCACCGGGACCTGGAAGGGGGAGCCACTGCCCCAACCTGAGTGGGGGGGGGAGCCACCTGGGGGGAGTCTGTGGGAGCAGCCTGAAGATTGCTGGTCCAAAGCGCTATTTAAAGATGATCTGTCGGGTTGGGTGGCTCAGCCTGTAATCCCAGCATTTTGGAGGCGGAGGCAAGAGGATTGCCTGAGCCCACGGGTTCGAGACCCACCTGGGCAACTTGGCGAGACCTCATCTCTGCAATAAATCAAAAATTAGCTGGGCATGGTAGTACATGCCTATAGTTCTGGCTACTTGGAAAGCTGAGGCAGGAGGATCGCTGGAGCCCAGCAGGTCGAGGCTGCAGTGGCTGGGAGCGTGCCACTGCCCTCCAGCCTGGGTGACAGAGTGATCACATAAAAGGATGATCACAGCCGGGCACGGTGGCTCACGCCTGTAATCCCAGCATTTTGGGAGGTCAAGACGGAAGCATGCTTGAGTCCAGGAGTTGGAAACCAGTCTGGGCCACATGGCTAGACCACATCTCTACAAAAAAATTTATCTGGGCATGATGGTGAACACCTGTATTCCCCAGCTACTCAGGAGTCTGAGGCGGAAGGATCACCTGAGCCCAGAAGGTGGAGGCTACCGTGAACCATGACTGCATCACGGCACTCCAGCTTGGACAATAGAGCGAGACCCTGACTCAAAAGAAAAAAAAAATAAGGATGGTCACCAAGCCATGAGCCTGCCTGCCTCCTTCAATGCCACTGTTGGATCTGGAAGAAGGATGTCGGAAAAGCCACGTTGATGCTGTCCACCTGCAGTAGTAGAATTTGGAAGCATATCCCTCCCCCCAGCCCCTCCGAGGAGAGAGAAGCAGGGAGGACTGGCAGGATCTGGGCACAAGGGGGCTGTGCAGGGAGGCGGGATGGGCCTCGTGGTGCGGGAGGAGGGAGGCCGGCTGGGAGAGGTGGTGTGTGAGGCAGGCGGAACCCCAGGAGGGCGGCCAGAGCCCCGTTTCTGGAGATGCTCTGGGCAGGTTGAGCTCCGAGTCTGAACCCGCACTCTGCCACTAACCCTGGTGACGCAGCAGGAAAGCTCCTTAGCCTCAGGGTGTCCCGTTTGTAAAACGGGGACCGCTGGCGTGCGTGTGCTCTGCGCCCCGTGTGCACACACGAGACAGCCCGCCCCTGCAGCTTCCAGAAGGCAGAATCTCTTGTTAGCTGGCAAGGCCTTTGGAGTGACGGTGTGCTCTGTGAACCACCACGAGGGTCTGGAACGTGAGGTGCTTCCTAGACTGGTTGGTCTCAGGCTTTTTCCTGTGGAGGGAGGAGTCCTCGATTCAGCAGATCTTGACCCTGGCTGGCTGCACCACAGAACCCCCTGGAGCCAAAATAAATGATGCTGGTCCTCACGATAGATTCGGAATCTGGGCGGGGCCCGAGGCTGCCCAGGTGACTCGGGTAAGCAGGCAAGGTGGCGGCCCAAGGGACCCTCCCTGTAAAGCCTCCTCCATCAGTGCCTCCTCCAGTCCCCACTGTCTTACGGGGGAGCTGCCAGGCTGGAGTCAGATACATCTCAGGCTGCCCCGGCCCCTACCAGGGCTCAGTGCATGGCTGTGCATTGAATGGGGGCCCAGACCTTCTGCTTCCCAGAAAACTTGAGTCACTTAGCCTCTGCTGCCTTTGGGGCTCCTCTGTGCGCTCCCCAGTCCTGGTTCTGGCAGTGCCGTCAGCCTGGCACGGCCTGCGGCCCCCTCACAGGTCTGGTGTGCGGCTGGCGAGAGGCCTAGAATCTGTCAGCAGCTTCATTGAGATGCTGCCCAGCTCTGCCCTAGTTCAGGGCTTCGAAACCTCGAGGCACACACTCCGGCCTTCTCCTGCTCTCGCTGTCACCCTGGAAACAGGTCTCAGTCTCTGGGGGCCCAGGGCGGACGGCAGGGCTGTTTCTATAGGGCAGGGTAGGGCCTGGGTGCTGGCCGGGGGTGGGGGCGGGGAGGGCCAGGCAGGCCCACCCTGAAAAAAGGGCCTTTCTGAAGTTCACTGGCTTAGAGTATGTGTGTGTGTATGGGGGTGGGGGAGCCATGGGGGGAATTTGTCTCTCTGGGAAGGAGGGTACTTTTTTCTAATTTGCACACAAGTGTCGTGGTGTGTATAAACGGTGGCTGGGCTTACATCGCCTTCTGGCGGCTTGTGGGGACTGGCCCCAGCGTCTCCTGCAGTGGGTGGCCCTGGCTCTGCCCAGCCTCACCCCAAGGTGAGGAGAGGAAGGCCCTCCTCCTCCCAGACTCCAGCCAGTTCCCCTTACCAAGCCCAGGAGGGGACGGCGGCACAAGTGGCTGGTGGGGTCCATCTCGGGTTCCCTGGACGTTTCCTGAAGCCAGATCCCGTGGTCACATCCACCTGGTCAGTGGTTCATCTGCGAGGATGACCTGGGAGCCGGCAGCCATGCTTAGCATTCCCAGCCTTTGAGATGCCATGATACTGTGGACCCTCTCCCCCAAAACTCCTGCTTCTGCACATTCCACAGCTGGTGTGACATTTCAGGGGAGATACAGGTCCACGACCCCTGCCCTAGAAGGAAGGCCGTCTGGCCTGGGTTCTGCCCTGTTCCCTCGTCAGGGGTTCTCTGTGCCTCCGTCTGCCCGTCTGGAGACAGAGGCCTTGCCTTACCCAGCCAGGACTGCAGGTGAGTGTGTGAGCTGCCACCTCGCCGGCTGGCAGGGGCTTCCTCTCTGAGTGGGGTGGACTAGTGGCGGCTGTGGGTGCCCCGGCCTGTCCTCTTCACCAGCCCAGATCGGGTCCCTGCTGCTGTGTGGGTGACGGTGACTCAGGCTCAATGCTGCCCGCCTCCTCGGAGAATTGTCCTGTCCTAACTGTCCCAGAGATGATCCCCATCCTCATCTCTCCAAGCCAACGCCTGAGCCAGGATCCCACAGGCCAGGCCCTTTGCCTACAGGTAGACGGACCAACCCCACCGTGCCCCAGAGCTCCCTGCCATCAGGCTGAGGCTGGAGGACACATCCCTCCTTTGATTGCACCCCCTTCCTACCCCACCCCACTTCCCTCACTGCCCTGCTCCTGAGAACTTCCCCCAGTGAACCATGTTCACAGACATCTCAGCTCAGGCTCTGCTTCTAGAGGCCTGGCCTGAGCAGGCAGGCACCACCTATGGGAACATGGGGCCCCGTGGCTCCCGGAGCCTGTGGCTGTGGCCCCAGGATGAAGCAGGTCACAGCACGAGCTTTCCTTGGCTGCAGGAGCCGAGTGGACGAGGGAAGGGGGAGCAGCTCAGAGCCTGGGCTGGGGGTGTCAACCTGGGCAGGGGTGGCAGGCTGGGGAGCGGCTGTTTAGCCTTTCTCGACCCGTCCCTCAGCCCTCACCCTGAGCCCGGCCTCTGGGAGCCACTTACTATTAGTCGTGTCTCGCAGACGTGACAGCCGGACCTGACAGTCACCTCTTCTCTAAACCTTAGATAGCCCAGTGAATTCAGTGCCTCTGTGGAACTCCACTGCCTGTGGCCTGTGTCCTGCTCAAGGTGTTGAACACAAAGGCAGGGGTCCCATGGGGGCATTTCAGGCATTTCAGACTGTCATTGGTGAAGTTGGGGACTTGCTCAGGATGGAGAACCTCGTGGGGGCCTCCACATCACCACATCACGTACACCCTGGCCCAGTCTCAAAGAGAAGGCCTTTGACACTGGGGCCATTCCGACCCCTCCCCCACCCACACACCTTGGCACCCAGCACCACCTGCCTGAACACTCTCTGGGAATCTGGGGAAGGGCAATCTAGAAGGTACTCGGGAGGGGTTGGGTTCCCCATCTGAGAGGGCTGATGCTGGGGAGGAGGCTGGGATTTTGTGTAAGATGGGTGGCATTGGCACCCTGGGCTAGGACAGCCAGTCACTTACGCACTGTAAGCCCTGCAAGACCTGCTTCCAGTGCTCAGCTCGTGGGGAGGCTGCAGAGGCTGGGGCTTCCCGCACCGGCGGACACGTCGGCCCCAGCAGCTGCCCTGATAAGCTCAGGCTCGGCTGGCGGAAGGAGGGTGGTGGCCCTGGGGTCCTGCAGCCCGGCCCTGAGAGCTGTGGCCATTGTGCAGCCTAGTGTGTTTACTCCAAACCTTCCTTCCGCTTACCACCAGGAAAGCTGAGGCTCACTGGACTCCAGGGTGGGGGCAGGACGTGTTTAAACAACAGTGGCTTTGGGCTTGTGAAAGCCCCCAGTCACAGGCACGTGCAGACGGTGAGAGGGGAAGCTGGTCAACCCTTCTGGAGCAGCTTAGTAATGTGGTTCTCAAGCCCTAAAGCTCTATGCACCTTCTGACTCAGCAAGCCACTTCTGGAAATTGATTCCAAGGAAATAGTCGTCCATACCAGGTGTGTGCGTGAGGACACTTGTCTCAGCCAAGTTTAGAGCTGACACCAGTCTATGCACTCACACAATGGATAACTTGGCAGCCACGCACACAGGGGTGGAATTCTCAGTAAGACTGCCATGAACATTCTGGCACATATCTTCTGGTGGCATAAGCACACCTTGCTCTGGGGTATATACCTAAGATGGGTGCAAAGGTTTGTGTGTGTCCAATTTGAGTTGATGACGCAAAACAGTTTATGGGACTCCCATTCTGCTTTTGAGAGCTCCAGTTGCTCCAGAAACTTTGTCAACACTTAGTATTGTCGGCCTATATCATTTGGGTTCTTCTAGGGAAGGCGTAAAGGTGTTGAACTGTTGTTAAAATCCTCATTTCTAGCCGGGCTCAGTGGCTCAGCCTATAATCCTGCGCTTTGGGAGGCCAAGGTGAGTGGATTGCCTGAGCCCACGGGTTCGAGACCCGCCTGGGCAACTTGGCGAGACCTCATCGCTACAATACATCAAAAAAAAAAAAATTAACCGGGCGTGGTAGCGAGTGCCTGTAGTTCCAGCTACTTGGAAGGCTGAGGTGGAAGGATCACCAGAGTCCAGCAGGTCGAGGCTGCGGTGGCCGGGAGTGGCCACTGCACTCCAGTCTGGGCGACAGAGTGAGACTCCAACTCAAAATAAAAAAATCCTCATTTCTAAATATATGCCAACAGAAAAATGGATAAACAAATCGTGTATATTTATGAGATGGAAATCTGTACAGCGATAAAAAAGAATGAACTTGATTCATGACACTACATGAATAAGCCTCAAAAAACAATTTACAAAAATCGTACTGTAGGATTCCTTTTATACGGATTTCCAAAACAGATAAAACTAACCTAAGGTGATAGAAGTCAGAACAGTTGCCTGTCTGGAATGGGGAGGGATTGACTAGGAATGAAAAGGGTGAGGGAATTTTCTGGAGTGTTAGAGATGTCTGATACCTTCCTCTAGCAGTAGTTAAAAAGTATATACATATATATTAAATTGCGTCAAATTTGTTATCTTTGCCTTTTGTTGTATGTAACATATACAGCGCATTTTTATACAGAAAAAAATGCAAATATATACCAAAGAGTAGGAAAATAATGCAGGGCTATATTGATTAACTTGGAATTTTGCTAAAAATAATTAAATGTAATAAAGCAGGTGGCAAAATTCTATGGACATCCAGGGCTTCCCTTGTGAGTTCTGTTTGTGAAAGTCTGATGTGTCTCATTTCAAGCTAACATAACATGTGGGGTGTTCAATGAATAAGGATTTCAGTCTTTGAAAAGTACATAGGAACCATCATACACAGATAAGAAATAACTCAATGGCACATTGATAAGAAAACCAAATATTATTGCTCTCCGCGCCATATTTTGAAGGACTGAAAACATGTTGTGTGATAAGGACAAGAGCATCTGTAAATTATACAGATTCTGAAAAATGAAATGAAAGGTGTTAAAGAAATGTGAAATATTTAACCTGGAAAAGAGACAACTTAGAAGCAAGTGTTTTGAAAGGTTTGAAGGCTTAAGATATGGATGAGGTCTCAGACTTACTCTGTGTCATTCAAAAGAGAAGCAGAAAGAAGCAAGATGGCTCTCATCAGAGAAAGAGCCCTACTGATGGGCACTGAATGAGCCGGTCATGGAGGCTTCCAACTCCAACTCAAAAAGTCAGATAAACTGGGTGTGGTGGCTCACGCCTATAATCCCAGCACTTTGGGAGGCATTGGCGAGAGGATTGCCTGAACCCAGGAGTTTGAGAACAACCTGGGCAACTTGGTGAGACCTCATCTCTACAATAGGTCAAAAAACTAGCTAGGTATAGTGGTGCACACCTGTGGTTCTAGCTAATTGGAGGACTGAGGCAGAAGGATCACCTGAGCCCAGCAGGTAGAGGCTGTGGTGGCCGTGAGTGTTCCACTGCATTCCAATCTGGGCAACAGAGTGAGTCTCCGACTCAAAAACAAAAACAAAAAAAGTCAGATGGTAAGGGCAAAGGGTACATCCAAAGCCACACAGGGAAGGATAAAGATAAGAATCTCAATCCTCCGCTCTGGCAGTGAAATTCTATAAGAAAGCACATGGAGAGGAACAAAAAATGGTGTGGTGGACTGGCAGCAAAAACGGCAGGAATACTTCCTCCCGTCCCTGCAAGAACATCTCTTTCCAATGTGACTTTTTAGCTCCCTGCCTGAAGAAGTGGAGTATAATTTTCCACTCCTTGAACTTGAGCTTAACTCTGTAACTTGCTTTGGTCAATGGGCCATTAACAGATGTGAAGAAAGCAGAGGATGGAAAAACAGCTTGCACACTGGGGTGCCCTCCTTAGCCGCTCCTATGATTGCCACCATGTGAGCAAGCCCAGGGTAGCCCACTGGAGACATGTTCCAATAGCCTCCATTATCCTGGCAAATAACCAAACGATAGCTGGTTCCAAACCCCAGGCACAAGTGTGAGACCATCCTAACCAAACAATGCTCCCGCTGACTCCCCAGTTGACTGCAGCTGCTTGAGTGAAGCCAGCAGAAGAACCACCTTGCTGAGCCCAGCTCAAATTGCCACCCCACAGAATCATGAGCTTCTAAATGCTTAAGTCACTCTGTTTTGCATTGGGATGTTAGGTAGTGAAAAACTAACTTACACAAAGCATCTTTTTTGAAAAAAGTTCATAAAAATCAAGTATTTCAAAGATTCTGGAGCCAAGAAGTAACTCGATCATGATGCATTTTTATTATTTATCTACTTTTTTTTTTTAGAGGTCTTGCTGTGTCATCCAAACTGGAGTGCACTGGCACAATCATAACTCATGGCAGTCTCAACTCCTGGGCTCAAGGGATCCTCCCTCCTCAGTAGTTGTGGCTACAGATGTGAGCCACCATGTTTGGCTGATTTTAAACTATGTTTGTTTTAATTTCTTGTAGAGATTAGGTCTGGCTCTGTTGCCTAGGTTTGTCTTGAAATCCTAACCTCAAGCAATCCTCCCACCTTGGCCTACCAAAGTGCTAGGATTATAGGTTTGAGTCACTGTGCCTGGTCTTGACTGATCGATTAATTGGTTGATTGATTGACTTAAGCCAGGGTTTCACACTGTCTCCCAGGCTAGAGTGCAGTGGCATAATCTCAGCTCACAGCAGCCTCAACCTCCTGAAATTAGGTGATCCTCCTGTCTCAACCTCCCAAGTAGAGGACTACAGGCACATGCCACCATGTCCTCCTAATTTTTTGATTTTTTATTTTTTTGGTAGAGACAAGGTCTTGCTACATTGCCCAGGCTGGTCTCCATCTCCCGGGCTCAAGCCATCTTCCTGCTTCGGCCTCCCAAAGATTAAAGGCATGAGCCACTGTGCCAGGCCAGATCATTATGTGTTTTAAAAATCAGTATATTCTGAGCCTTGGATGAGGACTGACACGTTTCTGGAATACAAAAGACAGACATGAAATAAGAGCTCTAGGGACAACGATTACTGACATAACCGTGCCGAGTGCACGCCTAATTATCTCATTGAATCACCGCAACAAATCTCAGAGTCTATTCTAAGACAGGGACCTGCCTGCTGGAAGTCCTGATGGGTGGCTCACCCAGGCTGGGGCTTGGGATGGCTAGGGGCAGGGAGTAACCTCTCCAAGCAGTTGCGGAGGGAGGGCACGTTCTCTTAGGCCACGCTGCCCGGCCCTCCCTCCCCGGGCTGGAAGGTTGCTGCCTTGACCTGTCTGCCACCCCGCAGCCTCCTTCCCTCCATACATCCTCACTGTCCTCTCCCCAGGAAACCTCCAAGGGCCTCCATGACGTGCTCCGTGACTTCCAGACTTCCCAGTCAGGGGGCCCTCCTTCCTAAGCTCCCACCCCCATGGGACCCTCTTCTCACCCGCCCTGCCCCCTTTTACATCATTTCAAGGCTGAAAGGACTTTGGCGCAGATGCCAGGATGCAGAAGAGCCAAGGGACTGGCCCAAGGTCATCCAGCTGGGCCTGGAGGACCCAGACCTCTTGGGTCCCAGTGCAGCATTTTGCCCATCACGTGGTTGCATCACGGGGCTCTTGCAAGGCTGCCTGGGCCAAGCTCTGCCCTGTGGGCTCTGGGGTCTGAGACGGTAAAGACAATCGGGACGACTCTGCGTCTGAGCCGAGACAGAGAAAGCAGATCTGAGGTTTCTCCTGCTGGCACAGGCTTGGCTTTCCCTGGTCTACCCTGGACCTCTGTATCTTCTTCCTTTATTGCCTGAAACCATTCCGGCCTCTCCCAGTGTTGGCTGTGCCCAAACTCCTGGTGGGGTGCCCATGGGTGGGGTGTCGGTGGGTGAGTGTCTGCGTGAGAGTCTGATGTGCACACCTCGTGGTGCGTCTGTCTGTCTGTGAGTGCAAGCATCTGTCCATCTGGATGTGAGGTGACTCAAATGCCGAGGCTCACATTTCTTCTGCACCCTCCACCCGGACCTCCCCTTCCCTCTTGCAGCAGCTGTATTCCCCCCTCCCTCCTCACCCAGGGAAGTAATGTTCCTGGCAGTGGCGATGCCCACCCCAGGCTGCAGGAGGAAACACAGGTGGGGGCGCTGTGTCCAGCTGGCCCCCTGACAGGGCCTTCCCCCCACCCCCGTCTCTGCGTTCCCCAGGGACGGGGGGAGACTGCAGCAGCTGTTGCCTTGAGGGACAGGACTGCCCCCAGAGGAAGTGACCAGAGGCCAGGCAGCCTGTCCAGCCATGGGATCCCGTGCTGGGTCCTGCCCTAGACTCAGTCCTAGGGAGCGGGCGCTGGCTGGGAACCCTCAGGGGGCAGGGCTCCATCACCTGTGCCTCCCTTGGGGGTCCCATCAACAGATGTGTCCTCAGCACCCACAAAGAGCCAGGTCAAGGAGCCCTCAGTGCAGGCAGCTGAAGTCCCCACGCCGGCCTCAAGGTGTCTGGGGCTTCTGGCCAGAGGCTGGTCTGGGAGAAGGGGCTTGTGGTTCTTAGAAGTCCCAAACCCACCACATTATGGGGATTAACAACCAGACACCATGAACTCCCATGACAACAGCACGTAGGACCCATAAGGTTGTGAGAAAAGCCCAGAAGCGCAGTTTTTGTGGTTTGGAGTGAGGCACGTTTTTGCTTCGTGGATGGGGGAGGGAAGGCAGGGTGACACCTGCCACGGGGTTTGGGAGGGCTGGGAAGGGAGGAGCAGTGGCGAGGGTGAACTCAGCAGAGGCACAGCTTGAGCAATGGCGGGGTGGCCCCAGTGCATTCTGGTCTAGTTGGAGCCAAAGCTGGTGCCCAGTCAAGAGGCTGACACATGCCAGCATATGGACAACAGTTGCTTGGGAGATGTCAAGATTATGGGAACAGGCACTTGGGGACACCTAGTGCGGCTGGGAAGGCTTCTGGGAGGAGGGGAGGTCTGAGACCAGGGGAGGTGGTGGAGGGGGGAGGCGGGTGATGGGGGAGAGCACTGCAGGGGGATGGCGCTCATGAACCCTGGAGGCCTCATGTTCCTGGCCGTGATCCCGAAGGCTGGAATCCCAGGACGTAGGGCCAGGGAAGCTGTCTCCAAGATAGCAGGGACCCTCAGCCTGTCCCAGCAAGGATGGCCAGGGCTTAGGCAGGGAAATGGGAGACTGGAGCCTGGCCTAGCCACCGGGAGGTCCTTGCCCTCACACAGGCCACATCTGTGGAGCACAGAGTCGAACAGGGGTCTCTGTGAGGGTCCTCCTTGTGGCTAAGCAGCTTGGATCATGCTGCGTGACCTCACACCAATCACTCCCCCTCTCTGGGCCTCACGCATAAAATGAGGAGGATGGGCTCTGTGGGATCCCAAATGGTTCCCAACTTACTTGCCAGCTCTCATTCTCTGGTAAGGCTGGAGGGCTGCAGAGGGGATTGTGAAGCCAAGTCCACACTTGAGGGACGGATGCTGTGATCGATTAGTGATGTCTACACCGCTACCGTGACTGCTACCGGGCCTGGACAGAGTGACCTTCACCTGCTCTGTCCCCTCAGCCCCCATCCCCTTAGCCCCCTCTGCCAGGAAATAAAACTTTTTAGACATGGTGCCTGAAGCAGTTAAAAAAGACTGCCTCTCCTTTCTCTCTTTGCCTGTGCCTTGCAATGACCATCTTCATAACATCCTTTGTGACATCCTGCGCTCTCATGGTGGGCAGGGGACCAATCTTCCATGAGAAGTGGTTCTCCCAACACTTGTAACAGATCTGAGTGTGTGTCCCCCAGGCCTCAACACCTGGAGGGAAGGCAGGTGTCTCCAAGCATTGGATACTTGGTCTCAACAGCATAGCCACAGTTTCATAAGGAAGCAGGGGTGGGGGGGCATGGTGGTTCGTGCCTGTAATCCCAGCATTTTGGGTGGCAGAGGTGAGAGGAATGCCTGAGCCCATGGGTTTGAGACCAGCCTGGGCAACTTGGCAAAACCTCGTCTCTACAACAAATCAAAAAATTTAGCCAGGTGTGGTGGCGCATGCCTGTGGTTCCAGCTACTCGGAAGGCTGAGGCGGGAGGATCGCCTGAGCCCAGCAGGTCGAGACTGTGGTGACTGTAAGTTTGCCAATGCATTCCAGCCTTGGTGACACTCCAAATCAAAAAAAAAAGGAAGCATGGGGGTGAACACCTCCAAAGTGGAATTCTTGACCCATTCATTTTTCTGGCATAGTAGAGAAATTTGTATCCAGCTGCATTTATTTATAACTAATAAGAAGGAAAATTTGATGATGGTTTTGTTTTTCCTGAAGCAGAAAAAAGTCTTTAAGTATTTTCAGGAAAGAAAAGCACAGACCAAGGGAAATTGATGAATGATAGAACTGGGTTTAAATGGAACATATAACCTTGAGAGGAACTTTGATCAGGAAATAAGAATGCATTTGTGAAATGTGTATTTGGTTGTGTGTCTGCCAATGTGTATGTTCGTGAATGTAGTATGCGTGTGTAGTGTATATTGATGCCCAAGGCATGTGCTCATATATTATGAATGTGCTGTGCGTGTGTGTGTTTAGTGTGTGCATGTGGCATGCAACAGGTATGCTTACAGAGCAAAGAAGTGTGTGTGTGTGTGTGTGTGTGTGTGTGTGTGTGTGTGTGTGTGTGTTTGTATGCAGTAAGCATACAGACAAGGTGGGTATGGTGTGATGTGTGCAGGACGTGTGTGTATCGTGTGTGCATCGTGTGGGCCCAGCTGCTGCGTCCGCTCTCACCCCACCGCCCGTGTGGCAGGAAGGACTGGAGTCCACAGTCCCCCAGCCGAAGCTCAGGCTCAGCTTGCTACAGTGACTGCTGCAGGAGCCTGGACAGAGTGACCTTCACTGACCCCTCGACCTCCATCCCCTTGGCCGCCTCTGCCAGGGAATAAAACCTTCTAGTCATGGTGCGTGAAGCACTGAAGGAACTGCTTGCCTCTCCTTTCTCTCTTTGCCCCTCTCTCCCTCTCCTCCTCTCTTTCTCTACCCCCTCTTCCTTTCTTTCTCTTTTTTCTCCCTATCCCTCTCCCCTTCTCTGTCTCTCTCTGTCTCTCTCTCTCTCTCACACACACACACACACACACACACACACACACACACACACACACACACACATTCTGTGGCCTTCAATATGCTGACGTGCTGGGGAGGGGAGTAGACAATCCTTCCTGCGAGCAGCTGTTCTAGAAGTTCCCAATGTGTGCATTTTGGGTAAGCATGTGGTGTCCTTGCCCAGTGACGCACTGGCCTTGAGCAGGTCCAGCCTGCGACATGAGGTCACATTAGAGTTTGAATCAGGTCCCCTGTGGAGCCACGGTCACAGTGAGAAAGGCCTGTCGCTTTTCTAGGGCTTGCTCTTCCGGGGAATCGTCAGGGATTTGAGGGGCTGCTTCACACACCCTGTGAAATCCAGGTGGGCAGATGGTGATGGGGTTCAGTGGGAATCTGGCTGCCAGCTCTCGAAGCCTGGTGAGAAAACTTGCAGGGTTCAGTTTCCAAGAAAAATTGCTCATCGAACTTTCCAGACCTTTTCTCCCCTTCAGCAAAGACAGGAAACGCTCCTGATGGGCTTTTGCTGGAAAGCTGAATGGTTTCCATGTTAGATTTGGAGTGCTTTAGCAGTGACAGCGAAGGGGAAGGATTAAGAGACGCGATAATCAGCTGACAGACAGAAAAAAGAGAAAGAAAGGAAGAGGGGATAGAGAAAGAGAGGAGGAGAGGGAGAGAGGGGCAAAGAGAGAAAGGAGAGGCAAACAGTCTCTTCAGTGCTTCAGGCACCATGACTAGAAGGTTTTATTCCCTGGCAGAGGCGGCCAAGGGGATGGAGGCTGAGGGGTCAGTGAAGGTCACTCTGTCCAGGCCCCTGCAGCAGTCACGGTAGCAAGCTGAGCCCGAGCTTCGGCTGGGGGACTGTGGACTCTAGTCCTTCCTGCCACACGGGCGGTGGGGTGAGAGCGGACGCAGCAGCCGGACCTGTTTTTGCAGAGTGGAAGGGACAGGCCCGAGGGGCGAGGTTGTTCCTGGCACAGGGCCTGGTACCTCGTAGGTGTCCAGTAAATAGCTGCTGAATGAATGAGTGGCCCAGCAGGGACCTTCCAAGAGAAACAGCCTGATTTCCACCAACCTCCGAGCAGGGCTTCCAGGGCAGGGCTGGGGGCACCTCGTCGGCCTGGTCGGGGCCGTTTCCTCCTCTGCTTTTCCGGCCCTCTCCCCATAACCCCTGGCGGTTCCCACGCCCTGGCTCGAGGCTTCTGCTGCCATTGTTTGGCTGTTATCTGGCCCTGGCCTCTGCCAGCCTGGACCCTTCCTTGGACCAGGAAAAGGGGAAGGAGAAGGCAGATTGTGGGGAAGGAAACTTCTGGGCTTAACGAGGAAAATAACCAAATTTCAAATGCATCTGATGAGTGCAGACATTCCCTGGTTACCCTAGAAGGTGAGAATACCGATGATCCCAATGACAGTGATATTAGAGTCTACTGCATATGGTGAGATACCGGGATAATACTTCAAAACTTTTTTTTGACTCGGGGTCTCACTCTGTCGCCCACACTGGAGGACAGCAGCACAATCACGGGCTCGTCCCAGCCTTGATCTCCTGAGCTCAGGAAATCCTTCCGCCTCAGCTTCCTGAGTAGCTGGGACTACAGGCACATGCCACCATGCCTAGCTAATTTTTAAAATTTTTGTAGAGACGAGGTCTTACCATGTTGTTCAGGTTGGTCTCGAACTCCTGGGCTCAAGCAATCCTCTCATCTCAGCCTCCCAAAGTGCTAGGATTATAGGCCTGAGTCACCGTGCCTGGCATTTAAAAAATATATTAACTAGTGTTTTCCCTCAATGTTTTCTTGTACTCCTCAGCTCTGTCCCTGAGTCCTTTCGCTAGCTTGCTTTGAGGCCTGCATAGAGATTGTATTTGCATGGCTGTCGGTTTTCTTGAAGGGACCTAGGAGACACTGGAGGGACCAGAAGCAGCTCTAAAGCTCCGGCTGGGAAGCCCCAGTGTGGCCACCCAACAGTTTTCACTTCAGGGATTACCGTAGAATTATTGGATTTTGAATATCAAAAAGCTAGAGTGTGGAACTTCTAAAACAAAGCAGTAATAATTGAAACATAAACTCACTGAGTTAAACAGAACTGGGAAAAGATCTAAGAATTTCTCTAAAATTCAGCATGAAGAGATAAATAGGTACAAAAAAGGAAAGTGTTTCGGAGAGATACAAGGAACAGAAAGAGAAGGTCCAAACAATGTCAAGTAGGAATCCAGAAAGAGACTGGAAAGCTCGGCAGGGAACATTCAGAGACAATGGCTAAGAACTCCCTAGAAGTGAAGAGGTACACTCCCTGGTCAGGGCTGGGAGTGGTGGCTCATGCCTGTAATCCCAGTACTTTGGGAGGCTGAAGTGGGAGGATTGCTTGAGGCCAAGTTCAAGGTCAGCCTGGGCAACACAGCAAGACCCCGTCTCTACAAAACAATTTTTAAAATTTGGCTAGGTATGGTGGCACATGCTTTTAGTCCCAGCTATTCAGGAAAGACACATGCCTGGAAAAATCATGCCAGGCTCTGGGTCATGTCGGTACAATTCTGGGTCTCAGAGAGAGGACTTCCTGACCCTTACTCCCTGGAATCTTCTGGCCTCTACAGCCCTAGCCATGGGCTTACTGAATCTTAGACTACTGTCATTAAGGATTCTATTTTTTTTGGAATCAAGGTCTCACTCTTTCTCCCAGGCTGGAGTGCAGTGGTACAATCATGACCATTATGGCTCATCACCGCCTGGGCTGAGGTGATCATGGAGGATTCTCTCTTTTTTTTTAATTTTTAATTTTAAAGATATGGGGTACAATTCAGGGCTAAGTATACAAATGTTCGTTATGCAGGTACCCTTGTTGATGAGATGTGCCCCCCTCCCCCAGCAGAATCCCACTACTGCCAATTCCGCCCCCTGAAGAGAATTCTTTAGAGGGCAAATTTTATCTCCTCCATGAATCTGGGAGCTCCTGAGGCTAGGGATCCTTCTACAAATCCCTGAAAGGATGGTGAGTTCTAGTTAGAGTCCTGGGCTTACCTCCTCCTGTCCCAGCTTCCTCATCTGTACAATGGGGATTAGAAAATCCTGGTCAGGGCTGAGAGTGGTGGTTCATGCCTATAATCCCAGTACTTTGGGAGGCTGAAGTGAGAGGATTGCTTGAGGCCAAGTTCAAGATTAGCCTGGGCAACACAGTGAGACCCTGTCTCTACAAAAAAATTGGCCAGGTATGGTGGCATGTGCATTCAGTCCCAGCTATTCAGGAGGCTGAGGCAGGAGAATCAGTTGAGCCCAGGAGGTCAAGGCTGCAGTGAGCTATGATTATATCACTGCACTCCAGCCTGAGTGACAGAGCAAGATCCTGTCTCTAAAACAGAAAAAAAGGAAAATCCTGGTTGAAGCATTCTGAGATTTACACACGGGGTGATTTCTCCAGATACTATGTTCCTGTTCTCTATTACTTATTGCATTTTTTTTTTTGAGTTGGACTCTTACTTTGTTGTCCAGGCTGGAGTGCAATGGCATGCTCATAGCCACCGTAGCCTCAACCTGCTGGGCTCAAGTGATCCTTCTACCCCAGCCTTCCAAGTAGCTGGAACTATAGGCGCAGGCCACCACACTCAGCTAATTTTTTGATTTATTGTAGAGACGAGGTCTCGCCAAGTTACCCAGGCTGGTCTTGAACCCATGGACTCAGGCAATCCTCTCACCTCGGCATCCCAAAGTGCTGGGATTATACGCCCGGCCTTATTCATTGCATTTTTTATTTCACTGTATTTATCTCTAGATTTCTCCCCACTTCTACCTTTTTGTTTTCATCATGTGTTCACATAGCGTCATAAACCAATGGTTCTTGTCTTAGTCTGTTCTGGTTGCTATAACAAAATACCTTAGAGGGTAGGCGCAGTGGCTTACCCCTGAAATCCCAGCCCTTTGAGAGGCTGAGGTGGGAGGATTGCTTGAGCCCAGGAGTTAGAGACCAGCCTGGGCAACATAGTGAGACCTTGTCACTACAAAAAACAGCCAGGCATGGTGACACACGCCTGTAATCTCAGCTACTTGGGAGGCTGAGGCGGAAGGATCACCTGAGCCCAGGAGGTCGAGGCTGCAGTGAGCCGTGATTGAGCCACTGCACTCCAGCCTAGGTGAGAGTGAGATCCCAACTAAAATAAAAAACAAAAATCACAAACAAAAGTCCCTTAGGATGGGTAATTTATAAACAACTGAAATCTATTGCTCACAATTCTGGAAGCTGAAGGGCAAGATCAAGGCTCCGGCAGATTCGGTGTCTGAGTGTTGCTCTCTGCTTCAAAGACGGCACCTTCCTGCTACATCCTGGCATGGAGAAGAGGCAGGGGGCTCCCAGAGGTCTCTTTGATGATGGCCCTAATCCCATTCATGAGAACTCTGCCCTCATGACTTGAAACCCTCCGAAAAGTCCCAGCTCTTAATACTGTTACAAAGGGTGTTAGGTTCCAATGTCAGGATTCGGGGGTGGCCATCAACGTTCAGGCCACAGCAACTCTCCAGCATAGAAACAGAGCCTGTTCATCAAATGAGAACGCATCACTGGAGACTCAAGACAGAATAGATTGGGGTGGACGGGAGAAGGATGAAGACAGGGTCCTGCTGACCCTTTCTCCTTAGGCCACCTGGGACATCTTGCCTGAAGCAGAGTTGGAAACCCCCCTCAAAAAGTTTGCCTGCAGCGTTCCCTACAAAGTAGTTCTGGAAACGCTGTTTCGTGACGATCTATCCCACGGAAAGAGGGCTCTGTGTTTGACAAACACTGGACTCACCAAAGCGAGCTGGGTCTCTAGGATTTCTTGGGGGCTTCAACATACATTGTGCCCTTAAATCCTTAAGAGGGAGGCTAGTGTGCTGAGTTTTTTTTTTTTCTCCCTTTTGAGTTGGGGGTTTCACTCTTTCGTGGCAGACTCGACCTCTTGGGCGGAGGCAATCTTTCCACCTTAGCCTTCCGAGTAGCTGGGACTAAAGGCTCGTGCCGCCACACCCGGTTTACTTTTTATTTTTTGTAGAGACGAGGTCTCGCTATGCCGCCCAGGCTGGTCTTGAACCCTTGGGCTCAAGTGATCTTCCCGCCTTGGCCTTCCAAGGTGCTGGGATTACAGGTGTGAGTCACCGTGCCTGGCCTGCTGAGTTCTAAACCTACTTGTTCTGTCAAGGACTGTTCCTGTAGGTGGGTGCTGTTCAGTACCCACGAGGGAAGTATTTTACTGGTGAATAATAATAATACTACTATTTTTCTATGTCTTTCTAGCAGAGGGCTGGACACTTAAATGGGGGGAAGCGATAAACATTCCGGGTTGAAAATATGCGTTCGTCCTTCCCTGACGCCAGAGTTAATTAAGTGAGTCCTATGGGAAGCCCAGCAATTTCCAGGTCTTTTTCTTCCTGTATCTGTTCCGCAGACACAAACACGGCCTGGCCCGGTGTGGATACGGCGAGCCCAGCCCCACTGTCAGTTCTTCCTGACACATCCTTGTCTCCAGGCTGAGCTGGCCCTCTGGCCCAGGCAGGAGGCCCCGAGCTCGGGCTGGGCCGTGAGAGCTCTGGGAAACCCAGTTCCCACTCAGCCCACGAGGCTGCCTGGGCCCCTCTTTCCTCTTCTTGCTGGCAGGAAGAATTTCTGGAAATGCGGCTGGGCCGGTGACAATGAGGCAGGATGCCCTCCCCCTCTCACCAGACCAGCCTGGCTGGTAGACCACTGCCCCTCAGGGCTGTAGCCCCCCCTCCCAGAGCAGAGGGAACCCTGGGCTCACCTCCTTCTGCTCTGTCACAGCAGGGAGGGTGGGCCTGTTGGGGCCTGCCCTCCCCAGCTCATGCTCTGGGAGCAGGACGGAAGGAGGGGGAGACCCCGAGAGTTCACATCCATGGTGGCTTCTGGACTGGTCTTTCCTGCTCTCTTTCCTACCTTGAGAAGACAGACAGCGAGGGGAGGGACCCCACCAGGTGGGGCTGCAACAGTGACCAAGGCAGCTCTGTCTCTGGGACTCAGGGTGGGGCCCGGGTCCCATATGCCACTCTGGAATGACAATGTAATGGTTGACAGCCACCAGCATTGCAAAAACGCTTGCTCCAGCCTGGGGGTGACGAGGCCTTCCTGGGGACACCAGTTAGGAAGTAGCTTCCTGGCTTCTGGGCCACGAGGACCCACGAGGAACCCTTGGTTTCTGGAATCTTCTCTCTGGTGGCCCTTCCCCTCCCGTCCTTTTGTCTCTCTGGCTGTGTCTCACCTTCCCTCTGAATCCATGCCCACCTCACCCCGACTGCCACCACTTCTGCCAACGTAGAATGCTGTTCCAGGATGGGTGAGTACATGCGAGAAATTCAGCGGACCCCTCCTGCAACACCCGGCTTGGTGTCCCACCCCTCGGCCCCCACCCCCAACCCTGGGCTGGCTAGTTTCCTAGGCTTTTGTGTCAGTGACTCTATTGCTATGGAGTCACCCAACCGTCCTTCCTGGGGGGACGTGGGCAGGGACCTTCCTACTTCAGAGCTTTTCTTCACTGAAGCCAGAGAAGAGAAGAAGCGCTTTCATCTGAGGACTGGACTTGGCTTTCCCTCAAAAGCGAACGGGGTTTCGGGAGAAAAGAGTCAAGGAGGCTCAGAGAGCATGCCTGTAATCCCAGCACTTTGGGAGGCAGAGGTGAGAGGATTGCCTGAGTCCAGGGGTTCAAGACCAGCCTGGGCAACTTGGTGAGACCTTGTCTCTATAATAAATTAAAAAATTAGCTGGGCATGGGGGCGCGTGCCTGTAGATCCAGCTACTTAGGAGACTGAGGCGGAAGGATCGCCTGAGCCCAGCAAGTAGAGGCCTCGGCCACGTTCCTCCATCTGGGCTCACTGGGGGCCAGAGCCCTACCATTGCCATCTGACTGGTCTCAGATCTTATGATCAGAGAACCTGCCCTCACTCCCCAGCTCCCAGCAGGCCCTGGGAGCCAAGGCGGGTCCAAGGATGTTGCAGAGACCAGTATTCCTTGGGGCTTGCTGGCCAGGGTCATATTGTTGTGGATTCATCTCATCAACCGTCCCTGGGCCACACCCCCAACCCTTTCCCACACGCCCAGGTCTCCCTGAGCCTCTCCAACCTTCACTTTGGAGACTCCCTGCAAATCCACCTCTGGGCTCCGACCCTGCTCTCTGGCCTTTTCAGCCCAGCTCTCCTGTCCCCTGTGCTCTTGCCCCCACCTCGGCTGGTAGCTCTCTTTCCATCTCTCCCTTCCTGGCCTAAGATGAGTCCTCCACCTCCCAGCAGCCCGCCCTGACTGCTCTGCCCATGCCGGCCTCTTCTCCCTCCTCCCTCCCCTGCGCTCCCCTCAGGGCCTTGTGCCAGTCACTTTATGGGGTCTGACACCTCCATGCTCGGCCCCTGCACAAGCACACAAGCTGGGGGAGGAGAGGAGGCGGCAGGATGATAGATGAGGCTGCCCGGTCTCGTCCCCGCTGGGGCTGCGGTTAGAGCTCCCCTCCAAGAAGCCTGATATTTTCCAGGAATTTCCTGAGAGGAGGGGGCCAAGCACTCTGGAATGAGAGCCAGCTGTGGGGTTGAGGCCTGAGGGTGGGGAAGGGGGCTCTGGGCTTCCTGGCTGAGTCAGCTGGACCACTCCTCGGTGATTTATGGGCTGAGTCAGAGCCCGGTGGTGGGGGCGCAGGGCGGGTGCAGGGCCCACTGGTCTCTAGGCAGTCTGCGGAGGGGAGGGCGGGCGGACAGGCTGGAAGTGAGACTGGCTGGGTCCAATGCAGACCCCCCCATTCACTCTCCCCCCTGCCTGGGGCCTGCACAGACTTCTAAGAGAGGGAGGGAGCTGCGGGGGGATGGGCACGAGAGAGCCAAGGGGGAAGCCTCTGCCAGGCACAGGGGGGCTCGTGAAGATGGGCAGGGGCAGGTAGGGCACACTGGCAGGGAGGGCCCTGGGTGGCCTCAGGGCTAATTCGGGGTCAGGAGAGCTGCTGGGTCCAGCCCCTCAGCCAGGGTGCCTATCCTCAGCAGGCCTATCCCGGGCTGAAAGGCATCTCGGTGTTCGGATGTCCCTTCTGCAGGGACCTGCTGGGTGACACAGGCGTGGTGCCCTCTCCTCTCTGGACTCGCATCTTCACTTGGATGAGATGGTCTGGCTCCCCCTAGCTCTGTGTGGGGATGCCCGGATGCAGCCTGGGAGTCCAGTCCATTGGTGGTGGCCCAAACATCAAGGCTGAGCCGAAGCACGCCCAGGGGATTCGGCCCCAGATGGAGGCGGGGCTGCAGCAGGTGGTGGCACAGAGGGGCTGAGCCCTGTGACTGTCACCTGGAGGTGAGAGGTGCCGGGGGGAGGTGGGGCAGGATGTGTAATCATGTACACAGACACACACACACACACAGACACACACACAGTCCAAGGAAAAGCCTGTCCCTGTCCACATCACCCAGCGCGGAGCGGGTCCTGATGCCAGCTCCCAGGAGGGTCCCTCTCTGCTGACAGAACATGGCGAGCGTGTGTCCTCTGAGGTGATGGGGCCTGGCTTTCCCATGTCACTCATGGGCACTCATGTCTCATCATCATAGCTGTGGCAGGATCATCCCGTGGTGGATTCCAAGCAGGGCAGCATCGGCTCCAGTGGCCCCGGCCTCAACACCTTCGAGGGGCCTCCAGAGGCTTGAGTGCCCTGCTCTGAATCATGGCTCCCAGCCTCCATGCCAGAGAGGAGCCCCTTTCAGGATGGATTTCATAAACTCCAAATTACAACACGAGACCTGAAAGAGAATTTGGGGGATTTGTTATACTATGTGAGGGTAGACCAAAGGAACCTCACTTTGTCATGATGGAAGAACTGCCTGTCTTGTCGGGCGCAGTGACTCACGCCTGTGATCCCAGCACTTTGGGAGGCTGAGGCGAGAGGACTGCCTGGTTCCAGGGGTTCGAGACCAGCCTAGACAACTTGGTGAGACCTCGTCTCTATAATAAATCAAAAAATAGCCAGAGGTGGTGGTGCATGTCTGTAGTTCCAGCTACTGGGACGGCTGAGGTGGAAGGATCACGTGAACCCAGGAGTTTGAAGCTGTGAGCGTGCCACTGCACTCCAGCCTGGGTGACAGTGAGACTCCTACTCAAAAAAAAGAAAAGAAAAGAACTGCTTGTCTTGACAGGAGTAGCCAAGACAGAATCAAATCAAATCTGGACCAAAGGGTCCTGACACATGTGGGATCACTGGTGTAGCTCGACCTTGGGTTAGCTCCTTCCTCCACACAACTCTACCAGAACCTTCTAAAGAAAGTGTTCTCCCCCCTGGCTGTCCTGTGGCGCAGGGCCACAGCAGGGGCTATTGCAATAATCCAGGTGAGAGAGGACAGAGTGGAAGTGGTGAGAAGTGCTTTGGGCTCTGGAAAAAGCCGGAATTCTGCAGACAGGATTCTCTGGATTGAACATGGAGTCCGAAAGAACAGACCTGAGAGCAGGTCTTCAAAATTTTGTCTCTAGCCACAGAAGGCATGAGGTTTCCCCTGACTGAGTCAGAGAATGGATTTTGTCATACACTTCCTAAATTGATTTTATTGCCCAATGTCCAGAAACCAGGCACGCCCGGGAACCAAGCAGGTATATTTCTGGATGTTTTATAATGTATTTAACCAATCTCCTCTTGATGGACATCTAGGTTGCTTCCAGTTTTCCAGGCTTATGAATAACACAGTGAAGAGCAACTTTGCAGGTAAACTTTTGCATGATCTATGTCCAATGTCGTAGACTAAGTCTCAGAAATAGACTCCCTGAATTAAAGGACACTGTGTTTTCCCCTGAGCAGGCCCTGGGGAAGGCTGGGGCCACCACCCACAGAGACCTAGGGCACCACACACCCCAGTCCTGGGGGCTCCTGAGGCCCTGGTGGAGAAAGAGAGAGGTCTACCTTCCTGCCTTTGCAGGGAGGAAGCAGGTATGAAAGAGCTGGGCCCGCCTGAGTCCCCCCAGCCGGCCCTGGCAGGGGCTGGTGTTGGAACAGGAGGGGCAGTGTGGGGGCCCCCGCACAGACCCGCCTCTGGCCCACAGAGGCCCTTTCTCCTCACACCAGGTGTGTGTTTCCAGAGCCTTCGAGAGGAAGTGTGCTCTGGAGCTGAGGGTGGCCCTTTGATTCTTGGGCCACAAACCCCTGCAAGCCCGGCCTGGCCAGAGGCGTGCCTGTGCATCCCGGGCCAGCGAGGGCCTGGGGACTCTTGGCCAGGGGAGCTGTGAGGATGGCTTTGTGCGGCTCTTTGGGTTGTCCTGGCCACATCCCAGTGCCAGGAGACGCCAGCTCAGCTGCCAAGCCTTCTGAACTCAGGTTACCTGGGGAGGCAGCCCTGTCACCCCGCCTGCTTTTCTGGGCCTTGCTGCCCTGGGCCTGCTTGGCCGAGGGGTCAAATGCCCTGTGCCCCTGACATCAGTAGAGATGGGGGGGGAAGAACCAGGAGGAGTCAGGAGGACTACCCTTTGAGAAAATGCAGGTTCTGGGTGTCTCTCCAGACCGCCAGAGCCAGGACTTCTTGGGAGAGGCCCCGGAGCCTGCCTTTCTGCAGAGCTCCTGGTGATCTGATGAGTCTGGGGAGTCCCGGCCTGGAGGACACACTCTCCACACATGGTTCATACTTGAGGAGAATTGAGAGGACAGGGTGGGGCTGGGGCGTGTCCTGTTATCTGAGGACAAGAGGGGTCTTGAGGGGTCTCCAGGGAGCATTTCAGGGCTTGAGCCTGAAACAAGGAACAAAGCCACCAAGGGCTACGGACTGCGTGTGTTCAGACAAACTCACACAGGACTCCAGGGACTCTAGGGGCCCTCACCAGGGCCCTTTTGAGGCCACCAGAGCCCCTGAATGGGGGTTGGAAGGAGTCCACCTCCCCCCAGAGGTGAGATCTGGGCCCACGACAGGGCACCCACATGCTTCTCCGAGGAGCAAGGGCCTTTCTGCCGGCCACAGCCCTGTGATGAGAAACCAGCCCCCAAAAGGTCCTGCACTCTAGGTCTGGAGGCTGGAATTGGGGGGCCGGCGGGGGGGCTGAGCTGGGTGAGCTCCTGAGTTGGCTGCTCGGCTCCTCCTGCTTGTAAACTCTTAACCCCGACCTGCGGAAAGTCATCCCCAAGGGCTAAGACTTGCCCGCCCTGAAATACACTGAATAAATAAACGTGTTCTGTGCAGATGTTATCTCCTCAGGATTCCAGAGAACAAGATAAATGGCCCCACATCCCACAGGGGGAATAATTCATTCTTCCGGGGGAGCCCAAAGCCCAGGGTGGTGTGTGGAGAGAAGGGGTGGGATAGTTGGGGTGGGTGGAGCCCGCAGACCTGAGGGTCGGGTGGCGACTCTGCCGCTGGGTGTTTGGGATTCAGGGGCGACCTCCAGAGCAGCCCAGCCTTACCCGGGCCCGCTTGGGGACGGAAACAGAACCAGTGTTCTTTCATTCAAGGAGCCTGTTTCTGAGATTTATTCTTAGGGGAAGCCATATAGAGGTCGTGCAAAGGTAGATTGCTGTTCACTGTGGAACTCAGAAGCCTGAAGAACTGGAAGCAACCTAGACGTCCAGCAAGAGGGGATCGGTTAAATACGTTATGAAACAGCCAGAAAATACAACAAAATGAAGCCTTTAGAACATGATGTGAACTGGGTGGCTCACACCTGTCATCCCAGCACTTTGGGAGGCGGAGTTGAGAGGAATGCCTGAGCCCAGGGGTTCAAAACCAGCCTGGGCAACTTCTCGAGACCTCATCTCTGCAATAAATAATAAAATAAAATTAGCTGGGCATGGTGGCAAGCTCTTCCTGTGGTTCTAGCTACTTGGAGGGCTGAGGCAGAAGGATCGCCTGAGCCCAGCAGGTTGAGGCTGCAGTGGTCATGAGCATGCCACTGCACTCCATCCTGGGCGACAGAGTGAGACTCTGACTCAAAACAAAACAAAATCATGATATGGTAGAAGAACACTTAATGACATAGACTTAAGCTTAAGGAGCCAGGCTCGGTGGCTCAGCCTGTAATCCTGCGCCTTTGGGAGGCTGAGGTGAGTGGATTGCCTGAGCCCGTGGGTTCGAGACCCGCCTGGGCAGGCGAGACCTCATCTCTACAACAAATCAAAAAAAAAAAAAATTAGCTGGGCGTGGTAGCGCGCACCTGTAGTTCCAGCTACTTGGAAGGCTGAGGTGGAAGGATTGCTGGAGCCCAGCAGGTGGAGGCTGCGGTGGCCAGGAGCGGCCACTGCACTCCAGTCTGGGTGACAGAGTGAGACTCCAACTCAAAAAAAAAAAAAAAAAGAAAGAAGCTTAAGGTATTGTGAGTAGAAAAATGAAAAGCCAATAAACTTATAAAATAATTCGATTTTTAAGGTGTCCATTTATTTAAAAAGTTGGAGGGCTATACAAGAAAACATTGGCTACTTGTGAGATAAGAGATCATTTTAGATTCCTTGTTTTTCTTTGCATCTGTTTGGGTTTTGCTTATCTGAATATTTAATGATTGGCTAAGTACAGTGGCTCAGGTCTGTAATCTCAGCACTTTGGAAGGCCAAGGTGGAAGGATCACTGCAGGCCTGGAGTTCGAGCCCAGTCCGGGCATCATAGCAAGATCTTGTCTCTACAAAAAAAATAATTAAAAAAAAAAAAGGAACTAAGTTTAGAGGATTGCCTGAGCCCAGGGGTTCAAAACCAACCTGGGCTGGTGCACATCTGTAGTCCCAGCTATGTGGGAGGCTAAGGTGGGTGGATCACTTGAGCCCAGGAGTTGGAGGCTGCAGTGAGTTCTGATCATGCCACTATACTCCAGCCTGGGTGACAGAGTGAGACCCTGTCTCTAAAAATAAATGAATGAATAAATAAAAATAGCTATTATTTTATAGGTGGGTGTGATGGCTCAAACCTGGGATCCCACACTTTGGGAGGCTAAGGTGAGAGGATCACTGGAGCCCAGGAGTTTGAGACCAGCCTAGCAAGACCTTGTCTCTACAAAAAATAAAAATGTTAGCCAGGTGTGGTGGTTTATACCTGTAGTCCCAGCTTCTCAGGAGACTGAGACAGGAGAATCTCTTGAACTCAGGCGTTCAAGGCTGTGGTGTGCTATGATTGTGCCACTGAACCCTAGCCTGGTTGACAGAGTGAGAACTTCACTCAAAAAAGAACAAAAAATCGCTATTGTTTTACAAACAGAACCACCAAGATTTGGCTCAGGAGCGAGAGTTCCCAGGTGGGAGAGAGAGCTGCATCAACCAGCCTAGCTAACCCTGTCTCCCTCTGCTCACGTTCCCTTTTGGGTCACTTGTCTCCATTCCCACATCTCTCCTAGGCTGGCCCCAGAAATGCCCCATCCTTTCCATTCTCTGGACCAACCGTAGCTAGAAACCCAGTCGTTGGCTTCCTTTAGCACAGCCAAGAAGTCTGGGAGATCATACCAGATGGCATTAAACCCAATGGGAAGACAACAGGAACACAAACACAGCACCCAGAAGGACTATAAGATCTACCCCGGCTGGGCGTGGTGGCTCACAACTGTAATCCCAGCACTTTGGGAGGCTGAGATGAGAGGATTGCTTGAGCCCAGGAGTTCGAGACCAGCCCAGGCAACATAGTGTTGGGAGGCTGAGGCAGAAGAATCACCTGAGCCCAGGACAGCGAGGCCATGATAGTGCCACAGCTGGGCAATAGAGAGAGAGACTCCAACTCAAAACAAACACACAAAAACCAACAAAAAAAACAACTCGGCTTCCTTGGCAGGGGCGTCCAGTCCGACCTTAGCCAAGTTGTCCAAGGGCTCCCAGGTTCTGTCCCATACTACGTGGAGGGTCATGAGGGGACAGAGAACTCTGTCCTGTTGGGAGCTTTAGCATTTTCTCTGCAGGTCCACTTTCTACCTCGAAAGGTACGTTTCCTCTCAGGTAACCTGATCTTAAGGATGACCCCCTTTGTCAGGTGGGACTGGCTGTCAAACAATGGTGCTCCAGCCCTGGGCCCAGGCTTCTGATGGAAATGTCCCAGTGCATTCTCAAGCCAAGGCACTCATTGGAGGACCAATACCGCCCCCACTAAGTGGGCTTTCAGAAACCTAGAAGCTTCCAGATGTAAAGAGTAGAAGGGTTGGCTTAAATTATTAATTTCAAGAGCAAACAATCTGGAAAGAGTCTATATGTATAACACTAGGGGATTGATTTAATAAACAGTGTGCCATGTTGTGGGATACTATGCAGCCATTTAAAATTGTATTTTTTTGGCCAGGCGCAGTGGCTCAAATCTGTAATTCCAGTGCTTTGGGAGGTGGAGGTGAGAGGATTGCCTGAGCCCACGAGTTCAAGACCAGCCTGAGCAACTTGGCGAGACTTCATCTCTACAATAACTTAAAAAATTAGCTGGCTGCGGTGGCACATGCCTGTGGTTCCAGCTGCTTGGAAGGCTGAAGTGAAAGGATCGCCTGAACCCAGCAAGTCGAGGCTGCGGTGGCCATGAGTGTGCCAATGCACTCCAGCCTGACAGAGTGAGAACTCCAACTCAAAAAAATATATATATATATATAGAAAGGAAATAATAATTTAACAATCACATCTTTGTATTCTTCTCTGACTTTTTTTTTTCTTTTTGAATAGATTTGGAGTTCTCACTATGTTACCCAGGCTGGTCTCAAACTCTTGGTCTTGAGCAATACTTCCGTCTTAGCCTCCCAAAGTGGTGGGATTGCAGGTATGAGGCATGGTGCCCAGCCTCTGATGATTACTTTAGGATAAAGTCCTACAAGTGGAACTACCCAGAACAAGGATGTGCACTCTTGGTGTTTGGGATCGATGCATAATTGTTAAACTGTGTTACAGCAGCCCCCATTATCCCTTGGGGTACGATCCAAGACCCCCACTGGATGCCTGAAACTACAGATGGTACCTAACCCTGCATAGCCTATGTGGGACCGAGTGTGCGGAGGCTCATGACTGTAATCCCTACACTTCAGGAGGCCAAGGTGGGAGGATTGTTTGAGCCCAGGAGTTCGAGACAAGCTTGAGCAACACAGAGAGACAGTGTCTCTACAATAAACCAAAAAACTAGCCAGAAGTGGTGGTGCCGCGTCTGTAGTCCCAGCTACTCAGGCGGCTGAGGCAGGAGGATCACCTGAGCCCAGAAGATCAGGGTTAAAATAAGACCGGATCTAGCCACTGCGCTCCAACCTGCGACAGAGTAAGACCGTGTTTCAAAAACATACAAAATAAAAATTAAAAAATAGCTGTGATAAAGTTTAGCTTATAAACCAAGGACAGCAAGAGATAAACAATAATAACTAATAGTGAAATAGAACAATTGTGACAATGTATGCTAAAATAACAGTTACGTGAGTGTAGTCTCTCTCTATCTCTAAATATCTTTTTTTTTTTTCTTTCTGAGTTGGAGTCTCACTCTGTCGCCCAGGCTGGAGTGCAGTGGCACATTCACAGCCACTTCAGCGTCGACCTGCTGGGCTCAGGTGATCCTTCCACCTCAGTCTTCCAAGTAGCTGGAACTACAGGCGCATACCACCATGCTCGGCTAATTTTTTTAGTTATTGTAGAGATGAGGTCTCACCATGTTGCCCAGGCTGGTCTCGAACCCCCGAGTTAAGGCAATCCTATTGCCTTGGCCTCCCAAAGTACTGAGATTACAGGCGTGAGCCACTGCACCCAGCCTGTATGTAGTATGCTATTTACAGTCTGTTATGACCTGGCTCCATGTACATTTCTGGCATCGCGTCTCAGATTCTGCCCTGAGCACTTTCTTTTATTTTATTTATTTATTTATTTATTTTTTGAGTCAGAGTCTCACCCTGTTGCCCAGGCTGGAGTGTAGTGGCACGCTCACGGCCACTGCAGCCTCGACCTGCTGGGCTCAGGCGATCCTTCTGCCTCAACTTTCCAAGTAGCTGGAACTATGCCACCATGCCTGCCATGGCACGCCACCATGCCCGGTGGTATTTTTATTTATTTATTGCAGAGACGAGGTCTCACCAAGTTGCCCAGGCTGGTCTGGAACCTCCGATTCAGGCAATCCTCTCGCCTCTGCTTCCCAAAGTGCTGGGACTACAGGCATGAGCCACTGTGCCCAGTCGATCTCTGATTATCTTATTGAACTATTGATGTTTGCAACCTCAGTATAGGATTTTTTTCTTTCCTTTTCAAGTCAAGAACTTTCACATTTTCACTGAAAGGAAGCACTTTCTGGCTTCTCTTTGGCATATCCAAATTGATAGCATCACTACACTTGCATTGAAGGGCCATTACCAAGAAAGACAAGGGTCCCTTGACCACAAGTACTGCCATATGGCAACAGTCACCCTGATGATCCAGATGGCTCCTCAGTGACCTACGAGTGGGCGGCATCTATTAGAGTGTGGACACGCTGGACAGAGGGACGACCCTTCCAGGTGGGACAGACTGGAGTGGGGTGGTCTGAGAGTATATCCCATTACTCAGAACAGGGCTTGATTTAACTTACGAATTGTTTATTTCTGGAATTTTCCATCGAGTATTTTCAGACCGCAGTTGACCACGGGTAACTGACACCGTGGAAATCAACACTGCAGCTAAGAGGGGGGACTGTTGTCATTTGAACAACGCACACCGACAGGAATGCCCAGAGCAGTGCTTGACCACACTGATTGGGCAATCTGAGACCCATGGGAGGTTCTGGGGTTTGGGTGCGCCCCTCACCCCGTGTGAATGTTCTTGGGGTCGGGCCGGAGGCTCAAGCCCACAGCCCCTCCTGCTGCCACTCAGCCGCTGCCCTCGCTTCTCAGAAACACCCCTCCAGAGTCCTGAGGGGACCATGGGAGCCAGGCAGAGGGAGCTCAGGTGAACCAGTCGCTGTCCAGGGCATGGTGGTTGGTGCAAAGCCCATGTAAGCTCCCCTGGGGCTCCGAAGCCTCTCCATGGCGGGTTTCCCTCCAGCCCATCTGCACAGCTCTGCTCGGAGTATCAGGGCAGGGACCACCTTCTCCCTCTCCAGATGGGAATCTGAGATCCAGAGAGGCGACGAGGCTCGCCCAGGACTTGGAGACCTGGTTCTAGGTTTTCCCTCCTGCCCAGCATTGCCGAACCACAGAGGGAGATTGCCGTGGGGATGTGTCCAGTTCATGCCTGATCCATTATTAATAAACATTTATTGAACACCTACTACACACCAGGCAGAGGAAATAGCAGTGACTCAAAAAAAAGGCAGAGTCCTCAAGAAATGTAACATAAGCTGGGTGCGGTGGCTCAAGCCTGTCATCCCAGCACTTTGGGAAGCAGAGGCGAGAGGGTTGTGTCTGAGTCCAGGGACTCGAGGCCAGCCTGGGCAACTTGGCAAGACCTCGTCTCTACAGTAAATAAAAAAATTAGCTGGGCATGGTGGTGCACGTCTGTGGTTCCAGCCACTTGGAAGGCTGAGGCAGAATGACCACCTGAGCTCAGCAGGTCGAAGCTGCAGTGGCCGTGAGCGTGCCACTGCACTTCGGCCTGGGCAGCAGAGTAAGACTCCAACTCAAAGAAAGAAAGAAAGAAAGAAACATAGCATTCTAGTGCCAGTAGTGTTAAGTACTGTGAAGAATCAGAGCAGGGTAGATACACGTGACTCGGAGGGGTGGGTCATGTTTAGATGGGATAATCAAGTAGACAGGTCTCACTAGGTTGACATCTGAATGAAGGGAAGTGAGAGGGAACAGCTCGTGCAAAAGTCCTGAGGCAGTAGCGAGGCTGGCACACTTGAGTAGAAGTCAGGAGGCCAGTATGGCTGGCCCACACACTTGAGATCTGTTCTCATGAACCTTTAAGGGGAGGGTCCTGCTGTGACAGCCTGGTCTAGGCCACAAGGACACGAGGACAGCAGAAGGCAGCTTGTACAGCTCTAATGCCTGGCCAGGTGTGTATGTCAAGGCCGTGAGGCAGGAGGACATGTCCTAGCGCTGGGTCCCACTGTGCCGGGAGCTGAGTCAAGGCTGACTAGGCTGTGACTCGGCTTCTAAGCAGCTCATCACCCCTCGGGGCTGACAGATGGATGAGGTTAACGAGCATATGGCATGACAGACAGGGGAGACTTCCTGGAGGAGGTGATGTTGGGAGTCATTGAGGGACGAACAGGGGAGCAGGGAGGTAGAAAGTGCACTTCAGGCAGAAACATTCGTGTGCTGAGGAGGGCATGGGGGACCCACGGACACTAGGGCGTGGAGCACCAGGCCTCGATTAGGAATGATTGCTGGGAGGTTGAGAGACAGACAATGAAAAGGGAAGAGAAGGGAACCGCACGGCCACGTTGGAGGGGGGGTCAGAGGTGGGACTGGAACATGCCAGAAGGGGACTGAAGAGTGTCAAGGTAAGGGGAACACCAGTGGAGCGGGCAAGAAAGAGCGACAGGGAAAATGTCACATATTGACGAGAGGCCAAGAGAGAGAGGCACCAACCAAGAAGGGCCCAAGGTTGGAAGAACTCGGTCCCTTGGAGACCCTGGCGGGGGCCGGACTGACAGAATGGACAGGATTGGGGTTGGGGGCGTGTGAGTTTCCTACAGCTGCTGGAACGAGTCACCACAAACTCAGGGGCCTGGAACAGCACACACACGTATCCCCTTACGATTCTGGAGGCCAGAAGTCCCAAATCGGCAACACTGGGCTAAAGTTGGGGCGTCGGCAGGGCTGGCTCCCTGGAGGCCCCGGGGAGAATTCTCTTCCTTGCCTTTTCCGGCTCGAGAGGCGGCCTGTGTTCCTTGGCTTGTGGCCCCTTCCTCCGTCTTCAAAGAGCTTCATTCCCGTCTCGGCGTCCTTGGCCAATCCCCTCCTCTGATTCTGACTCCTCCCGCGACTTTATGACAAGGACCCCTGTGGTGATGTTAGGCCCACCCAGATGATCCAGGACAACGTCCCCATCTCAAAAGCCCGAGTTTAATCCTAGGTGAACGTCCTACAGAAGGTGACAGAGACAGAGTCTAGGAGTTAAGATGTGAACTCTTGGAGGGCACAGTCCAGCCTCTTGTAGGTGGCCAGGGCATGGTGGGGGGAGGGGAGGAACAGAGGAGAAGGGAGGAGAGATCTGGCATACTCAGCCGGAGCAGACCCATCCTGGTCGGGGGGAAGTGGCTTTTAGGAGACTTTTTCCCTGAGCTTGCCGACTCTTCTCCCCTCACTCCTTCCCCAAATCCAAGTAGAAACTAAAAACATTGCTGGGCACGTTGGCTCATGTCTATAATTCCAGCACTTTGGGAGGCTGAGGCGGGAGGATGGCTTGAGGTCAGGAGTTTGAGATCAGCCTGGGCCACATAGTGACACTTGTCTCTACAAAAAAAAATCAAAAAATTAGCTGGGCGTGATGCTGCACACCTGTATTCCCAACTATTTGGAAGGCTAAGGTGAGAGATCACTTGAGCCCAGGAGTTTGAGGTTGCAGTGAGCTAAGATGGTATGTCATTGCACTACAGCCTGGGCAACAGAGTGAGACCCTGTCTGTTTAAAAAAAAAAAAAAAGAGAGAGAGATAAAAGAAAAAGAAAACTGGAAACATCATCATCCATTTTGTTGTTTCTGTAAGGGGTGGCTCCCCCAACACCCACTTGCCCAAGGGTCTTCCAAGCTGTCTGAGTTGGGACCTACATTTTAAAACCACAAGGAAAACAGACCCGCAGCTACCAATAATATTTTATTGGCTTGGAACAGCGTTCGGAATCTGTATTTTTAACAAGCTACCCAGGTGATTTTGATGATCAGACAGTTTGGGGTGTTCTTTTTTTAATTTTTTTCCTTTCCTCCTTCTCTTCCCTTCAGTAAACTGTTTTTCAACTTTGTTTTTCAGTGAAAACCATTTCCTCCTCACCCTGGCATGGGTCCAAGGCTGCGCCCATCTCTCCCACGTCAACAGTCCTGTGTCCTTGGCGAAGGACAGTGCTCTCATTCTGAGCCTTCCCCCTCTTCCTCAGCCAAGTCCCCGCTCCACACCTCCCTGCAGCTCATAAAAAGGCTGAATTACCTGAGGCGGGGAAAGCCCACCCCAGGTGGGGAGGCACTGAGTCTGCAGAGGCTGCCCTGGTCCCAGCGCAGGCCTCCACCTTCCCCTCTGCTCCTGGCCTGGAACTGAGATGGAATCCAGCCCCCACCACCTCCCGAAGGCCACAGCCCTGAGCGAGTCTGCAGAAACGCTGTTCCTGCCCAATAAAGACGCCTCCCAGTCAGGAGGGAGATGAGCTGACTTGGGACAAAAGGCAGTTGTCGGTCCAGGAAGCAGGATTTGGGGCACCCTGCACTGGGTGGAGGTGGGTGGGCATATTTCCTTGTTTCGCAGGGGCCTCTTGTCTGGTGGGGTCCGCGCCTCCAGCCAGTTGCCACCTGGTCCAGCTCGGGGAGATGTGGAGAATGAATTTCACAGTGATTTCCACCGGGCCGTGGCCTTGAAACAGCTGCAGGAAGGGACACAGCTGGCGCTGCCCTCACCCTTTCCACTGAAGCATCACTGGAGGAATGCCACCCTCTCCATGGGAGCGGGAGGGCCCTACTTGCTATGGTTAATTCCAGGGGACATGGGAAGGTGCTTTCATACTGAAGCCTCATTTTCTTTCTCTCTTTTTTTTTTTTTTTTGAGTTGGAATGTCACTCTTATCACCTGGGCTGGAATGCAGTGGCACACTCACGGCCACTGCAGCCTCCGCCTGCTGGGCTTAGGTGATCCTTCCACCTCAGCCTTCCAAGTAGCTAGAACTACAGATGCACGCCACTGGGCCTGGCTAGTTATTTTTTGAGATTTATTGTAGAGATGAGGTCTTACCAAGTTGCCCAGGCTGGTCTCAAACACCCGGGCTCAGGCAATCCTCTCGCCTCAGCCTCCCAAAGTGCTGGGATTACAGACTGAGCCATCGCACCTGGCCTGAACCCTCATTTTCAAGGGCACAAGTTGGCTTTTATTAAAATAAAATCCTTTGGAGAGGTCAAGACGGGAATGATCACTTGAGGCTAGGAGTTTGAGCCTAAGCGACACATTGACACCCCATCTCTATTTAAAAATAATAAAAAATAAAAATCAAGGTCGGGCTCACGCCTACAATCCCAGCACTTTGGGAGACAGAGGTGCGAGGATTGCCTGAGCCCAGGAGTTCAAGACCAGCCTGGGCTATTTGGTGAGACCTCGTCTCTATAATAAATAAAAAAAATTAGCCAGGCGTGGTGGTATGCACCTGTAGTTCCAGCTACTTTGAAGGCTAAGGCAAAAGGGTTGCCTGAGCCCAGCAGGTCGAGGCTATGATGGCCGTCAGCATGCCACTGCACTCCAGCCTGGGTGACAGAGTGAGACTCCAATTCAAAAAAAAAAATTTTAAATGCCATCATCACCTTTTCTAGTGGCTCCCAAAGGTGGCCAAACATCAGAATCACCCAGGATGTTTAGTAAAAAATGAAGATGAAAAATAAAGTTTCAGAAGCCATGCCTAGCCAATCAGAATCTTTTGGGGTAGCTCAGGCCGGAATCCATAATCAGATTGCTTCCTGACTCCAGGAGGCTGAGCCCATGGAACAAGAGTGAGAAAGTGGAAGGCAAGGGAACCAGAGGACGGTCATGCTCAGGCTGCTGTCCCTAGAGGTGGCCGTGCGCAGTTGGAGAGGCGTGGTCTTCTCGTGCACCATCTTCTGAGTCTTCAGAACAAGCCCACGAGGTATGTCGTCATTGTCCCATCTTGCAGATGAGGAGAAGGGTGCTCACACGGCCCCACACACAGCCAAGAAGAGGTAGAGCCAGAACTCGGGTCCCACTCTTTCTCTCGACTCCTCTGCCGTGGAAGGGGCAATGTGAAACCCTGGCCAGACCCAGGCGTCAGGCCAGCACGTGATCCAGCAGTGACGCAAGCATGATCTGCTTTCCAGATGCCTCTCTGATGGGCTCTGTGTCAGGGCTTCAGCTGCCCCTCAGTCTCCTCCCGTCAGCATGCATCAGGGACAGGTCAGGACAAGGTCATCATCAAGGCAGGGTGTTCTTGGAAAGGGGGTGGCTGGAACCAGAAGAGGGGGCTTCTGATCTCAGCACCCCTACTCAGAGCTCTGAAAGGGGCTCAGCGCCCTTTTTTCACACAAAGAGGGGACCGCACCATGTGGTTTCCGTGGGCCTGTCTGCTCTTGGAAAGCAGAAACTGATGACCTAACTGCCTTGACACCCTCACTCTAGCATAGGATGACACCCCACTCTAGGGTGGAGCCCTGGCCGACATATCCATTTGCCCCATGAGGCTCATGGGCTGTGGCTTCCTGACTCTGGCTCCTTTCAGCACCCAGCGGTTTCTGGCACACAGTAGGTGCTCAGCGAGGCATCCGTTCATTGATAATCAGCAGGGATATAGTAAGCACCTATTGATGGTCCCAGGCACTGGGCTAAAATACGAGAGATTCAGAGAGGGCCCCACCCGCGTGGAGCTTTACAGCCTGGTAGGGGAGGAAGACAGGAACACAATTAATTAATTACAACTGTGTTGAATGCCAGGAAGCAAAATCATAGGGTCTGGCAGAAGGGGGTCAGGTGGCCACTCACCTCGGCCTGGGCCTTGCAGCATCTTGGCAGCCACCTCTGAATGACAAGAGAAGGCACATCAACCACCCCCAGCGACAATAAACTCCGGTTCTTCTAGGTCACAGAGTCTTCGCGCCAAGCCCCTCTGTGGCAGTGACCTTCTCTTGTCTGGAGGATACGACCCGCTCCTCCCTTGGACACCATGAGCCTCTCTGTTCCCCTGGAGCATCGAGGAGGGGATTTAACCTCTCTAGACTGCAGGGAAGACTTCCTGGAGGAGGTGGCGCCTGAGTCAGAGCAGAAAATCCTCCAAAGTCATGTCAATATTTTCCTCTCCGGTAGAAAAATTGCGGTGGGAGCCAAACCATGGCTGCTTCCTCCCAAAGCACATTCAGGACTCAGCATTTCAGGGTTTCCGGCGCCAAGTGCAGCACTCCCTGTCCCAGGAAGCCCTCCTGACACCACGGCAGCCTCCAGAAGGCTCTTGGGAACTCCGGGGACATGCCCAGCACACTGCCTGGGAGGCCAGGCTGGGCCTGGGGTGACGTGAGCTCTAGGGGGCTGAGCCCACGGGGATCACGGTTGGGAGTGAGCGCCCACCCCGTGCCTCCCTGCTCAGACGTCTCAGCTGCCTGCCTCCCCAGCACCCCCGCAGAGCCCAGGGTCCCTCGCCCCACTTCGCCGCCGGGCAGTTGAGGACTCTGCCTTGGAGAAAGGGATCCTGAAGACCCTAGGCTAAGTGGTGCTGGAGTGACTTCTTCACAGGGTGACAGTGTTGGTCCGGCTTTGCCTGAGGGGTCCTGGTGTGGGACGCAGGCTAGAGAGAGCTCCCTTGTGACAGTCACAGAGACTCAGCAGCTGACTCAGTACCCAGTAAAACAGGAGCGGGACCGAGACCATTTGTCTGGACGCCCAAGAAGGCAAGAGACTCGTGTCTTGGCCTCGGAGCTGCAGGAGGCCCAGAGAGACTGCCCCTCTGAAGCTGTAGGCGACACTGAGGCCCAGGGAGGGACCTGTGCTGTGGGGACAGAACGATGGCCCCCAGAGAGGTTCACATCCTGACCCCCAGAACCTGTGACTCCGTTACCTTAACACTGCAGGTGTGATTCAACAGAGGCTCTTGAGATGGGGAACCATCCAGGTGGGTCCCACGGAATCTCAAGTGTCCTTGTGAGAGGGACGCAGAAGGAGTCTGAATTGGAGGAGGGGATTGACCAAGGGCGCCGAGACGGGAATGAAGCTCTTTGAAGACGGAGGAAGGGGCCACAAGCCAAGGAACACAGGCCGCCTCTCGAGCCGGAAAAGGCAAGGAAGTGGATTCTCCCCGGGGGCCTCCAGGGAGCCAGCCCTGCCGACACCCCGACTTTAGCCCAGTGTTGCCAATTTGGGGCTTCTGGCCTCTAGAACCGTAGGGGTATACGTGTGTGTGCTGTTCCAGGCCCCTGAGTTTGTGATGACTCGTTCTAGCAGCTGCAGGAAATGAATACATTGCCCAGAGAGGAAGAGCCAGCAAGCGACCAAGGCTGCTCTGGGACCCCACAGGCCCCAGCTCTATGGGACCCTGTCCCACGCAGGATAGGGCTGGACTGGAGGTGGGACGAGGCCCCGAGGGGGCAGCCCACACACCCGGGCCTGGGGGAGAGGTGCGTGTGCACATGCGTGTGCTGGAGGGAGGAGAAGAATGTGTCTTCTTCATGCCTCGGGGATTTTCTAGGCAGAAAATCCTCCAAAGGCATGTCAACATTTTTCTCTCCAGGAAAAAATAACTCTTGAGTCTCTATCAAAAAAGTCCAAGTTTCACACGCACACACGGATGGGCTTGTGGGTGCCAGGGAGAGCCACCCGGAGCCAGCCACAGCCACGGTGGACGCATGGTGACATCTGGATTTCCCCGAGGCTCTAGGCGTCCTGTGGCGTGAGTGCCTCCCACTCCCACAAAACCCCCCGGAAGAGTCGACACATTTCTGAGCAGCAGAGAGCAGCTGGAATTTCCAGCCTAATCCCAGATGTCAGACTGACTGTGGCGGAAGCTTAGCCTTGGAAAGCATCTGGGAGGCCTGAGTGTCCTGGGACCCCCCCCAGTGCTGGCCTGGGCCGTCGTGCATGTCCCCTTCTTTGCTCTGGGTCTCCACAGGGGAGCTGGGGGAAGTCCATGCGTGTGGTTTTCACACATGTGGTGAGGCCTGAGGGGCTGAAGCTGGCAGGCCGGAGCCCGCAGACCAGAGGCAGCAGACTCCTCTGGTGTCCAAGTGGGGACCTTGGTGGGTTAGGGATCCAGAGGGGAAGGGGGCCAGGGAGAGCTGGGGAGGAGCGCTCTGGCGAGCGGACACAGCCTGAGGCCTGGCCAGGGGCTGGATGTAGAGTCAGGCATGAGGAGGATCGGAGGCCAGGGGTTCAGTCTGGACCAGGACAATGGCTGGTGCCTGGCAGGGGCCGTTGGATTTAGCCTCTCCAGACTGCAGGGAAGACTTCCTGGAGGAGGTGGAGCCTGAGTCAGAGCTATCCAGGGGAGAAGAGTAGAAAAATATTTAGCAGAAGGAGCCAAACCCTGGCTGCTTCTCCCCACAGCACGTTCAGGACTCATGATCCTTGACCCAGTCAGCGAGCCCCGGTTCCTGGTACCTAGAACTGCTCAGTCCTCGGACAAGACTGCCAGAGCCAGAGGGCTCTCTAGCAGGAGCCAGGGACCCCGGTGCCCTTCAGTGAAACCACGGGAGGATTAAGTATGTCACCCCCTTTTGCCCGCCTGTGACTGCCCTCTTGGTTGGACAGAATAACGGCCCCCCAAAGATGTCTGCATGCTAATTCCCAGACCCCGGGACCATGGGGCCTCGCAGTTGTGATTATGTCGAGGACCTTGAGGTGGGGGGGTTGTCCTGACAACCCGAGAGGCCCCGTGTCACCACGAGAGTCCTTGTGAGAGGGAGGCAAGGTCAGAGGCAGCTGGGGACACGGGAGCCGACGGGGGGAGACGTGGAGATGTGGCGTTCAGCGGACTGTGAGGAGGCAGGAGGGGCCACGAGCCAAGGAGCTCAGGCAGCCTCTGAGAGACGAGAAGGCCAAGAAGCCGACTCTCCGGGGCCTCTAGAAGGAACCTGCCCCGCTTTCACCTTGTTCTTAGCCCCGAGATGCCGATTTTGGACTTCTGGCCTCCACAGCCGTAGAAGAGTAAACCTGTGCTGTTGTTTTAGGCCACGGAGTTGAAGGGCATGTTACAGCAGTCGCAGGAAACCAACCCACCTTCCCATCACGCAGTGGCTCCAAACTCGGCCCTGCTCCCTGTGAAAAGCATTTTCAGCACGACACAACACAACACAACACCACGGGGGGGAGGTGACAGCAGGGGCAGCACCAGGGCAGACCCCCGGCGGCCTCTTTCCTCACCCACGGGCAAGCCAGCCATGGACAAGCCAGTCATGGACCCGTGGTTCCTCCACACCCAGTCTGTATGCAACAACCAGAATAACGTTTATAAGACGGGGGGGGGGGGGGGGGGGAAGGGGAGGAAGGAGGAGGGGGAGAGAGGGAAGAGGGAAACAGGGAGGGGGAGGGGAGAGAAAGGGGGAGGGGAAGAGGGAAACGGGGGGGGGAGAGAAGGGGGGAGGGAAGAGGAAAAACAGGGAGGGGGAGGGAGAGAAGGGGAGGGGAAAGAGGGAAACAGGGAGGGGGGGAGAGAAGGGGGAGGGGAAGAGGGAGGGCGAGAGAGGGGAGGGGAAGGAGGGAGAGGGGAGAAACACACACACACACTCACACCGAGCTCCTGGGAACTGGCTGTCAGCAGCACCTGATGTAGACGGCGTTTGCACAAACGCACTCAGGGCCTGACCCAGCGAGGGGCAAGAGGTGCTGGGCTGGACAGCGTGTGCCAACCCCACTGCACAGGGGCCCACATCCCTGTCTTCGAGAATGTCGAGGTTTCAAGGCCCCCCTCCACCGGTTTACCTATTTTTGCCCCCTCTCCCCACAAGCCCAAGCACAGACATCCAAGCACAACGTGCAGGCACCGCGTGCACACACATGTCCCCAGGGCCACCCCCAGTGCCCCGGGCGCAGGGAGGACACGAGCCAACACGCCCACAGGCGCTGCGGGCAGCCACATGGCCACAGGCGCAGGGACGCCCCTCGGCACGCCGACGTGCACCCACACGACGCACACAAACACAACCACTCCTGGGCACGAGGAAAGCCACCGTCCCCGCGGACCCCGACGCCGGTGAGCCAGGCGGCCCCGACCCGCGCGGTCTGCGCTCTCTGGCGCGCCCTCTGCCGGTGACTTCGGGAAGGCCGGCCGGACCTTCCTCGGCTCTGGTGCTGAACCCGGCTGGTGGGGGGGCCTGGAGGGAAGGGAGACAGCTAAGAGGGACCCCCACCCCCGCCGGCTCTCCATGGCTGCCTCCTCCGGGCCCACGGGACTTTCTGTGGCCTCCCATCCAGCGCCGAAGGAGCGATCTCTCCTCCAGAGATCTCCCTTGGGCGTTTGGCCTGGCCTGGTTCCCCTGTCCTACCAGTGGGCACTGCTAGTGAACCTGGTGCGAGGAAGCCCCCCTCCAGAACAAGGCTTCTCCCGCCACCATCCGGAAGCCCACGCTGGCTCCCCTCTCCCCTCATCCCACCGGGGCTGTTTGGCAGCGGCGCAGCCTCCCTCCCTGCTCACCCACGGGTGTCCGACTGGGCTTGTAGTTCCCTGTTTGAAGCTCCAGCTCCCATGACCCCGCACGGGTCCTGCCGTCTTGCTCCTGGCGTTTTCTTTCCATTTCCTCCTGCAGGAGGGGGAGGGAGTGGAGAAGATCCTTGAGGAAGACAGAGGAGGCTGAATAAGGTAGACCTCAGCTCCAAGGTGGGCTTGCCTCGCTTGCTCTGCACCTCTGGGCAGTTCATCTAGCCGCCCTGAGTCTGTTCCACCAGGTCGATTGGTGATCGACCGATGCTACTTCGGTGGCAGGGTGATTAAGTGAGATAACATGCCCAGTGCCCAGCGCTGGGCAGCTTCCTGGGGCGCCATCTTTACAAGGCACGCCAACATCACTGGAAATGAAAGGGGACAGTGAAATCCCTGTCTGCAGCTCCTCTAAGGATCAGTTGCGTGTTCTGTTTTAATGAGCTACTTGCAATCAGGTGGTGGGGGACCCCAAAAGAGCAGGCTGGTATAACAATAGTCGGTCTCTAAGGAGGGTGGGGAGGGTCTACAGAATGTTGGTTTGTCTAATTGGGGAATGCAGATCCAGGGCTGGAGCTGAGCTGCTCAGAGGAGATGGAGTGTGGCCAACAGAGAAACTCTCCTCTCTCTGCTCCCGATTCCTCCAAGTACAGGTCAGTTCCTACCACTTCAAAATAGGACAGATAGGCTGGGCGTGGTGGCTCATGCCTGCAATCCCAGCATTTTGGGAGGCGGAGGCGAGACCTCGTCTCTACAATAAATCAAAAAATTAGCCGGGCATGGTGGCGTGTGCTGGTGGTTCCAGTTACTTGGGAGGCTGAGGCAAAAGAACCACCTGAGCCCAGCAGGTCAAGGCTATGGTGTCTGTGAGCGTGTCACTGCCCTCCAGTCTGGGTGACAGAGTGAGACTCTGATTCAAATAATTAAAAATAAAAACTTGGTTTGGTGGGGAATGAAAGCATTGCCCTGCCAGGCACAGCCACCTGTGACTCCTGTGAAGAAACACACTTCCTTCAAGCACCAGCTTTTGAGAGAACATGGATAGACTTTCCTAGATCCACATTGTTATTTTTCCGTTTCTACATACAGGTCTTGCAACAGTGGCGTCTCTTTTCCTGTGTAGGTGTGCCCTTCCTGGCATGCAGAAGACGCTCAATGAATGCTCGTTTCTTCAGGTCCAGTTCTCAGCCCTAAGACTCATCTCCAGACCTTCCACTCAACTCTGTCCCGCTGACACCCTCGCTCCCTGGTGTCTGTGCCCGTGACACCACTGAGTTCTTCACTCCACCCTACCCCCCAGACTTAGGCCACCGGCCCAGCCCATTCAGAAAGTCTCAAGACTTCCAGAGGGGTCAGGGTTTCCAATTGCTGGGAAATCAGATAGTTCTCATACATGGTCTATTTAAAGCAACAACATCAGGAAGCCTCCACCTTGTCCCAGAAAGTCTCTCGTGATCATTCCTTTCCACGCCTACCATCAGGCTGTCCTGACTTACCAGTGGGTTCTATTTCAGACCATCTCTGTGAGGTGGTTTGGTATTCTAGCCAATGAGTCGGTAGAAACTTGGAGCTCTGTTTGAGGAACGGTGCTCTGTTTCCAGGTTGGGGCATAGATGCCCATCGAGTCCATCTGAACCCTAGGCGGCCGCACACCTACATAGGAAAAAGAAAAGCCCATGATCGCAAGACCTGTACGTAGAAATGGAAAAATGACAATGCAGATCTAGAAAAGTCTTTCCATGTTTTCTCAAAAGCTGGAGCTTGAAGGAGAACGCGATTCTTCACCAGAGTATGGGGGCCTGGGTGGAATATTCTGAAGGGAACTTCCAAGTGTTTGTCCAGGGCTTTCAGAGCTGAAGGTCCCCATTCATCGTTCTAAAGACCCCTCTTTCAGTCTGCCTTTTTCTTGACACAGTGGTGGAGCTGGATCCATGTCAGTCACCATCTGGGTGGGGTAGACACAGCACATGGTGGGGAAAGACCCCCTGAGGTAATAGGGTCGAGTCGAAGAATGGGAGAAGGAGGAAGACAGTCCAGGATTCGTAACTTTAAAGATGGTCTGAGGAAGAGTCGGCCTAACTGGACTGATCATGGTTTAAAACAAAACAGGAGAAACGAGAGATGACAATTCGTCTGTGACACCCCCCCCAGATGTTTCCAAGGCTGGCCACCAGATGACAGCACAGGCCTGGGACAGCTTGGTTGCGGTCTCCAGCAGGTGGGGGGACTGGGTGGGGGGGAGCCAGGGCTCCAGACTCATCTTCATTTTGATTGGGCTGGAGGAACCATATCCCACGGGCACCTCCCGCCTTCCCTGAGGGGCTTCTGCAGACCTTTGAGGTGAGATGAGGAGGGATGGTGATGCCCAGGGGGAGGGGCTGAGTGCAGAGAAGAGGAAGGGAGCCCAGGAAGGCCTTGGCCGGAGCCCCAGTAGCTTAGGGGACAAAAGACAATGAGCCTTTATGGGCATCCGCCCCCACTCACAGGCCCTGGCAATAGAAGGCCTGGAGGTGAGTGGAAGTCGCCGCCCCATAGACCGCCCACAGATGCAGGTGATTCAGAGCTTAGGCTTGGCTGATAACAGCCGACCACTGAGAATGGGTGCTTTGTGAGGCTGTCCTCCTCAGGCCCCCTCCTCACACGGGGCCGGCTGGGGCAAGCCCAGGAGGAGGGCTGGCTGGCAGGCCACAGGGCTGGCTGGGAAAACGCGGAGAATCCCAGCATCCTCGGCTGTGGCTGCTATGTGAGGACTTGGAGGGTTCGCTGGGCACATGTGCGGGAGAAGAGATGTCTTGGTTGGAGCTTGTGTGCTTCCAACTTTTCCATCTTGGCTGTGGCCCCCGGAAGCCACTCCTTTCCCCAGGGAGGAAAAACACCACTAAGTCAGGATTCTGGGTAGCAATGGACCAAACTTAACTTGAATTGGGTTGGTGAAGAAAGGGAGTTGACTATTGGCTCAGTAAGGGCAAGGAGGGAACAGGCCCCAGGGAGGCCGGGAGTGAGGCCCCGTCACCCACAGGACTTTCTTCTGTCTCTCACCTGCTGCTCAAAGGCTGGTAGCACCCTTCTTCTGCAGATGGGCTTTGCACCCACCCTACCCCCATTCCCCTGCTGGGGAAATGGCCATGGTCAGTTCAAGGTTACAACCTCATCATCTCATGACCCAAAAGGAAATTGCATCATCTGCTGACAGATTTGTTTAGAAAAAAGTCCTGAGGAAGAAACCTGATTGGGTCCATGTGAACCACGTGCCCAGTTCTGGGCAATTGCTAAGGTCGGAGGAATGGGTGACTGTGATTTTCCCAAATTGAGTCCTTTGCCCAATCATGTGTCCAGGGGGCACGGGGTACAGGGCAGACACGCATAAGAACTTCCTTGGTCGGGGCATGATGGCTCTTGCCTGTAATCCCAACACTTTGGGAGGCAGAGGTGGGAATATCCTTGGAGGACAGGAGTTTGGGACCAGCCTGAGCAACACAGCGAGACCCCTATGTCCACCAAAAAAATTTAAAATTTAGCCTGGAGTGGTGGCATGCCCCTGTAGTCCCAGTTACTTGAGCCCAGCAGTTTGAGGCTGCAATGAGCAATGATCGCACCACTGCACTCCAGCAAACAACAGAGTGAGACCTTGTCTCTAAAACAAAGACACAGGCTGGGCGCGGTGGTTCAAGCCTGTAATCCCAGCACTTTGAGAGGCTGAGGTGAGGGAATTGCCTGAGTCCACGAGTTCAAGAATAGCCTGAGCAACTTGGCAAGACCTCCTCTCTACAACAAATCAAAAAATTAGCTGGGCATGGTAGCGTACGCCTATAGTTCCAGCTACTTGGAAGGCTGAGGCAGAAGGATCACTGGAGCCCAGCAGGTCAAGGCTGTGGTGGCCACGAGCATGCCACTGCACTCCAGCCTGGGCAACAGAGTGAGACTCCAACTAAAAAAACAAAAACAAACAAACAAACCCACAAAAACACAAACCCTCCTGGCTGTGCATTTGGGGTATCATGCGGCGGAACTGCAAGTAGGTCCCCATAACAATTTCCCCTTTTTTTTTCTCAAAGACCAAATGGTGTTTACTGGAATAAAAACTACATCTCCCAGGCTCCCTTGCAGCTAAGGATTGCTGCATGTCTAAGTGTCCTGGACAGTGGCATGTGAGCCAAAGCAATTCATGCAACTTCCAGATACTGTCCTCCAGAGGAGGGGATCTGCATCTTTGCCCTCTTTCCCCCACTTCATCAGGCTGGAAGCCTGTGCGAGGGAGCACCATCTTGGACCACGCGGGTGAGGACAGGGCCGTAGGGATGGCACTGCAGCGAGTTGGAAGAAGCCGAGTGCCTGATGCTATTTTGGCCCCAGACTGCTCATGCCCGAACTGTTGCACAAGAGGAAAGAAATATCTATCCTGCTTGAGACACTCTTATTTTGGGTCTCTGTTACATCAGCCATGTCTGTCTCTAAGTCATCCATCTGGGGACCTTCTCTTGGTTTCCGCTGCTGGGGGCTGAACACTCTATCTCTTGTTTGCAGACTGAATTTGTTCCCTGGCCATGTATACCTCCACCCAAACCCAGAAGAATTCTGCCTGGGACCAGTCCAACTTTTGCTGAGAGTGTGACAAGACACGTCTCAGGCCCAGGTCTTCTCTCCCTAACCTGAGACACTTCCATTTTCCCCCCTGATTCCATGTCACGTGGAATATTGGAAGCACTTTGCTCCCGGGGAGAGAGTGGGGTCACAACTCTTGTATCACACTATGGTCTCCCTAGGGCTGGAGTCCCCCCTGCCCTGTGATGGGAACTCACAGTGGCTCTCTCTGTGGACGAGCTAGCACTGAGGGCCCAGCCGTGGAGGGTTAGAGGGAAGTTGCTCTTCTGCCACCTGGGAGTGTCGCATCCCTAGGCTCCCACCCCAACCCCTGTGGCCTGTGGTCCTGGAGGAGGAAAAAGAAAGGATCCGAGGCCTCGAGACCACCAGACTGGCCCAGGTTCCCGGGGTGAGGGAAGGGCAGAGGTGGTGCCGTGTCACAGACCTGGGTAGGAGATGGGGCACAGAAGACAGCTGAAGGCCAGGTGCGGTGGCTCATGCCTGTAATCCCAGCACTTTGGAAGGCTGAGATGAGAGGATTGCCTGAGCCCACAGGTTGGAGATTAGCCCAGGCAACTTGGTGAGACCTTGTCTCTACAATAAATCAAAAAATTAGCTGGACATGGTGGCGAGCGCTTGTAGTTCTGGCTACTTGGAAGGTTGAGGCAGAAGGATCATCTGAGCCCAGCAGGTAGAGGTTGCGGAGACCGTGAGCGTGCCACTGCACTCCAGCCTGGGTGATGAAGTGAGACTCCAATTCGAAAAAAAAAAAAGAAAAGACAATAGTCGAATAACTGTGTTCCCTGGCCATGTATACCTCTACCCAAACCCAGAATTCTACCTGGAACCTGTCCAGCTTTTGCTGAGAGTGTGACAAGATGTGTCTCAGGCCCAGATCTTCTCGCCCTAACCTGAGAAACTTCCATTTTTTCCCCCTGATTCCATGTCACGTGGCATGTTGGAAGCATTTTGCATGTGACTTAGACCCATATTTGCTCTGGCTCAGGGGCTCCTGGGGAGAGAGTGGGGTCACAGTGGGGTCCTCCACCCACATTCCAGGTTTTCATAATTAAAGATGCAGAATTGCGTGGCGCCCAGTGGGAAACGTCCCTTGGGCCACAGAATCGCCAAGGCTGGGCTGGCCTCTTCCTTTCCTTCTGTGCCGATTGTGTTGAAGAACAATGGCAGGCAGGCCTGTGTCTCCTTTTGAGCCTTCTGTGGCTCCCAAGTGGCTGGCATTATCCCTTCTTTTCCTCCAAACGTCCTCCCTTAGATGGGGGCTCCCTCACAGCCACGATGGGTTCCCTATCCTCAGACCGGGGTCGGAAGGCTATTCAGGGGGCAAGTGGGGCTAGCCCAGGCCATGGGGACCAGTGGGCCTCTCTGGCATCAGCAAGAAGCCAGGGTTAGGTTTCCAGGCCATACCTCTCTCTCCACCTCTAACCAAGACCATTTCCACACTGGCACCAGCGTTAGACCCAAGGAAGGAGCAGTGAGTTTTTGGTTCCTCCCCCCATGAGGTACATCGAGGCTGGGGGCAGACAGGGAGGGGTGGCAACATCGTCATACGCATGGATCAATGTGTGTCCAGAAACCAATGCTGTGTATGCAGTGGTGTCCAGTAAAGATTCCGTGGGTTGTCCTGACATTACTCTCTCTCTTTTTATTATTTTTTTTTGAGTCAGAGTCTCACTCTGTCACCCAGGCTGGAGTGCAATGGCATGCTCACGGCCACTGCAGTCTCAAACTGCTGGGCTCAGGTGATCCTTCTGCCTCAGCCTTCCAAGTAGCTGGAGCTACAGGCATGTACCACCACGCCCGGCTAATTTTTTGAATTTTTGTAGAAACGAAGTCTCGCTATGTTGCTCAGGCTGGTCTTGAACCTCTGAGCTCAGGCAATGCTCTCACCTCTGCCTCCCAAAGTGCTGGGATTACAGGTGTGAGCCACCGAGCCTGGCCGATGTTACTCTCTCACAAATACACTGGACCCCCCTTGTGGTCCCGCCACGGAAATCACAGTCTCCTGGTGTCCATGCCGATCTTTTCTGATTCTTTCAGCCCCAAGGGAAGAAGCATCCTCATTTCTTCAGCCAAAGGAAAGCCTCACTCCTTGTTCCCTAGGTCCCATCCCTTCTCACCATCTCAGGGATGTATGTGTTGCCCTTGGTTTTCCCCTGGCTCTCTTTCCTCATCAATCTCTCGCTCTCTCATAGTCCTTTTCACCAGCACACAAACATGCACTAGACTTGCCCATCTTAACAAACTTTTGGCCAGGCGTGGTGGGATGTGGCGGCTTGTGTCTGTAATCCCAGTACTTTGGGAGGCCGAAGCAGGAGGATTGCTTGAGTCCAAGAGTTCCAGACCAGTGTGGGCAACATAGTAAGGCTTCGTATCTATAAAAAAACAAAGCAAAATAAATGAGTTAGATGTGGTGATGCACGCCTCTAGTCCCAGCTACTTGAGAGGCTGAGGCAGAAGGATTGCCTGAGCTCGGGTCGAGGCTGCAGTGAGCTGTGTGTGCCCACTCCAGTCTGGGCAACAGAATATAATTCTGCCTCAAAAAAAAAAAAAATGAACAAACTTTGTCAGCTAGGACAAAAATTAGGCTTCTCTAACAAAGACACCCAAAAGACAATGCACCAACATGCAGAAGGTCAGCTCCTGCGTGAAGAGTCTGGGAGGCCTGTGCGGGTGACGTGGCAGCTGCTTCTCTCTGGTAGTTCATCATCCTTAGCTTGCGGTTTCCCTCCAAGATGGACCCTCCAGCCACTGCCAGCACGTCCGCTCTCCAGCCAGAAAAAAAGGGAAGAAGGAAGAGGATAGGCCTCCTTCCTTTGAAGGGCCCGGCCTGGAAGTTGCACACATCACGTGACCCCGCAGCCATTGCCTCAGACTGGGGCATAAGACATCCCTAGTTGCGAGGGGAGTTTGGAAATACAGTCGGCAGTTCCATGTGGTCAGTTGAATGATCCGCCACCATTAAAGAAAAGGGACATTGAGGAACAGCTGGCAGCCTCTGCGGCAGTCTGTACCTTGTGCACCTTGGACCCCCAAATAAAGGTACATTCTCCCTCCCAACGTGGAACGTGCGAATCACCTTCCCAAGCCCAAAGCCCTCAGGGCCGTATCCAATTGGCTCAAAGCCCAGGCCCTCTTAGTGACTTTAGAGTTCAGATATTGGTCCAGTGACTTGTAAACTAAAAGACAAGTCAGCCGGGCGTGGTGGCTCACGCCTGTCATCCAAACACTTTGGGAGGCCAAGGTGAGAGGATGGCCTGACTCCAGGAGTTCAAGACCTGCCTGAGCAACTTGGTGAGATCTCGTCTCTACAATAGGTTAAAAAATTAGCCGGGTTAGGTGGCTCAACCTGTAATCCCGCGCCTTTGGGAGGCTGAGGTGAGTGAATTGCCTGAGCCCGCAGTTTCGAGACCCACAGGTTCGAGACCCGCCTGGGTAGCGAGACCTCATCTCTACAATAAATAAAAAAATCAGCCGGGTGTGGTAGTGCATGCCTGTAATTCCGGCTATTCGGAAGGCTGAGGCGGAAGGATCACCGGAGCCCAGCAGGTCGAGGCTGTGGTGGCCGGGAGCGGCCACTGCACTCCAGTCTGGGCGACAGAGTGAGACTCCAACTCAAAAAAAAAAAAAAATTAGCCGGGCATGGTGGTGTGCACCTGTGGTTCCAGCTACTTGGAAGTCTGAGGCAGAAGGATAGTCTGAGCCCAGCAGGTCAAGGCTGCGGTAGCCATGAGCGTACCACTGCACACCAGCCTGGGCAACAGAGTGAGATTCCAACTCAAAAAAAAAAAAAGACAAGTCATCTACTTGCCCCTTCGCCAGCCATCCAGCACACATGAAATATACGAGAGAGGACAGGGACAGGACAACCACAATTAAAACTGCCATTTGGAAAGGACAGAACAGAAAACACACAGCAGGCCCATAATGATAAGCAGATCCCACCAGTCCTGGCCTTCCCGGGGACTAAGCTTTTGGGTGCTGATGATCGGGATTTTTATTTTATCCGTTATCCTCAGTGGCTCCTGGTTCTGCCTTTTAAGAGGTCCTTCCTTGCCTGTTGTCCTCCAGAGGCCACTGGGGAACACGCCCTCCTAGGGTGGCAAGAACAGTTTTCACAGCCTGTTTCCTGCTGGTGCAGGTTTGGAAGCTCAGGGGTTGCCCAGGGGTTGAGCAAACCAGGGGTTGTGCGGGCCAGACTTGCAGGCTTTCGTTAATGACTGGCCCCCCAGAACTCAGTATAATCATTCAAAAATTAAATTTAAAATGAATTTACAATCATGTTGGGAAAAAAATCCCAAAAGACTTAAGAATAAGCTTAACAAAATACTTTTTTGTTTGTTTGTTTTTTGAGTCAGGGTTTCACCTGACTCAAAGCTCAAGCTGGAGTGCTGTGGCTCAGGCAAGCCTTCTGCTTCAGCCTTCCGGGTAGCTGGGACTACAGGTGAACACCGTCACACCTGGCTAATTTTTTGCAATTTTTTTAAAAAGTAGAAGTCTCACTCAATCGCCCAGGTTGGAGTGCAGTGGTAATGATCACAGCCACCGCAGCCTTGACTTGCTGGGCTCAGGTATCCTTTCACCTTAGCTTTTCAAGTAGTTGGAACCACAGGCATATGCCACCATACATGGCTAATTTTTTGATTTCTTGTAGAGACAAAGTCTCGCCAAGTTGCCCAGGCTGGTCTTGAACCCCTGGGCTCAGTCAGTGCTCTCACCTTGGCCTCGCAAAGTGCTGGAACTACAGGTGTGTACCACCACACTCAGCTGATTTTTTGATTTATTGTAGAGTCAAGGTCTCGCCATGTTACCTGGGCTGGTCTCGAACCCCTGGAATCAGGTAATCCTCTCACCTCCACCTCCCAAAGTGTTGGTATAATGGGTGTGAGTCACCACACGTGGCCACCTGGCTAATTTTTAAACATTTTTTGTAGAGAGGAGGTCTCGCTATGTTGCCTAGGTTGGTCTCAAGCTCCTGGGCCCAAGCAATGCCCCTGCCTCAGTCTCCCAAAATGCTGAGATTACAAGCATGAGCCACTACACCGGGCCCAAAAGAAGTTTAAGACTTAGATGTTGAAAACTACAAAACATCATTTAAAGAAATTAAAGAAAAGGCCCAGGTACACCTCTAGACATCATGTCACGTGCTGTCTCATTCGTATGTTTCTAAAACATGCCTCTGGCTGCCGTGGAAAAACCTGTAGCAAGAGCGAGCATGAATGTGGGGGATGGAAGAGACGAGCGGAATAGCACAGAGGTGATGGAGGCCTGGTGAGGCGCTGGCGACTGAGACCAGGGAGAAAGGAGGACCTAGGCAAGAGCTCTGGGTGGAAGAGTCTGTAGGTAAAGGCTGGGGAGTTGAGTGGAGACGGACGCAGGTGTAAGGACGACTCTCAGGTGACCGGCCACTGGTTAGGTAGATGGAGGTGCCATTTACCAGAGGGGAAGAGTGAGGGCTGTGAGGGGAACCAAGAGTTCAGTTGTAGACATGCCACATTCCAGATGCCCAGGGAATGCCTTCCCCTCCATTTTGGTAATAGGACCCCACTTTTCCTTGAGGGCTCTGCCCGTCCCCCACTGCAGGGGTTCCTGGTTGGGCTGTCAGTGACACAGCCTACCTCCCCGAGCACACAGCAGGGCCTGGCTTGGGCTGGACAGTCAGAAACCCTACCCATCCCCGGACACGGAGTTTGGTTCCAGAGTTATGCACAGAACCACTTGGGGGACACTGGAAAAGAGGGTTGCCCTCTTCTCTGAGCTTGTGAGCTGTAGGGACACGTCAGCCTGGAGCTGAATGTGGTATCTTTGCTACCACATGGAATGAATGAGGCAGCCAGAGGCTGAACCCAGCTCGGAGGAAAGCAGAGTTGGAGATGGGGAGACTGAGCTCTGACGCCATCACGTGAACCTCCGGGTCCAAGCACGCCTAAAGCTGGATCCACTCTTCAATCCATTACACGAGCAATTGAAATCTCTTTATTTCCCAGTGAGCGAGTGTAAACACTGCCACATGCAAGTGAAAGAGACAGTCCAATACAACAACACCGTATCCAAGAGGACGTGTCAGGTGAGCATCGGGTGGAGGCAGATGCAGACGTGGAGGAGGACAGGTTCTGGGGAGGGACAGAAGTGGGATGATGGTTGGCGATGGACTTGGAGGCAAGGAGCACGGGGCAGAGTCTCCCAAATGACCCCAGTATTCTTTGCTTTTTTTTTCCCCCTGGAGTTTTTAGCAGAGCCCATGGCTCTTCCAGGTCTGTGCAACCACGTGACTAACTCTGGCCAATGAGATGGAGCGTTGTGGGGGTTTTCCATCTCCCATGGGGGGATGAACATCACAGGAACTCTGACGGACACTGTCACGGACTCCCTGATGTCCTGTTCACAACAGGCACTCCTCCCCCAACCGCCGAGAGTGCTCAACTGCCAATCTGCTCACAGCTCAGCTGCGTCTTTCCCCAGGGACTCCTTTGCCCTAAGTTAGGTATCCTCCCTAGAGGTGTCAGGTGGGGCTGAGTCCTGTGACTGGTGGAGTTACAACCCTGCCTTCATTGAGACAACTTTGGAGGCCGCCCAAGCTGCAGCTCAATCATGGGGTGGCTGAGACCTCTAAGGCGTTACAGCTCAGCTGTCCCCCTGCCTAGTCCTGTTCCATCGCTGCCTTCCATGAGGGCTGATCCCAAGGACACGGCCCAATAATGCATCTTTCTGTGACTCCATCTCAGAGGCGGCATCCTGAGAAACCCAACCCGTGACGGACACTGTCTCACCTAAGGAAGTGTGACGAAAGTTGCACATTGAGAATAATGAAGTAATGATACAAAAATCCTGGGTCCTCCCAAACCACGGGATCAGCCCATGACCACCAACTTACATGGTAGAAAAACACATTTCTACTTTGTTGAAGCCAAGGTAGCTTGAGGTGTCTTTGTGACAGCCGGCTAAACCACATTTTAATAAACACAGAACTTGCTATCTTGAAGTAGGAGCGTTGGTGTGGCAAGTTCTAGAAGGGAGGCATGGGGGATACCTCAGACAGTGGATGGGTATTTCAGGCTGGGAAGTTGGTGACCCACATCATGAAAGGCATTTGGTCACCCTACCTCCGATGAGATCGTGAAAGACAGTGTACATGCCTCTGAGCCTCTAGTGATGGGGGAAGTGACGAGAAAAGCCAAAGTGCTGGTGGGTATTGGCTTCTTTCCACCTTTAGCATGGGTGTAAGATGGAGACACTCAGAATCGAGCCGGCAGTCTGCAGGCAGAGAGGAGAGTGAACACAGCTCTGGCAACAGAGACTTTCTGCCTGTGATCTAAGCTGAATGAGAGCCCGGTATCTAGAGTTTCCACATGTTGAGAAATCTAGCTGGTCTGCGCTCCCCACTGAAGCAGGGGCGAAGGACTGGAGAGGCAGCTTTACCAGGAGATAAGACAGTGGCCCTCCACCTTCCCGTCAGTTCCGGTTAAGGGCTCTAGCAGCCAGTGGGAGCCAGCCTGGCAGCCAGGGTCGGATGAAGGGTGGTGCTTTTTCACTCAGGCCAGCTATGACAGATAACCTCACTAACCGTCATTGAGTCAAGGAGTGTGGAGATGGACAAGCCAGGAAATAATGTGCATGTGTGTGCTTGCAGGCTGAAGAACTGTCTCGAATAGCTTCTTGGCTGAGTGATTTGCTCGTGGGACAGATTGGAAGCAAATAGACTAAAAGGATACTGTACTACGTTTTGGGGTTTTTTTAAGAGACGAGGTCTTGCTATGTTGTCCAAGCTTGTCTCAAACTTCTGACCTCAAAGGCATCTTTCCTCTTCAGCTTCCCAAAGTGCTGGGATTTCAGGCATGAGCCACTTCACCTGAACTTGATTTTTAAAAAATAGCTATTGGACAAGTGTGATGGCTCATGCCTGTAATCCCAACACTTTGGGAGGCCGAGGCGAGAGATTGCCTGAGCCCAGGGGTTCAAGACCAGCCTCGGCAATTTGGCCAGACCTTGTCTCTACAATTAAAAAAAAAAATCAGCCATGCGTGGTAGCACAAGCCTGTAGTCCCAGCTACTGTGGAGGCAGAGGCAGAAGGATTACCTGAGCCCAGGAGGTTGAGGCTGCGGTGAGCCATGATTGTGCCACTGCATTCCTGCCTGGGTGACAGAGTGAGACTCTGATTCAAAAATAAAATAAACAAACAACCATGTTGACATGTTCACATACAATAAAGTCCACCCTTTTGAAGTGTACAATTCGATGGTTTCTATTCAGAGTTGTGCAACCGTCACCATTATCTAGTTCCCTAAAAGAAACCCCATGCCCTCTGGCAGTCATACCCTCTGCCCTCCCCCCACGCCTCTGGCCCCTGCAACCACTAATGTACTTTCTGTCTCGAGGCATCTGCCTATTCTGGATGTTTCATTTCAATGGAGTCGTGCAACATACGGCCCTTTGTGTCTGGCTTCTTTCATGTAGCATAATGTTTTCAAAGTTCACCCATGTGGCAAGTATCAGTACCTCATTCCTTTCTATGGCTGACTACTATTCCATTGCACGAATTTATACCACTTTTTTTTTTGAGTTGGAGACTCATTCTGTCGCCCAGGCTGGAGCGCAGTGGCACGTTCACAGCCACTGCAGCCTCGACCTGCTGGGCTCAGGCGATCCTTCTGCCCCAGACATCCAAGAAGCTGGAACCACAGGCATGCGCCATCACACCCGGCTAACTTTTCTTGATTTATTGTAAAGATGAGATCTCGCCAAGTTGCCCAGGCTGATCTTGAACCGGTGGACTCAGGCAATCCTCTCATCTCCGCCTCCTAAAGTGCTGGGATTATAGGCATAAGTCAACACGCCCGGCCCTATACCACATTTTGTTACTGTGTTCATCAGCTGATGGACGTTTGGGTTGTTTCCACTTTGGGCTGTTATAAGTTATGTTGCTATAAACATTCATGTGTGAGTTTTTGTGTGGATACATGTTTTCACTTATTTTGGGTATATACACACCTAGGAGTGGAATTGCCAGGTCATGAGATAATTTTGTGTTTATCTTGAGGAACTGTTGAACTGTTTTCCAAAGTGGCTGCTCTATTCTATGGTGACCACAAGCAGTGTATGAGGCTTTCAATCGGTCCCTGTTTTCTCCGGCACTTGTGATGATTCACCTTTTTATTACTGCCATCCTTCTGGGTGTGGAGTGGCTCCTCGTTGTGGTTTTGATTTGCATTTCCCTGATGACTCATGAGGTTGAGCATCTTTCCCTGTGCTTCTGGGTCATTTGTGTGTCTTCTTTGGAGAAATGTCTTTCTCAAACCCTTTTTAAATTGAGTTATTTGTCTTCTTATTGTTGAGTTATGTGTTCTTTACATATTCCGGATACAAGTCTTTTATCAGACACATGATTTGTAAATATTTTCTCCCATTCCATGGGTCTTCTTTTTTTAAAAAAAAATTTTTGATGCTGTTCTTTGAAGCACAAAGGTCTATTACCTCGACAAAATCCAGTTTATCTATTTTTTTTTTTTGCTTGTGCTTTTGGCGTCATATCTAAGAAACCAGTGTCTCACCCTGGGTCAGGAAGTTTTGTAGTTTTCGCTCTTGCATTTGGGTCTATGATCCACATTCTTTTTACTTCCATGAGAAACACATTTTATAACTATATTATGACATTTTTTTCTCTTCTGATTCACTTTGAGTTAATTTTTGTATATGGTGTGAGGTAGGAGTTCAATTACGTTAATTTGAACGTGAATATCCAGTTGTCCCAGCACCATTCTTTCCCCATTGAATGTGTGGACATCCTTGTTGAAAATCAGTTGACTGGCCATGGTGGCTCACTCCTGTAATGCCAGCACTTTGGGAAGCCAAGGCAAGAGGACTGCCTGAACCCAGAGGTTTGAGATCAGCCTGGGCAACTTGGTGAGACCTCATCTCTACCAAAAAAAAAATTAGCCGGGTGTGGTGGTGCACTCCTGTAGTTCCAGCTACTTGGAAGGCTGAGGCAGAAGGACTACCTGAGCACAGCAGGTCGAGGCTGTGATGGGTGAACATGCAACTGCACTCTAGCCTGGGTGAAAGTGAGACTCCCACTCAAAAAAAAAAAAGAAAATCAGTTGACCATGGATGTATAAGGGTTTGTTTCTCTCAAACTTGTTTAACTAACCTATATGTACAAGGATGTCCTTATGCCAGGCATACCACGCTGGCTTGATTACTATAACTTTAATACGATTTTAGTAAATGAGAAAGGTGAGTCGTCCTAATTTGTTTTTTCTTTTCAATATTGTTTTAGCTATTATGAGTTGTAATTCCATGTGAATCTTAGGATCAGCTTTCAATTTCTGCAGAAAAGGCAGCTAGATTTTCATAAGAATTGTATTAAATATGTGGATCATTTTCAGAAATATTACCATTTTAATAATATTGTTTTCCAATCCATGAATACAGGATGTTCTTCCATTTACTTAGTTCTTTAATTTTCTTTCTTTCTTTCTTCCTTTTTCTCACACGAGGTCTCATCTTCCATCAGATGAGCCCCAAATTAGCTTTCACCTGTCACTTATCACAGCACTTACCACCTGAAGACTTGGTCAACACCTGTTTCCTCCCCTAATCTGGAAGCTCTGGGAGGACAGAGGTCTTGTAGGTCACATATCCCACCACATCCCAGCCACTATTCAGAGCACACAGCCCTGGGGGCTTGGTGAAGCTAAGGTGGTACTCTTGGGTTGGTAGAAAGGGGAGCCCTCGGGTTTGGAGAGGGAAGGGAGGGGCTGTGCCCTTGAGAAAGGTGGGACTCTGCCGGGCAGAAAGTCAGGGGAGGTGTCCTTAAGGGGCAAAGCCCCCTCTAGGTGATGGGAGAGGGCAAGACAATCACACAGCTTCCGTGTTTCTTGATGCGGGGCAGGGGCTGCTGGAGTGTAGTCCCGGGTCTCTCCCCTACCGCATGCATGACCTGAGTCCCCAGACCTGCACCAGAGGCACCAAAGAGGGAGGAGCTTTCTTCATGGGGCTACCTGGGTATTTGGGGAGAAAGATTCATCCTCAGTCTATTCAGGGACTATGCGGGGTGGTGTGGGGTCTGGCAGAGGTTGGGTAGGGTCTAGATCAAGCAGTCCTGGTATTGGGCACCAGAAGCACAAGTCAGGACAGGCTAGAGGGGGTCCTTGGGCAGGGTCCCAGAGTCCCTGAAAGGCTTGGGAAAGCCAGGGTGATGAGAGGAGAAAGCATTGCAGGTGAGAGGAGCCACAGGGTTGTCTATGAGCCCCCCCAGTCATGGAATCACGATACATGTATACAACTACAACTTCTGGTCGTCACGACAGCCAGAAGAGCTGCCTGCCGTCTCTGAAACACTAGGAGCAGACGCTTCCTCTGCCCTCTCTCTTGCACTCTTGTCTAAAACCCTAGTGAACGTGGACTTTTATGATACCCATTTTACAGATGAGGAAACCGAGACTCTGGGATGTTAAGCAAGTGGCTTGCCAAAGCCCACTCAACTAATAAGTGCAGAGCCAGGATTTGAACCTGAGCAGCCTGACCCCAGAGGCTCCACACCTCCTGTCACATACCACAGAAGCCCTGGTTCTGAGGCCCAGAGTGAGCTGCGTGGCTGGATGCTGAGGCCTTGCTTGCCATGCAGTCGTGGCTGCCCACAGGCCTGAGGGCCACCTTGGCCCCCTCCTGACCGGCTTCCTCCTCTCCAGCCCCCGGTCCCTGCGCCTGCCAGGTGGACTCCTGTCCCTAGCTCGAGGAGCTTTGCAGGTTCACAGAGCCCCTTCTGTATGGCCCTGGGTCTGTGACCCTTAACCCGCAGTATGAAGGCCTGAGTGGGCACCGAAACATGGCATCAACCAAGGGAGCTGCGTGCGGGGTCGCCCCAATATGGCCTCAGGTGTGGCCTGAGCACGGCCTACATTCACCCAGCAGAACTCTGGCAGGCCGGAGAGCTGAGCTGGGCCTGCAGTCTCTGAGGCGGGACATAGGCCCCAGGGATGCAGGCCCTTCTGTGTGTGTGCATGGGGGGGGGGTCCCTGGAGGGAGGGGCTTTAAAACTTTAAGCCTTTCTTTAGGGGATTCTGCAAATATCCTGTTGGGGCTCAGAAAACAGTAGCCTAAAACAAAGACCTCAAAAGCAAGAGCTGTTCTCGGCCCTCTTCTGCCCTCCAGCCTCTCGGTCCCGTTTTTTCTCTGGAGACTGGCCATAGAAATGAGAATCATGGCTGCCCACAGGCCTGAGGAAATGTCCACAAGAATGCTTCTTTCCCAAAGAATGCATAGAGACACCAGAACCAGCTTTTCCCAGAGCCAACCATAAAGCCTTACTTTGTGGATTACTCTAACGTTCCCTCTGCTTTTCTGTATACAAATGCCTATAAGAAATTACCTGGCCTACCTTACTGGGCCCCCATTCCAGTGAGGGTCCTGGCCCACGCCCAGATGGCCAAACACTGCTCATAGAGGCCAGGAAGGATCTAGACAGACAGGCCTTGCTGGGTTTCCCCCCTCAGTCTATCAGTATTAGGTCATACCCTTCCGTCCAATCCTATTTCTGCACGACTGCCCATACTTGGCTGAACCTAAACCTAAAAATGGGCCATTCGCATGTATCTTTGGGCCTTCAGTCCCAACACTCCCGTGTAGACACGTTTAAAACACTGTGTGCCTTTTCTGCAGTTACTCTGCCTTTTGTGAGTTGATTTTTCAACAAACCTTCAGAGGGTAAGGGGGATTTTTTCCTTGGCCCCTACAGTTTGGTGTCACGAACAGAGACCTCAGCCTCCAATTTCTCAGAGAGGTCAGAGTCAGTGGGGAACAGAAGAGACAGCAGAGCCTCCTTTCCCGGGCCATGTGTGAGCTCTCTAAGTGGGAAAGGACCCAGGGGGGAAGAGGAAGATGGGAAGGGACAGGCCTGAGGAAGGAGAGGCTGGGACAGGGGGTGGGAGAGAGGGAGTAAAGGAGCAGAATAAGAGGGACGGAAAAACCCAGAGACGAAGGGCGAGGGGATCAGGAGTCGTCTAAGGGAAGAAAAGCAATCTTTTTTTTTTTTGAGTCAGGGTCTCACTCTGTCACCCAGGCTGGAGAGCAGTGGCAGAATCTCAGGAATCTCAGCTCACCGCAGTCTCGACCTCCTGGGCTCAGGCAATCCTTCCACCTCAGCCTCCCGAGCTGGGATTACAGGTGTGCACCACCATGCCCAGCTAATTTTTTTTTGTAGAGACAAGGTTTTGCTGCATTGCCCAGGCTGGTCTCGAGCTCCTGGGCTCAAATAGTCCTCCTGCCTCGGACTCCCAAAGTGCTGGCAAAAATCATTCTTTTTGCACACACTGACTCCAAGACGTGGAAGCTGAGTCCACGGCTTTGTGCTGTGACTTTCACAGTCTTCCCAGGACTACTGGGAGGAGAGTGGTGGACACCCAGCCAAACCCTTCCCCAGCCGCAGGAGCACCCACCGTCTACAGCGCCTGCCCCCAGCATCCTAAGTCAATGTTTAACCATGGCCCGGGCCCAGGAATGCACTATCTGGGACATGCAATTACAGGGGGTTGGGTTGCAGGCCCAGCACCGACAAGGACTCCGTGGCAGGAGATAAGAAGGTGGCACCAGGAAGGGTTGTGTGTGTGCTGAACCGTGGGCTCCCAGCACACCCCCGGGGCCGGCGCACAAGGCCTCCATTGTTGGGTCTGGCTGGCCGCCCGTCACCAGCCAGATAAGCTGCTGTGGTGACAGTGAGAGGAGAGCACACCCTGAGTTCGTGCAGATGCCGTTACCCCATCCTTATCAGGTGGAGGGACGGGAGCTGGCAAAGTCAATGTTGATTCAGAGGAAAAAAAGGGAAGAAATATCAGCATTCGTGGCGAAAGTCAGTTCCGGCAGCTGGAGGCAGGGGCAGGCCAGTCCGGAGTGGCCAGAGGCCCGGGAGGAGGCCCCAGGGTGTCCCGCCCTGTGCCGGGCGCTGTGGTGTGGCGCCAGAGGCCAGTCACTGACATGCTGCTTTCGAGGCTTTGCAGTCTCATTAGGAGAAATGGTTCATTTCTTCACCTACATGTGCAGGCTCTGTTGCAGGGGTGGGTAGGGGCGGAGTACTGGTTCAAGCTGCTGAGCTTCTGGTGGGTTGTACCTGATGAAAATCAGCACTTTGGAGCCGGGCTCGGTGGCTCAGCCTGTAATCCCGCGCCTTTGGGAGGCTGAGGTGAGTGGATTGCCTGAGCCCGCGGGTTCGAGACCCGCCTGGGCAGCGAGACCTCATCTCTACAATAAATCAAAAAATCAGCCGGGCGTGGTAGCGCATGCCTGTAATTCCGGCTACTCGGAAGGCTGAGGTGCAAGGATCGCCGGAGCCCAGCCGGTCGAGGTTGCGATGGCCGGGAGCGGCCACTGCACTCCAGTCTGGGCGACAGAGTGAGACTCCAACTCAAAAAAAACAACAACAAAACAAACAAACAAAGAAAATCAGCACTTTGGTGGGGGGGCTGGGTGGGTGAGACAGAGGGGAGGAGGAGGCCACTCTGGGTGGACAGGCAGGCAGGGTGCCGCAGGCTGGGTCTGGGCTGAAGGAGAAACACAGATGATTACCAGGAGGCCCAGGGGCGAGTCCCAGCTCCCTCCCACTGGCTGATTCTAGGCTAGCAACACCATCTTCAGTGAGCCACAGTCTATTAAAGGAGGCTGTCCAGAATCCCAAGGGGGCTCAGGATTGGAAGAGAGAAGGCAGGCAGGCACGAGCACAGTGCCCAACCGTGGACACGTGGCGGGTCCTAGGGAAATCAGGTCCACAGACCATAAATGAGACGATCGAAGTGGGAATTAAGACGGGGAAATGTGGGCTGGGCCCGCCGGGGTGGTGAGGAGGGCAGAGGGCAGCTCTGGAACAGGAAGAGCATGAGCAAAGAAAGGGCAGCACCCCCAGCTTGCGGATGGCGTGGAGTGGGGTCACCCACAAACCTCTCTCCTACCGGGAGGAGCCGGCACAGAGAGAGCCTACCACGGATGGAGACGCATCACTCAAGAGTTCTGCTGTGCCATTTGAGCGCGTGCTAGATACAGATTTGGGAGAAAAACGCTGGGCAGGTCAATTGAAGGATAAAAAGTCCCTAGAAATGTCAGTTTGTAGAATCTGCTGCCCCCCAAAACAGCGAGTCGAAAAATACATTCAATGAGGATTAGAGGAAAGGGAAGGCACAGTGTGGAAGGCTGGTTGCTGGGGAACTCGCTGCGTGGAAAGGGCCATGGGTGAGCTCCTGTCTTGTGCTCACAAGTCACAGGCTAGCAGGGTCTACAATAAGGCTGTCCGCAGCAGACAGGGCACTGGAGAAAGAGAGAGGTTGTTGCAGGGTACGGTGACTCATGCCTGTCATCCCAGCACTTTGGGAGGCAGAGGCGAGAAGATTGCTTGAACTCAGGGGCTTGAGAACAGCTGGGGCAACTTGGCAAGACCTCGTCTCTACAATAAATTTTTTAAAAAATAAAATTAACCGGGTATAGTGGTGCGCACCTGTAGTTCCAGCTGCTTGGAAGGCTGAGGTGGAAGGACTGCCTGAGCCCAACAAGTCAAGGCTGTGGTGGCCGTGAGCATGCCACTGTACTCCAGCCTGGGCGACAGAGTAAGTCTCAGAGAGAAAGAAGGAAGGAAGGAAGGAAAGAAAGAAGGAAAGAAGGAAGGAAAGAAAAAAAGAAAGAAAGAAAGAAGGAAAGAAAGAGCAGCTGTATTAGTCTGCTCAGCCATAAAAACAAACCATAGACTGAGTGGCTTAAACAACAGACATTTATTTCTCACAGTTCTGGATGCTGGAAGACCAAGATCAAGGTGGCGGCCAATTTGGTTCTTGATGAGGGCTCTTTTCCTGGCTGACAGACAGCAGCCTTCTAGCTGGGTCTTCAGGCGGCCACTTTCACAGTGTGGTAGGAGAGAGATCTCTCTTTCATGTCTCTTCCTCTTCTTACAAGGATACCCATACTATTGACTAGGGCCCCACCCTATGTAATTCCACTGATCCTGAATTACTTTCTTAGAGCCTCCATTTTTGAGTACAGCCACACTGGGAGTCATATTAATTTTGGAGGGGAAGCCGGGCTCGGTGGCTTAGCCTGTAATCCTGCGCCTTGGGAGGCCGAGGTGAGTGAATTGCTTGAGCTTACGGGTTCGAGACCCGCCCGGGCAACTTGGCGAGACCTCATCTCTACAATAAATCAAAAAATTAGCCGGGCGTGATAGCACACGCCTGTAGTTCTGGCTACTTGGAAGGCTGAGGCGGAAGGATCCCCGGAGCCCAGCAGGTCGAGGCTGCAGTGGCCAGGAGCATGCCACTGCACTCCAGTCTGGGCAACGGAGTGAGACTCCAACTCAAAAAAAAAAAAAAGGAATTTTGGAGGGGCACAAAACGTTCGGTTCTTAAAAGAGGCCTACAGTGGTGTGCAGAACAAAGGCGAAAGAATGTAGCATGCAAAGATCGAAGGCTTTCCTGGCATTAGTGGAGCAGACTCCCAGGTATACCTCCGGGGTGGTTCTAGCTGATGGCGCAAGAATTGCAAATGGCCTCTTGCTTCCCAGGACCTCTGAGCACAGGTCCTGGAGAAAGGCTGAAATCAGAAAAAGGAATCGAGTTCACTTCTGCAGTCAGTAACATCCGTAGAAACCTAATGATGGAAATAACTGACAGTGCCCAAGTGTTCGCATTTCTTTAAATCTTAACCATTGATGGATAGAAGTCTCCATGCTTCTTAGTTTAGGAAAAAGTATCATTACAGAAAAAAAACACTAGGGCCAAAGAAGAGTACTATCTCTTAATGAAAACTAATATCTGTTTAAGGCCAGGAGAGGTGGCTTATGCCTATAATCCCAGCACTTTGGGAGACTGAGGCAGGAGGATCCCTTGAGCCCAGGAGTTCAAGATCGACCTGGGCAACATAACAAGATCAGATAATAACTCTTAATTTTGAATATGCTAGAAAGGCTTAACTGGTTGTTTCACATTATATAATGTTATTCATCATATATTGTTATCCAAATTATATATATGAGGGGGGACCCAAAACAATGGAATTTATTTATTAAAAATTTATTTATCCCGTGCTTAAACTTCAATCACCTTCAAAGCTCTCCGTTTGATGGAATACACCTGTTGAGATGCTTTTTCCACTGCTCAAAACAGTTTTTGAACTCGTCAATTTTGATGCCTTTGAGTGCTTCTGCTGTTTTTTGTTCACCTCTTCTGCATCAGCAAAATGTTTCCCTTTGAGGACTTTTTTATCCCAGGGGGAAAACAAAAGTCACTCAGGGCAAGATAGGGTGAATAGGGAGGGTGCGCCATGGTGGTCATGACGTTTTTGTTCAAAAATTGCTGAACACTCAGTGCTGTGTGGTCAGGTGGGCTCATAAATCACTTATCATGAAATGGCCAAATGTGTTGAAAGAATCTCAAAAAAAACAATTCACTGAAGCCAAACACATCTCTCACAACAACGCTAGCTGGCACACTGAGGCCAATGAATTCCTAGAACACTTAACTAACAGTGGAAGCCTGGACTACAAGAAGCCCACCCTTCAAAAGATAATTCCGGGGTTTCTCAGTCCCCCTCAAATATTATATACAGTATACTGTTCACATTGTATGTTGCTATTCTTGTGATGACTGTCAAGTGAATAGCAGGTGTGTTGTTTGAAGAACAGTTAACGTTTATGTAGCCGATGTGCCCAATATTTTATATATATTTTATATTTATATTTATATCTTAATAACAACCCCGCAAAATGAGCATTCATTCCGTTTATTTGTTGATTTCATTATTTAAAGTTAAGTTTAGATGAGATTTTCCCCATTTTACAAAGAGGAAATTTGAGACTCAGAGAGGTTAGTGGCTCAGTGGAGATTATCCAGTGGGTAAGTGATAGGGTCAGGATTCGAACTTGGGTCTATTGCTGCCACCCATGCCCATTCCATTTATTTGCTATCCTCGTCTTGCAAACCCCAACCAATGAGGCAGTAACAAGTGCTGTGCACACACGCACAGCCTGGTGCACTCACATAGAACTCACGAACGGTGCTCACACATGTGTGCCTGCCACGGCCCCCTCACTCACATCCATTCCCAGGCTGGCTAACTAGGTCCCAGCTGGGATCGATGAAATGGCAGGTAGGTGGTCCCAACCCCAGTCAAAGTGACACCTGCTTCTTCTCCTGAGGACCAAGCACTCAACCTCCAATCATGGATCTATCTGCGCCTCAGCCTTTTACAGAAGGCAGAGGCCGCACAGTTTCTGTCTCTTTCGTCTCTATCTGCCCGATCTTGTACGCTGGCCTTGACTGTGGCACCTCTAAACACTCTCAGTCCTGTGCCAACTGGCCCCACCCAGATGACACCCATGCCAGGGTGGGGCTCCCTGCGTCAATGCCCAGAATTGCACCTCGTCTCACTCATTCCAGTGCTCACTGGTATCTCTCCACTTGGTGTTTAGGACTTAAATAAGCGAACTTCCTCCAGGAAGCCTTCTTTGCCCTCTGATGACCAGATCAAGCTCCCTTCCCTGAGCGCTCATGGTACATTAAGTTCCCCCAGAAAAGCCCCCCCCTTGAGGTAAGGGCCCTTTACTCGTTGGTACTCTACCCTACCAGACTGGGATCCCCCTGAGGGGTGGGCGCCGGGTTTGCCATCCTTGTATGTCCGGAGCACAGCTCACAGTTGGTGCTCAAATAAAAGCACAGGATGCTCAAGTTAAATGTGAATTTCAGAAAAACAAGACAATGAGTAATAATAAAAGAAGAAGAATAATGAATAAACATATTGCATCATTTTATCTGACAATCCTGTGCTCCATAAATGTCTATTGCATCAATTAACACTTTCTGAGCAAAAGGTACAGAGAAAGAACAAGCAGTGTATTTGGAAGAAAGCAAGAAAAATATGTCTGTCTGGAACCTACAACTTGTGCAAAGATGTCACAGAGTGTCAATGAGAAAAGGCTAGTGGCTGGGTGTAGTGGCTCACACCTGTAACCACAGCACTTTGGGAGGCTGAGGCGAGAAGATTCCCTGAGCTAAGGGGTTCAAGACCAGCCTGGACAACTTGGCGAGACCTGTCTCTGTAATAAATCAAAAAATTAGCTGGGCGTGGTGGTGCACACCTGTGGGTTCAGCTACTTGGAAAGCTGAGGCAGAAGGATCGCCTGAGCCTAGCAGGTTGAGGCTGTGGTGGCCGTGAGCGTGCCACTGCACTCCAGCCTGGGCGACAGAGTGAGACTCTGAAAATAAAAAACAAAAAAGTGCGGTACCAGTGCCCAGAGCAGCACCTTGTGCTTGTGAGCGCTCCATCACTAGTGAATGAGAGATTAAAGGAATGAACGTATTGCAGGAGAGAGGTGGTGTTGCATGCTAGAAAAAGCAGTGAGAAGCTGAGCTCGGTGGCTCAGCCTGTAATCCCACGACTTTGGGAAGCTGAGGTGAGTGGATTGCCTGAGCCCGCAGGTTTGAGACCCGCCTGGGCAACTTGGTGAGACCTCATCTCTACAATAAATCAAAAAATTAGCCAGGTGTGGTAGCGCATGCCTGTAGTTCCAGCTACTTGGAAGGCTGAGGCAGAAGGATCGCCGGAGCCCGGCAGGTCGAGGCTGCGGTGGCCAGGAGCAGCCACTGCACTCCAGTCTGGGTGACAGAGTGAGACTCCAACTCAAAAAAAAAAAAAAAAAAAAAGCAGTAAGGGTGTTGGAACAGAAATGGAGGGTGTGGCTTTGGTCATGGGACATGTGAGGGGGTCACATGACCATCAGGCTGCAGCCTTGACATCACCAGAACTCAGATTCACAGGGTGACCATGTCCTGATGAGAAGTCAAGACTCCCCTCCAAGGCATTGTGGGGGCCTGTGGCTACCTCGGGCAGGGGCAGCTTAGCAGGGGGTGGGGCCCCCCTGGCAGCTGAGGCCTTCCCTGGCTGGTGGGCCCAGCCAGACCCCCCTTGAGCAGGACTTCCACAGCTGTTCTTGGCCTGACTGGACGTCCAAGGGGCAGGCCAAGTGCAAACCCTGATTCCTTTCTCCACCCTGAGAGCAGAGGGACCACCCATTCTCCTAGAGTCCCTGAGGGCGAGAGTCACGTCCCCCACACCGCACTGGGCTTCCCCAGAGCTCCTCACGCAGAACATGGCCTTGAGGAGTTTCCCGGACCCTCTGAAGCACGTGGCTGGGCTCCCAGGCCCCAGGCTGCCAGGCGGGGTTGCGGGGAGAGGGAGGAAACAGGCCGCCATTGTCCCCTGGGGCCTGGTGGCACAAAGGGAGCCTGTGTCCAGGCAGCAGCTGTATGGGGCTCTGACCGTGGTGCACACCAGCCTTGGAGAAGCCACGCGGCCTGGGGGACCCCGTCTGCTCCCCGCCCCTCCGAGTGGGACCCGTGGGCTGGCTCTCTGTGCCCGAGGGAACGGCGTGTATCTGGACTCCGCTGGTTGGCTCAGGGCGGGCACGCTGGGTGTCGCGCAGCAGGCGTGTGCTTGTGTGTTGCACGTGGCGAGACACGTGTGCCCGGGCTGGTGGGGCGAGTCTGCAAGTCCATGCACAGGTGGGTCTGTGAGTGTGGACCTCGCATGGAGGCCAAGTGATGCTGCTGGGCACGGGGGTCAACGTGCCCCAAGAGGGCGCCCTCCCAAGAACCAGGCCAGGGAGGGCAGAATGGCCACCTGGATGTCCCCTGGGTTTTGGGTGTGGCTGCCTCCTTCACCCAACCCCTCCTGGTTCCCAGCCGCTCCCTCCTGTGGCTCTTTCAGGATCAGGACGTCCTGCGAGGGCCGAGCATCCCCTCCTCAACCCCCATGGCATCCAGCCCACCCCAGCCTGCCTGTACTTCCAACCTTACCAGAAGCAGGAAATGAGATTTCAACTCCATTCAGCTAAATCCAACAAATATTTACAGAGGATCTTCTGAGCACTCAGCTCTGTAAAGCTGGGAGGAGTCGGGAGAGGCCCTTTGCCTGATCCTGCCTCCTGGGACGACTCCAGGCTAAGGACTCCCTCCCCCGCCTCTCCCCACGGGGCTTTGCTCCCTCCTGACACCCACAGCTGGGACCTGCACCCCGCCCCCTGGCCCTGTCCCCTGACCAGGAATAGAGGCCCTGCCCACGAGGGGTGCATGGGGGCCTCTCGGGGATTATGCCTCACGGCACTGGTGGTGCCCCCCACCCCCAGAGCCTTCTCCTCACCTCCCAGGGTATAAAGGACCTCACTGAGGGGTGGCCAGAATGGGAGGGACAGAGGATGAGGTGACCCCACGCGCTTTGGGAGATGGAGGTGAGGTGCTCAGAAGCCTGGGTTTCCTTCTGATTGGGAGAAGCTCAGCTGGGTGCGGTGGCTTATGCCTGTAATCCCAGCACTTTGGGAGGCGGAGGTGAGAGAATTGCCTTAGCCCACAAACTCGAAACCAGCCTGGGCAACATGGCAAGACCTCATCTCTACAATAAATAAAAAAATTAGCTGGGCATGGTGACACACGCCTGTAGTTCCAGCTACTTGGAAGACTGAGGCGGAAGGATCACCTGAGCCCTGCGTCGGGTCTGCTGTGGCCGTGAGCACGCCACTATACTCCAGCCTGGGCAATAGAATGAGACTTCGACTCAGAACCAAACACCTTGACTCTACCAAAAAAAAACTAAAAATTTTTAAAAAGGCTTAGCCGGGTATGCTGGCAAGTGTCTGTAGTTCCAGCTACTGGGGAGGCTGAGGCAGAAGGATTGGCTAAACCCAAGAGATCAAGGCTGCCACGAGCCGGGATGGTGTCACTGCACTCCAGTCTGGGACAGGGTGAGACCTTGACTCAAAAAAAAAAAAGATTCTGAAAACACAATGCACTGTATCCCAGACAGAAGAGTAAGCATTCTCATAAAAAGACCCCGATTGCATCCCATTCCTGGGCACCAGTCCCGCAAGATTCCGTCCTACTCCTGGTCTCTCTGTTACATGATATAATAAATATCCCTGCTCTTGAACCCAGCTTGAAGCAGAATGTCTACCTTGCAACTGAAAGCTGCACACTTCAGGTAGGCTAAGGGCTTCACTGGAACAGGGTCCCGGGTGGTGTCACAGAGGGAGCCACAGGGGATGGTTTGTGACTTGAGGGAGTAATATTACCAGAAACCAGGCATTTTGGAGTCACCTTTCTTACCAGCTTTGTGAGAAATAGGGACAATCCTCTAAGACTACTCTTGCCCATGACCTAATAATAATAATGATAATAGTACTATAAAATAATGAATATCTATTGAGCATTTACAATCTGCTAGACTCTGTTGCACGTGTCATTTCATTTCAGCCTAATGTCACACTGATGAGATTATGGTGTTATTTCCCCCATTTACCTGAGAAGGCGCAGACGGAGCTGCCAGCAGACAGAGCTGTCAACATCAGACCTGGTACTCGAGCCCAGGAAGTTTCTTTCATGACTCTCACTCTTTTTTTTTCTTAGTTTTATTAAGGTATAATTGATATAAAAAAAACCACACGTCTTGAATGAATGTATATATAAAAATATATATATATATTTTTTTTTGAGTCAGGTCTCACTCTGTTGCCCAGGCTGGAGTGCAGTGGCATGATCACGGCTCACCGCAGCCTCGACTTCCTGGGCTCAGGTGAACCTCCCACCTTAGCCTCCCCTGTAGCTAGGACAACAAGCCCGTGCTACCACACCTGGCTAATTTTTTGATGTTTTGGGGAGGTCTTCCTATGTTGCCTAGGCTGGTTTCAAACTCCTGGACTCAAGCGAGTCTCCTGCCTTGGCCTCCCAAAGTGCTGAGATTACAGGTGTGACCCACAGCACCTGGCTGCATGAGTACAGTTTGATGAGTCTGGACTTATGCCAACACTTGGGAAACCATCTTCATAGCCACGGTAGGAGACATAGCCCTCACCTCCAAAAGCTTCCTGTGTTTCCTTATGGTCTGTTTTGCTTTGTTGTAAGAGCATTTAACACGAGATCTGCCCTCTTGTCCCTCCCTCTTAACTACACCCCAGAACCCAGTCTCTGTGTTTTTGCTTGATAATAAAGAGACTATCTAAATTACAATTTCTCTGCCTAGAGAAATTTCGGCTTGCTCAGATCTCCTTGTGATCACCCATAAAATACATTCCTTCTGGCAGTGACAACCATAATGACATCATCCATCCATATTTGAAGACATGGGTCCCAACTTTGGAACTTGGCACCCAAGTTTTCCCAAGGGAGAACAAAAATCCTTTTTCCACTTTCTCAAAGGAGCATCAGAGTGGCTCAGAGGCTGCCCCAAAGTTTCCTCAAAAGTTCCATGGGCCTGTTGCACTGGCTGGCTCATCCCTGTAATCCCGGCACTTTGGGAGGCCGAGGCAGGAGGATTGCTTGAGTCCAAGAGTTCCAGAGCAGCCTAGGCAACATAGTGAGACCTCATCTCGACAAAAATTCAAAAAATTACCTGTGGGTGGTAGCATACATCTGTAGTCCCGGCTTTTGTGGAGGCTGAGGTGGAAGGATCACTTGAGCCCAGGAGGTCGAGACTGTGGTGAGCCATGGTCATGCCACTACACTCCAGCCTGGACAACAGAGTGAGATCTCACTCAAAAAAAAAAAAAGTTCCACGAGCATCTCTCAGCAGAGGATATCTACATGCCACCATTCCAGCGTGGGTGTGCCTTCACCTTACGAATCACTGCAAGGCTAAGGCAGGAAAAATACAGGCACAGAGCCGGCATGACACCCCAGCTGACAGCACGGGCCACCCTGGAGCTTGGCTGTCCGGGATCCAACCCGGCTGGCCAATTTCTAGCTGAGCAAATGTGGACTAGTTACTTAACCTTCTGGTTCTGCAGTTTCTTCTTCTGTAAACTAAGGAAAATAACAGTATTTACTTCGTAGAGGTTTAAAGAAGATGAAATTAGTTAATATTTGTAAAACAGCCAAAGCACTTAAAATAGTGCTTTACAGAGTAATATAAATATTACAATATATATATATATAATTTAGTAGCAAGAGGAAACTTGGTTAAAACACAGGCAAGCCCAGGGCAATGGTTCATGTCTGTAATCCCAGAACTTCGGGAGACTGAGGTGAGAGAATTACCTGAGCCCAGGGGTTTGAGATTAGCCTGAGCAACTTTGCAAGACCTTGTCTCTACATAAATCAAAAAATTATCCAGGCGTGGTGGCGCATGCCTATAATTCCAGCTACGTGGATACTTGGAAGTTTGAGGTGGAAGGATGACCTGAGCCAGGAGGTTGAGGCTGCGTGACCGTGAGTGTGCCACTGCACTCTAGTCTGGGCGACAGAGTGAGACTCCGACTCAAAAAAAAAAAAAAGAAAGAAAGAGAATTCCAGTTGTTCTGTGTCTTTCTCTTGATATTGTCAGGTTTTTAAGCTGTAGTCATTCAGGTTGATATGTGGTAGTTCACCTTGTGGTTTTCATTTGTGTTTCCCTAATAACTAATGAGGTTGAGCTTCTTTTATGTGTATGTGTTGTGTTGTTTTGTTTTTTAATCTACATATCTTCTTTGGTGAAATGTCTGTTCAATTTTTTTTTGTCTGTTTTAAATTTTTTTGAATTGGAGTCTCACTCTGTTGCCCAGACTGGAGTGCAGTGGCACAATCATGGCTACTGCAGCCTCGACCTGCTGGGCTCAGGCGAACCTTCCCCCTCAGTCACCAAAATAGCTGGAACTACAGACACGTGCCACCACACCCGGCTAATTTTTTTATTTATTGTAGAGACAAGCCCAGGGCAATGGTTCATGTCTGTAATCCCAGAACTTCTGGAGACTGAAGTGAGAGGATTACCTGAGCCCAGGCGTTTGAGATTAGCCTGAGCAACTTTGCAACCCTTGTAGGCAACATGGATGAATCTCAAAAGCAGTATGTCGAGTGAAAGAAGCCAGACACAAGTGACACATGCACTGTGATTCAACTTATGAGTCATTCTGGAGAAAGGTAAATGTATAGGAACAGAAATCAAACCAGTGATTCTCTGGGGATCAGAAGAGAGGAACAACCATAACAAGGCATGAGGGAACTTCTTGGAGTGATGAAATATACATTTTACATGCCTACATATATATTTGTCAAAACACATTCAACTGTACCCTTGATAAGGGTGAATTTTATTGTATATAAATTATATTTCAATAAAACTGATAAGAAACAGTGTTTTGCACATAATAAATGCTTCATAAACATTTAACAAAGCAAATGTCTTAAAGCATAGAAAAGTTCTAGAAGTATATAAGCAAAATATCATCGGAGATTACCTCTAAATGGCAAGATCATTATCTTTACTTTTTTCTTTGTGTTTTCTGTATATAAAATAAATAGAGGCTTTAAAAAAATAGAAATCGAAAAACAGATTATAAAATTTATGTGGAAGTGCAAAGGACCTAGAGTAGACAAAAACAACTTTTGAAGAATACAGTTGAAAGAGAAACACTATCTGATTTCAAAACATATTATAAAGCTACAGTAATTAAGACAGGGTGATATTGGTGTAAAGACAGACAGACCAAGGAAGCAATTGAGAAATAAACCCACATTTATACGGACAAGTGATTTTCAACAGAAACGATGGAGTGCAAAAAGGATGTTTTAACAAATAGCCCTTGGACAATTACATATTCATAAGCAAAAAAGTAAATAATACTTTGCACCATATACAAAATGTAACTCAAAATGGGTTATAGACCTAAATGTAAAAGCAAAAGCTGTAAAACATTTAGAAGACAATCTTTGTGCCCATGGGGTAGGCAAAACTTTCTTAGATAGAACACCAAAAGCATGACTCATAATAGAACAAATTGATCGATTGGACTTCAGCAAAATTAAAATATGTTACGCTTTTTTTTGTTTTATTTGAGCTGGAGTCATTGCCCAGACTAGAGTGCAATGGCACGCTCCCGGCCACCGCTCCTCGACCCACTGGGCTCCGGCGATCCTTCCGCCTCAGCCCTCCAAGTAGCCGGAATTACAGGCATGCGCTACCATGCCTGGCTAATTTTTGATTTATTGTAGAGGTGAGGTCTCTCCAAGTTGCCCGGGTGGGTCTCAAACCCACGGACTCAGGCAATCCACTCACCTTGGCCTCCCAAAGCGCTGGGATTACAGGCTGAGCTACCGAGCCCAGCCAATATTTTACTCTTAAAAGACACTGCTGCTGGCCATGGTGACTCACATCTGTAATTCTAGCACTTTGGGAAGTAGAGACAAGAGGATTCCTTGAGTCCAGGGGTTCGAGATCAGCCTGTGCAACTTGTGAGATCTTGTCTCTACAAAAAATTGAAAAGTTAGCTGAGCATGGTGGTACGCACCTGTTGTTTCGGCTACTTGGAAGGCTGAAGCAGAAGGATCTCCAGAGTCCAGCAGGTCGATGCTGGGGTGGCCGTGAGCATGCCACTACACTCCAGCCTGGACAGAGTGAGACTCCAACTCAAAAACAAAACGAAACAGACACTGTTAAGAGAATGAAAAGAAGAGCCATAGACTAGGAGAAAATATTTTCAAATTATATATCTGATAAAGGATGTATTCAGAATATATAAAGAACTCTCACAACTTAATAATAAACAAACCAACTAATAAAAGATTTGAGACACCACGATTAGAATAGATAAAACAAATAAGAATGACCATACCAAGGGTTGGCAAAGATGTGGAGGAACTGGAACTCTCACACACGACTGATGTAAAATGGTACAAAACCAACCTCTTTGGAATATTTGGACAGTTTCTTAAAACGTTAAACATATACATACTGTGTGATCCAGTCATTCCACTCCTAGGTATTTACCCAGAGAAATAAAAGTGTGTGTTTTCATGAAGACTTATTCACTAATGCTCATAGCAGCTTTATGTGTATTAACCTAAAACTGGAAAAAACCCAAATGTCTGTCAACAGGTGAATGGATAAACCAACTGTGTTATGTCTATACAGTGAAATATTACTCAGCACTAAAAATAGGAATTAGCTATTGATACATGCTGTGACATGGATGATTCTCAAAACAATAATGTTGAAAGAAACCAGATGAAAAAGAGTACGTATTGTATGATTCCATTTATATAAAATCCTAAACAGTGCAAACGAATCCACAGTCACAAAAAACAGATCAATAATTTCCTGGGGATGGGAGGAATGAGGAAAGGACAGAAGGAAGGGTTACAAAAGGAAGAAGGAAACTTTGAGGGTGACGGAAATGTTCATTTTTTAAAAAATTGTAGCGATGGTTTAAAGGGTGTATAAATATGTCAAAGCTTATTACATGATACACTTTAAATATGTGCAATTTATTATAAACCAATTATGCTGCAATAAAGCTGTTAAAAATAGACTGATTGCTTTTGTGATGGCAAATACTTTTTAGTGGCAGAAATATGAGAATAAGGACTACATTATATCAAACACACATTTTTGTGGTTAGTTACTGTGTAGCGCTACTTAATTATTCATGTACGACTTAGAAAGCCTTGTGATGTGCAGATTATGGGTGCACCCTTGTAGTGACTTGAGTTTGATTTTGTGGTCAGTGCTATAAAAATGTGTATGTTAGGCCCGTGGCCAGAAACATAATCCTCTATTATTATATTGTTTCTGTGGGAAAATCAGAACTGACAGATACACATTTCCATAGTTCTTCCCTGTCGCCTCGGGCTTTCTCTCCTCAAATCCATCTTATGTGCTGTTGCCAGACTTACCTTTTATTAAAAAAGAAAAAAATCAGACCTTGTTACCTCCCTGTCAAACCTCTCAGTGGTTCCTAATGGTAAAGTCTAAATGCTGTGGTGTGATATTCAAAGTCCCTCATGCCTGCCATCTACCTCACGGGCCTGTCTCCCAGGACTCCCCCTCCCTTTTTGTCTCTGGACCACTGTCCGGTGTTTATGCCACTTTGAGCTTTTACTTGAACTGCCCAGCTGTCAAGGACATCCCCATACTTCACCTTACTTGCACATCTGGAAGTCTCCCATCCTTCGAAACTCATTTCAAATATCTCCACCTCTTGGAAGACATCCCAGATTTCTCTCAGGCAGAATCAATCCCTCTTTTCACAGCTCACCGCAGCCTCGACCTCCTGGGCTCAGGCGATCCTTCTGCCTCAGCCTCTTCCATAGCTGGGACTACAGGCCTGTGCCACCACACCCAGCTAAATTTTTTTATTTTTTGTAGAGGTCTTGCTATGTTGCCTAGGCTGGTCCCGATCTCCTGGGCTCAAGCAATCTTCCCACCTCAACCTCCTAAAATGCTGGGATTATAGGCGTGTGAGCCACCAGGCCTGGCCGCAATCCCTCTTTTTGCTGCATTCCCACAGGGCCTTCACATAACCTCACTAGGGCACTTATTCCATTGCATTTCAGTAAGGTGCATCTATGTTAAGTTAAAGGTTCTGCTGCTGTAACAAGACAGTCCCCGAATACCAGTGGCTTACACATGCTTGTTTCTCTCTCACATGAAAGTCCTAACTGGCATGCTTGCTCAGCTCTGCCACATAGATGGGATCCAAGCTCCTTCTATCTTTATGCTCCACCCTGCACCCTGGAGGTTTTGCTCACGTATGTATGGTCCAGCATGGCTCCTCAGTATGACTACCGCCAGGGCAGAGGAAGTGAGAAGGAGAGCGTGCCTCCCACCTTGTTATGGTAGGATCCAGAACTTGTGCCACTATTTTATTCACATCCCATTGTCCAGAATAAGTTCTGGCCACATGTAACTGCAAAGGACTCTGGGAAATGCAGTCTTTTTTTTTTTTTTTAAGATGTGAGGTACAATTCAGGATTAGGAATGCAAGTGGTCATCACACAGGTAAAGTTTGGGCCTCCCTTTGGTCCCCACTTTGCCTGGGTTCAGATCGGGTACTCTTATTTTTTAATGTTTTTTGAGTTGGAGTCTCACTCTGTTGCCCAGGCTGTAGTGCAGTGGCACGCTCTTGGCCACCTCAGCCTCGACCTGCTGGACTCAGATGATCCTTCCACCTCAGTCTTCTAAGTAGCAGGAACTATAAGCATGCAGCACCACACCCTGCCAATTTTTTGGTTTATTGTAGAGATGAGGTCTCGCCAAGTTGCCCAAGTTGGTCTCAAACCCATGGGCTCAGGCAATTCTCTCACCTCGGCCTCCCAAAGTGCTGGGATTATAGGCATGAGCCACCACACCCAGCCAAGGTACCCTTATTGATGTTGTGCCCCCACCCCTGCACGCTGGCAGTATCCCGCTACTGCCAATCCCTTTCTTATAGTATTATGGTAAATGTTCAGGGTTTACCTATGAGTGAGAGTCTTTGTAGTCTTTTTTTTTTTTTTTTTGAGTTGGAGTCTTAATCTGTCACCCAAGCTGGAGTGCAGTGGTAAGCCCACTGCCACCGCAGCGTCAACCTGCTGGGCTCAGGCAATCCTTCCGCCTCAGCCTTCCAAGTAGCTGGAACCACAGAGGTGCACCACCACGCCCGGCTAATTTTTAAATTTATTGTAGAGACGCGGTCTCGCCAAGTTGCCCAGGCTGGTCGCAAACCCGTGGGCTCAGGCAGTCCTCTCACCTCAGCCTCCCAAAGTGCTGGGATTATAGATGTGAACCACCACGCCCAGCTATCTTTGCAGTCTTATCCTGGGTGTCCAGTTGCCTCACTAAAAGCCGGGTGTTGGGCTGTTATGAGAGGAAAGGGAAAAATGGATCTTGGGGCCCATTAGCAGCTTCTGCCATGTTCACCCCCTTAGCCACCCAGCTATCTGTGATCACCTTTCTCTTCACCCACAAAACACAAACACCACCTTCTGAGGGGAACAACCTTGAGCACCAACACCTCCGTCAGGGCTGGAAGTGGCTCCTTGTAGCCTGGAGACCAACACACCACAAGCTAAGTCACCTGTCTCCTCCCTCCTCTACCATACCAGATGGAACTAAAACTACACACCGCAACTGAAAAACAACTTTTATTCGGAAAACAAATCAGGGGAACTACACAGATGGCCCCAGACCATTATCAAATCAATAGTTAGAAGTTACAAACAAGCTGGGCTCGGTGGCTCAGCCTGTAATCCCATGCTTTGGGAGTCTGAGGTGAGTGGATTGCCTCAGCCCGCGGGTTCGAGACCCGCCTGAGCAACTTGGCGAGACCTCATCTCTACGATAAATCAAAAAAATTAGCCGGGCGTGGTAGCATGCGCCTGTAGTTCCAGCTACTTGGAAGGCTGAGGCAGAAGGATCGCTGGGGCCCAACAAGTCGAGGCTGCCAGGAGCGGCCACTGCACTCCAGTCTGGGCAACAGAGTGAGACTTCAACTCAAAAAAAAAAAAAAAAAGTTATAAAGACTCCTTGCCCCTCTGTTTTCTGGAAGTCACTCCTTTGTCCACTGTCTTCTTTGGCCCCTGGCTTTGCCTTCTGGGAAGCTCTTAGGGGGTCGCGATCCCACATCTGAAGTGGGCATTGAAGAATAAACTTCTCTCAGGCTTCCGGACTCGTTGCTTCTAGTCAGTTCCATGTGCAGGTAACTGCAAGCCAAAGGTCTTGTCTTAACAGAGTGTGTCAGCCCGAAAACTCCCGCTCTATTTTTACTGGCCTCTGTGCTCTGCCCAGACCCTTCTCTTGGCTTAGTGGCTGTTATCTTCAGGCCATCTGAAACAATAGGTTTGGGTGGGAAGGGAACACCCTTAATCTGATCTTGGCTGCTGGGCTGACTCCCATTGTGTGCTGGAGAATTCTTTACCTGTAAAGCCTGAGAAAGCTCAGGGCCATAGTCTCAACTCCTACGGAAGGCTGTTCTGCAGCACCAGCTGAGGTCACTGCTTCCATGTGGGCTAGAGAAACAGTTGACTCTTCCAGATCTTCAAGGTTCCAAATTACCAGCCTTAGAGGACAAACTGCAGGCAGCGGGTGCTCTTAGCCGAGCTCTATCCTCTTCCCTCTCTGCTTGCAGATTGGCCAGATCTAACTTGAGTTCAGCTCTATTTTCCGGGAATTTGCTGAGAGCAGCAAGAAGCAGTCAGTACTCGCCAATCCTCAAGTTCTCCTAGAGTTACAGGCCCAGGGAGCATGTGGTCTTCCTGACAAAGGATCACAGATGACAGTTTCACTAAATTTTTGCCAGAGCACAACATGCGTCACTGACTTTGCAGTCTGCAAAGTTTGTGTCTTCTCCACCTGACTGTGAAGCCGATGTCGTGCGTATGAGAGGTTTTCCTGACAGCACCCTACTTTCTGATATTCTGAACCCGTTATGGAATTGATTTTGGCAAATCTGGAAGACCAAACATAAGAGCAGCTTACACAAGATGGAAGCTTATTTCTCTGTTAGGAGAGAGTTAAGCTGGTATGATAGTGGTTCTAATGTGTGATGTCCTCAAAGCTTTTCTTGTCTTGAACCTTTACTATCCTGGGATGTTGTCCTTACCCCACATGGTCCAACATGATTCACCCCTACATTCTCATTCCAGGGAACAGGAAAGGTGGTAGGGGATGTGTGTCCCCAAATGCATATGTTTAAACGGAATCATCAATGTGATAGGATTAAGAAGTGAAACCTTTACAAGGTGATTAAGTCGTAAGCGCAGAACCCTCCTGAATGAGATTGGTGACCTTGTAAAAGAGACTGAAGGACCCTCCCCAGTTCCTTTCTCTTATCATTCCATCCTGTGAGGACATAGTAAGAAGGTACTGTCTTAAAAGCAGAGATGCCTCTCACCAGACACCAAATCTGCCTGTTCCTTGATCTTGGACTTCCCAGGTTCCAGAATTGTGAGAAATCCACTTCTATTGTTTTGAAATTATCTCAGGGATTTTGTTATAGCAGCCCAAACAGACTAAGACAAACTCCCTTTGGCTAAAACTTGGTCACATGGCTACTCTTAGTTGCAGGAGAGGCCCTGAAACACAGTCTTTATTCTGTGCTGCCTTGTGCCCAGCTAAACACTTGGGTATTTGCTCACCATGAGGAAAAGGGAGAGAAGGACAAGGGGGAGATCATCAGTCATCTTTGCCACAGTCTGTCTTCCCTTGAGAGAGCCCTTTGAGTGGCAAGGACCCCATCTTATCATTTCTATCACCTGTAGGCCTAGCCAAATGCCCAGCAGGGTAGGTGACTACAATATCCAACTTCCATTTTCTCAGACTGAAAGGGGGGACCCCAAGAAACTTAGAATAGTTGGTTCACATTCTCCCTCAGCACAGCCATTTTTGCTTAGACTGACACACTTTGAATCTAGCACAGGATAAACATAGATAGATAAATTTCCAATAGGCAGGTTTTAGAAAGCGTTTGGGCATTTTACTGCGGGCCAAGCTGGCAGCCTACCCCACTCCCTTAACATATCTCCATCAGATGCAAGACAAGGACAGCCCAACCTTTCAATTCATGGTTTAGCATAATAATCTCTAAGAAATGTTCGGGTTTCTTGTCAAAGGTGGAAGGTCAAAGATCACCCCTTAGCTGGTTGAAGCCATGGAAATGATAAGACCACCTTTTTGCTAAGGAGCTTGTGGACTGGAAATGTCTGACAGGTCTCTTGCGGAAAAACTCCTCCCCTTGTCTCCTCCCATCTAGCCCACCACCATGGCAATGATGAGTTAGTCACATGACAATCATGTGACTAACCCACCCATCTCCCCTCTGCCCATCACCTGACATCAATACCTGCACTTACCTGCTCCTTCATGATGACATGAAGCAGACTACCACCCAATGACCTTAAGGACATTCCCCCATCAAAGGGAAGGATTAAAACAACTCAGCCACAAGCAACCAGCTGCCATTGCCCTGCTAAGCTCTGGCGGCCATGTGCTCTTTGAGCTATGGCCAGGACATGCTTTCCTTCTTTTTTTTTTTTTTTTTTGAGTTGGAGTCTCACTCTGTCGCCCAGACTGGAGTGCAGTGGCCGCTCCCGGCCATCGCAGCCTCGACCTGCTGGGGTCTGGCAATCCTTCCGCCTCAGCCTTCTAAGTAGCTGGAACTACAGGTGTGCGCTACCACAACTGGCTAATTTTTTATTTATTCTAGAGATGAGGTCTTGCCAAGTTGCCCAGGCAGGTCTCGAACCCACAGGCTCAGGCAATCCACACACCTTAGCCTCCCAAAGGTACAGGATTACAGGCTGAGCCACCGAGCCCAGCTGGACATGTTTTCTTAAGCTTTGGCCCCCTTCCCCACCTTGGGGAGGTGAACTGCCTCTCTCTCGCTCTCTCTCTCATTCAGTTTTTAAATAAACTACATTTCCTAATCTAACTTCTGTGCAATTCTTTGCATCTTTCTCGCAGCACCAGATCACATGCCAGATACCCACACCCCCGGTGGGTGTAACCTAACATCCTGGAGGCTCTACTGGGAGTGGGAGCTAATGCACCATCACCCAAATCCATCGTAACAGACATTTGTAGTGTGACTTGTACCTTCACCCATGTAACCAAAGTGTCTCTAGCCTTCATGTCTTCAAGGTCTCTAGATTTTATGGAATGAACTTCCGTGCTCCAATATCCCCAAGGGTTCTTTGACATAAGCGTTTCGCTTCTCCCACCTCAATGTGCTTCTCTGAGGTCACTTTGCTCCTTGTGGCTATCAGCCCTGTGCCTCTGTCCCCTCCCTGAATAGCCTCTCTCTAAGCTGATGCCAGTCTCTTCTTCACCCTTCCCAACAAGCCAAGTACCCAAGGTTCTTGTGTGTGGCAGGTGCTCGATGGAGGGTGATTATAGTGCAAGGTTGAGAATAACTTCAAGGTCAGATATCACTTCCTCCACATGTGTTGGTCATTTCTCACGACAGGGAGGCTTGTCAGTCTGTTCCTCTTTGGGCTCTTACTCTCCCCCATACCAGGTTCTCCAAGACTCTCTCTCTGCTGCCAGCTTTCTCCCCTCTTTCATTCACTCCTACTCCCTTGACCCTTGACCCCTCCCCGGAGCTGCCCTCACAAGCATCAACATGCCTTTCCCTTCACGACACAGCCCTACACGACTCAGGAGCCCCCTGTGTCCTAGACCCTAGAGGCCACCACTGTTTCCCTGGGCAGAAGGGCCATGGACCCCAGAGGTGAATTGTGCTCTTCCCAGAGAAGGCTGAGGAGGCCACAGTCCATTAGAAGTGCAAAGAGTCTCTTTATTTTCTCCCTTCTGTAAGAACAAGATCTCAATCATCAAAACCACCTTAGAGGAGAGATGAGGCACTGGAGGCCCAGAGATGTTAAACCATCTGCCCAAGGCCACACAGCTGGTGAGAGGCAGGGCTGGACCAACATTCCCACCCATGAGAGGAGCAGCCTTCATTCCCTTGGGTCATCTCCTGCGTTCTGTGACACAAGTCTTGTCTCCTACCCCCACTCCTCGACCTCCTTGGCTCAGGCAATCCTTCCCCCTCAGTCTCCCAAATAGCTGGGGCTACAGGTGTGTGCCACCACACCTGGCCTATTTTTTTTTCTGTTGGGACGAGGTCTTGCTCTGTTGCCCAGGTTGGTCTTGAACTCCTGGGCTTAAGCAATCCTCCTGCCTTGACCTTGGCCACTCCTGACCAGGCTGGGCCCACAACAGCCACACCTGCTCTACCACCACGTGCTTGGGGCAGACTGGCCCAGGGATGCTCTCCTCATGAGCCCTATGCTACCAAGTCCTCCCACATGGACGCCAGCCTCAGTTCCCACACATCCTGCCTCCACCCACTGGCAGGGCCAGGCCAGTCCCCACGGGGCAAGAGGGACAGTGGTGGAGGGGAGGGAAGGGTGAGGCTGGGCTAAAGGATTGGAATTGAATAGCGGCCTTCTTCTCACAGGCTTCCCCACCACCCAGTGGTCACTGATTAACCCTGCAGACCCGATAACCCCTCCATGGGAGGAAAAAAATGTGTGTTTATCCTGGGTCATAAAACACTAATATTGACTTCTCATAGGTAAAGCCCTGGGGAAGAGGAAGAGGGGGCTGGGGGAGGGGAGGCTTCATGGGACACATGTCTGGCACCCAGAGCCCACATGCTCCCCCCTTTCCTATGGGGAGTGTGGAGAGATTGGTCTTCAGTGTCTGAGGAAGCCAGATTCCCACCCCACCTCCACCTCCACCTCCACCTCCACCTCCACGGAGTTCCCCAAGCCAGGGCCCCCGGCTCGCAGGACCCTCCTCTGTCTTCCCTGCTGCATGGGGTCCTCCCCTGCCTGGCCCGCTCCCTCTACCCTGACCCAGCAGATAACAAAGTCACACACGTCGCGGGATCCAGAGTGAGACTGCCTCTGCTCTGCTATTTCCCAATGCTGGGACTTGGGCTCGCAACACAATTTGTGCCTCCGTTTCCTCATATATTTGAGTCGGGGTCTTATTCTAGCACCCAGACTGGAGTGCAGTGGCATGATCACAGCTCACCGCAGCCTCAAACACCTGGGCTCAACCCATCTTTCACCTCAGTCTCCCATGTCTGGGACGACAGGCGTGCGTCATCACACCTGGCTAATTTTTTGATTTATTGTAGAGACGAGGTCTTACTGTGTTGCCCAGGTTGGTCTTGAGCTCCTGGCCTCAAACAATCCTCTCGCCTCAGCCTCCCAAAGTGCTGGGAAGGCGAGTGTGAGCCACCGCACCTGACTAGTTTCTTCATTTATGAAAGGGCCATAGTCGTAACACCCAGCTCACAAGGGTGTTAAGGTCGATCCAATGAGATTGCTTCTGCATATAACAAGTACCAGGAGCTGGTCCTCCATGGACAGCATCCTTATTTCTGCCTCCCTCCTCTGTACATCCTGTCTCTTGACAAGCACATCACTTTATGGACCTTCTCCGATGTGGCTTTGGGATGATCAATGCCCTACTCCCCCAGGGCCAGAAACCAGAGGTAGTCATGCCTGGGCTGGGGATCTCATCCCTCTTCCGTCTGGCTCAGAAGGAGTCGACTCTGTCACCAAACACTCTCTTGGATTGTCATTTTCTTTTTTTTACATTTAAAAACATAGATAATAGAGACAAGGTCTCACTATATGGTCCAGGCTGGTCTTGAACTTCTGGGCTCAAGCGATCCTTTCGCCTTGGCCTCCCAAAGTGCTGGGATTATAGGCATGAGCCACCACTCCTGGTCACTGGGCTGGCAATTTCCATCAAAGGACCTGAAGAGGGTGTCTGTGGCCACATGTTGGCTTGGGGTAGGGTCATTGATTCTAAGAGTCCAGCTGTATATGCCACAGAGAACCCCACACCTTCATCCTGGGGCCTTGGCTTTTCTTTTCTCTCTCCTCCCTTCCTTCCTTCCTTCCTTCGTCAGAGTCTCACTCTGTTGCCCAGGCTGGAGTGCAGTGGCACAATCTTAGCTCCCCGCAACCTTGACCTCCTAGGCTCAGGCAATCCTCTTGCCTCAGTTTCCTGAGTAGCTGGGACAACAGGTGCATGCCACCACACCTATTTTTTGTAGAGACAAGGTCTCACTATGTTGCTTAGGCTGGTCTTGAACTCGTGGGCTCAAGCGATCCTCCCGCCTTGGCCTCCCAAAGTGTTGAGATTTTCAGGCGTGACCCAACATGCCTGGCCCCGGGGTCTTTTCTTCATGCCTTATCTCCTTCCTTCTTGGAGTGAAGGTGTTTCTCCTGCCCCTCACGTCCTTCTGAGGGTCAGAACAAGGATGTTCCCCCACACAGGATGTCCGGCCACTCCGGACTGGGCACTCTCTACAACTCACTCACTTCTGGGCCTGGGAGCCGCTGGGGGAGGCATTCGGACCTCCTGGATCCTCACCGAGGCCAGCGCCCTCCACCACGGGCCTCCCTTCCTTGCCCTGGCCCAGGTGAGCCCCACCTGATGCCGTGGAAGGCCAAGGCCCCAGCCGCGCGTGCCCTCCATCCAGCCGGACAGAGGGGCCCTGTCCCTGGGCACCTGGTCAATAATTAACACTAAGCAAACCCGGGCAGCGGCCGGGCCTCCCAGCAGGGTCAAGACCAGACAAAGGCCCTCCTGTCTGGCTGGGCGGCCATCTTGGCGGGGGATCACTGGGCCCTCAGTCGTTCCAGAGTAACAAACACCCCCCGTCTCCATCAGGGAGCTGGAGCGGCTGCTGCCCAGCAAGGAACCGGGTGGAGCCAGGCCCTGGGGGATGCCGTGGGGAGGGGTTTGGCCACACGCCTGTGTCTAAGCCCCCGCTTCATGCTTGTGAGCAAGCCTAGGACTGAGGCTGGTGGGCGGAGGGTCCCCTGTGGGGCTCCCCAAGTCGGGGTCTCCGGCACAGGGCTCGCGGCAAGGAGCGGGGCCTGCCTCTGAGAACAGGTCCCGGCCCCCTCCCTCCTTCTGCCCTCGCTTCCACCCTTTCCTCCTCCCTCACAGCACCCGCCCAGCGTGCGCGTGCCAGGCCCTTGGTGGGCTCCAGCTCTCCCCAGCCCCAAGCCCCCTCCTCCTACTCGGAGCCTTCGCTTCCAAAGTTCGCGTAGTCTTGGAAACTCTTCCTCTCTCTCCATCCTTCCTCCTGAAAGGCCTCCCTCCTCCAAGAAGTCCTCCTTGAGTCCACCCCGATCCCATTCTCTGTCCCTTCCTACGCAAATGCCCCTCCGCTGCCTCTCCCCGCATAGAGCCCCTGCACTGCCCCCATTAGCTGCAGAGCAACTTCCTGTGGGCTGGGGGCCTGGACTCCTCACCCCATCACGCTAATGGGCCATGGCAGCAGGTCCATCAGCGATGCCACCCTCAGCAAGCAAGAAGTAATTTTCTTTCAGAATCGTTGGGGTCTCGCTCTGACCCCCAGGCTGGAGGGCAGTGGCACGATCGCGGCTCACTGCAGCCTCTACCTCCTGGGCTCAGGCAATCCTCCCACCTCAGCCTCCTAGGTAGCTGAGACTACAAGCATGCACCATCACGCCTGGCTAACTTTAAAATTTTTTTTGACAGTCTTTTTAAAAAAATTTATTTATTTATTTATTTATCGAGTTGGAGTCTCACTCTGTCACCCAGACTGGAATGCAGTGGCACGCTCCCGGCCACTGCAGCCTCGACCTGCTGGGCTCTGGCAATCCTTCCGCCTCAGCCTTCTGAGTAGCTGGAACTACAGGCGTGCGCTACCACACCCAGCTAATTTTTTGATTTATGGTAGAGATGAGGTCTGGCCAAGTTGCCCAGGCGGATCTCGAACCCGCGGGCTCAGGCAATCCACTCACTTCAGCCTCTCAAAGCGCGGGATTACAGGCTGAGCCACCGAACCCAGCTAAATTTTATTTATTTTAAAGATGTGGGGTACAATTCAGGATTAGGTAGATAAGTGGTCATTTTACAGGTAAACTTTGGGTCTCCCTTTGGTCCCCACATTGCCTGATTTGAGATCATGCACCCTTGTTGATGGGATGTGGCCCCCACCCCAGCAGTTTCCCTCTACGGTCAATCCCTTTCTTATAGTATTAAGATAAATGTTCAGGTTCCACTTGTGAGCGAGAACACGTGGTATAATTTTTAAATTTTTTGTAGCGATGAGGTCCTGCTATGCTGCCCAGGCAGGTCTCGAACTCCTGGGCTCAAGCGATCCTCCTGCCTTGGCCTCCCAAAGGGCTGGGATTACAGGCGTGAGCCACGGCACCCGGCCTCAGGAGACAAATCTACATCGGCCAGAAAATGCCAGATCCACATCAGAGTTCCCGAAGTTGGCCTTGCCGGTCCAGCCCGCTCTCCAACTGGCTGCCCAAGATGTTGGGAACTCTTTCTTATCATCCCCTTCCTCCCTGTCCCCAGCCCAGCCAGCGTTGCTCCTTGGTCTGGGAGCTGCAAGGGCATTTCTGGCGCATCCAGCCTTAAGGACAGACCCTGCAGCCTCCCAGCCCGCCCTCCCTGTGACAGCTCTCACTCCCTGCCATGGTGCCCAGGCAGCCTCTTGCGAGCCGTGACAGAACAGCAGCCAGTGACAGCCTCTCTCTCCTGGCTGCCCTTGTCCTCCTCAGACACCTACCCATCTCGCTCCACAGTTCACCATCCCGCCCATCCCTGCCCAAGTGCACCGTGAAACACGCGCTCACACTTAACACACACTCACCATCACCTCCTGCAAGTTCAGGTTGAACTGGAAGTTCTTTCCAGAGAGAGTGTACCATCCCTAGGGAGACCGAAGGGGACAAGTTGGCTTTTTATTTACGGCTGAAATGGAATCGGGGTGCAGAGACCCACAACACCTCCTGCCAAGGAGAGAAAATGGGTGACGGCTTGGGAGTTGGCAGTGTCCAAGCTGGGGTGTCCCAGGGAAGTGGCCACCACTGCGCCACCAGACAGCCCTTCTTTAAAATACTCTTCCCAGCCAGGCTCGGTGGCTCAGCCTGTAATCCCGCGCCTTTGGGAGGCTGAGGTGAGTGGATTGCCTGAGCCCGCGGGTTCGAGACCCGCCTGGGCAGCGAGACCTCATCTCTACAATAAATCAAAAATCACCTGGGTGTGGTAGCGCGTGCCTGTAATTCCGGCTACTCAGAAGGCTGAGGTGGAAGGATCGCCGGAGCCCAGCAGGTCGAGGCTGCGGTGGCCGGGAGCGGCCACTGCACTCCAGTCTGGGCGACAGAGTGAGACTCCAACTCAAAAAAAAAAAAAAACCAGAAAAAACTCTTCCCCACGGTCTCCTAAGTATCCTCACCAATTTAGAGTCTGCAGACGATGGCAGCTGTCCTTAAAGAATCCGGGGTCGGGGAAAGGGCAGGCTGGGAGCCGTGGACCCGGCCTGGACAGGTGGCCTTCCCGGATCAGCTACCCTCACACCAGCCAGAGCCTTTCTTTCCCTCTGCCCCCAAGAATCCACCCTAGAGACTGTCCTTCTGGATGTTTTCCTGATGCCCCCTCTCCAGCCCCATCTGCTCCTTCAGAAGGTCCCACTGTCCCCCTGCGGCCCACCCCACCTTGGTGCCCTGCCTTGGCCAGCTCTGCCACCAGTGCCAGCCGACACAGGTCTGTCTGCCTGGCCTGGTGAGGGGAAAGCTCCTCCCTTTGTTGGAGGGTGAGGCCCCAAGTACGGGAAAGGAAAAAGTAGGGGGAGAAGGGGCCCAGCAGGGCCAGAAGACCCCACGGGAAGGAACCCTCAGGTTTTCCGTCTCGACCCAAGAGGGAGACTAGGAGACCGATCCTAGGTATGTCCCCCGAGAGCTGCCACTCAGTAGCAAAGCCCTCCTTGCCATTAGCAGATATTCCTGGTAAGCTCCTGGGAGTGCCTTCCAGCTAGGGCTCCCGGCCCCTCCTCAGGGCATAAGATGTGGGCGAACCCTCCCAGCTGGGGGCTGCTCAGAGAAGCCTGCAAGGTGACACGGCCATGGCCAAAGGCTTCCGTAGGGCCTGGAGGCGCCTTATGTTGAGATGCTGCTTGGAGGGAACCAGCTCCCCAGACCCTCTCCTGCTCAGCTGAAAGAGGGAAGAGAGTGGGGAGAGGGCAGGATGGCTCCCAGCGCAGGCTGGTCCTTCTTCAGGGAGGCTTTCCCAGCCCAGCTCGCTTAGGCCCCAAATCCATTCCCAGCAAGATGGCGCCACCTGCTGTGGGGAGGGAGCAGCGCGGCTCTCTTCTTGGGGGCTTGAGAATCTGGGGCAGCGGATGGGGGTGAATCTCCCACCTCAGAGGTCACCACCTCTGCTTTGGGCTTTGGGGTGTAGACTCCAGTGTGGGTCACCTCCTCAGGTAGCCAGTGCGCTGGGCAGCCAGGCGCCCTCTTCCTCCTTCCTCTTTTCTACGTCCCCCCGGGGTGACTCAGGCCCACCCCAGAAGCCTGGGTCCCTACCCAGGTCTCTCCTCTCAAACCTGACCTCTCCTGCTGCCTGCCTCCGCCCCAGGCCTCCTCTCCTGGTGCTGCCTTGGGGTCTCCGCCTTTGGAGTGGCCTCTCCAGGCCTTCAGTTCCACCCTCCTGGGCTTCCCAGCTCACAGCCTCCTGTCCTCCAGATAGAGGCCAAGCTCTCAGGAGACTGAGTAGCCCTCTGGGGTGATGAAAGCAGATTAAGGTTGGGATAGGCTAGGGCAGTCAGGAGCTGGGTTGCTGGCGTCGAGAGGTCTTCCAAGCAGAGGGCTGGGCTCAGTCTAGGACCCGAGTGAGACAGTGTATCTGAGATGGGCCCGGGTGGGCTCAGTCCCCCATCTTGGTGTCAGTCAGTCTCCCGGTGGGACCGGGGATGGCTCAGCCTTCCACAGCCCTCTGGAACATGCATGCCTCTTCCTAGCCCTACTTTTGCTAGGCACGTGCAGCCTAGGAGACCGCTGTGTCCTCCGGGACTCACCCTTCCAGAAGGTTCTCCCCACCACCCAGATAATCGCTCTAAATGGTGGAGCAGATCCCTTCATGCCTCAGCTTAAATTCCTGCACAATCTCTGTTGTCTTCTGGAAGAAGTCCAAACCACCCCACCCAGGCAGCAGGGCCACACCTCTGCCGGCCCTTCCGGGGCCGTCTCTCAGCACTCTCCCACATGGCCAGCTCCAGCGTGCCTGGGAGGCCTCGGGCCCTGTCACTTCTCTGGGCTTGTGCCTGCATTGATGGCTCAGCCTAGACTCTCTCCCCTGCTTCGCATATTCCTCCTTCCCCACTGCCTGCCTCCCAGTGCCTCCCACCCCCCAGCTCTGCACACGTCCCCCTGGGAGCCTCCTTCTCCTTGCACTTGTCACACTTCACAGATGTCACTTCCCGCGACACTTTGGGCTCTGAGGACAGGGACCTGGTCTCTGTCTCTAGTTCCGGCACCTAGCAGGCATGCAGGAATGCATGAGTGAAGAATGAATGAATGAATGAATGAATGAATCTGTTCCCAGGGATGATGGCCTAGAAAAACGGCATGCTAGGCCGGGCACGGTGGCTCACGCCTATAATCCCAGCACTTTGGGAGGCTGAGGTGAGAGGATGGCCTGTGCCCAGGGATTCGAGACCAGCCTGGGCAACTTGGCAAGACCTCGTCTCTACAATAAATTAAGAAAAATTAGCCGGGCATGGTGGCACGCACCTGTAGTTCCAGCTACTTGGAAGGCTGAGGCGGAAGGATCACCTGAACCCAGCGGGTCGAGGCTGCGGTGGCCAGGAGTGTGCCCCTGCACTCCAGTCTGGGCAACAGAGTGAGACTCCGACTCAAAAAAAAAGAAAAGAAAAGAAAGAAAAATGGCATGCTGGCCAAGCAGAGGACCAAGAGGCCCGGCCCTGAATCTTCTGAGCTCCGCCCCCCAGTCCCTCACTGGACCATTCTCTTTCTGGCCTCACTTCTAAATCCCTCAGGGACCCCGCCCTGCCACCCCTCTGGGACCCCCCCAGCATCCTCTCTCCACCCACTCTACCCAGCGGGCTGGAACCAGTCTCCTCACTCACCCAAGTCCCCGAAGCCTTCCCCATATGACCAGTCTGCAGCTACCAGACATCTTCCTGCAGGGAAGAGCCATGCAGGGCAGGATAAGTATGCAGGGGCTCTCTTGTCTGTTCTCAAAAAGCCCTCTGGCCACCTGACTGGATAGCTCAGTCTATGCTCAGAAAGCCAATACGACTTTGCTTGGGGCTCAGAAGCTTTGTTTTGTGGGAGGGACTTTACATCTACCCTGAAATACCATAAACCTCCTGAGAGCCTGGACCGCATGAGGAGAGGTGTGCTTCGAGGCTAGGTCATCATAAAGACACTGAGGCTTCTGCCTTGCTCTTTAAGATGCCTTGTTCTGGAGGAAGCCATGAGAACACTCGAGCAGCCCTGTGGAGAGATCTGTGGGGTGGGGAACAGAGGACTCCTGCCAACAGCCAGCACAACTTGGCAGGTGTGTCTTGGATTCAGAGCTCCAGCCTCAGTCAAGCCTTCAGATGACTGCAGCCCCAGCCAACACCTTGACTGCAACCTTGTGACAGACCCTGAACAGGAATTACCCAGTTAAATTGCTTACAAATTCCTGACCCATAGAAACAATGTGAGAAAATACAAGTTTATTGTTTTCCGCGATACGTTTTGGGGTAATGTATTTTGCTGCCATAGATAATTAATACCAAAGTTGGTGATTTTATGATTCTCGCTGCCAAACCAAAGCACACAGTGAGTTTCAAAGGTCTGACAACTGGAATCAAAAACACAAAGCTTGCCAGACAAATGTGTATTGACATGTACCAGGGGGATCCCCCCAAAAAGGATCCATAACATTTATAAAAAATTATGTGCTTATTCTTTCATGTTTAAACTTCAGTCACTTTCAAAGTACTCTCCATTTGATGCAATACACCGATCGAGACACTTTTTTCTCTGCTCAAAACAGTTTTTGAACTTGTTATTGTGATTCCTTTGAGTGCTTCTGCCGTTTCTTGTTTCACCTCTTCCACATCAGCAAGACATTTCCCTTGGAGGACTTTTTTATCTGGGGAACCAGAAAAAAGTCATTTGGTTCATTTTTTATTTTTTGTAGAGACGGAGTCTTGCTATGTTGCCCAGGCTGGGCTCGAACTCCAGGCCTCAACTGATTCTCGCGCTTCAGCCTTCCAAGGTGCTGGATGCGTGAGCTATCGTGCCTGGCCCCAAGAAGATCTTTCTAGCCCTTTCTCTCAAAGGCCTTGGGAGTGAAGTGAGGGGGAGGGATGGATCCTCTATCCAGATCTCCTTCAAGACAAAAGGCTGGAGATGCCCCTGCCTCCTGTCCCTGGGACTTTTAGGTGGATGTCTGGGCGCAGTCTCCTCTGTTGAGCGCCAGACGCCTTCACCAACTGCTCCAGGACCTTATCTGATTTCTCAGGGGCACCTCAGTTCAGCCCGTCCCAAATGGACTCCCCCCCTTCCTGAGAACAGTTCCTCTTTCCACCCACTCCTCGTCCACTGGGTCCTCTGGCCCCCACCTTCCTCACCACCCTCTTTAGCACTGCACTGGGGTGGGTGCTCGTCTTCCCTTTCCCACTTGCTTCTGCTCTCTCCACCTGCCTCCAACCCCTTGGTGACTTGAGGACTTGTCTTACCTGGAAAGTGGGTCTTTCCTGGCCTGGGCGCAGGGGCTTACGCCTGTAATCCCAACACTTTGGGAGGCTGAGGCGGGAGGATTGCTTGAACCCAGGAGTTCTGGAGACGCGGTCTCACTATGTTACCCAGGCTGGTCTTGAACTCCTGGGCTCAAGTGGTCCTCCCGTGTCGGTCTCCCAAAGTGCTGGGATTATAGACGTGACCCACCACACCCGGCCTAGGCCAGGAGTTCAAAACCAGCCTGGCCAACATAGCAAGACCTCATCTCTACACAAAAGTAAAAAATTAGGCCGGGTATAGTGACTCACACCTGTAATCTCAGTACTTTGGGAGGCAGAGGTAAGAGGATTGCTTAAGGCCAGAGGCTTGAGACCAGTCTGGGAAACTTGATGAGACCTCATCTCTAAAATTACATTAAAATAAAATAAAATAGCCAGGCATGGTGGTGCATGCCTGTGGTTTCAGCTACTTAGAAAGCTGAGGCAGGAGAATCGCCTGAGCCTAGGAAGTCAAGCTGAGCTGCGACTGTGCCACGCCCTCCAGCCTGGGCAACAGAATGAGGGCCCAACTCAAAATAAAAATAAAATAACAGTAATCCCCCCCACCAACTCCCGGTGCCCACAGGAGAGCACCTGGGCAGAGCGGCGATCTTCCACCTCCCCTGGCCGGGTTCACCTGGCCCCACAGACCTCCTGCTGCAGCCCTGATGAGCTCTCAGGCCTCGGCCCCTGTCACACACGGTGCTGGGTGCCCTAGCCTCCTGAGCACCTGCTGAACGTCTCAGCCTTCAAGCCCCTGCTGGGGTCACCTCCCCAGAAACGCCTGAGTCGAGTTCATCCTTCCCTTCCCCGCTTTCCCCCGGGCGCCTCTCCCAGCCTCTGGCAGCACCATCACCTCCTAACCATGGCAGTTGCCTCCTGACTGGTCCCCAGCCCTGGCCCCCCAACTCCAGTCCACTGTGGACACCAGCCCACGCCGCCCTTTGAAAGCACCCGTCAATACACGTCTCTCCGCCCATGAGCCTCTGCTTTCCGCCTCACCCATGTCCTCAGAGCCAAAGCTAAGACTGCTCAGTGGCCTCTGAGTGCCCCTGTCTGGCCCCCTGCCCCTCAAACTTGCCTCCCAGCCCACCTCCCAGCCCCAGCTCTCTGCCCGGCCACCCCGACCCCCTTACTGCTCCTGAGCCCGCGAGCCTTTCCTCCCTCTGGGCCTTGGCACGTCCCCCCAAGGTCACCCCCTCTCCCTCACCAGCAGTCTCACCTTCTCGGGGAAGCCTGCCCTCCCTGCCCCGGGACCACCACAGCCGGCACTCACCACCTTGCTTTCCTCACCCTGCTCTACTTGTCTTTCTTTCCAGGGCACTGATCACCTCCTAAACATATTATTTAACCTATTTTGAATTTTTATTATTTATTTATTTATTTGAGTTGGGGTCTCACTCTGTCACCCAGGCTGGAATGCAGTGGCACACTCTTGGCCACCCAGTGTCGACCTGCTGGGCTCCAGCGATCCTTCCACCCCAAGCCTTCCAAGTAGCCAGAACTATAGGCGCACGCTACCACGCCTGTCTGATTTTTTTTTTTTTGTAGAGATGAGGTCTTGTCAGCAGTTGCCCAGGCTGTTCTTAAACCCCTGGGTTCAAGCAATCCCCTCACCTCAGCCTCCCAAAGTGCTGGGATTACAGGCTTGAGCCATCACACCCAGCCTATTTTTATTTTTTTACAGTCCATCTCCCCGGCAAAATATGTCAGCCACGCCAGGACAGCATCTTTGGTTTCCTGAAGGATCCTGTGAGCCTAGGATGGTACTGACACATGATATACACTCAACCAGGAATCAGGCCGGGTGTGGTGGCTCACGCCTGCAATCTCAGCACTTTGGGAAGCTGAGGAGGGAGGATCGCTTAATACCAGGAGTTTGAGACCAGCCTGGGCAACATAGCGAGACTCCCTGTCTGACAAAAAAATAAGAATGAATGAAAGAAAAGAAAAATCAACAAGGAATCGACCAATCAGAGCTGTTTCTTGGTTTCTGCGTGGGCTCCCTCAGCAGTCAGCGAGGTCCTGAGGCTGGGTTCGTGCTCAACCATCCCTGGGTCCTCAGGGCTTAGCCACTGCCTCGGCCACAGTGGGTGGGCAAGAACCGTCTTTTGAATAAATGAATGGATGAATGAGGCACTGCTCTGTGGGCTGAGGGAGTCTCAGGGGCCTGGGAACACAGGATGCCATGGCCAAATCCCTCCTGGGTCCTCTCCTGTGCGGGCATCGCCCTCTCTCCAGAATCCTGCCTGCCCTTCCCCGTTGGATCCAATCCCTGCCCGCTGTCCCTCAGGGAGGAAGGGACAAGGATTCCCCACTCAGGGGAGGCTACCTGAGCACCCTGTCAGAGCCGGCAGGGACTGGACTGGGCCAACCCCCACCCCAAGGGCCTGAAGCAAAGTGGAGAGACATCAGGTGCGGGCGAGGCTGCAGAGGGCGTCGAGGGCCTGGGCGGAGGCTGCTGGTGGCCTGGGCGGAGGCTGCTGGTGGCCTCCATAGAGGGCGTCTTGTCCTTCCCAGGCGTCCCTCTAGGACAGGGACTGGCGCAGAGGCCCAGCCCTGAGAGGGGAGCAGAAGCTGAACTCCACACGCCATGTGGGAGCGAGAAGCCAGGCGCTGGGCCTGGCTCTCCCTGACCGCCTCATTTCGGGAGCTGATGGGCAGGGGGAGTGCTGGTCTCCCCAGGCCCTGCCTGGACCCCGACGGCGTGGGCTTTGGGGGCTTCAGACTGCTTGGGGAACCGCATCGCCTGCCCCTCCGTGTAACCCGAGCCCCTGACACGGCATGAGTCTGCACTCCAGCTCTCAAGAAACATCTGCTTCTCATTTCCGCCCCAGGGAAACGGCCCAGTTTCCATGAGCCGCCAGGCTAGGCCAAGCCTCGAGCGCCTCAGCGGGCGGCCCCACCCAGCAGAGCTCCAGGACTGGGGCAGGAGCCGAGAGCATTGGAAGGGCTGGATCAGGGCCAGGAGGCCTGAGTCCTTGGGCTGGCTCCTCCCATTCCTTGCTGTGTGTCTTTGGGGGCCTGGGGGTCCTTAACTTCTCTGAGCCCCAGGCTTTCCATCAGTGAAGTGTGTTCCTTTACTGATGGAGGTACTCTTCGGTAGAGTAACTTAGACAAAGAAGTCGGAAGATAAATATGTTTTTTCTTACTTTGGGGATAAAAACAACAGAATCTTCCCACAACCAGAACCGCAAGGGGCATGGCCGCTGGTGTTGGCAGGGCCCAGAGCCACCTCCCTCCCTGAGCCACGGGCCAGGCCCACCCCTCAGTAGTTAGGTGGAGTTTGGGCCTAAGTCCGTGTACTCGGTGAGTCTGACCCCAGTTCTCTCTTTCGGCTACCCACATTTGTTCAGCTCCTCCTAGGTGTCGGGTTCTGGGGAGGCATCTGAGTCCAAAGTGATGAACACAACTTAAGCCCCTTGGGGAGGGACAAACAAGTAAATAAATTAGTATCATCCCAGAAAAATGGAAGCCGCACAAACAGGGTAAGGCTAGAGATAGAAGTAACACGATTTATATTATTTTAGTGGAGACCCATGATTTTGAAGACAATTCTTTTTTTTTTTAAGTCGGCGTCTCACTCTGCTGCCCAGGGTGGAGTGCAGTGGCATGTTCATGGCTACCGCAGCCTCGACCTGCTGGGCTCAGGTGATCCTTCCGCCTCAGCCTTCCAAGTAGCTGGAACTACAGGCACGCGCTACCACACCCGGCTAATTTTTTGATTTATTACGGAGATGAGGTCTCGCCAAGTTGCCCAGACTGGTCTCAGATCCCTGAGCTTAAGCAATCCTCTTGCCTCAGCCTCCCAAAGTGCTAAAGTTACAGGTGTGAGCCACTGTACCCTGCCTGAAGACTTTCTTAACGTGACATTTTTCCTAACAAAACCTACACCAACCTCCATCCTTCCAACAAAGGCGAGGACGTGAGCAACTCCCTCAGATACCTTCTCCCAGTCTCCACATCTCAATTTTTTCTCTTATTTTTAGAGACAAGATCTTGCTCTGTCACCCAGGCTGGAGAGCAGTGATACGATCGTAGCTTACTGTTATCTTGAAATCCTAGGCTCAAGGGATCCTCCTGCCTCAGCCTCTGGAATAGCTGGAACTACAAGTGTGCGCCACCATACCCGGCGAAATTTTTTTTTGTGGTAGAGACAAGGTCTTGCTATGTTGTTCCGCTACTTGGAAGGCTGAGGCAGAAGGATCTCTGGAGCCCAGCAGGTCGAGGCTGCAGTAGCCATGATCGTGCCACTGCACTCCAGCCTGGGCAACAGAGTGAGACTCCAACTCAAAACAAACAGACAAAAAATGTGCATATTTTCAGTGCACAGCTTGACGAATTTTGACAAATGTAGACCCCCATGTAACAACCACGCAGTTGAGGCTGTGTCTCGAACTCCTGACTTCAAGCAATCCTCCCGCCTCAGCCTCCCGAAGTGCTGGAATAACAGATATAAGCCACCACGCCCAGCCCCATCCTCCACACATCTGATTCCCAAATCTGCTCCCTCTGATGGGAACTTATCAGTGACTCCCACACAGAATGAGTCCAAACCTTGCATGCTACCCCTCCACCCTGGGCTCTGTACCAGTCATGCCTCCCACACCCCCTGCTTCCTGGTAGTCAGGCAAAGCCCTGAGCTGGAGGCATGGCAGGGGCTGAGAAGGGTGCCCGCAGGGGAGGCTGTCCTTGACCTTTGCCCCCAGCCCACAGGCTGAACAGAACAAGAGTGCCTGGTGCAGTCCCCCAGGGTCCTGCCCTTCTGACACGCCCCTACAGCACTAAACCACAGCCTGTGTGGCAGTTACTGCCTTTGTTCCCAGTTTACAGATGAGAAACCCGTGCTGCAGAGAGGATCTGAAATGTGCCCAAGAGCAAGAAGCCACTAGGTCTGAAATCTTGTCTTTCTGACCCCACAGCTGAGGGTCTTTGCACAGGCATGGCACTACTCCTGAGTCCCCATGTTAAAAATTCTAGCAAAGTCCCTTACTAGGAACCCAACCTTGGGAAAGTTCTCAAAGCCTCTGTGCCTCAGTTTTAAAAACACGTTTCTTTGGCTGGGTGTGGTAGCTCATGCCTGCAATCCCAGCACTTTGGGAGGGCCAGGAGGAAGATTGCTTGAGCTCAGGGATTCGAGACCCGCCTGGGCAACACAGCGAGACCTCATCTCTACAGAAAAAAAATTTTTAAATTAGTGGGTGTGGTGGCATGTATTTGTAGTCCCAGCTACTCTGGAGGCTGAGGCACGAGGCTCATTTGAGCACAGGAGTTTGAGGCTGCAGTGAGCCGTGATTGTGCCACTACACTTCCAGCCTGGGCAACAGGGTGTGAGACCCTGACTCAAAAAGTAAATAAATAAAATTAAAAGATATGTTTCTTTAATGAACCTACCTTATTGAGGGCTAATTCACATACAACAAATGCACATATTTTGGGAGGCTGAGGTGAGAGGATTGCCTGAGCCCATAGGTTCAAGACCAGCCTGGGCAACTTGGTGAGACCTCATCTCTACAATAAATCAAGAAAAATTAGCCTGGAGTGATGACACGTGCCTATAGTTCCAGTTACTTAGAAGGCTGGGGCGGAAGGATCACCTGAGCCCAGCAGGTCGAGACTGCAGTAGCCATGATTGTGCCACTGCACTCCAGCCTGGGCAACAGAGTGAGACCCCAACTCAAAACAATAAACAAAAAGTGTGCATATTTTCAGTGCACAGCTTGATGAATTTTGACAAATGTATACCCCCATGTAACAACCACACAGTCGAGATATGGAACATTTTCCCTATCCCAGAAAGTTCCTTCTTCTGGGCTTGGTTTTCCCACCTGTCAAAGGGGCAGACAAGAATACCTGCCTCAGTGTGTTAGGAAGATCCAGTGAGATAACACAGGTGTGGTCCTTAGCAGGGCACTTGCCCATGGTGAACACTGGGTAAATTCATTGCTAGGATCTCATTACCTCATACTGCACCCTCTGCCCTTTGCCCTTTCAGTTCCCCGACTGGGGTGGGATCAGGGTCCTGCTGACTCTCCCCCATCCACACAGCCCGAGGGCATTCAGCCTGCCCAGGCTCGGACCCATTCCCATTTGTCTCCAGAAGCCCCTACCGAGCTGGGAACAGAGGAATGAGCCAGCTTTTACCTATGTCTGGCCCAGAAGAATAGGTCTTTTGGTTTTGTTGTTGTTGCTATTGTTGTTTTTTGAGACAGACTCTTGTCTAGTTGCCCAGGCCATCCGAGCGGTACGATCATAGCTCACTGCAATCTCGAACTCCTGGGCCCAAGAAAGCCTCCCACCTCGGCCTCCTCAGTAGCTGGGATTACAGGCATGTGCCACCACACCCGACTACTTTTTACATTTTGTAGAGACAGAGTCTCACTATGTTACCCAGATGGATCTTGAACTCCTGGCCTCAACTGATCCTCCCACCGTGGCCTCCCAAAGTGCTGGGATTACAGGCGTGAGCCATAATGACCGGCCATCCTCTGATCTTTTGAGACACAAAGGTCTGAGGCATTGGTGGCAGGGCCGGCTTCACGGGCTGGTGAGCAGTGCACAGGGCCCCAAGGTCAGAGGGCCCCGCATTCGGATAACACTCCCAGGTCACGCCTTGAGATCCTTCATATTTTTGAACAAGAGACCCTGCATCTTCCTTTGCCCTGGGCATCGCATAGCCGGTGGTGATGGTAGGAGGGTGGAGGCGGCTGTTCTCGAACCCCTCCCACTCACTACACACAGCCATACATGCTCATGCACCCTCTCCACGGACCCCTCTCTGTCCCTCCCAACATTGGGGCGCCTAGGAGAGCCTGGGTCGCACAGAGTCCTCAGCTGCCCCGAGGTACCAACAAAGCCTGGAAGCCTGCTTGGCCTGGAAACCCCCTTGGGGACAGCGCCGGCTCACAGGGCCTGCTGGCCAGGTCACCCGAATTCCCATCCTCTGACGGGCCTCTCCAGCCGCCTCCACCCAGCCCTGCAGCTCAAGTGCAAAACCACAGCTGGGCGCTGGCCAAGGGGGCTTGGGTTTCACCACACTCAACTTCCCACACCTCGGCCAGGGGCCAGGGGCCGATGCGGCCGCTGGCCAGAGGCCTGGGCTGAAAGGCAGAAGGGGGAGGGGCCCAGTCTCAGCCCAGCTTCCTGGGAACCCCAGAGCAGCCCGTCTCTTGGGCCTCAGTTTCCCCTCTATGTAACAGGACAGGACTCTATAGGGCTGGAGCAGACGCTGAGGGTACGAAGAAGGAAGCTGTGAAGGCCGGGGCACAGAAGAAGCTCCCAGGACCTCACTGTCCAATATGGTAGTCACAGCCAAGCGGAGCCATGTGAATTTAAATGGAAGGCAATCATCATTTTGGTTCCTCGGTTCCCCTGGTCACATTTCACCTACTCAGTAGCTAGCGACAGGTGGCTCTTGGCTACCATGTTGGACAGTGCAGACACAGAACCTTTCTATCAGCACAGAAGGTTCTATGGAGATGTGTCCCCCGGCTAAGAAAGCCAAGATGCTGGGGGTACCGGAAGCTTTACTGTCCCAGGGTGAGGGGTGGGGAAGACCAGGGTGAGGGGTGGGGAAGAGGGCTCTGAATGCAAAAGATCTGAAACATACTCAGTCCTCTCCTGACCTCAAGACTGAGGGGGTGGACCCGCCAGCAAAGGGAGGCAGGAACCGGACCTCCCCTGGCCGCTTCAGCTCCCAACTGCTGGAGCGGAGAGCAGGCTTCCAGGCCAGGCGCCATGGCTCATGCCTGTAATCCTAGCACCCTGGGAGGCTGAAGCTGGAGCATCACTTGAGGCCGGGAATTCAAGACTGGCCTGGACAACATAGTGAGATCCCATCACCACAAAAAAATTTTTTAAAAATTAAGCCAGGGCCGGGCTCTGTGGCTCAGCCTGTAATCCCAGCACTTTGGGAGGCTGAGGCAAGTAGATTGCTTGAGCCCATGGGTTTGAGACCAGCCAGGGCAACTTAGCAAGACCTTGTCTCTACAATAAATCAAAAATTAGCCAGGCGTGGTAACAGGGACCTGTAGTTCCGACTACTTGGAAGGCTGAGGCGGGAGGATTGCTGGAGCCCAGCAGGTCGACACTGCAGTGGCCGTGAGTATGCCACTGCATTCCAGTTAGGGCAACAGACACTCCAACTAAAAAAAAAAAAAAAGCAGGACAGCAGGACATGGTGGCACACACCTGTAATCCTAGCAACTTGAGGGGCTGAGTTGGGAGGATTGTTTGAGCCCAGGAGTTCGAGGCCACAGTGAGCTATGATGGCGCCTGCCTGGGCAACAGAGCGAGACTGTCTCAAAAAAAAGAAAAGAAGAAAAAGCTGGCTCCCTGGGTCTCCGACCGAGTGGCTAGAGACACCAGAGAAAGCCTCAGCAAAGAAGGAGGTCACCAAAGGAGGTGGCCTTCCTAGCGAGGGCCCCAGGAGTCACTTCCAAACGGGAAATGCCATCCTTCCCTTTTACCCTACTGGATCTTCAAAGGCCATTTCCCTCTCGGCTGAGGGGCACTTGTGGGCTCTAGAACAATGGTCCTCCAACTTCAGCTGCATCGGAATCACCTGGAAGCTTGCACAAGCACAGCTAAGTAAAAAATGCGTGTGGCTGTGCATGGTGGCTCACACCTGTGATCCCAGCACTACGGGGATCCAAAGTGGGAGGATCGCTTGAGCCTGGGAGCTCGAGACCAGCCTGGGCAACGCAGCGAGACCTCATCTTTTGACACAAAAATAAAAAATAAATCAACCCAGCGTGGGAGTTTGTGCCGATAGTCCCAGCTGCTAGGGAGGCTGAGGCAGAAGGATCGCCTGAGCCCACAGGGTTGAGGCTGCGGTGAGCTGTGATTGTGCCACTGCACTCCAGTCGGGGTGATAGAGTGAGACCCTGACTCAGAAACCTGAAACATGCCCACTTTCACTGTTTCATGCGTGAGGTTGAGATATAGATATTTGGGTTCTGTTCCGCTTGGGGACAGTATCGTTTGGGCCTTTCGGGGCCGAGTCATCGAATGATATTAGGTTGGTTTAATCTGGGCACATTAAGAAGGGACACAGCAGAGAGGATGACATGGCAGACCTCAGGACAGAATGTGGGGACGAAGGGGAGGGATCAGTGGGAGAGACGGGGAAGGAGGGCTGACTTGTGGCCTACTGAGGCTGTCCTTGCCCCACGTGACCTCACCTCCTCCCGGCCACCTCGCAGGCTGATAAACGTGGGTCTGAGAGATTCCACGACCTTCCCCCAGCAGGCTGGACTCTGCTTCCTTCTCTTTTCTTTATGTTTGAATCGAAGTCTCACTCTGTCACCCGGGCGGGAGGGCAGTGAGACAGTCACGGCCACCGCAACCTCGACCTGCTGGGCTCAGGTGATCGTTCCACTTCAGCCGCCTAAGTAGCTGGAACCACAGGCGAGCGCCACCACGCCCAGCTAATTTTCTGATTTACTGTAGAGACGAGGTCTTGCCAAGGTGCCCGGGCTGGTCTCGAATCCCTGGACTCAGGCAACCCTCTGGCCTCCGCCTCCCAAAGTGCTGGGATTACAAGCGTGAGCCGCGGTGCCCAGCCTGCTTCCTTTCTCTTCCCTCCCTCCAGCTCTGAATATTTTCAGATGAAATCAGTCTGGGAATGGGAGAGGCTCGCAGCTGTGAATGAGTTTTTGTGCTTCTGGGCTCCTTGGGCCTGGGCAGGAAGCTTGGGGGGCGCCGGCGTCCCAGACTCCCTCTCAATGGTGCTTTTGAGGCACGCCTTGACACAGATGCAAAGAGCCGCAGTTAGAAACACCAGCAGGCCTCAGTGGGTCCCTCAGATCCTCAATCCCACGCCCAGCCTGGGCACGGTGGGACTTCCCAAATCTGTCCTCTTCCCGACCTCCAGTTGCCCCACCCTCAGTCCATCTGGGAAGGGTGGGAAGAGGGGATGGCCTGGGCCTGGGGCGAGCGAACCCTAAAAGCGGGTCTCTCCTTTTTTTCAGGAGGAAAGAGTAGTTTTCAGCCTCGAGAAAGCCGTGATCACATAGTTCACGTGGGTGAACATTCTGGAATGACCCTCACCTGGGAAGGGTGGGAAGCGTGGATGGCCTGGGCCTGGGGTGAGTGAACCCTAAAAGCGGGTCTCTCCTTTTTTCAGGAGAAAAGGGTAGTTTTCAGCATCGGGAAGCCCATCACCACACAGTTCACATGGGTGGACATTCTGGAATGACCCTCGTTTCGGGAGAGCTTATGAACACCCTGGCCCCAGAGCTTACTGTCCCCTCACCCACCTCCCAGGGCACCCCTCAGCATGAGCCCCCTTGTGAGGGCCGTTCGCGGGGGGCCCTTCAGACTTTCTGCTCCCCTCCCCCTCCACAGATGCCCTGGGAGGGAGGCAGGGCAGGGCGCAGTCCCATTTCACAGACGACCCAAGAGATGAAGGGACCACACAGCTGGTCCCTGGAGAGCTGCCTGGACCGTCTCAGATAGCCAACCTGTCCTCCCCACACTCCCTGCCACCCCGGCTCCCTCCCTGCACACGCCCGTTTCTTCACTGAGGTCCAGGAGCCCAGTTGATTTAGGGTTTCCTGCCCTTCTGACAATGTGCGTGCACACAGCGGGCTTGCTTTCAACCACCGCGGAGGGCACCTCGTCCAGGCCCTTCCTCTGCCTTCACTAAACACCTCGGCGAAGCAGGATAAATCTTCGGTGATTAGAAACACGTTCCTGGTTCCTGTCCCTGCCCTGATGGGAAGCGCATTTCTCAAAGGGTTAATTAACAGTCTTCACACAGGCCGCATTTAGCAACGAACACAAAGCCACACACATAAATAACGTCTCGGGCGGAAGAAGAGGGTGCAGATGGTTTGTGACTTTGCCGTCCCGAGTTTTCTAAACCGGTGTGAACCACGTCCTGTCGGGCCCAGGGCCGTGAGTCAGGGTCAGGCTTAGAGGTGGGCCCGGCCAGAGATGCTAGTGGCCAGCTTGGTTCTCTGCTGAAAGGGAAACAGAGCAGGGAGCCAAGATGGGGGGAGGAGGAGGCGGTGGGTGGGAGAGCAGGGCCTGAGACTTCGGGGGAGCGGAGCCAAAGAGGGCCAGAGACTGGGGGGAGGTTCAGAGAGGGCCAGAGACATGAGCTGGGGGGGAACCAGAGACACAAGGGGGGGACAGACAGGCCAGAGACACAAAGGGGGGGACCAGAGAGACACGGGGGGGGGACAGAGATACGAGAGAGGGGCCAGAGACATGAGCTGTGGGGGAACCCAAAAGGGCCAGAGACACAAAGGGAGGGACCAGAGAGAGTCAGAGACGGAGATACGAGGGGAGGACGGAGATACCAGAGAGGGGCCAGAGAGGGCCAGAGACATGAGCTGGGGGAGAACCAGAGAGGGCCAGAGACACAAAGGGGTGGGGGGGCAAGCCCAAGATGCTGTGTCCCAGCTCCCTGCAAGGTGGTACAGACCCCACTGTCGAATGCCCCGCCAGAAATCCACCCCCAGGCCTAAAGGCGGGGGTGGCGCTAAGAAAAGGAAGGTGGGAAGGACAGCCTTGGGGAAGCCTGGAAAGTTCTGGAAGGGGTGCAGTGGCATTCTGCCTCATCCATGGGTAAGATCTGTCTCTCCACGCCGCCCTTGACTCCACTGGGGGTTTGCACGTCCACCTCCCCATGTCTGAAATCTTGTCATGGACAGCCGCGGACACATGGGATTCCCTCAACAGAAGTCGGCAGCGAGAGCCAAAAGAGAGGAAAACGAAAAATCAAGAAACAGGGGGGCAATGCACGCCCACACCCCCACCCATACAAGCGGGAAGCAAGGGACAGGGGGAGGAGAGCAGCGGTGAGAACGTAAGCTCCCGGCGGTCAGCTTCTCACCACTCCTCTTCCTTCTGTGTCTGCCCTCCTCAGCCCTTAGGGGGCCTCCTGCTTGGAAAGCCCCTCACCATCCTCACTCAGACCCTCTTCTCTCGGGAGTCCGGGAGCGGGGGTCTGCAAAGGGGCACAGGGGTCCTGAAAGGACTTCCACCCCGGAGGTGAGGGCGCCCCTGGTGGCAGGGAGAGGCCCTGCCTCCGCACAACCAGGCTGCCCCTCCTGACCCAGGGCTGAACCAGTCTGGGTGCTCAGGCCAAGGGCTGTCCCCAGGGCCAGGCTCGGCGCCCTGGGGATGCGGGCGCTGAGGAAGACACGGGCCGACGGCACGGGCCTAACAGCAGGGCTCTGTGTCCAGGAGCGGCGGTTTCTCACCGAGTAATTTTCCACGGTTTGACTTTCGTTCCACACACAGTCTTGTTCCCAGAGTTCAGACGGTGGCCGCCATCCTGGGGAGGGTTACTCGGGGCCACTCACCTGCTGGGTGACCCTACCTGCTTTGATTTCTGCCCTCACCATTCAGCTGCCTCCAGCTGGCTTCTGGAAGCCCTGCGCCCACCTCGGGGCTGTGGGCCCCTGGACCTCTGGGGCCCAACCCACCCTGTCGGGGCCTGGTTCCCGGGTGGTTCTGGGAAACCCCAAATGCACCATCATCGCCGGGCCGAGGCCAGCATTTCTGTTTTCTCAGAAGGATCAAAGCCCCATCCTAACCCTGCCAGGAGGAAGCAGTTTGACTCGTGCAAATAGCTGCAGTCCATTTGGGATTTTACTTTGGTGAGAAATAAATACACAGCCATCTGCAGATGATGGAAATATGACTTAAGTAACTTTTTGGTCGCAGCTCCTGGGCCAGAGCCCAGATGGAAATAAGACCTTGTATCTCAGTCTCCCTTGCACACTTTCGGAAAAAAGAAAAAGCCAGGGGAAAGTGGGTGGACGCTCAAGTTCAAAATGGAGTGTGCTCTCTTTCTTGGCCTGGGAAAGGAAAAATAAACACCCAACAGCCACTGCATTCAAGCGCGCGTTATCTGGCCCATCCTCGCCAAGAGCGGCTCTCCTCCCTTCTCTGACCGGGAATTACTGCGCCTCCGGACAGCCCCCACGCCCACCCGAGCCCGGCAGGCAAACAATGGGCCCGAAAGCCAAGGCCACTCCCTGCAGCCCCCAGAGGCCGTAAGATTGGGAAACACAGGGCTATTTTTAATGTGTTATTTGTCCACCAACTGTGGCTCCATGGGCCTGAGGAACAGCATCAGCTGTGGGAGGCGGCATGGGTTTTTGTTTTTGTTTTTTTTTTTTCTTTAACTTGCTCAGACAAAGCCACATTTTCGCAACTTTCAGAAAAGCCAAAAAAGCAACACTCTGAGAGGGTGACCTCTCCCAGCCTTGCCCTTCTGCCCGACGGGGACTTTTCTCGGGGTGGGGCTGGAGAGTCGCCCTCTGCTGCCCTGAGCTGGCTGGCAGTCACACAGATCCAGGGCGAGCACGGGAGAGAGAGAGAGACAGAGACAGAGAGAGACACAGACAGAGAGACAGAGACATGGGGGAAGAGGGAGAAGGGGAGAGACAGAGGGGTAGAGAGAGAAAGAGGGGGCGGAGACAGAGAGAAGGAGACAGAGTGAAATAAGGAGAGGAAGAGAGAGAGAGAAGGGGAGGAGACGGAGAGAGAAAAGAGAGACAGAGAGAAAGAAGGAGAGGGAAAGAGAGGGAGAGACAGAAGGAGGAAGGAGAGGAGAGAGGGAGAAAAAGAGGAGACAAAGGGAGACAGAAAAAAAGAGAGACAGAGAAAGAAGGAGAGGGAGAAAGAGAGAGGAAGGGAGAGAGAAAGAGAAAGAGAGAAAGGGAGAGAGAGAGAACCCAGAAGGAGAGGGACAGTGTCCTCGACAAGAGAGGGAGGCACAGACACTGCTTCGGAGGGTCCCTTGTGACAGGGCAATGGGGCCTCACTAACAGAAAGTGTGAGAAGTCACACACAGAGAAAAGGGCACAAGAGTCACCCGCCCCCCCACACCCCTGCAGCAGGAAGCTCCGTGTGGTCTTCAGAAGTGAATGGGGAGTGCCGGCCAGCTGTGTCGCCCAGGCTGGGCCAGAGCTAGTACTCAGGCTGTGAGACTCTTCTGCCGTAAGAGCAGGACCCCAACCTGGGCTCCGGAGACCTCCCCCACCCCTGCCAGGACAAAGAGAAAAAGGTGGATGGGTGGGGGGGTGGACGGACGATGGACAGAGAGAGGAGAGGAAGATGGAGAAATGGAGATGGCAGAAACGGAAGCATAACGTGGGCAGAGACCAAGGAAGAGAGGCAGCCAGGTGGGCAGAGATGAGGAGATACAAGGGAGGGAGAAAAGGGGCTCTCCTCCACTGACCCCACCCCGAGCACAGAGGGAGGGTGACCGCTCAAGGGGGCCAGGACAGGGACCCTCAGGGTGACCCATTTCCTTTCTCCACTGGCACCGTGGCTACGCCCTGCAGGGTGAGAGCATGGAGTCCTCCAGCCCCCACCCAGACACCCACCCTGTGACCTACCAAGAGGCCGCCTTCCCCTCCCTTCTCCTTTCACACTCCCGAGACTCCCAGCTCAGTCCACGCCGGAGCCCGAAGACCCTCCCTACACTTGCAGGCTGGGTGACTTTGGTTCGGTCTCTTTTCCGATCTGTAAAGTAGAGATCGTATTCATTATACCTTCCTCACTTGGGCATGGCGAGGATTGACTGACACCGTGCGTGCGTGTGTACGTGCATAAAACACTGTCAGTGCCTGGCTCACCACGAGGGCTTGATGGATGGCAGCTTGAACGCACGTGGAGTCAGGAAAGGAGAGTGGTTGGTGCTGGTGTCCTGGGGAGAGGCAGGGCTGGGAGTGCTGGAAAGGGGAACAGGGGGTGGGCAGCAGGGGAGGCGGAAGAGTCTGGCGAGAAGGGCTCGAGGAGACAATTCCCAGTGAATGGAACCATACATGCCAAACCTGCATGGGCCCGAGGCCACTGTGGCCTGTCTGTGGCACCCCTGGTGCTGACCATATCAAGGACACCCTGAAGGACGTGGGAATATGATTGTTGCTGACTGGATTTCCCTGAGAGCCAAGGTCAGTCTCCTGCAAGCCCTGAGCCCCCTGTCCATCCCATGCTTTTCCTTTGATGGGATGTTCTGGAAAGCCCAGAGGAGCAGAACAGCAGCTCACCTCGAGTTTCCAACACATTTCCGGAGACAGGCAGGGAGCCAAGGGAGGCCATCGTCCTGCTTGCCTCTGCGCCTGTGGAGGACGGTTCTCAGTGCCCAGCATCACCATGAGGCTCGTGTTCTTTGGTGCCAGGAGGCCCAAGTTGGGAACAGGGGATGGCACTTCACCTTGCTTCACCAGCCTTCAACAAGCACCTCCTCCCACCCACCTGGGCTGACCCAGGGCCTGCCCTGTCCGCACAGTGGCCATCTGTCCCAGGAGCTGAGCCTCGGTAAAGGTGAACATGCCCCCGGACCGTTTGCCCTGGTCCCGGCCTCTGGCCTCTTTCCTTAAACACCTGAGGCCCAAGGCAGCCCCTCAGCCTGCCATGTGTTCCAGACAGGTGGGTGTGGGGGAGGTAGGGATCCTGGGACCTGCCTGTGACCCTTGTCACCTGGCTGGAGCTGTCGGGAGCAGGAAGGAGCCCAGGGATACGGAGCTGTGGGGTGGACAAGATCTTGGATGCCACAAGGAGAGACTCGGCCCGGCAAAGGCTGGACACACCAAGGTGCGGCCTGGTTCCAGGCTCAGGGACAGGTGGTGGGAGAATTCCCTCATTTGTTCCCAACAGTGGCATAGATTGTGTTATCATTCAGATGAGGACACTGAGGCTTAGAGCACGCTGGACATAGCGTAGCCAGCTAGCAAGCAGTCAGGACTCACACCCAGGCTCCCTTGAGCCCCAGCCCACCTCCTCACCTCATCAGGGCTGGCGGACTCTGTGTACAGCAGCAGAACAACCAGAGCTTAGCTCAGAAACCCCAGTGGTGGTGGCAGCGAATGGGGCCCAAGTCCCTACTGCAGGAAGTGTCCTCACTAATGAGACGCCCAGAGGACGAGGGCCGAGGCTGGGAGGGCCAGGCTTGGGAATCCCGCAGGACTCTTTGCCTCTGAGGCTTCGGGGGCATGAGGCTGGAAGAATGAAAGCGCTTTTCATGGAATTCCAACAGGAAACCCACGAGAACATTCCTGCCCGGAGGATTCCAACAGGAAAACCACGAGAACATTCCTGCTCGTGGGATTCCAACAGGAAAACCACGAGAACATTTCTGCTCGTGGGTTCCAGCAGGGATCTGGAGTCCATATTCCCTGTGAAAGTGGCTGGTCAATGGGGAGAGGCTGGAGGGGAGGGCTAGCCTCTTCCCGTCAGTGGTCCCTGGCCCCCCAGATGGATACAAAGTTTCCTCTGACCCTCAGTGGAGCGCCCGGCTCCCAGGACAGTGGTGGGTCATTGGGAATTGGCCTGCCCAGCTCCTGGTCTTGGGCCTTTGCTCAAAGTGGCTGTCCTGCCACCTGGCTTCCAGAACAGCGCACGGCTCCTTCAAATGCTCATCTTTTAATGATGCTGCCCCAGTATCTCAAGGGCCTTCATAATCAGCGTGAGGAATTGTGAGCATCCAGGAAGACGCTAGGAAGGTGTGAGTGGTGATCTCTGGCTCTGGGCAGTGCTTTGTTCTCAGAGGTGCATCCAGTCGTAGATATTTTTTCTTGGCTGGGTACAATGGCTCCTGCCTGTAATCTCGGACTTTGGAAGGCCGAGGCAGGAATATAGCTTGAGCCCAGGAGTTCAAGACCAGCCTGACCTCGTCTTTACCAAAAAATTTTTTAAATGAGCCAGGTGTGAAGGTGCTCACCTGTAGTCCTAGCTACTCGGGAGGCTGAGGCAGACGGATCATCTGAGTCCAAGAAATAGAAGCCATGGTGAGCTGTGACGATGCCACTGCTCTCCAGCCTGGGCGTCAGAGAGACCCGACTCAATCAATCAGTCAATAACATGTTGGGAAAGTCAGCCATGGTGGGAGTATTTACACTGTGGAAATTAGCAAATGCTACACATCAAGACTACACCCCCCTTCCCAACCCCTGATAGAGCTGGACACAGCAGCTGGTCCAGAGAGATGGCCAAGACCAGGGATCCTGGGGCCAGGGCTGACTCCCCCGTGTGGCCTTGTGCCATTTGTAAACAGACGGTCTCACCCCTGCCTTCCACAAAGGACTGTGGGGGATTCAGAGAGACACTGCGACTGGATGCACCTCTGAGAACAAAGCGCTGCCCAGAGCCAGAGATCACCACTCACGCCCTCCTAGCGTCTTCCTGGATGTCTGACCTAAATTTAGGTCCTTGTAGTCAAAGTCGAAGCCCAGCCACTGCCTTTACTTCCTTCCTTCCTGCAGATTCTGTAGCCGCCACGGGAAGTCGCTACTGAAGGTCTGCCTTGTGTTGTTTCACCTGCAAGTTTGCATGCATGCGCTGGCCAGAGTCCCTCAGACCATCTGGGCCTCTTCCCTTCTGCCCAGAAACCTGCCCACCTCACGCAGCCCTGGGGCAGCCCCTGCCTCATCCATAGTCAAGCGCCCCCTCTGCACAGCTACCCCTTGCAACACCACTGGCTTCTCTATCAGGACCCCTCAGGCAAGTTTTTTTCTTTGAGTTGAAATCTCACTCCGTAGCCCAGGCTGGAGTGCAGTGGCACATTCCCGGCCACTCCAGCATCGATCTGCTGGGCTCAGGCGATCCTTCCGCCTCAGCCTTCCAAGTAGCCAGTAGCTGCGCTACCACGCCCAGCTAATTTTTTTGATTTATTGTAGAGATGAGGTCTTGCCAAGTTGCCCAGGCTGGTCTCGAACCTGTGGGCTCAGGCAATCCTCTCACCTAGGTCTCCCAAGTGCTGGGATTACAGGCTTGAGCCACTGCGCCCGGCCCAGGCAAGTCTTTAAGCTGTCTAGGTCTCGACTATACTCTGAAGATGACCTTGGCCAATAGCCCTCACAGGGCCTATGACACAGTCTATGTGCCTTTCTGGAAGTAACAGAATCAACTAACAGGGACTTCAGCCATAGGAAAGTTCCTACTTGCTTACCAAGATGTCGAGAGGTAGGCATTTCTCAAGTTGGCTTTGCAACTCCAAAATGCCAGAGCCTCTAAATTCTGTCTTCCCCCATAGTCACAAGACAGCCACCCAGAGGTTGCATCTTCTAGAGACTCCGAAAGTCAGGATGCAGCCTGAGGGTCAAGGTGGAAAGAGCTCTCTACGTGTGCTTTTCTTATTTCATCACAGATAAAACATCTTTCTCAGAAACTTTCTGTTCCCACAACCCCGCATCCAGTTGTGGGGAGAGACCTTCGTGAAGTTGTCCACTTCAACTTTGGATGAGTCAATGCACCTGTTTGCACATCAGTTGCTTGTCTGTAAAATGAAGGTAAATACGGCCAGGTGCGGTGGCTCATGCCTGTAATCCCAGCACCTCGAGAGGCCAGGGTGAGAGGATTGCTTGAGCCCAGGTGTTCAAGAACAACCTGGGCAATGTAGCACGACTTTGTCTCTACACAACATTAAAAAATTAGCCGGATGTGGTGGTATGCACCTTTGGTCCCAGCTTCTTGGGAGGCTGAGGCAAAAGGGTCGCCTGAGCCCAGAAGGTGGAGGTTGCAGTGAGCCAAGACCGTCCCACTGCACTCCAACCTGGGCAACAGAGTGAGACCCCGATTTAAAAAACAAAAAATAAATAAAATGAAGGAGAATAATATTTACCCTGGAAGGCTGTTGTGGATAAGATCGCCTAGACTGGCCATTCCAAGCGCACAGTCCTCTTGGCCAACTGATTGGTCAGGGATGGACATGTGACCGGATGATACTAATCAGAGTCTTGCTGAAGATTTGGCGCCTGGGTGGGGAGAAGGTCTCTCTCCCTCTGGGAAACTGAACGGTGAGGATCAGGAGAGCCTGGAACTTTTGCACATAACAGGCAATTGTTGCCACTTGTCTTGATAAAATACAAGCCCCAGGAACTGCGAGAGTCCCAAACACCATTTTACCTCAGACGAAATGACATCCCAGGCGGTGTTCTAGAATGAGCCCCTACCGAGCAAAAAATATCATGTATGCCCCTGATGGATCAGATCTTCCTGTAAGACGGGTTGGTTCACGGAGCTCAGTCATTTCCCTTCTCAGTTTGTAACAGGTTGGCATTCAACAGATGACAAATTATATCAAATTAGACACAGTGAGACATCTACTCAAATTTAGAATTCAAGAAACGTGACATCCCTTCAACTTCCTAAATTAAGTGACATCTAGCTAAAACCCTCATTGGTCAAGGTCATGGAAAGTTGAATAAGAAGGGGTATAGAAGGGCCCTAGCGGCAGATCTCGGCATCTCTACCCCTAGTCCTGCAGACCCCTAACATGTCTCTTCCATCCAAAAGGTCTCACAAGAGGCCAGGCATGGTGGCTCACACCTGTCAACCCAGCACTTTGGGAGGTCAAGGCAAGAGGATCATTTGAACCTAGGAGTTTGAGATCTTGTCTCTACAGAAAAATAAAAAAATTAGCCAGGCAGGGTGGTGCGCACTTGTAGTCCAGGCTACTCTGGAGGCTGAGGCAGAAGGATCACCTGAGCCCAGGAGGTTGAGGCTGCAGTGAGCTGGAATCACTGCACTCCAGCCTGGGAGACACGGTGAGACATCTACTCAAAAAAGAAAGAGAGAGACAAAAGGTGTCACAAGCCCTCAAAGCCGTGCCCCCCAAAGCCGTATCAAACAGCTCCCCTGCTTACCAACTCCTAGTGGACACAGCCCTTTCCAATCACAGGGCAGCCCACCCCAGCCCGACAGCTTTTCCATGTAGCCAGAAACACAGACCAAGGGTAGTGACTTCCCTTCCTGTGATGAGGACAGCTAAGACCCCAAGAACGCAGGAGCCAGGATCCCTAGGAGGGGAGGGAAGGTGCTGGCTTCTTCCCCTCTCCTGAGAAGCTGGTGACCTGGCAAATCTGAACAGCTGAGAATCTGGCCAGGTATCTGTACAGGGTGGGCAGGAGACCTCAGGTCCAGGTGTCCAGCAGGGCTGGCTCAATAAATGTTAGTTCAACAGGTATTTACTAATAGGAACGCCTTCTGCTGCGGATCAACCTCTTAAAAGATAATTCATTGGATCTTGCAACTGGGAAACTGGAGGGAGCCTGGTTTGGGGCAGGAGTGGAATGATGTGGTGGAGTGTGGTTTTCTTTCTAGCATGTTCACAGCTCACCACAGCCTCAACCTCCTGGCCTCAGGTGATCCTTCCACCTCAGTCTTCCGAACTGGGACTACAGATGCGTGCCACCATGCCAGGATAACTTTTTGATAGTTTGTAGAGATGAGGTCCCGCCGTGTTGTCCAGGCTGGTCTCGGACTCCTGGGCTCAAGCCATCCTCCTATCTCAGCCTCCCAAAGTGCTGGGGTTATAGGTGTGAGCTACTACCCCTGACTAGAGTGTGGCTTTTCTTTCTGGCTCTTAGGTCTACTTGCCTCTGCATGGTGGATTCCATTTTTCTTTTTCTCTCTTTCTTTCTTTTTTTTTTTTGAGTCGGAGTTTCACTCTGTCGAGCAGACTGGAGCGCAGTGGCACGCTCATGGCCACTGCAGCCTCAACCTCCTAGGCTCAGGTGATCCTTCCGCTTCAGCTTTCCAAGTAGCTGGAACCACAGGCACGCACCACCATACCTGGCTAATTTTTTGATTTATTGTAGAGATGGGGTCTTGCCAAGTTGCCCAGGCTGGTCTCAAACCCGTGAGCTCAGGGAGTCCTCTCACCTCGGCTTCCCAAATTGCTGGGACTATAGGTGTGAACCATCACGCCCGGCCCAATTTTTCTATTTTATTTATTTATTTGTTTGTTTTTTAGGCAAGGTCTCACACTATCTCCCAAGCTGAGGTCCAGTGGCACAATCACAGCTCACTGCAGCCTCGACCTCCCGGGCTCAAGTGATCCTCCTACCCTAGCCTCCAGAGTAGCTGGGATCACAGAAATACACCACCACGTCTGGCTAATATTTTCTTTCTTCTTCTTTTTCTTTCTTTCTTTTTTTTTGTAGAGACAGAATCTCACTGTGTTGCCCAAACTGGTCTTGAACTCCTAGCCTCAAGCAATCCTTCCCCCTCGTCTCCAAAGGTGCTGGGATGACCAGCATGAGCCACCCCGCTCAGCAGCACATGGTGGTTTTGTTCCAACAGCACTTCCTTCCTGGACGATGACTCTGGCAGCTTTGGGTTCTCTTGGTCCCCATCACTGAGTATCTCAGAGGAAGACAGATCTAGCATCCATAGCCTGAATTTTTAACAAGACTCAGATTACATTGTGCATCTATCCCTGAGCTACTCACTTGGCTAAGAGGAGTATGGACCTAGAAAGACCACCTGGAGCACGTGCCCCCCTTTGGTGGGCGGGGCCTGGAGAGGCACTACTGGAAATGGTTTCATGGCTGGGCGCTATGGCTCACGCCTGTCATCCCAGCACTTTGAGAGGCTGAAGCAGGAGGATTGCTTGAGCCCCGGAGTTTGAGACCAGCTTGGGCAACATAGTAAGAGCTCGTCTCTACAAAAAATAAAAAAGAAGCCAGTGTGGTGGCATGCACCTGTAGTCCCAGCTACTCAGGAGGCTGAGACGGAAGGATCACCTGAGCCCAGAAGGTTAAGGCTACGGTGAGCAGTGATGGTGCCACTGCCCTCCAGCCTGGGCGACAGAGTGAGACTCTGGCTAAAAAAACAAAAAACAAGGAACAGCTTCACCAAGAGCTGGGGTGGCTCCTTGATAAAAATGGGAGCTGTGAACAGGCCAGAAGAGAAAGGGCCCGCAGAGCCATCGGATGTGCCCACACAGTGCTGGGAGCCGAGGCTGGGCGGGATGTGCACTCACCAGGTTCAGTTCCGGTGGGATGGGTGCATCACATAGGGTGAGAAATGGCTGTGACCAACCACCCCCAAGTCTCAATGGCTGCCCAGGCCAGATTCACTTGTACCACCATCCAAAGCAGCAGGGTGGTGTGCTCGCCTCTGGGCAGCCATGGGGGACCCACTCTCCCTTCCCTCGATGACTTCCTCAGCCCGGAGCTCCGGCGTCCTGGTCTTCTCGAGTCACAGTAGGAGAACGGGCGTGCAGGAACGATTCCACAGGAAGTCTCGGGAGGCCAGGCCTCGAACTGGTGGCATCACTCCTGCTCGTGTCCCCTGGCCAGAACGCCACAGCTGCACGTGGGAACCGCTGGGCAGGCGAGCAAACGGGCCCAGAGAGAGAAGCAAGGACTGTGTGGTGTTTAGTAGCACCTATGGGGGCAGCAGGGTGGGGTGGGGTGGACTGGGACTCGAGGCTGCCAGCCTTCAGACTTGTTGCTTGGGCAAGTCACTCTCCCTCTCCTGAGCCTCAGTCTCCCCATGTCAACTGTGACAAAACCCTCTCTAAAACCTCCCCCATGCAAACATTCTCCGCTTCGCCCCCGCCTGGTGCCTCTGTAGCTCTGTCTGGTGCTCGTTGCCTCGATCTCACCATCTCTGACCTCCACTTTACCTTACAGCCCCCTCATTTCAGCCTTTGCTCCCCCTTTTCTGCTCCGTTTCTGTCCACAGCACCTGTGAACATCCGCCATGACCAGTGTTTTCTTTTTCTTTTTCTTTTTTTTTGAGTTGGAGTCTCACTGTGCTGCCCAGGCTGGAGTGCCGTGGCACTCACACCGCCACCGCAGCTTCGACCTGCTAGGCTCAGGTGATCCTTCCACCTCAGCTTTCCAAGTAGCTGAAACTACAAGCATGCGCCACCAAGCCTGGCAAATTTTTGGATTTACTGTAGAGATGAGGTCTCGCCAAGTTGCCCAGGTGAGTCTCAAACCGGTGGGCTCAGGCAATCCTCTCACCTCAGCCTCCCAAAGTGCTGGGACATAGGCGTGACCCACTGCACCCAGCCCTAATGTTTTCTTTACTTGTCCTCTCCCTGCATGAAGAACCCAGAGGGCACAGCCGTGCTCACTGTCGTATTCCAAGTACCTGAAAAAGTACCTAGAACGAATGGATGGATGAAAGAACGAATGAATGCTCGCATGTTTCCCCGAATAGCAACGTGTCTGTAATTCCAAGCAGAGCGACACTGCCATCTGGTGTCAACTTGGATTGCAAGCACAAACTCTGGAGTGCGATGGGGGTGAGAGCAGTCTCCGGGGACATCGCCTTCTCAAATCAACCCTCTTTCATTACTTCAAACACCAAGGCCTGAGTTTGGAGGGCTCGACAGGCCCATGGCGTCTGATTTTCTGTCCCCTCCTATCACAGTGTGACACCGGTCTAACCGTTCAGTAGGTTCCCAGATGACCAGGCACTCAGAGCTCGTCCGATGCCACAAAAGTCGCTAACATACGGGGACCGCCATCTTTTCAGAGAAAAAGGACTCTAGCTCTGAGACTGGGGGAAGGAGGGCCTAGGAGCTGGTGCCCACAAGGAGGACCAAGGGAAGGGTGGAGAGAAGGCACCTTCAAGGGGGCACCGGGGGGCTAGATGCCCTGTCCAGTTTGACCTCTTGTCTGCTTTGGTCTCCTTGTCTGTGAGGGGATGGCATTGAGCTAGAGAGGTTTCAGGCCATACAGAGCCCAGCCCTACATGCCTACGATTCTTTTTTTTGTTTTGTTTTTTGAGTTGGAGTCTTACTTGGTTGCCCAGGCTGGAGTACAGTGGCACACTCAAGGCCACCGCAGTGTCAGCCTGCTGGGCTCAGGTGATCCTTCTGTGTCAATCTTCCAAGGAGCTGGGACTACAGGCAAGTGCCACCACGTCTGGCTAATTTTTTTTTTTTAATTGTAGAGACGAGGTCTCATCAAGTTGCCCAGGCTGGTCTCAAAGCCCTGGGCTCAGGCAATCCTCTCTCCTCAGCTTCCCAAAGTGCTGGGATTATAGGCATGAGCCACCGTGCCTGGTGACGCCTATGATTTTTTTTTTTTTTTTTTTTTTTGAGTTGGAGTCTCACTCTGTCACCCAGACTGGAGTGCAGTGGCCGCTCCTGGCCACCGCAGCCTCAACCTGCTGGGCTCCGGCGATCCTTCCACCTCAGCTTCCGAGTAACCGGAATTACAGGCATGTGCTACCACGCCCGGCTGATTTTTTGATTTATTGTAGAGATGAGGTCTCGCTGCCCAGGTAGGTCTCGAACCCGCGGGCTCAGGCAATCCACTCACCTCAGCCTCCCAAATGCGTGGGATTACAGGCTGAGCCACCGAGCCCAGCTACACCTATGATTCTTAAGGAGGAACACAAAGGTCACATGCCTAGAAGGAGGAGTTTCAGCCACCGGTCAGGGGCTGGTGTCCTCAGTCACTGGGTGGGTTTTCTAACTCACTGGGTGGGTTTTCTAACTCTCTGTGGATCTCTCACTCCAGTCTTCCTTTCAGTTCCTCACCGCTGCCTGGGCCCAGCCTTGGTGGTGTGGCCTGGTGATCTTAGCACTCTGGCAACCAGGAGCCTCCCACCCCCCCCCAGGCCAGCTGATCTCTCATTTCCTTTGGCCTCTGAGCTCTACAAGGTCCAACTCATCCTTAAAAAAGTGATATGTACCTCACTGCTGAATATCACTAGAGTCACCTTCAAAGTACTCCCCTTGAGAAGCTATGCACCAATGCCCTTGCCTAGCCCACCAGTCAAAGCAATTTTGGAACTCTTTTTCTGGAACAGCCATCAGAGCCATCATCATATAATCCTTGATGTCCGGAATGTCATCAAAATGTCTTCCTTTCAATCTTTCCTTTATCTCGGGTAAAGAAAAAAGTCATTGGGGGCTGGATCAGGTGAGTAGGGAGGGAGTTATTAGTTTACTGGCTAAAAACTCCCTCCCAGACAATGCTGTGTGAGCTGGTGCATTGTCATGATGGAAGAGCTCCTTGGGGACCATTTTTGCACACACCTTTCTCAGGCCAAGATTTTCAGTTAAGATTTTCCTGTTTCTCTATCGATGTTCATTTGGTCTGCTGTGTTTCTCACAGTCAGCCAATGATTTTGATGCACAATTCTATGAATGTTTGCAATGTTTTCATCAGTTCTGCTTGTCACTGGCCCTCCTGACCGCTTTTCATCAGTGATACTTTCTCTCCCCTCAGAAAAACGTTTAATCCTTTTATACACTGCCGTTTTCTTCACATTATCCCTCTAAACTTGGAATGACATGTCCCTGACATCACTTTCACCCTTGTCAAGTTTAATAAGAAATTTAATGTTTGTTAGTTGCTCTAACTCGAGCTCTGACATTCTTGCAACAGCACACAAAAACATGCAACAGTAATGAACGCCACTCAGCAAGACGCTGCCACACATTGACACGAACACAGCTGTGAGACACTGATACCCCAAGGTTAGGAAACCATACTGAGTTGTTTGAACAGTGCTGTCAACTTGAGCACACGGTGGCAAGTTCATAAGCTAAATTGTCAGACACCGTATACCAGCAAAGTTGGCTCCTCCAGCTTCCTTGTTCAGGTTGGCTGCTCTGGGCGATGAGGGAAGTGGCCTTCGGTGACAGGAGCGGCTCTGGTGGCTCTGCAGATGCGTGCACAACTTTCTTGCTGGCCTCCATCCCGCCAGCTTCCATGCAGCCCAGACGCATGGAGCACCTTCCAGGATTGTGTGGGATTTAGAAGACAGGCTAGGTTTCTCCGTGTAAAGGGCTCCTGGCAAGTGGGGGACCCAACGCCAGCAGAACCCTGAGCAAGTGTCAGGGTCGGAGGCACAGGCTGAAGGGAGAGCGGATTGCAGAGCCTTCCTGGAGGTGATGGTGTTCCTGTGGCCTCTGGTGTCCCCACATGGGCGGAGGGGTCAGTGGCGCTCAGAGCATCTGAGGCCTTGGAAGCAACCACTCAGAGGCGGGGGAGTGACAACTGTGAGTGTCACCGAGGTGTGAGCCTGGCCAACTCATGACATGGAACATCTGGGCGTCCAGAGCATTTTAGGGGACCAACAGATGCCCGCCTTTCTCCTCTCTCCATGTCCCTCCTCTGGCTTCTCCCACCCCCACCACTGGCTCCTCTCCTTCTGTCCCTCAGAGTCAGCTCGCTGCCCCCCCACTGCCTGCTGTCCTCAGCTGGCCCCACACACTCCTAGGAGGGCTCACCTAGTGGTCAGCTCGGCGCGGCCACTTTCCCCTCCTGAGATCTCCTCTAGTGCTGGGAGAAACTGGGAACTACAATTCCCAGAATGCCCTGCCCACCAGGTTCCATCTTGAAGTCCACCAAGGAGACTCTGGTCCCATATGTGGCAGATGGGAGAGAAGGAGAGCTCAGCGTTCCATCCAAACACAGATCAAGGGTTTTCTGCGGGAAGGACACAGGGTGACAGAAGTGGAGTCAGAGTCACAGACGGGGAAACTGAAGTCACAGCACTACTGGCTGTGAGATGAGGAAGAGGATGTGAGCCTGGGGATGCAAGAGGTTTCTAGAAACTGGAAAGGCAAGGAAGCAGTCTTCTCGGAGGCTCTAAAAGGAGCATAGCTCTGCCGATACCTTGATTTTTAGCCTAATGAAAGCTGTTTTGAGGCCAGACGTGTAGTCCTTGCACTTTGGGAGGCCGAGGTGGGAGGATTGCTTGAGCCCAGAAGTTCAAGACTGGGCAATGTAGCAAGACCTTGTCTCTAAGAAAATAAAAATAAATATATATGTGTGTGTGTGTATTTTAAGTTGGAGTCTCACTCTGTCGCCCAGGCTGGAGTGCAGTGGCACGCTCACGGCCACCGCAGCCTCGACCTGCTGGGTTAGGCAATCCTTCTGCCTCAGCCTTCCAAGTAGCTGGAACTACAGACAGACACCACCACGCCTGGCTAATTTTTGTGAGTTACTGTAGAGACAGGTTCTCACCAAGTTGCCCAGGTTAGTCTCAAACCCCCAGTCTCAGGCAATCCTCTTGCCTCTGCCTCCCAAAGTGCTGGGATCACAGGCTAAGCCACCGCGCCCAGCCTAAATATATATTTTAAAAAGCTGTTTTGGATTTCTAACTTCTAGAACCACAAGATAATAAATTTGTGTTAATTTTTTTAAAAAGAGAGAGTTTTCTATAAAATATATACCAGATTTTAAAGACTTTGTGCAAAAAAAGTAAAACATCTTATTAATAATTTTTGTATGAGTCCCATATTGAGATTATAATAATTTTTTATATTATAGGTTAAATAAAATATATTATTAAAATTCATTTTGCTTGTCTTGGGTACTTTTTGATAGGGCCCCTGAAAAATTCTAAATTATCTACACAGCTCACATTCGATTCCTCCCAGTATGAACCAGACCTGACCCTGCTTAACTCCCGAGATCAGCCGAGATCGGGCGCGTCCAGGGCGCGGTGGCCATAGACTCTATTCTGTTTCTGTTGGGCAGAGTCGGTTTAAAGTGTCCTTGGGGACAGAAGATGCCTATACACAGTACTTCATGGCCACAGGAGACAGCAGACAAGGTCACATGTTGAATGGGGTTTAATGTCACACAAGCGTGGTACAGATGTCCAGGGTTAAGAGCTCAAAGGAAGAGAAAAAGAGGCCCGGGGTGGGGAAGGAAAGGGATGGAGGTGGATGGAACCACACCTTGAAGAAGGGGCTGATGTGGACAGTGGAGTCCGTGTGCTGAGGGAGGAATACCTGAGGCCTGGCAAGATGCAAAGGCCACGGGGTCTCAAGCTAGTGTGAAGGAAAGGGACGGGAATCCTGGTATCTTTAGCCACAATGCCATGCATCTTTTGCCCCATGGCCCAAAGTGTTAAGGGAGGGATGGAGAGAGGCAGGAGGGCCCTGAGTTGAGCACTGGGAAGACGAGTGCCATCTCCTTGAGTGCCCAAGTCACGAGGCAAACTTGAACCCAAGCCCAAAGCCCTCCCTCAACTCTGTCTAGAATGGGACTCCTCGAAGAACCATGTTTCCCAGGGGGAAGGATGCTTTGCCCTGGTCCCCACCCCCAGGACTCTGCCTCCCTGCCCCAGCCTTGTCCTAGGCGGCTTCCTGATGACTGTAGACCTGAGTCCTGTGTCAAGTCACAGGGGAAGCACGCACTCCTGTCTGCGACAAATGCACTCCATCTGGACAATTTGGAGCTGGGCAGAGCAAGGCGGTGGGGATGGGAACACGAAGCCATGGTGGGAAAGTGCCTGTGCTTGCATTTTTGTGGAATTTCTGGCATGGCTGGCCCTGGTCAGCATTGAATCTTACTGAGAAGCGCTAGGACCTCTGTGGTCCTGGCGTGGTCCCGTGGGCCAGGCCTCCCGGAACCAGGGACGACTGGAGTTGAGTCCAAGTTGGACGTTGAGTCATTTTAGGAAGGGCCAGCTGTGGATTCCAGGCCTGGCCGGAAGGCCACCCAGATGCCGGACCAAGAGGAGCACCCTCGCCAGCCGGGCCAGAGGGGAGCAGAGCTGGTCTTCCTGTGGCCCAGAAAAGGCCTCGATTCTGAAATCCTGAAGGGGCTTTGCCTCTGAGGGACCTTGTTGTTGGGAGATCTTTGAAAAGAGAAAGTGCTTCCACCACCGTCTCCTTGGGTCTGCACCCTTGCTTCCAGAAAAGAAAAGACTTAGCAGCTCAATAGTCCTTCCTAAGCACCTGTCTCATACCCAACACTTGAAGCAGGTACCATGGGGAAAATGAGAGGCAATACTGAGAAGCTGTCATCTCAGGGCAGAAAGAGCCCTATGAGGCCACAGAGGCCAAAACGCCTTTCTATTGATTGATTGATTGATTGAGTCAGAGTCTCACTCTGTCGTCCAGGCTGGAGTGTAGTGGCAGGATCACGGTTCACCACAGCCTCAACCCACTGGGCTCAGGTGATCCTCTTGCCTCAGCCTCCTGAGTAGATGGGAAAAACGGTGCATGCCACCACACCTGGCTAATTCTGGGGTTCTTTCTGCAGAAACAAGGTCTCTCTATGATGCCCAGGCTGGTCTCAAACTCCTGGGCTCAAGCAATGCTCTCCTCAGCCTCCCAAAGGGCTCGGATTGCAGACTGTGAGCCCTACCCGAAACACCTTTCAAAGGAGAAATTCCTGCGACCGCATCCCTGGTAGTTGTTAGATGTGGTCTTTGTCCTCAGAATGAAAACCAAAGACATAAGCAGCATTTGGAGGACAGGCACCATGCATGTGGGGACACAGAAGGATGCAGCCCAGAGGTAAGTGCCACTGGAGTCCTGAGCCCGGGATGACCAGGGTGGCCGGGGTGACTGGGCATGCAGCCTCCGGGATCGGGAAGAAAAGAGGAGGGTGTGAGATGGTTAAAATAATCATAAAGACAGTACAAGAAGGAAGGAGGGAGAGGAGGAAAAGATTAGAGAGGCAGTCCCGAAATCTCTGATGCCTAAAATCCCACCATTAAATTTTCATTTCGGGGGATTAAGTGCTGTGCTCTCTGTTTTCATCTTTCCTTGCTGAGAGAACATATGAGGGCCTGGACGGGACTGAAGAGGCTGAAAGTCCAACATCAGACAGATAAGAGAGGGACAGAGACAGACTCTGCTACCGTCACCCTTGTGCCAAAGGCCAGCCAGTTCGAGACTCTGAGAGTCATGTCCATGAAAACCCAATGGAGGTACAGAGGAGAGATCGGTTTGGCCCAGGGGCTGGGGAAGCGGCATTATCTGTGAACCTTTACCCCCATCAACCTCGGGAAAACCCTGACATTGCCCTTTTAGTTTGCCCGAAGCTTGGCCCTCCAAGCAAATCTCCCGCATCTAAGGTCACAGTGACGCGATGCGCATGCACTGGCCTACACAAGTGCAGGGTGAGTTCAGCCTCCTTTCCAAAGAGCTCCCAGGAGGAAAGCTCTTGACAAATCCTCACAGCAAAGTTCTTAAGGTGCTGGGCTCCAGTGTCAGACTGTCCGAGCTTAAGTCCTGGCTCTCCTGCTTGCATCTATGACCTTGACCTCCAGCTTTCTGATGCCCAGTGTTCTCTTTTTTATTTTTAGAGATAGGATCTCTCTCTGTTGCCCAGGCTGGAGTGCAATGGCACAATCATAGCTCACTGCAGTCTTAAATTCTGGACTTAAGTGATCCTCCTGCCTCAGCCTCCCAAGTAACTGGGACTACAGGCATGTGCCACACATTTGGCTAATTTAAAAAAAAAAAAGTTTTTGCTGAGATGAGGTTTCACTATGTTGCCCAGGCTGATCTCAAACTCCTGGGGCTCAAGCAATCCTCTCACCATGGCTCCCTGAGTAGTTGAGACTACAGGTGTGTGCCGCCATGCCCTGGCTAATTTTTTTTTTTAAATAAGCAAACTCCCCCTATGTTGCCCAGGCTGGTTTTGGACTCCTAGCCTCAAACAATTATCTTGCCTCGGTCTCCCTAAGTGCCGGGGTTACAGGCATGAGACACTGCAGCCAGCCCCAGTTTTCTCTTTTGTAAAATGGGCTGAAGATTGTACAACCCTCCCTCGGTTTCCATGGCAGATTGGTTCTAGCACCCTCTCGAATACCACAATCCATAGATGCTCAAGTCCCTGGTATAAAATGGTGTTGTGCTGGCATATAACCTACACGTATTCAAATCATCTCTAGATGACTGCCAATAACTAACGCAATGGAAATGCTATGCAAATAGTTGTCACACTGTATCATTTAGGGACTAATGACAAAGTCTGCCCAGACACAACCATACTTTTTTTTTCTTTGAATACTGTATTTTTTTTTTTTTTGAGTCGGAGTCTCACTGTGTTGCCCAGTCTGGGGTGCAGTTGCACACTGCTCACGGCCACCACAGCCTCTGCCTGCTGAGCTCAGGCGATCCTTCCACCTGAGCATTACAGGTAGCTGAAACTACAGGCACATGCCACCACACCCAGCTAATTTTTATGTATTTATTTATTTGTTTGTTTGTTTGTTTATTGTAGAGGCGAGGTCTTGCCAAGTTGCCCAGGCTGGTCTCAAACCCATGGGCTCAGGTAGTCCTCTCACCTCAACCTCCCAAAGGGCTGGGATTACAGGCTTGAACCACCACGCCTGGCCTGAATACTGTATTTTTTATCAGATGTGGAACTCACAGGTACAGAGTGTCCCTCTCCCTAGAGAGGCTGGTCAGCACTGAATTGACACTAGGGAGAGAGAGTCCCTCTTCCCGTGTTAGACTGTGGTGCGTACCCTTGAGTGTTGCGGTTGGTGGGTTTTGGCCAAGTCTGCAAGGCTGCAGTCTACAAAGAGAATAATTAAGTGGCCGGTCAGAGAGAGAGCCCTGCTCAAGAATGCTTCAGACACCGCTGTGGGGGCTTCCTGCAGCGCTGCTGGCCTCCTGCCCCAGGCGCTGTAAGACACACTCGTATGCTAGTGATAAAATCCCCTGGTGAGCTCCTGCAGGTGCCATCAGAGAATCCAGCTCCACCACCAGGCAGGTGTGTTAAGGGCCATGAGTGGTGCCAGGGAAAATGCTGGAGGTATGGAGGAGAGAGATTGACATGGCCAGGGGAATCAGGGAGGCTTCACAATCTGGAGCAGTGCAGTGGACACACAGGCCAGACGCTGTCCCAAGAGCTTTACCCATGGTTTCACTTAATCTTCTTCATGTCCAGCGAGGCAGGGGTTGCCACTATTCTCCCGTTTTTCTTGTTGTTGTTGTTTGTTTGTTTGAGTTAGAGTCTCACTCTGACGCCTGGTATTCTCTTTTTTATTTTTAGAAATGGGATCTCTCTCTGTTGCCCAGGCTGGAGTGCAATGGCATGATCATTACTCACTGTAGTCTTAAATTCTGGGCCCAGACTGGAGTGCAGTGGCACGCTCCCGGCCACCACAGCCTTGACCTGCTGGGCTCCGGCGATCCTTCCGCCTCAGCCTTCCAAGTAGCCGGAACTACAGGTGCGTGCTACCACGCCTGGCTAGTTTTTGATTTATTATAGAGATGAGGTCTCGCCAAGTTGCCCGGGTGGGTCTCGAACCCATGGGCTCAAGCAATCCACTCACCTCGGCCTCCCAAAGTGCTGGGATTACAGGTTGAGCCACCAAGCCCGGCCTGTCCCGTTTTACAGATGAGAAAGCCAAGGCACAGGGGTTGGAAAATCTCAAAAATTCAGGCTATAGAGGAGACAGAACTGGCCTTGACCTGGCCTTGACTCCATGATCCGAACCACCATTTGGGTTCGGGAATTTGGTGCCTGGGTTGGGTCTTGAACAAGGGGTAGAAGCGTGATGGGCAGAGACGGGCTGTCCACACCAAGCAAGAGGCACGACGGAGCCAGGCATGGAGTCATGAAGTGCAAGGAGGGTGCGGACATAAAACTGGGACAACCACAACACACAGGTTCTCAGGTGAGCGAGATTGAGAGCCCACCCAAGAGGGGCCTGTGAGTCCATGTTAGCGAGTCTGGGCCTTCCTCGGAGGCACCAGGAGCCCTCCAGAGAACCGAAGTTGGGTCTGGCTTTGGGGAGATGGCTGGGGACTGAGGGCTGCATTACAGGATGGGAGAGACAACGGGGGTTCTTACAGCCCATGGTCTGGTCATGGGAATTTCAAGGGAGGGGGGTGGAGAAGGGGAGCTGGACGTGTGACCTCGGGGGTGGGAGGCAGGACTTGGGCCCTGGGGAGACCAGGGAGAGGGAGGAGCTAAAGGTGATTGCAGAGAGGTTCTGGGCCAGCTGGTGGGTGGGGCGGGGTTGTGGGAGGTGAGCTCAGGGGGACAGCAAGAGTCTGAGGCAGGCACCTGTGGGACACGCTGGTGGGGAATCTCAAAGACGGAAGCATGGGAGACAAGTCAGGGCTCAGAGATGCAGCTCAGAAGTCACACACATCGTGTGACCCCTGAGGCTGCAGCCACGGAGGACACCCCCAGGAGAGGAACACATGACCAGACCTGGTGGGAGGCCACAGAACATGTCACCAGGACACAGCAAGAGGCTGCCCGATGGCCCAAAGGTCATCAGGAAAGCGCATCTGGAAGACCAGAGCAGGCTTTCAGGGGGGAAGACAGGACCCTGGTGCCCAGCAGGGTGGAGGCAGGAGGGTAGGAGGTGGGTGAGGGCTTTTAACCTCTGGTGGGGGCTGGGTCCTATGAGAGCCCCCCAGCCTCCGTACTGCCCTGGCTACAGCTCCAGCGCTGGGGATCTGCAGAGTCAAATTTCTTAGGTTTATGATGGAAAATGGCCGCAGGGACTGGGGAAATTTACTGCTCGCAAACGTATTCCAACTTGTCCATTAAAGCGCCTCATTCCAGTCCGACACAGGCACGTTCACACCTCGGGTGAGGAGCTCAGCCTGCCCTGATGATTAGCATATGGGTCCAGGTTGATGGGAAGCCGCCTTCCCTCTGAGGAAGCCAGCGGCCTTCAGAGCCAAGGTCACATTGACCCCGCCGTCTCAGAGAGAGCCAGGGCCCGGCGACAGTCCGTCTGCCCCAGCCCGCCCTGGACAGGGGCTCTACAGGGCAGGCGCCATCCCCCCCCACCGGAGCTAGTCACACCGAGTTGGGTAACAGGACGAGAGGAAGGCTCTGCTGTCAGTTTCAGCCCTGCCATTGAAGAACCCTGTGACCTTGAGCGAGCCCCTTGGCCCAAGACTGGTTCCTCTCTTGTGAAGGGAAACAATTTTTCCCACCTTGCCAGGGTGTTGTGACAATTAAACCAAGCAAGTGTGTGGAGTGTTAAGCTCCATGCCTGGGGTGTGGCGCTCACGCAATAAACCAGAGTGAGGGTTGTGGCCGCCCCTGGAGTCTGGCCTCCTCCCCAAAGCCTGGGGTCTATGGGGGACTCTGCGGAGGGGCGGGTCACAGGACAAGACCCTTGAGGGAATCAGTTGCACCCCTCCTCTTCCAACCTCTCTTTCCCCTCCCTCCCTCTTTCCTGGAGAGGGATAGAGCCAGAGAGTCCTCAGACCTCTTCCCCTCCTTCCCCTTCCCCGGAGCTGCAGCCTCCAAGGGTAGGCAGGGCTCCTACCCTCAAGACTCCTCACCGTAACTCGGTCTCCCAAGGTCTCCAGAAGACGGGGCGGGGTGAGGACCCAACCTGGGAGGGATCCCCCTCACAGCCCAAGCCTCCAAGCTGCCCCCTGGGGGCTGGACCAGCAGGCCCAGAGGGAAAGGGAGACAGGGCAGGGGTGGACGCTCCCCTCTTGAAGCCCCTGACCGAGGGGCTGGTGGGCAACCACAGTGTCCCTCCCAGGTTGCTGCTGTGTGTTCCTGTTTCTTTTCTCCTCTCTCATTCTGGTCCCATTTCCCTGACTGTGTTATCCTTAGGAGTCTGTGTAAATATGGATGCAGTCAATCTTGAACCAATGCAGATTTCTTCCGCCTCCTGACTAATTGTCACCTCCCGGGCTGCATGCGTCCTGCACCCTCAGCCCCTACGGCAGCTGCCCTGCCATCTCTCATGTCAACATCATTGCAGTTATTTTCTTTGCTGCTGCTTCTTTCTTTTGAAATTGGGACTGGAGCCAGGAGGGAGAGAGACAGTAGAGATCTGCAGATTCTTGCCCCCCACCCTGTGGAATCTGCAACCCCATGAGCCTGGGGCAGCGTGTGAGAAGGCACTTCCCAAAGGGGACATCGCCCTCTTGCCTCCCGGGCCCTCAGTCCTTGCACCCCATCCCTAGGGTGTGTGTGGGGGGGGCTGGAGGTGGAGGCTGTGCCCCGAGGTAGAGCTGAGGCAGGTGGAGAAGCCAGATGTGTCCAGGTGCCCGCATCCCCCGCATACACACACACACACACACACACACACACACACACACACACACACACACACACCTTGTGACAAGAGTCATTAGTCTAGGTGGTGACTGTCAAAATCTCTCATCAGCCACAAGGAGCTCCAGGTGGGGCTTGGGGGAGGAGTGGTAGGTGGAGCTAGTGATTGGCAGGAGACCCAGGTTCCCGCCTAACTTGTGTTTTTTGTTGTTTTTTTTTTGAGTTGGAGTCTCACTCTGTCGCCCAGACTGGAGTGCAGTGGCTGCTTCCGGCCACTGCAACCTCGACCCGCTGGGCTCCGGCCATCCTTCCGCCTCAGCCTTCCAAGTAGCCAGAATTACAGGCATGCGCTACCACGCCTGACTGATTTTTTGATTGATTGTAGAGATGAGGTCTCGCTGCCCAGGCGGGTCTCGAACCCGCAGGCTCAGGCAATCCACTCACCTCAGCCTCCCAAAGGCGCGGGATTACAGGCTGAGCCACTGAGCCCGGCCAACTTGTGTTTTTATAGACAAGATTGTGAGCCATTTAGAAACAGAAGAAGATGTAGGATTTAAACGCCTAGGTTCTGGAAACAAGTCCTGCAGGTGTTCGCAGGGATCCAGGTGGGAGGGAAGCAGAGTGGCCTCCCCAAGCACGGTCATGAGACTGTGTCTCAAGCCAGCGGCTAAGCGTGACTGCTGTGGCCAGGGCGGCCCAGCTCCCCTCAGAGCCCCTGGGAGTTGTGCAGCAAAAGGCCGAGTTGCAGGTTGTTTGTTCTGTGGTCACCTCTGGTCACGGAGCAGGAGACTAAGGCCACCTCGCCCTCGTCTGACCCCAGAGCTCTTTATCTGGCCCTCCCGGTCCACCGTCTTCTGTTGGTTTTTTTTCTAAGCTTGTCTCGCTTCCGTCACTGGGCAGGGGCCCCTCTCTGACTCATCGCTGGGGCCCTGGTATTGCTGAGTGACTAAGCCAATGTTTAGCCAGTTCTCAGAATGGATCTCTGCAGCTCCGAGGTGTTTGTTTTGTTCGCTTTGATTGGGGGTTTGTGGGGAGTGGGTGGGCAGGAGGCCATTGTCTTTGGTTTTCCAGCCCAGACCATAATCCTCAGTGGGGTCCTAGGCCCCCAGAGAAGCTTAAACTCCCAGGAGGGTGGTCAGCAAATACCTGGCGCATCTACCCATGAACCCTAACATCGAGGCGGGGACCCCAGAACCCTGGAGGAATGGAGACTGAAAAGGGATGGGAACTGGAAGAAGGGGCGGTATGGCGCCAGATGCCAGCCCCCACCCCCAGGTGCTGGTGGGGGATGGGTGATGTGAGCTCTCCTGTTTCTTGGCTGGAAGGAGGAGGGGAGCACGTGTGAGACAATGATCTGTAGGGTGGGGGAAGCCAGCCCAGCAGATACTGAATCTTATGGTCAGTTGCAGAAGACACCTCACCTCAAGGGACCCCAGAGGCCCTAGGGTCACTGACGAAAGAGTTTGGTGCCCCCAACCCCCCCCAACATCCGCACCATCGGCACCAAGGACGACCACAGGCTTGCTCCTG